>CM057459.1:710777500-711377500 GCA_016271365.2 Neoceratodus forsteri | reverse complement strand
TCTAAAGGTTGTTTTCTGAAGTTTTCCCAGTAGTGCAGCATTCTAATGATAAACTTGGAGGTGCGTTTACACTCAAATCAGATATAGTGACTGCTGCATAGCAGTAGTGGGGGAAGAGATGGACCTAAAGTCCCTTCTGTCATCACAAAACTGTTACTATGACAGCAGGGGCTCCTTAAGTAGCAGGTACAGTGTCTTCTTAAATATAACACTTAAAACCATTAGGTTTACAACAGTTCAGGTTGTTGACTTTGTCCCATTATTACTCTTCAGTGTTTCACCATAATAAAGTACTTATTGCATGGTGGTGGTGGGAGAATTATCAGTCTCGATGAAAGGCATGTACCTAATGGCAAGCCCAGCACATTGCATCAGCATGCAGGCACAGAGCTGGAACTGACTTCATATCCAGCCACACAAGCCCGGCACTGAGAACTGGGGAAGAGGTTACAATAGATTAGTAGGTGGGGTCTGTGCTGCTTGGCTCCCAACCTTCGGACCATAAGGGCATACAAATAATGAGAGATGCAGCAGCTCACCCATAAAGCAATGCATGCCCTTTGGGACAAGCCAGTTTTGCTAGTCACAACTGAGATCCTGGGCTCAGGCCATGAACTGAGGTCCCTCACAGGGGTGGGCAGATGCTCTCACCACTAGGTCATCAGTGTGAGTCTAATGCAAGCTTATTAAAGGAGAACTAAATAGAGAGTTGAAGCCCTGACCGCTGTACAGATCGGGGCTTCACCTCTCCAATCCCTCCTGCAAGGACCATAACAAATTACTAGATTCTTTTACCTCATCGCTCGTAAAATTCAGCAAAAGCTCTGATAGCACCGGCATTTTGAAAATGATACTCCGGAACCCCCTGGATGTCATTGGTAATACCGTGAGATGATGTAGCGCCACTGCCCCTACCATTATAATGCGCTTATGTACAGAAATAAAAATATCTATATATGTTCAATGCCAAGCAGCATTTTTAATTAATTTGCCTAATTCCATGGGTATGCCTGTCATGCCATGGGATTCAGGCAAATTAAGTAAAATGATATGGCGATGGACATATAGATAGTTTTATTTCTCTATATAAGTGCATTATAATAGTAGGGACAGTGGCACGTCATCATATCACAGTATTACCAGTGAGATCCGGGAGATCCAGAACACCATGTTCAAAATGCCTGCATCACTGGAGCTTTTGCTGAATTCTGAGGATGAAGTAATCTAGTAATTTGTTATGGTGCTTATAGAGGATCGAAGAAGGTGAAGCCCCGATCTGTGCAGTGGTTGAGGCTTCAACTCTCCCAATAGAACTCCTTTAATCTGCAGTGAAGTATAAGTATTCAATCTATATATTTTTTTTATGATTTAGCACAATATCATCATACCATGATGTGAGGCAACAAGCAATGTATGTGGCACAAACAACAGAATACAAGGTCAGTCACGTAATGTTACATCCTCAGGGGATCCCAGGATCAAAAAACATTTGATCACTCAGGTCACATACTAAATTAGAAAAAGGGAGCTTTTGCAGCTAATGGGCTAGAGCCTGGCTTAAAAAGTACATTTAGCACCTATAACAATTCATGTTCTGCGGTACTAAAAGACCAGCAGGCCCATTACACCCCCAACCAGTAGCTAATAGTAAAAGTGGTGAAAAGATGCACACAATAACTCAACACAGAAACAACCCAATAAGGGCAAAGTAAAAATGTTCCACCCGCCCCCAATACATCTCTACAGCTCGAAAAAGTGTTTATATTATAACAAATCAAACATTATTGCAAAGTCATGCGAAGAATAAAAGTTGGAGCCGTAAAGTGTTTTCCTCAACGATGGATACACTCGTGTGCCCTCCGGCACCATCTTAAGTACAGGAATGGTGCAGTTCAGCACTCCAAACCCCCAAATGATTATGACAGTTTCAAAGTTATAAAAGATAACAACAGCTCACAATCTCTAAGACAGTTTCATAGGGGTGACAGTGCCAGATCCAAGCCAATATGGAGATGATAACACAATTTCCGATAGCCAGTACTAATGAAGTTCAGATCCGATGTCCAAACAGAATTCTTTCAGGAATCAGAGTCCGAGTCCAAAGCCTGTATTCTCTGCATCTCAGTTTCAATTCTGGCCAGCAGTTTGTCCAAATCTTTCGGGTCCGAGTATGATGTAAGTTTGCCTTTTATATTGCACCCTAAGTTTGGCAGGATAGACAGAACTAAAATGTATATAATGTATGGTAGAGCGCTGTTAACCTTAGGAAATCATCATTTCCTAAGGTTGTTAACTCTCGATGTGAGCGTAGCAATGTTGTTAACTCATCGATGCTCGTCACATCGATAAGTTAACAACAGCGATCGGTTCGCGATATGCGCGCCTTTTTTAAAACGGGAACCGCCGGATGAACGCAGCGGTTAGAAAGGACTGAACGGCCGCGGTGACTATTTGTCATAAAGTAAACAGTCGTTTTACTTTTATGTGGGACCATACACTATAAAAATAATGTATGGTCCCTCTATAACTAACCGGTCTCACTGTTAACGTCTCGAGGTTGCCATGGCGATGTAAACCTCTCGAGCCTGCTCTCGGGAAACTACACAGTCGCCCTGGCATCCTCTTGAAGTTAACAGATCTTATGATTTATTTATTTATCAAGTCTAGGATTACAATACCTTTGAGCCATGGCTCTTTACAAAGGTTCCACGCCAGAGAAATACAAATTATGGGGAACAGCAAGACAGGCATTACAACAATGTGGACATTGCAAATAGAGTACAGATTAATACAGTTCAAGGGTAACATTGTAACAAGGCAGCCAGCAGCATTTGTAGAGAAAATAGACAACAGATAAGAAGTGCCAGAGTCATAGGGAGAGGAAGAGGGTAGGGGAAGAAGGAATGTAGGAAGGGTGGATCGGTTACCGATAGAGGACTATACATTAACCTCTATATAATGTATGGTAGGAGCGTTGTTATAGGTAGAAATCTACCTTTTTATAACAATGTTTTACCATCGATATGCGTCGATGTTGTTCACCCATCGATGGTGCATCACATCGATGGGTTAACAACCGAGGAACAGGCAGGGCAGGCGTGCAGCTGGATCGGACGGCCTTGTAACAGCCGCAGCGGTGAGGGCAGAGCAGTGGGGATATGAAAAAACAGCAGTAAGGAACTGCTTTCTTTACTAAAAAAAAACGAACTGGTACCATATACTATAAAAGCTAATGTATGGTAAATCGATGGTTAACCATTTTGTTAACTAATCTCAAGGTTGCCATGGCGATGTAAACCTCTCGAGCTTCACTCTCAAGGTTTACATGGTCACCCTAGTAACCTCTCAATGGTTAACAAACCGGTTAACCATCGATGACCATACATTATCCTCTATGTTGTATTCCCTTAACGTGCGTTTCCCCGTCAAAGCTCTTTTGTCACTGCCTGGTACTAAAACTTAAATCGGGGTACATTTTTATTTTTCTGCCATCCACCTCGAGATTTTTTTGTCCTGCAAGCTGCAGACAATACTTTGTCTATATGAAGCACTGGCACAAATTGCAGCAGTAGGGTGCAAGAAGTGGTGGGATTGAGTACTTTAGAGGAGTTATATCCAACATTTCTCAACTCCAGCTTCGTTACTGCCAGGTCAGTTCTGAGAGCCTCCTGCAACCAGGCAAAGATGGTCGTCATCAGCTCGAGCCTTCAAATCCTTCAGCAAGTCCATTAATACAAACGTTCCTTTCTCTTATTAGGTTTTCAGAGTGTTCCAAGCAAATACATAGTAGTTTATTCTCAGTGACCAGGCCAGAGAAAGTAGCAAGTGCCCAACCTTCAGAACTTGTCGCTGCTTCAATCTCCACTCCGTGCACCTCAATGCTCTGCTCCACAGTTTGTAGATGCTGGGAAAAAGAATAGAATTTAGTATTCAGAAGTTCCACTGACTTATGCATCTTTTCAATTGTCTTTTGTAGACAGACCAGTGTAACTTCAGAAGTTTCCCTCAGTGGAGCCTCCGTGGCCTTCCCAACATCTTTGCCAGGATTTTTAGGCTTAAAGAATCCTCGAGGTTACTAGGAGTATTATTCGATTTTCCCATGGTTGGTCTGCACTCAAAGGAGTTCGAATGCACAAGTAGAAGCAGTCTTCTTTAACAAAAGTTTTTAGTGTAATCTGATCACTAAGAAAATATTTTTTTATACATTTTAAGGGTTTTCCATGTGGGAGCTGTGTAAAATGCATCTGGATGCCCGGGCTGCTAGCTCCGACCCCTCCCCATTCAAACTATATCGTAATAAGAACTTAAGACAATTAGGATGGTAGAAGGCCATGGTGGGCCCATAGTAACCATCCCACATAACTCAATGTAACACCACTTTAAAAGGCATCTGGGCTGGGAAGACAAAGTGCTAGTCAGCTGAAATGAAAATGAAGAGGACTTACGTTTTGTTGTTATATGGTTTATTCTCACATATCTCGGAGATAAATAGTATGGGGTTCCAACACAGGTGCGTGCTAACTCCATAGTGCTATCAAAAAGAATGTACAGCAGTTAATTTGGGTTGGCGGCTGGGCAACAGGTTTTGTATGCTGCATACAGTTAATAGTTCATTCTTACAAGATCATGCATACTGTCTCTTAACTTGAATCCAACAGATGCTTTATCACATTACAGAGCAAGATATCACAAAAATACCCCTACCATTAGGATGGGAGTCTGTATTAGCACTCCCAGGCCCTGACTGTTCAAGTTCAAGTTTATTGCAGGAAAACTCCGTTGAGCAAGCTAATTCACAAGGAGGTCCTGGACTCCTGGTTGACCCACCTCCTCATCCGATCTTGGCATACCAAGGAGGTGTATGTGTGTGTGCATGTGTCGTGCGCAAGCGCGACACCCAATCTAGAATCCCATCGGGAAGCGGGCATGGAGAAACAAGAGTAGCCTGGAACAGCAGTGAGTGTTTGCTACCAGCAGCATTATTTACATTTGACTGCAGAGTAGATCATCAAAGGACATAATACATATATATATATATATATATATATATATATATATATATATATATATATAAGACAAAGAACCTCTGTGCGTAAACACTGAAGGAAGGTTACCCCAAAGGGCATTTGGCTGGGAAGCCAAGTTTCAAGAAAATACAAAATCACACATGCCCCCACAATCTAAGAATCCCATCGTGAAGTAGGGCATGGAGAAACAAGAGTAGCCTGGAACAGCAGTGAGTGTTTGCTACCAGCAGCATTATTTACATTTGACTGCAGAGTAGATCAAAGGACATACTATATATATATATATATATATATGTATATAAGACAAAGAACCTCTGTGCGTAAACACTGAGGCAAGGGTTACCCAAAGGGCATTTGGCTGGGAAGCCAAGTTTCAAGAAAATACAAAATCACACATGCCCCACAATGCAAAGCATCATGGGCTGCATATCAAATCACCACAGAATGTTATGCTGGTCCAACTTTAAGCAGAATTGCATGGTGCCATGAGGTGAACCCACAGAGACTCAGTTTACTCTTTTCTTCTCCTGACGTTTCTATCCTCCGCAGCCTCCATGCCCTCCCTGACATGCAGGGCCACGCCCCCTGCCTTTCCCTCTATCCTGTCTAAAGACTGTGTAATCCAGGACTGATAAGTCCCAGTCATTATTCTCTGTGGCCCAAGTTTCTGTGATGGATACTAGGTCCATCTTAATGTCTGCCACCAATGCCTGGAACTCACTGATTTTATTTCCCAGACTCCTGGCATTAAGGCAGACCCTTCCAACTAGCTTCAGATACCCTTTTGCTGTTTTATGGTCCTACTCCTGCATTCTTTCCCATTCTCCTTAACTTCTGTTTTTTCTTGCTGCTTGTGACATTGAGAGCTTCCCCTTAGAATCTTTCACTGCTCTTCTTTGAACCTTAACCTTAGTTTACCCAACTTACAGCCACCAGTCCCATGTATAGAGTAAACACTAGCTGGGTCCCCTTCCTCCCTTTACCATGGTTCCCTTAGCCTCTGGGTCCTCTGCAGTCAGTTTAACTGTCCCATGTAGACATCAAACGTCTGCCACAGGCACTGGTCCCCTCTCTTGTCAATGAAGTCTGTCACCTTTGAAAGAGCCTCCTGTCCCAGAAGTTCCCAGTTCCCACAAAGTGGTACCCTTTCTCAGACACCATCCCCTTAACCACCCATTTAACTCATCCACCTATTCCTTCCTTACTCTGTCTTTCCCTCCCCGTACTCCACAGGGAATACCATGGAAAAGGCAGGAGGCCAAAGTGTTTTGATCTGTTCCCAGTCTGCAAGTTCTACTTCAGTCTCAACAGGTTGGTTCAACAGATTGTTGGTACCCAAGTATATCACCCCCTGCTTCCCCCTCCCTCTCCGCTATCTTCCTATTCTTTCTATATCCTGGGTGGCTGATGCACCAGGAAGACACCTGACCATCTCCCACCTCCTCCCCCACTCCCACAACCCTCTCTACTCCCCGATCAAAAATCCTCAACCACTAACTCTTCTAGCTTGCCTTCTTCCTACTCTCACCGCTGAGTGCCACCAGATCATCACTTCCATTTCCGCAGACTGACTCTGAGTCCCCCTCCCCAGTGAAGTCAGGTACCTGAGTCTCCTCCAGGGTTCACCTCATGGCACACTCAGGCAGAAAATACGTGTTGGGGTGATCTATAGACCACACATTACAAGGAGAAGAGAAATAGGGAGCTTGGGAAGAGCTGCCAAGGGGCTTGAAGAGGGAAAGTGGTGGTGGTATGTGATCTGAGCCAGATATTGACTGGGACATTCCAGCAGCCAGGCACACAGAAGTCAAGCCCTGTTGGATACATTGCAGGGCAGCCTGCTGATTAAGGAACCCACTAGACAGGTGACCATTCTCAGTTTGGTGCTCACCACCTTGTTGATGGTGGGTGGAGCGAGGGTCAGAGAGCTACTGGGGTCTAGTGACCATAACTCCTTTTTGTTCAGGCAGGCCCTCGGGACCAGAATGCCCTTATCAAAAGCTGAAGCCCTAGATTTCAGAAGAGCAAACTTCACCCAGATGAGAGCTGGTCTGAAACAAACTGACCAGGGAACAGCACTGGAGTGTAGAGGAAAAGGGTGGGGGCAATCAAAGGGACCATTCTCAAGACAAGAAGTCATGCATGAAAAATTGTTACAAAATGAAACAGGTTGAAGAGACCAATATGGTTCTCAGAAGGGGTAGGGAAGCAGTGAGGGCCATAAAAGGCTTTCACCAGGTATAAGGAAAATCAGGGGAAGGAGGAATGGGGAGAGTACCAAATGAGAACTAGAGATACTAAGAGGACAGTCAGGGAGGCAAAGTACGACATGGAGCTGCGTACTGCGGAGTGGGTCATGGGTGGGGAAAAACAATTCTTCAGATATATTAAGGGGAAAAAAAAGAAGCACAAAGGGAGTATTGTTAGGCCCCAAGAAGGGGTGAGGGTTATACAAGAAGATTAACAAAAAGCAGTCTCCCTTAGCAATTACTTCTGCTCTGTGTTCACAAGGGAAGACAGCGGGCCCCTGCCACAAAGTGGCATCAAGGCAGCTGTCAGGGGCATTCCTGAAATGAGGCAGTCTTTACTAAAGAAAGGGTCCAGAAGGGGCTAGAAGCCCTAAAGGTAGATAAGGCTCCAGGGCTGGCTGGGATGCACCCAAACTTGCTGAACCCCTAGTAGGACTATTCAATAGCTCAATTCAGATAGAGGTAGTTTTCAAAAACTGGCAAGTAGTGGACATACTTCCGCTCCACAAGTGTGTGTTTGTGGGGGAACAAAAATAACCAGGGAATTTAAAATATGTCAGCCATACCTCTGTAGTGGGTAAACTGATGGCGTCACTGGTCAAAGAAGGACCTTGTGGATTACCTAGAGAGCAGCAGTATACAGGTTAGTAAACAGCATTAGTTTATGTAAGGGAGGTCTTGTGGATTACCTAGAGGGTAACGGTCTGCAGGTTTGTAAACAGCAACAGTTTGTGTCAGTGAGGTCTTGTCAGACCAACCTGAAAGTTTTCTTTGACTAGATAACAAAGCTGGTAGATAAGGCCACATTGTAGATTTACTTCAGTTTCAGCAAGACGTTTGACTTGGTGCCACACAGAAGATTGCTGAGGAAGCAGGAGGACCTGGACATGGCTAGGGACACAGTTAGAAGGGTTTGGAAACTGGCTGAAGGAGAGACAGTGGAGGAGGTGGTAAACAAGGTCAAATCAGAAAGAGGAAATCATGTGTGGGGTGCATGAGGGCTCTCTCTTGGGTCCTGTCCTCGTCAGTATGTTCATCAATGACACTGCAGAGGGCATCCAAGGCAAGCTGTGTCTTTGCAGATGACATAAAGCTCTGTTGTCAGGGTAGACTACAACAAATGGATCAGGAGGTGCAGACAGATCTACAGAGGTTAGAGAAGTGGTCTAAGGTTTGGCAGTTGAAATTCAGTGCCAAAAAGTGCAGGGTTATTCACCCAGGGAACAAAAGTCCAGGCCCAGCTCGAGTGTGATTTGTTCCTGTAATGCTGTTCTCGGGCAGCGCTGCCCCAGGGCAGCACCATTAGCTCCTCCTCCAGCTTACTCCTATTGGTGGATTTGCCCACTGGCAGTGCTGCCACCAGGGCAGCACCCTCGCCTCCGCCTCCCACTTATCCCTATTGCTGGATTTCGTCCTCTGCCCCCAGGGCAGCAACATGTAGCCGTTACTTCCCACAAATTTGATTGTTGCAATGCAAGTCTGAGGAATTGAGGGTTTTAAGTGTACATGAGAATGTTATGGAAATACTCCCCCCAGCAATGCGTACTGCTTGTCTTTGAATATATTGCCCCACCACCACCACCACCATATTTCCAAGGGCAGATAAAGATTTACAGTTATAGAACCATTTTTTTTTTTTGGTGTGTATGTGTGGGGGGGGATTAATGACATATAAACCTGAGAAAAAGTTGAACATTTCAGAGGACAGTGTTATGTTCTGATGTTAGTGTGACCAACTTTATTAATTTGCTTTTTCTGAAGGAGAGATACAGAGTAGTATGACTGGACTTGAAAATCCTATAAAACTTCAGTTTGCTTCAATGGTTCAATAGGTATGTTAGCATGCTACAAATCCATGGGTCAAGGGTTCAAACCTTGACCAGGGAAAAATACCTTTTTCTGAAGGATAGATATAGTGTAGTGACCACATTTGAGAATCCTATCTAAATTCACTATGCTTATGTGGCTTAATATGTATGTCAGCATGCAAAGATCCAGCAGTCAAGGGTTCGAGCCTTGAGCAGGGATGTTTTTATGTGTCACTTAATTCTGAGTAGAGACAAAATTTGGGAAAACTAATAAAAGCAAGGGCAGCCCATGGAACCAATTACACAGGCACTGTCCCAGTGGTAGCCCATGGGACCCAATTACACAGGCACTGCCCCAGGGCAGCCAACAGAAACCAACCATCATGGCACTGACCCCGGGGCAGCGCCAGTAACCAATCATCATGGCACTGCCCCATTTATTACAGTTTATAAGTAAAATATATTCTCTCACCTACGTCTGTCTTAATTTAGCAATATTAAAAAAGAGGCAATGATTTATGACACTTATATGATTAAATGCTCACAATTCAGTTTGACACAAAGCACAAAAAAATTATCCCTGGTTAAGGTTTGAACCCTTGAAGTCTGGATCTTTAGGATGCAGACAGATATACACCTTGAGGCACCAAAATACATTGTTTTTATTAGTTTTCCCAAGTTTTGTCTATTCAGAATAAAGTGACACATAAAAAAATAGGTAGAGGATGTGTCATTTATACCAGAAATACACCCCAGGGATATGTCACCACCCAGCAATGACAATCTCCAGATACTAGCCATCAAACTAATGCTAGAAGCACACAGAGTGCTCACCCTACTGTCCGTATACATTCCACCTAAGCAGACCACGCCTGATATCAACAACCTACTGGACTACATCAGCACGCTGAGCCTAAACTCTGAAACAATGCTGTTGGGAGACTTCAGTATCAACTGAGTCTCACCTGCTGTTATCATTATCAAAGATACCCTTCTCCCAACTGGTGGATGTGCCGATTCAAACCAATTACAAGACAGGTACCAGCACACTTCTGGACTGGGTTCTCTCGAACCGCCCTTCCCACATCACAGATCTCACCGTGCTCCCTGACTCACTGAGTGACCACTCCCCTGTCAGTTTCCTCTGGAACAATAACTACCACAAACCCCCTGCCAGAACCGTAAAAAAAAAACCTACTCCAAAAGGGCCACCTTCCGCAGCTAAAGGGCGACCTAAAGCAGCAGGACTGGTTGGGCCTGTATGGAACCACGGATGTGGACACCACACTAGATCTCTATATCTCAAAATTCAGTGCGGCCTGTGACAAACACACTCCTGTCACAGAGAGAAAAACCAGAGGACCTATAAATCCCTGGATTACCCTGTAACTACTGGCGCAACTAAATGCAAGACCAACTTTGGCAAACAGCATGGGCACATGGCACACCAACTAACATCCAAAGGTATAAAAAGGCTGTCCATGAGGCAAAAATCAAATTCTACAAGGAAGTACTCACAAACACTTGGAATAGCAGCAAATCGTTCTGGGCAAATCTAAATGCTATCACTGGGAAGGACCCTAAAATAGCCCCAGCCATGCTAAATGTTGAGAACATCCCTACCTTGGACCCTCTGCTCATCACTAACTCTCTGAACCTCACCTTCTCAGATCTTAGTAGTGTGCTCCCGATGAACTTCTTCAATACCCCTGCTCCAGGGGTCAGTGAGAAGACTCCAGCATGATCAAACCGGCCACTCTTCCATTTCAAACTGGTCTCCAAAGCCGCTGCTAGAAAATACCTTGAAAAAGCTCTCAGCAAATCAAGGCACAGTGGGGACTCTCTGGACCTAACATTTCTTCAACTAACACTAGACGAAGTACTTGGTCCACTGACAAAGATAATTAATCTATCCCTCTGCCACTCCAAATTCTCCCACATCTGGAAAGCTGCCACGGTCACCCCGGTACACAGAGGTGGTGACCATTCTCTTCAAAACAACTACAGGCCAATCTCCATACTCCCCCCCACTCTCCAAGGCCCTTGAAAGGATTGTGGCTGACCAGCTGGTGGAGTACTTCAATCAGTATCAGTTCCTATGCCCAGAACAACATCGTTTCAGAGTCGGCCATAGCACCATCACTGCTCTCCTGGAATTTATCAGTTCATACATAATGCTCTTGACAAAGGGCACATTGTAGGGCAGCCTTTGTTGACCTATCAAAAGCATTTGACACGGTCCATCATGCCCTCCTCCTGAACAGCTCTTGGACATAGGGCTAGTCCTAGAAACTGTAGCATGGTTTTGTAGCTACCTTAGCCTCGCGATCACAGCAAGTAAAGATGGGACATCCTATCAGAAAGTCGATATGTCAGATCAGGGTACCACAAGGATCTATACTCGGTCCGTTACTCTTCAGTATCATCCTAAACAACCTCCCAGCTGCTTGCAATAGCCACATGCTCCTCTATGCAGATGATGCGGTGATCTTTACTAGCAACCTCAGCCCTGCACTTCCGGAATACGACCTTCAGAGCAGTTTCACAGTGGCTGAAAAATGGTTCAAAGAGCAAAAACTGGTCACGAACTATAAAAGACCAAGACCATGCTCTTCGCCACTGCCTAAAACAAGCTAAAAGGCTATCCTGGCAATTCAAAATGACTCCAGTAACACCCTGGAACTAGTGTCCCATTTCAAATACCTGAGAATCACACTGGACACTGCCTTGTCTTACACACACACACTGACATCATGGCCAAAGCCTTTAACACCAGGATCGGTGTCCTCTATTCACAGCCATTGCTTCACCTGTGAAGCTCAGAACAGCAATTAACAGTTCACTCATCTCCTTGACTATGGCCTAGCTGTCTATGGCTCCACTACTGACACAGCGCTCCAACGCCTCTCAACAGCCTTAAACAAAGCCTGCCACCTGCTCACTAATGCCTCAAAACTCACCCACCTGTGAGCTGCTTCTCGATTGGGCTGGCTTCAATTGAAGGACAGAATACTTTATCAAACCTACCTACTCATGAAAAGGTCTCCTCATACTTCCTCAAAGTTCTGGGCCTTTATCATCACCTATAAATGCCAGGCACACCAGGAGCTCGACTACACAAGTATTCCATGTGCCCAGTTGCCGCACAACTATGGCCCAACGATCCTTTGCTCACCAGGCCCCTCTGTGGACAATGGCCTACCACCTGACATAGCCAGAGCCACAACCCTTTGTTCCTTTAAGCATAAACTCTGTCAGCACCTCACCGACAATAGTACCTGTAGGTGTCCCCGCTAGTCTGCACCCACAGCTTTAGTCTGCCTCAGCACTTCCAACTCCTGACCCGCCAAGTTAAGTCTTTGTCCAAGCACTTGCCTCCCACCCCCTTTGCCCTGGCTTGCCTCCCACCCCTATCCTTGGCTCTTTTCTTTCCCTCTGCCCTTCCTATCCCAGCTCCCACTGCCCTTCCTGCCTCTGCCTCTCTCTTTCGGCAGGATGCTGGCATACCATGTACTATGCCTTAGCACAATTTGTGTAACTATTGTCACTGCAAGCCATGAATTGTTGAATTTTTTTGTTCTCTGTATGTATAATTTACTGTAACTATATTTTGTCTTCTTGTGTTAGCAGTATCTGACGTGGAACCTCTCAGCATCCGCTCACAGGTGTCATCAAGATTTCAATAAATGAAAAAATCTCTTCTTCAGAAAAAGCAAATTAATAAAGTCGGTCCACTAACTTCAGAACAATATACCGTCCTCTGAAATGTTCAACTTTTTGTCAGGTTTATATATAAATCCCCCGCACACACACACACACCAAGAAAAAAAACTGGTTCTGTAACTGTAAATCTCTATCTGCCCTTGGAAATATGGTGGGGGGGGCGATATATTCAAAGACAAGCAGTACACATTGCTGGGGGGAGCATTTCCATAACATTCTCATGTACACTTAAAACGTTCAATTTCTCAGACTTGCAACAATCAGATCTGTGGGAAGTAACAGCTACATGTTGCTGCCCTGGGGGCAGGGGAGAAAATCCACCAATACAGATAGGTGGGAGGTGGAGCGCGAGGGTGCTGCCCTGGGGCAACACTGCCAGTGGACGAAATCCACCAATAAGAGTAAGCTGGAAGAGGAGCTAAAGGGTGCTGCCCGAGACAGCAGCCTAGAAACTGGGAACATCAGAGCTGGAAGATGATTTCACATCTTTTCTCTTGTGTGATGGATTAGTGCTTTGGGTTCCTTCTGTTTCCCTCCCATTTCTGAGCTGTTTGCAAGGAGCACCTCTCATGATGTGTTGTTAAACAGGTGCCATCACGGATTCCTCACTGCGCCATTCATATTCCTGACATGTGCATCTTTTTGGTTGTGAATCATCGTAACAATAAAAAGATAATTCTACAAGCTATGAATTAAGCTTTTCATGGTGTCATAACTCTGAATCACAACATTTTTATGGATATGACTTATTTATTTCCATTTTTACTCCCTTTTCTTTGTTCCACAGATCACCCATCCCCACTTCATGAATAAGATTTACCGTGGCTACATCCTTTCCTCTGTCTAAGTGCAGGTGGGTGTGTAGCTCTCTTCAAAGCTGACATCATTGCCGCGCTCTCGGTCAGCCAGCGGTGTGTGCACAAATACCAGGCAGCCACGCCACCTGTAAAGGATCTGACCCCATCCACCTCCCTGATGTGCCTGGCCCCCAGCTGGTCTCTGTAATATTGGTAGCTTCCAGATATTGAGACACATAGCTTGAGTTGTACCGAATACTTCAAACAAGACAGGTGAGCGCAAACAAACAACGGGCCTTGAGAAGCACAGCAGTAGCAAAAACGTTTGGCTGTTCTCGGGAGGGCACATACATCAGGGTGCTGGTGTCCACAATAAAGTTTTTGACTTTTATCCTGCTTGCATTGTGGCATTTTTGAAAGAACCCAACAGTGATGGTGAAGCCATGCTGCCGTCTAGTTTTCTACTGAATACTTTGTTTGTTATGTTATCAGAGGAGGATACATGCATTCCTATCATTGCTTATTATACTGACCTATTGACTAAATGCCTGATACCTCCCTCCCAGAATTCCCTAGAGGTCTTTACTTGAACTCACAAACTGGGATTTGAATACTAATGTATGAGACAGGATTCCATACACTACATTCTCTATCTGACTGTCCATGTAATGTAATATTTTGTTTTGTTGCATGTCTCATTTGCAAAGTGATTTGAAGAGGTGTACAAAAAACAGAAGTAGAAGAAGAGGAAGAAGATGAAGAAAAGGAAGAATCATTTCCAATCTACCATTCCTGCTGCCTCTATTCCTGCTGCTCTGAAGGCTCGTCTCCACATGCTAACCTCACCTGCACCTGTCCTTAATTTCCTATTTTGCCCTTGGACCTACACTGAATAGTGTAATTATCTCCATCTTCCCTGCTTTATCCAAACACTGGAGAGGCTTGTGAATGACCAGCTAGTGGAGTTCTTTAGCCAGCATGAATTACAGGCCAAAGAGTAGCATGGGTTCAGGAAGAATTTCAGCACTATTGTTGTATTGGAGTTCACCGAGACAGTGCATAATGCTCTGTACCATGGAGAGCTAGCTTCATCTAAGTACATAGCTCTAACAAAGGCACTCGATCTTGTCAGTCATACTCTCCTCTGTCATAAGTTGTTATATCTGGGCCTTTTGGTGGATACAGCCAGCTGGTTTAAGGATGGTAGTTTCCAGGCAGCTAAATGCAGGGAGACCCTGTCGGATGACAGACCAGCCAATATTAGTGTCCTCAGTGCTCTATACTGGGGTCCCTGCTATTTACCAGCTTATTCATAAATAATCTACCTGCTGTCTGCAAATCCTCCCATGGAATTCTTTATGCAGATGGCTGGCATCTTCTCTAATGACAGGAACCTGGACTGTCTGAGGCTAAGGATCCAGCAAAACTTTAACTTGGTCAGGCCTGGTTAGCCAGCAACCTTCTAGTCATAAATGTGAAGAAGACAAAATGTATGCTGTTTGGAAGTGATAATGAGGCAGACCTCTCCTCTGGCCTTACAATGTCTACCACCACTGGTGTCATGCTTGAGCAGGTAGAAACCTTCAAATACCTTGGCCTGCTCCTGGACAGTGCCATGTCCTTCTCTGACCACGTAGACCACCTAGTAAAGATAGTGAACACAATAACTGGCTTCCTATATAGGCGCAAAAGTAACCTCTTAACAGAGGTTAAAAAACTCCTTGTCCAAACCTTTGTCACAAATATCATTGACTGTGGTATTGTGGTCTATGGGTCTGCTAAGGACAGAGTGCTGGCCTGGGTAAGAGGGCAGCGTAATAGGGCCTTCCACATTGTGCTTAACCTTAGATACCCATACATGTGTCCTATATACTAAGCTGAACTTGCCGAACTTCAGCTCAAGGGTTCTCTACCGCACCCTGGTCATAGGCAATAAAGCCTTGCTGGTCTTTTTCTCTCCAGGCCTCCTGTCTATGTTTACCTATATTGACAATATGTTTGCTACTACAGGCATAGCAAGCCTCTCATTGCTGCTACCCATGAGGAGAACCGCATTGGGACACAACTCCTTCTTGTACAGATTTGCCAAGCACTAGAATGACCTTACAGATGCTGTATTGAGGGGGTGACTCAATTATGTCATTTAAAACATGGCTGCTTACCTCACTATCTGCATCTGGAATCTGTAAATGCTATTGCAACTCCCCTGCAAATGGGGGTTCCCAAAAGTCTTCCAGGAGCTTGCCTGAATGCTCCAAGTCTGGGCGGTGTTCGGTGTCTGAGCTGTTTAAATGTGGTTCCAAGTGAGTGCTATTTGAGCCTCCATGTACTGTCTCTTTAAGAGCTGTCTGCTTGCAGACTTAATTCATTTGTATGGGGGGACAGTGTATTTAAGGCTCGAATCCCGCCCGAGCTGCTGGCTACTCGCTCCGTTTCTGCTGTCGCTACATGTGCAGAGGGAGCCTTGTTGAAAGATATAACTGTTTGCCAGAAATCATTTAGAGTGACTGAGAAAATGTAGTTTGTCTAACCTGTCTTCATTTCAGCATGAACTGTTTCAATGTAGCACTTTCATTTTGGTCCTGGTGCTGACTTGGACCAATCAGGATGATAGGAGACCCTAAAATGGAGCCTGTGGACGAATCAGAACTTGGACTCTCAATTTTGAGCCAGCCACAAGGGGATTGTATGGGCAGTGACTCTGGGAAATGTAGTTTTGACCTTGGCACCTTTTTTCACTAACAGAGGGAGTTCTATTATGGTGACAGCCGAATCAGCCAACCGAACTGGGAGGAACTCAAAGGAAATGCCCGGCTCTGTTACTGGAAAGATCAGATCAGTGGTGACAGTGAAGAGAGAAGGAGCTCTGTGCTTCTGCGGTGTATAGTTTCGCACGGGAAGTGCGTGTGAGGCCCTGAGGTTCGGTCTGCATCCGTTGTAAGTGCCAGTTTGGACTGAATCCGATTTGTGAGGAGAAAGAAGGAAGTCTGAAGAGTGGAAACCAGGCTCAACCTGTAGAAGACTGGAGAAATTGCTGAATCGTGCTCAGTCTGTCAGGAACTGAAGCCGCTGTGTGTGCTCCCAGGTATTTTGCAGTAAGTGCGATCAGGATCGAGGAGCAGCCTGCCTGGTATAGTACTTTCTTTTTACATATGAATGTGTGTAGTGCTTGTGGGGAATCGCTATTTCCAATCCCCTGTGCGTTGTGCTGTGTGTTGAAGCTGGAAGCAAACCCCAGCTTGTCTCGGACTAAATCTGTTTGCTATAAACTGCAGTGGGGTCCAGTCTCAAGGACCTTGTCTCCATGCCCTGTTGCTTCTGATAATCCAGAAGAACATCCACCATCTGGTTCTCAGCTTGGGTATTGTGAGTACAAATCAGGGTATTCCCTGAAGCCTGTTTTCAATCACAAGTGTGTCATCTAATTCTTGTTGTTTCTTTGCTTCATGGACTGAGCCATCCAGCTCGGATTACAATTGGGTGTTCTGCATATATTTTCTTCTAGAGCCCTATCCATCTGCACCTGCCGCCAACCCGGCAATGGACCTAGCTAGCCCCAACCTGGGTACCCAGAGTGTGACTTTTAAGACCCTGTATGTGTGCACAGTACTGTGATTTAATGCCCTAATTAACCTGATTTCCCTCCTGTGTTACTGCCCCCTAAATAAATCAGATTTGTTGTTGTTATACTATATACTGTCTGTGGTGTTGGTACTTATGCAAACAGTATTGTATTTCGCTGTGTATGTTGTTAAACATTATTTTACAGGGGGTTCTCAGAGACGTGCTGCAGAATCAGTCTCAAGCGTAAGTGGTGCTTTATGAGTGAACAGTGTGAATACGTGGGGTATTGGGGCTGTAACTCCTGTGTACTGTGTGAGCCACTAGAGGGAACCAAAGGGGGTCACGGTGTCCCAGAGGGCTGTGATCAAGCTAGTCTAACCACTACAAACCCTGACCTCTGGGTGGAGGCACCCGCCATAGAACCTAGGCCCCTCAACCTGTCAGTAGTCAAGCAGGCAGGGGTAGTAGCCCTTGGGATAGCGCCACCTGGGGGTTACACTATAAATTACCTGCCTTGTAATCTGACAAAGTATCTTATATATACTGCACCCTGGTGAATAGCCTGCTTCCTGTTATAAACATACTGGTGTAATGTACATACTGCTTTGTTAATGAATCTCAATGTTTGTATTTATGACTGTACCCTGGACCAATAGCTATATGCATTAGTATACCATTAGGATGGCGAGTTGATTTTGTTGCATAATTGCAGTGCCACAACAAGGGTGACATTGAAAGGAAGCGATCTTGAATTTAGATCACTCCTCATTCCTGTCCCCCTTTGCCCGCACACAGTTTCTACCCCCTTCAGGGCATGTCCCCTGCAAAAACTGGCTGTTTCCCAGGAGGGCGCTTTGGCGCCTTAACTCCCGGGAAACATAATGCCTGGTGCTGTAATGCCAGGTGACACGTTGCCAATGCCATAGTCAGCATCAGCAACATGTTTTTCACCACGACATGGGTAAACTGTATGCATCAGTCTTGTACTTGACTCTGACCCCTTTGAAAATAGGCACCTGCCTAAAGGCTTCTTCGAGAAATAAAATCTAAAACTAAACTATTATGTATATTAAATTGTTACTTGGCTCAGGTATACCTTGTGCCATTTCTCCAATATTACCTTATATGGAGTTGCACTGACTACTACAAATGTTACTAGTAGTGAAATAACTGCAAAGATGGGAAATGTCTCTGGAAAGCCCTGTTGGAGGGAGGACGGAGGAGTATAGAGGAACAGTGGGCGAATCTGAAACGAGCCATCGAGGAGGCAACTAACCTTTGCGTTAGGCAATTAAGCAAAAGCAAGAGGAAGCAAAAAACACTATGGTTCTCAAAGAAAGTAACCAGGAAGGTAAAAGCGAAAAGGCTGGCATTCAGTAGGTACAAGGAAACACAGAGGGAGGAGGAGGGCAGGGAAGTGTATCTAATAAAACAAAGAAAGGCAGGGAAAACAGTCAGGATTGCAAAGGTGCAAACAGGGTGTAACCCCCCTACAAATGGGGGTTCCCAAGAAGTCTTCCTTGAGCTTGCCTAAATGCTCACTGCCAGGCTGGTGTCCTGCATTTTAGCAGTTTAAATGTGACTACCAGAGCCTGTATAGCCTCTGTGTACTGTCTTTTTAAGAGCTGCCTGATTGCAGCATAAGTAATCTGAGATGGAGCTCTGTTGAAAGATGTAACTTTTTGGTGAAAATCATTTAGAGTGATAACGGTAATGTAGTTTGTCTAACATGCATTCTTTGCAGCAAGGACTGTTTTGTTTGTCTCCACTATCTTGGTCCTGGACTGCAAATTGGACCAATCAGTTCTGGTGGGACCTGAAATGTAGCCAGACTACAGGAGCTGTCTGAAGTCAAAATCTGTAGGAATTGTAGTTTTTAACTTTTTCTGCATTTTTTGCAACTGAAGGGGGAGCTCTTGCTTTGACTGACAGCCAAATCAGCCAACCAAACCTTTGGATCTTGGGAAGTCCCAGGCTGCTGGCAGCTTTCAGTTAGTTCTGAGCTGGGAAGTGAAATGAGAGGAGCTGAAGTGATTCTGAGCAGCAATCCTGAGTGGATTAGCATGGGAGAACTGTGAAAAGGCTGAGTTTTGGCTTGTACCTGCCTGCTGCTCCTGAGAGGAGAGAAGAAAATTATGTGGACTAAATCCAAGTTTGTGTGACTAAAGCAAGCTACTGAAGTAGACCAGGCTCAACTTGAAGAAGTCCGAAGATTTTGCTGAATGCGATCGGCCTGTCAGGGTTCCAGCTACCCCTAAGCTCCCGGTGTGTGCAGAGACTTTGCGATTGTGACCGGGGAGCGCTTTGCCTGATACAGTAGAATTCCCGTACATGTAAATGTGCAATGAGCTGCTAGTGGGTTGTGAGTTAGTTCCCCACTGTGTGAACTGTGTTCTGCTTGCTGGAAGCTGTATCCAGCCCAAAACGGACTGCATCCGAATTTGTCTCCATGCGGTCTGTGCCTTGCCAGACTGGCCCAGCCAGACTACCCACTGCACAGAGAAGCCATCGATGAGAGACCTGCCTGGGGATCAGCCCCCTGCTCCACGCCTGAACAAGAACGACGCTCTCGACACTGGTGGGCCCTGCTTCTCTGGCATTCCAGATCAACCACCTGCAGTCGATTTTCATACAGCCTGTGTCCAGTCTTGGGTATCGTGAGTAAATACCAGGGTAGCTCCTGCAACAACAGCTAAATCTGAGTGTGTCTTCTGATTGTCTTGTTTCGTTTTCTTTACAAACTGAGCCCTCTGGCTCCAGATTACAAATATTGTGTATTGTGCATATTGTGTTTTCCATCACAGGGCCCCAACCAACTGCAACCCGAGACAGCGGTCCTGGCTAGCCATCTCTTCTCCACCTGGGTACCCAGGGTGGACTGTGGGAGGACTCAGCGCATGCACAACTGCTGATTGATATAACCTTTAAGCTAATTAACCTGATTTTGCCCTCCTTGTTCAAGTCTCACTACTCTGCCCAGCAGCAGAGCCTGAACAGGGATTGCCAGAGCCTGTAAGTAGTGTCCTGCACTACAGCCTGACTGTTGTGTGGCACTTCATTTATTGCTGCTGGCAGGTCACATGTCACATCACCTGACCTACCCCCCTTTTTTTTACCTAAGTGTCCACTTTCCCATTTGCAGTTTATAGACACCAACCACAAGAGGTTGCTGCACTCTCCACTCTAGCTCCTCTTTCAACTCTCCACCCCTTCCTAGCAACTGTTTGCAGACCCTACCCACTAGAGGTCCCTGCAGTTCCCTTTGAAGCCATTCTGCTATCTACTTTCTTCACTCCTCTCATCAGCCTACCACTAAGCATCTGGCAGCCTCAAACCTGGTACCCTTTATTCCAAAGTCTACTGCCTAACCACTAAGTCAACAAACCAGGCCAACATCTTTCTCTACTTTCAAACTCTTAACCTTCCTCCCTCCTTCTCTGAATTAAAAACTTTCTACACTCTGTCCCTAAGCTGTACTCAAACCCAATACTCTTGCCATCAGAGTCAATAGCTCTACCTCTTAACCACTTTGTCAAGCTATTTTATTCTTACTTTCTAGGACTTTTAGTCTCTTACCCCCTCCCAACCTGCCAAAATATAAAGTTTACCACTTCTTTCTTGCTACCTTTGCAGGCATTGAACTCTGCACCCTCACTGTTTTAGTCAGCAGTTCCACCACTCAGCTAGGACACCTGTCTATTACTTATGCAGGATTTCTTCACTTCAACTCTCTCACCCTTACCAATTATGCATGTGCACCTCCTGCCCACCTGCCTCTCTCTTCTCCTCCTCCTCCTTTTGCCTTCCACCAACCCTATTGTCCCTGTTAACCCTCAGCCTCACTACTCTAGTGCTCCTACCTACCCTCCTGCCCTTCCCTCCTCCTATACCACTGTTCCTCCCCCTCCCTCCTCCTCCACCCCATATGCTCCTCTCACCTCACCCCCATCAGATGTTACCTTTCCTCCCCACTCCTGGGGCATCGATCCTCAAGCCTTCTCTGCGGTGCTACCTACCCAACCCCTGTGCTACAAACCCCCTTCTCTTCCTCTCGCTCCGCGTGAACTCTCCTTCTGCCACCCTCTGACCAGAGCAGTTCTCCTCCTTCTGCTCCTGACAGGGAACATACATCCCAACCCAGGCCCTGCCCCTCCCACCCACCTACTCGGCCCACTGGTCTCCAAATAGCCTCCATGAACATATGCAGCCTGCTGAAAAATTTGCGCCCTACAGTGCTGGGCCATGGCTCATCAACCAGGCGTCATAGCCTGGTTGAAACCTGGCTGTCCAAATCCACCCTGACTCATTTGTCTCCCTCCCAGGCTATACCTTATACCGGGAGGACCGAGTAAGCAAGCAGGGGAGGCTGTGCAATCTACACTAGGGACACAATGCTTGGACCGCACTCCCCACCCCTGCCATTGTAAATGGGGCCCAGGCTCTTACCCTCAAACTCACCCGGACCCCTCTAGGGCCCTCTATCTCACCACTGCCTACGTTCCCCCAAAGAACCAGCACCCGGCCCTGGTATCTTTAACTGACTATCTGGCCTCCCTCCACCATAAGGCGGAACAAATCCTAGTTGGGGACCTTAACGTAAATTGGCTCAGCACCTCCTCTTCCACGATCAGAGACTCATTTGCCGCCCAAGACCTGACGCAACTCGTCACCCAGCCCACTAGAATAAACCCTAAGAGAGGAACCAGCACCCTTCTGGATGTAATTATCACCAACCAACCCAAAAAATCCAAAACATCCAGGTCCTACCAGATTCCCTAAGTGACCACTCCCCTATCCTATTTCATTGGGCAGTCCCCAATCCCAAACCCAAAGCCCAGACCACCCTCCATGGCCTCCTGCCCTGGTGGGCTGCAAAACTTAAACTATTCCTCACCCAGATTAACTGGTCCCCCATTCATCGTGCAACCGACATTGACACTGCCCTCGCCTTCTTCTCACACACCTTCAACATGGCCTGTGATCTCTTTGCACCCTTCACCAAAATCCGATCCAAAAAGCAGAATGCACCCTGGGTTAGCCCTGCCCTTCTACAATTACTAAGAAATTGGGATAACCTCTGGCACCTTGCCACTGAAGCAGGTCGGCTGTCTGATAGGCAGGCTTACAATGCCAGCCGAATAAGTGCTCTTGGGCGTCCGGAAGCCAAGGCCGACCATTACCAGGCCACCCTTACCTCCTCCTGGGGTTCGGCCCAGACTTTCTGAGATAATATTAAACAACTAAATGGAAAATCACGCTCCCTGCCCCATCCCAGCTCACTAGTAATGGCACTACCTCCACCGATCCTGCCACCATAGCTAACTGGCTCAACACCGCTTTCACGGACCTTAGCTCAGTCCTCCCTAGTAATTTCTTTGACCCTCCCCCCAACCAACCTCCCCCTGTCCTCCAGCACCCCAGCTTCCATCTGCGCAAGATTTCTGCCCGGGAAGCCAGACCCATCCTAATCAAAGCTTTGAATAGCAACAGCCCCGGCAGTGACTCACTGGACCCCAGCATCCTCAGGCTGGTGCTAGATGAAGTCCTTGCCCCACTCACCAGCCTAATTAACCAGTCGCTCTGCCTGGAACAATTTCCCACTACCTGGAAAACAGCCATAATCCGCCCATTCATAAAGAGGCGACAGGTCGTCGACCAACAACTACCGGCCAATCTCCATCCCCCAAAGCCCTGGAAAGTGGTGGCCATTCAAATCACTGAATATCTGGCTAAGCGTAACATCTTATGCCCAGAGCAACATGACTTCCGTGCTGGTCACAGTACCAGCACTGCACTAATTGAATTCTCCAACTTCCTACACTCCTCCCTGGATACCAGCTCCCTAGCTGGTGCAGTGTTCATTGACCTCTCAAAGGCTTTCAACACCGTCTCCCACCCTCTTCTGCTGAATGCTCTCTGCCACACTGGTCTCTCGGCTGGTCCCCTAGCATGGTGCACGAGCTATCTAGCCACTCGATCACAGTGTGTAAAATCAATGGGATACTCTCTGATACCCGTCCCATTCACTCTAGGGTCCCCAAGGCTCCATCCTGGGCCCCTTCTTCTCACTCTATCTGAACACCCTGCCCAGTGCATGCCCTGGCAAAATTCTCCTGTATGCAGATGGCTGCTGTCATTTTTGCCACCACACAATCCGTCTCCTTCAGGACACCCTACAGCCGTCTTTCAATACTGCCGAAGCCTGGTTTAAGGGCGCAGACTCGACATCAATCTTAAAAAAAAACAAAGCTATGCTCTTTTCCCACCCCAAAACAAAGCTAGCAACCACCACTCTATATCCTTCCTAGTACCAAACAGCCACTGGAACAAGTCTGCTCCTACAAATACCTTGGGTTACCTTCGACTCAGCCCTCACATTTCACAACCACATTGATGCACTAACATCCGCCACTAACACACGTTGGCATCCTCTTCCGCCATAGAACCTGCCTTCCCCAAATGTGCTCCAGCTGGCTGTTCGTCTTCCGTGTTGTCCCTTGTAGACTATGGTCTACCAGTCTATGGTGCTGCCACACGACTGCACTCAAAAAAATTCACTTAACCCTGAATAAAGCCTGAAGATTGATTACTGGTGCCCCCAGGCTCACACACACCTGTCAGCTGTATGACGAGGCAAAACTCCTTACCCTTGATGAACGGCTCCGATATCAAACCTGCCTCCTCACAAAAAAAACCCTACTCGGGCTCTCCCCTCCTGGGGTGACGGCATCCATCCACTGGATCCCACCCACTATTGCAACACGGTCATCCAACAAGACCACTCTAATGGTCCCCAGATCAAGAACCAGCCATGGCCAGAGGTCCTTCTGCTACAGAGAGCCATCCTGGTTTAACTCTCTCCTGCCCCCATCACCAATGCCACCACCATCTCAAGTTCAAAACCACCCTGAAACCAACTCATCAACACTTGTAGCTGCTCCTGTCTCTGAGGGCAGCCTCCCACCTCGACTTCTCATGACAACGCCCACAGGCGCTCTCCTGGCCTCCCACCACACCTCTTCCCGGTACACCGCCCCTATGTCTAACCTGGCCAGTGCCAGCTGTTTTATGGTATGCCTATTAGATTGCTCAATTTTGATACCAACTTGTGTAACACCTGTTCTCAATTACTTGTACCCTGTAACCTAAATGTATTTTGTCTGACCTCAGTGTGGCATGCGGCGCCTCTGATGAGCGCCTATTTTTAGCAAACCTGTGCTATGTAACCTAAAACTCTATGTATGTCTTTAATGTGACGAGTACCTTTGGAAAGCGAGCCTCTGGCTCAAAGGTTGTAAACTGATTTCACAAATAAATAAAACAAATAAATAAATAAATCAGATCTAACTTTTCTGCATGTAATCTGACTGTGGTTCCAGTTTGTGCTCAAAGTACTGTACTGTTGCTATTTGCTGTGCATAACCTTGTTTTACAGGGGTCCCCAGAGTCGAGGCAGAGGAACCAGCCCTGGTGGTAAGTGCAAACAGTGTGGGTACTTGTGTGGTGTACCAGGGGTATTGTGAAAGTGATTATTGTACAGTGTTCAGGTCACTAGAGGGGAAAGAGGGGGGTTACAGTGTCCCAGAGGGCTGTGCCCAGGTTAGCTTGACCACTACCAACCCTGACCTCTGGGTGGAGGCACCCGTTTCAGAACTCAGGCCCCTTAACCTGCTACTAGCCAAGCAGGCAGGGGTAGTAGCCCTTGGGATAGCGCCACCTAGGGGTTACATCTTGGAGGCTCACCGCTGGGATTTTGTGTCTTCTAGTGGCGAAACTATGAATTATTGTCAAACATAAATGGCTACCCCAACAGAAGTAGCTGTGCACCAGTTGGTGGGGTGGTGTACAGGGCCGGAGATTGACCCTCACAGTGCCCTGCTTGTATTGGATATTCCCTGAATATTGGTAAAGAGCGCTAGAAGGATTACTTTCAAAGTTGAATGTTTAACAAAGCGCTATGGTGGTGGGCGACAGGCTGATTGACCCCAAACTTTCATGCGTTAGTAGAGTGTAGTGACCCAGTGGACAGTTCAAAGTGCCATGGACTATTGCCCCAGAAGGGACCCCAGCAGCCTGGAGAGTGATAACTAGAAACAGTAAAAACCCTGGGGAGGATGAGCTGCCCCTATTGTCTGAGACCTTTGAGAAGAAATTTGCTAAGTTTTTGCTGGAGGAAGGGAAAACCACAGAGGACTTTAAGAAACTTTTCCTGCCACCTGGGGGTGTTCCTTCCCCAACACCCCCTCCCACTCCAGCACCTGTTACTGCCCTGCCTTCTGTACCCATGACAATGCTGGCCCCTATATCTGTACCTGCCATTAGTCACGACTCCTACCAAAGGTTGAGAATCTTCTCGGACACCCTCCGCACCCCAGGGGAGGATGACTGGGAGACCTGGATAGACTATGTTGCCCTCTAGTACTTGAATGGCAATGCTCAAGCAGAGAAATGAAAAAGTTGAGTGAGAGCCTCAGGTCCTGCCTGGCTACCATCCGTGCCAAAGCAGGCCAATAACCCAGAGCAACTGCAGGAACTATCTTGATGCATTGGAGAATGTGTATGGATTCAGATGAGGACCTGTGGTGGAGAGTAAGAAACGCCCAGCAGTACTCAGAGGAGCCATTGTCTGTGTATGTACCTCGGCTTGAAAAGCTGCTACAAAGTGCCTCAGAAAGGGTAGTTTGCCGTCAAATGGATTAGATTGAACTAGGCTGGACCAGTTCCTTAAGTCTGCTCCATTTTCAGAATTGTTACTGCTTCAGTTGCGCCTCGCCAACTGATTGGAATCTCCCCCCTCTTATGACGAGCTAATGAAAGAAATTTGGGGGGTTGAGCAAAAGCAACTCTGGGGAATTTCACCAATATCTGCTGCTACTGCGCAAGTGACAGAGAGTGATCATCCAAGTGGGGTTCAGGGGAAAACGTCAGCACCTAACAAGCACTCTGAGAATGTAAAGGACTTCCCGCCCTGGGCCCAGTTTTTGAAAGTCAAGCTATTAAAGGAAGTCCGAGAGTGGAAGGCGGGCACCTCTGCAAGGGTTCCCCCCATGGAACAAGATTCTGGTTCCCCTGAGGACGTGACTGCCATGGGTGTTTGGGTGCACCCTCAGGCATCCTCTACCAAGGATAGCTCCCAGGCTGAAATCAAAGAATTGACTGCCACCCTAAAGGAACTATTCAGACACGTTGCACCCCTCTCACCACTGCAAGCAGATATTGGACCCCGATCCCTTGTTACTACTTCAGTTCCTCATGCAATGTTCTCTCCAAGGATGACCCAGGAATCTATCATTTGTCACCACTGTGGAAAGGATTGCCATATGAAGAGGGAATGCCAGTCTCAGAAAGACTTAGAGAAAGTGGTGAACCGGCTTCAAGGAGAGATTCGGAAAACGAATCAGTGGACAAGGGGTGCACAAATGACCACAGTGAAGGCTTCAGACATCCTAACTCAAACCCCCTTGTGGCTAAATCGTCCATCCAGGCCCCTCCTGCTGTCCCTCCAGACTGGTCCAAAATAGTGGGCCCTTCAATGGAGACTACCGTGGCTGTGAATGGTATTCCTACTCGGGCTGTGCTGGACAGTGGGTCGCAAGTGACCATTGTATTTAAGGACTGGTATGACAAACACTTATCTGCTGTGCCCTTATAATCCCTGGAAGGCCTACATGTGTGGGGGGCTGAGCGACAAGTCTTATCCCTACCTAGGATATGTTCGCCTCTGGTTGTCATTTGCTGCAGCTGTAACTGGTGTAGAGGAGCAAGTCGAGACACTGGCCTCAGTGTGTCCCCCTGCTGGACTGTATAATGGGGTTCCCCTTTTAATTGGGACCAACGCCCACATGTTTGGGAGACTGGCACAACTCTGTCGTGAGAAACAAGTTCGACGGACTGGGAGGGCCCAAGAATTCCGCTCTGATCAAGAGGCCCATGATTTGCAACAGAACCCCAAGGAGTGGACCAAGATGAACAGGTAGGGTCGTGTGGAAGAAGGATCCGATTCAATGGTACTGGCCTAACGCCCAGTGTACTGTTCAAGGGAGGTCTGCCTCCGCAAAGATGTCAAGAACAAAATATTGATGTTGAATGTGCAGGCGACGGAAAAGTGCCAGAAGGATTATTGGTTAAACCCAGCATCTTGCCAGCTCATGCTCATACCTATGCATGATGAGTGATGGTCCAGATTCATAATGTGTCAGATCAGGAGATCCGGGTGAACAGAGGATGCACCCTAGCTATGGTACACTGTGCAGACACTGCAGTGTTGCCCAGCAACAAGCACCCTGGCAAGACAGATAGAGTGATTCCCGACTTGTTTGATTTTGGTGACTCTCCGTTGCCAGCTGAATCGAGGACTAGAATTAGTCAGAAACTTGGTCAGAGAGATCAAGTGTTTTTGTTGAAGGAATGGGATGTGGGATGTGTCCAGGGTGTGGAGCATCACATACGCCTGCACGATGAATGGCCATTTCGAGAAGGTCTCGAGCCTAGCCCTGCAGACACAGACGATGTGAGAAGACACTTGCAGGAAATGCTTGCGGCTGGTGTGATACAAAAATCCAGGAGCCATATGCTTCTCCCATTGTGGTTGTGTGTAAGAAGAATGGATCTGTGAGAATGTGTGTTGATTATAGAACTCTGAATCGGCAGACCATCTCCAATAAATACACCATGCCCGGATTGTTTGAATGGAGCAAGCGGTTCTCGGTGTTGGATCTTCATAGTGAATATTACCAGATTCGATGGCTCTGGAGGACCATGAGAAGACAGCCTTCATCTGTCCTTTGGGGTTCTAATTCCTAAGAATGCCACAGGGATATCGGGCACCCCAGCCACCTTCCAGCGACTGATGGAATGAGCAATGGAGACATAAATTTGCTAGAATGCCTGGTGTACTTGGACGTTTCATTGTGCTCAGGAGCTCCCTAGAGGAACATGAGTCGACTGTTCAAAGTACTAGACCGACTGGAAGATTTTGGCCTCAAGCTGTCCATCGACAAGTGCCAGTGTTTCCAAACCTCTGTGAAGTATGTGAGACACATAGTGTCTACAGAGGGGATAGAGACTGACCCTGTTAAAGTTGAAGCCTTAACTACTTGGCCCCAGCCCCACAATTTGAAAGAACTACAACATTTCCTGGGATTCTGTGGCTACTACCGCCAGTTCATAAAGGACTATTCCAAAGTGATTCGGCCACTCTTGAATCTTACCCAGGGTTACCCTCCTACCAATCGGAAATACAAAAAAGGGTCCGTCAAAGAACCAGATAAAGCATATTTCCACCCAGGTGAACTTTTTGGGTCCCGTTGGACGCCTGACTGTGAAGCAGCTTTCAGCGAGTCATATACCAGCTCACCCACACCCCATCTCGCTATGCTGATCCACCAAACCCTATGCTGCATACTGATGCCAGTCTGCAGGGTCTAGAAGCTGTATTGTATCAAGACCATGAGGATGGTTTGAGACCAGTGGCATTCGCCAGTAGGAGTTTGACCCGTCAGAGTGAAACTACCTGTGCACAGCTTGGAGCTCCTTGCTTTAAAATGGGCCATTGTTGACCAGTTTCATGATTACCTCTATAGGGCAAAAATATTGGTGAGGACTGACAATAACCCATTGTCCTATGTATAGACTTCAGCTAAGTTAGACGCCACGGGGCACCGGTGGCTTTCTGCAGTGTCAACATACGATTATGCTGTCAAATACTGACCAGGCCTGAATCATATTGATGCTGACGCCCTATCCCGGAGGCCCATTTCCAAGAGCGACTAGGTCAGGCTGTCTGAACCTGACATCCAAGCATTGTGCCAAAAGTTTGATAGAAATGAACAGATGTCTACAGACACAGTGGACTGCTTAGTAGATTGCTTGGGCCCCTCTGACACCTGCATACCGGTTGCGTAGTGCCACTTCTCTGCTCTAGATATTAGTGCACTACCTCAGTTTGACAATGACAGCATTCAGTGGGCTCAATCCCAAGATGCTATGATTCAGCCAGCACTTGGCCCTACGTGCAGGAAAAGATGTGTCAAGTTGCGTTCCTCTGATCTACGAACCATTTATTATTTAAAGAAGGTCCCAGGTTGAAGCTGCTTAATCATTTGCTGTATAGAGACTGTAGACTGAGGTGGCCAAATAGACAAGCAACAATTGGTCCTGCCCACAGCTCAAAGATTTGGTACTGGCCCCTCCACAATCATATGGGCCACCTCGGTATCGACTGGACCCCTTGAGCTAAATACGATCTCGATTCTACTGGCCCAAGATGGGGCGATGTTGAGCACCATGTAAGGACTTGTAGTCACTGCCTGCAGAAAATCCCTGCCTCAGAGGCTGCCCCGTCAACATTACCCTGCACCCCAATGGAACTAGTCTGCATAGACTTCTTGAGTTTAGAGCCTGATCAGCAAAACATTGGCAATGTGTTAGTGGTTACGGACCATTTCACACAGTATGCACAAGCTTTTCCCACCAAAGATCAAAAAGCATCTACCATGGCCAAGGTGCTAGTGGAAAATTTCTTTGTCCACCATGGTGCCCCCAACGAATTCACTCTGATCAGGGCCGGGACTTTGAGGTCGGCTAATCAATGCTCTCTCTATAGGGGGTGGGTGAAGTCAAGAACCACCCCTTATCACCCATGAGAGTTCTCAACCAGAATGCTTTAACTGTACCCTGCTAGACATGCTAGGCACCTCCACCCAAAGGATAAGCATAAATGGAGCCAGTAGATTAGCTCCTTGGTACATGCATACAATTGCGAAGAATGATGCTACGGGTTCTCTCCCTACCGCCTCATGTTGGGAGAGGCCCGGCTGCCTGTTGATGTCTGTTTTGGGGTTTCTCCCAATGGGGTCCGAGCTGAAGATTTCCTGCAATACGTGACAGAAACTGAAAGCTCAACTGAACATGCCTATCAACTGGCCCAGACAATGGCCACCAAAAGAAATCTAGCCAACAAAGAGAGACATGATAGAAAAGTAAAGGCTCAAGAGCTTAGGCCTGGAGACCGTGTGTTGTTGTGAAATTTAGGACTGCATGGTAAACACAAAATTGCTGATCGATGGCACCATCTTCCCCATGTCATAGTTGGAAAGTTGGATGATTTGCCAGTGTACAAAGTGTACCCAGAGAATAACTCCAAAGCTGTCAAGACCATGCACCGTAACCACGTGCTACCTATTGGTCAAGTTATAATTGAGGCTGAACTCACCGAGATTGATTCCCCTGGACCAGTGACTCATGCTGCTGCAAGAAAAAAACAGAGTCAGCCTGCCCCCATGGTTGCCGATTTAACACTTCCCCCGCAGCAGGCCCAGAATGATAGTGACTGCCAGTCTAACTCGGATGACAGTGAATGTGATAATGCCTATTACCCCTCATATGAACTGAGTCAGTTGTTTTGTTGAAATCCTGTGCTAAATTATGGGGATGAAGCTGGGCCTTCTGGACTGCCTGGCTCCCTGGCATCATCCTTGTAATGCTCCTGAAGGTGAAGTGCAAAGTATCACGTCTGAGTATGCTGAGTCTTTGTGTATCATGGAACTGTATGATTTGTCTGAAGGAAAGGCTGATGGTATGAGTCTTTCTGGTGACATGCCAGAAGTTGAGGAACACTATGAAGTGCTGACAACCCCTGTCAGTGCCAGAGTGTCTTCAAAATGAGCCAAGTGTTGTAGAAACAGAGACTACAGAGCAAGGGCTGACAGTGCTCCAGCTTGGACATTCCCTTCATGCAGAGGTACCCTCACAAGTCATGAAAGCTCCAAGTCCATTGCTGAAAGTACAGAGACTGTGGTTGTTCACCCCTGAAAGACTGGCCGAGCTATCAAGCCAGTGGTGCGCTTCAGTTACGATTCCCCCAGGAGGCCAGTGGATTTGCCTCTCAATGTAGTCCACAAAGGTGTTTATGTCTCTCAGAGCTCACTGCCCAAATTGAGCTTGATGCCCCATTCCAGGTTACTTGTTCTGCCCTCTCACCATGGTGCCCTGCCCCCAAGTTAGCTGATAGGGAAGGGCCCCTTCTTGCATTGTTTAGAGTACAAAAGTTATTACATGAATCTGTATAGTAATGTTCAATTTACCTGTGTGAAATATGCATAATGTATTGTCAGAATGGAAATGATATTAGTTGAGTACTTTAAAATGTATAGTAAAGTGACAAGTTATGCCAATTGATGAATCAGATAGTACTTGTATAGCATGCTAATGGTATAAATGTCTTGTATATATTGCATTTACAATGTTATGATGATACAGACTTGACGCGGACGCCAAGTTTTCCCAGACAGGGAAGGGTGTAACCCCCCTACAAATGGGGGTTCCCAAGAAGTCTTCCTTGAGCTTGCCTAAATGCTCACTGCCAGGCTGGTGTCCTGTGTTTTAGCAGTTTAAATGTGATTACCAGAGCCTGTATAGCCTCTGTGTACTGTCTCTTCAAGAGCTGCCTGATTGCAGCATAAGTAATCTGAGATGGAGCTCTGTTGAAAGATGTAACTTTTTGGTGAAAATCATTTAGAGTGATAATGGTAATGTAATTTGTCTAACATGCTTTCTTTGCAGGAAGGACTGTTTTGTTTGTCTCCACTATCTTGGTCCTGGACTGCAAATTGGACCAATCAGTTCTGGTAGGACCTAAAATGTAGCTGGACTACAGGAGCTGTCTGAAGTCAAAATCTGTAGGAACTGTAGTTTTGAACTTTTTGCGCCTTTTTTGCAACTGAAGGGGGAGCTCATGTTTTGACTGACAGCCAAATCAACCAATCAGACCTTTTGGATCTTGGGGAAGTCCCAGGCTGCTGGCAGTTTTCAGTTAGTTCTGAGCTGGGAAGTGAAATGAGAGGAGCTGAAGTGATTCTGAGCAGCAATGCTGAGTGGATTCGCATGGGAGAACTGTGAAAAGGCTGAGTTTTTGGCTTACATGTCTGCCTGCTGCTCCTGAGAGGGAGAGAAGAGAATTATTGTGGACTAAATTCAAGTTTGTGTGACTAAAGTAAGCTACTGAAGTGGGCCAGGCTCAACCTGAAGAAGTCCGAAGATTTTTGCTGAATGCGATCGGCCTGTCAGGAGTTCCAGCTGCCCCTAAGCTCCCAGTGTGTGCAGAGACTTTGCGATAGTGACCGGGGAGTGCTTTGCCTGGTACAGTAGAATTCCTGTACATATAAATGTGCTATGAGCTGCTAGAGGGTTGTGAGTTAGTTCCCCACTGTGTGAACTGTGTTCTGCTTGCTGGAAGCTGTATCCAGCCCAAAACGGACTACATCCGAATTTGTCTCCATGCGGCCTGGGCCTTGCCAGACTGACCCAGCCAGACTACCCACTGCACAGAGAAGCCATCGGCAGAGACCTGCCTGGGATCAGCCCCTGTTCCATGCTTGAACAGGAACGACTCCTCTGCGACTCGTGTGGGCCCTGCTTCTCCTGGCATTCCAGATCAACCACCTGCAGTCTTGATTTTCATCCAGCCTGTGTCCAGTCTTGGGTATCATGAGTAAATGCCAGGGTAGCTCCCTGCAACAACAGCTAAATCTGAGTGTGTCATCTGATTGTCTTGTTGTTTCGTTTCCTTTACAAACTGAGCCCTCTGGCTCCGGATTACAAATATTGTGTACTGTGCATGTTGTGTTTTCCATCACAGGGCCCCAACCAGCTGCAACCCCGGGCAACGGTCCTGGCTAGCCCATCTCTTCTCCACCTGAGTACCCAGAGGTGGACTGTGTGGGGACTTAAAGCACATGCATAACTGCTTGATTGATATAATCTTTAAGCTAATTAACCTGATTTTGCCCTCCATTGTTCAAGTCCCTGAATAAATCAGATCTAACTTTTCTGCATGTAATCTGACTGTGGTTCCAGTTTGTGCTCAAAGTACTGTACTGTTGCTACTTGCTGTGCATAACCTTGTTTACAGGGGTCCCCAGGGTCAAGCCAGAGGAACCAGCCCTGGTGGTAAGTGCAAACAGTGTGGGTACTTGTGTGGTGTACCAGGGTATTGTGAAAGTGATTATTGTACAGTGTTCAGGCCACTAGAGGGGAAAGAGGGGGGTTACAGTGTCCTGGAGGGCTTGCCCAGGTTAGCTTGACCACTACCAACCCTGACCTCCGGGTGGAGGCACCCGTTTCAGAACTCAGGCCCCTTAACCTGCTACTAGACAAGCAGGCAGGGGTAGTAGCCCTTGGGATAGCGCTACCTAGGAGTTACATCTTGGAGGCTCACCGCTGGGATTTTGTGTCTTCTAGTGGCCAAAACTATGAATTATTGTCAAACATAAATGGCTACCCCAACAGAAGTGGCTGTGCACCAGTTGGTGGGGTGGTGTACATGGCAGGAGATTGACCCTCACAATGCCCTGCTTGTATTGGATATTCCCCTGAATATTGGTAAAGATGCTGTAGAAGGACTACTTTCCAAAGTTGAATGTTTAACAAACACTATGGTGGTGGGGCAACAGGCTGATTTGACCGCCCAAACTTTCATGGCGTTAGTAGAGTGTAGTGACCCAGTGGACAGTTCCAAAGTGCCACGGACTATTGCCCCAGAAGGGACCCCAGCAGCCTGGAGAGTGATAACTAGAGACAGTAAAAACCCTGGGGAGGATGAGCTGCCCCTATTGTCTGAGACTTTTGAGGAGAAATTTGCTAAGTTGTTGCTGGAGTAAGAAAACCATACAGGACTTTAAGAAACTTTTCCTGCCACCTGGGGGAGTTCTCTCCCCAACATCCCCTCCACTCCAGCACCTGTTACTGCCCCGCCTTCTGTGTCCGTGACAATGCTGGCCCTTATCTGTACCTCCCATTAGTCACGACTCATCGAAGGTTGAGAATCTTCTCTGGGCACCTCCCCAGGGGAAGAGATGACTGGGAGGCGTGGATAGACTATGTTGCCCCTCTAGTACTTGAATGACAATGCTCAGAAGAAGAGAAACAAAAGAGGTTGAGTGAGAGCCTCAGAAGGGGAAGGTGAAAGACTTCAGTTAAGCGAGAGGAGCATCGATGGAAAGGAAGTGGACACCAGTCCATTTATGGAGGAGAGAGTCCTAAAGGAACTCGCAAAACTGAGAGTGGACAAAGCAATGGGACCAGACAGGATACATCCAAGAATGTTAAAGGAGCTTAGAGAAGTGCTCGCAGCACCACTGACAGTGCTGTTCAACAAATTGCTGGAAACAGGAGTGGTTCCAGAGGACCGGAGGAGGGCAGATGTAGTCCCTCTCCACAAAAGTGGGAGCAGGGAGGAGGCTGGCAATTACAGGCCAGTCAGTCTGACCTCAGTGGTGGGGAAATTAATGGAATCACTGCTAAAGGAAAGGATTGTGGTATATCTTGAATCCAGTGGATCACAGGATCCTAGGCAGCATGGATGCACAGCGGGAAGGTCATGTCAAACAAATCTGATAGATTTCTTTGACTGGGTGACCAGGGAATTAGATCAGGGAGTGGCGGGGGTGCTGTGGAGCCCGAGCTAGATAGATGCTAGAGAGGCAGCTGTACATCTACAAAAACTTTAAAAGACAAAATCAAACTTTAGATCTCAAACTAATTAGAAATAAAGGTACCTGATTGTGGCTGAAGTATCCAGGATCAAGATGGGCATCCCGAAAAAGAAAGATCATGCTCAAACAGCAGTTAATGCACCAGCAACGAGATCGACGGGGCAGACGTATTCAACTAGCACCGAAGGAGACGAAACTGCAATCCTCAGGCCACAAATTAAAAACGTTGATCTCCTCTGTTTCAGCAATGAATACTAAATTGGATGGCCTAGCTGGATGGATTACGCTGGTGGAAACATCTGTGGAGCAACTAAATAGCATGATCGATGGACTGCAGCAACAGGCAGCTGAATGCAATGCTATTAATGCAGGTCGCCTAAAAGAAACGCAGCACTGGGATAATCAACTGGAGCTCCTTGAAAACCAAGTAAGGAGCCCCAAAATTCGAATGATTGGCTTACTGGAGGGGATGGAAGGGGATCATCCCTTACTTTTTTTCAAAGACTGGATTAAGGAGCAGTTTGAAGGTCATGGAGATCTTTCAGAGTGGCACTTCATTAAGGCCTACAGAATTCGTCCGTGTGGCAGACAGATGGAAGCAGCCCCCCATATGCTAATGATAGTGACTGATAGTATGGGCACAAGAGACTGTATCCTGGGATTAGCTAAACGTTTGGGTCTGCTAAGTGTACAAGATCACACGGTATACTTATTTCCTGATCTGTCTTTTTCCACTCAACAGCGCCAAAAGAAATTTGACAGTGTGCAGCGAAAGCTCCGGGATCTTAAAATTCCTCATGTGGTTATTTTTCCAGCTAAGCTACGTATCGTCTTCCAGGATAAGGTGTTTATTTTTACTGACCTGAATGATGCTGGAAAATGGCTCTCTCGCCTAGAAGCTCAGCAAGAAAATGCAAAGAACAGCACTCGGATAGTGAGTCTTCAGAAGAAACATGAGCAGGATACTATGGTGATCAGGAATTAAACTATTTGCCTGATATTTAGAGACTGTTAATGGCTTAAAGACAGCTCTTTTTCTAAGCCCTGTACTGTTTTTCTTAAATTACAAGTTTACAGGATCAGCTGTTTAAAGTATATGATCTTTGGATATTCACCACTTAACCATATTGCATATATGGCTATTATGCCCTATTAATGTCTTTAGTTAATAGAATGTTCTTTAAGTAACTGGGTGAATTTAGCTGTGTTCTCCCAAAGCCTTAATATAGTTTTAGACATCTTTGTGGATGTAAGTTGATGTTTTACTCTGCGTCTTAAGGTCCTTTTAGGGGGCTGATATGTTTCTTCCTCCTAACAGTTATTATCTTAAGGTACAATGATGGACTCCAGGCTCTGTGAGCAAGGCAATTTTGAAACTACTTTAGGACCAATTTTGAGATTTTATCCATCTGTTCATGGGTTACAGCTACACAGAACATTGGACTTTTAGTTTGGAACTGATTATTGTTTTTCCCCCCGAATTATAGAACTTGTTTGGAGATACTGTAATCCTGAATATAATAGGAATGTATATTCCATTCAGATTGTACATCTTTGGTTGTTTCCAAGACGCATTGTGTAATGATATGTGATTTACATGCAAAATCAATAAATACAGTGGCAGTCATAGAAAAGTTTTGCAGTACTGAGGTATACCTAGGTATACTGAGGCAGAATGAGGCAGGATCACATTACAGTCAATGCAAATTACCTCAGTGGTACCTCAAGGTAGGAAACTTTTCAATAACTACCACTGTGCAAAGTATAAAAAAAAAGATCAGGGAGTGGCAGTGGATGTGGCCTACCTGGATTTTAGTAAGGCCTTCAAACACCATTCCAGACAGGAGGATTGTAAACAAGCTGGGCAGCCTGGGAGTGGGCCCCAAGGTGGTAAAGTGGGTTGGAAATTGGTTAAAGAGATCTACCAAGTTAACAGAATACAGATATGCAGTGCATATATACATGCCGTATCTCTGCGAAAAACATGTGCTGCATATCTTCCCAAAAATAGCTGTCATTTTTTGTAATAACGCTCATAAAATCATCCCCACCGGGTCCTGCCAACTTCCCGAGTTTGTAGTGCCACCCATGCTCCACCCCCGTGCACAGCCATGTTATGATGTAAGGCCAGGGAGTGCGCAGGGACGCGCTTCATTATAGTCTATGGGGGGCTACTTTCCAAGTGTTTTTAGATATTATAATGGTCACCTGATGATTAATCAAGGGCATTGACCGACTAACAAGGGCCTTGTTGGTTGGTCGATGCCGCAGATCTGAGTGACCGATATAATACATAAAAAGCGCCAAATAACATAATGGGCATGTCTGACACTCCTGACCATCCACTGCAGGCTGGAGCGCGAGCGGATAGTGGGCGGCAAGTCAGAAAGGAAGTAGGTAGACCTAGTGGGACAATTTTCCGGTGTTATTACAAGAAAATAACAGAGCTATTCTGAGACGATATGCAGCATATGTTTTTCAGAGAAGTAAGGCATGCATATATGCTGCATATCTATATAATGAAAGTCTTTTAAGTGATAGAACACAGAGGTGGTGGTAAACAGAGTTCATTCCGAGGAGGGGAGGATGACCAGCAGGGTGTCACAAGGATCAGTTCTGGTGCCAGTCCTTTGTAATGTCTTCATAAGTGACACTGCAGAGGGGCTGGAAGAGAAGATATGCATCTTTGCAGATGACACTAAGATCTGCAACAGGGCTGACACTCCAGGGGGCATGGAAAAAATGGAGAGAGACCTAAGCAGGCTCGAGGAGTGTTCAAGAGTGTGGCAGATAAGATTCAATGCAAAGAAGTGTAAAATCATGCATTTGGGGCACAGAATCCCAAGGAGGAGTACATGATGGCGGGGGGAGGTACTGACGACTAACAAACAGGAAACGGGCCTGAAGTTAATCATATCTGATGACCTAAAGGTGACCAAGTATTGTGAAAAGGTGCAGGTGTTACAGCACTCACAGGTCAGGTGCAGTGCGTGTTGAGGGTTTGCTAACCCCAAATTAACTCCAATAGAAGAAAGACCAAATGCACTCCAGAGTCAAGTAAACTGCAGCACAATTGCCTTGCAAAGATGCAACTTGAAACAGTAGAATTCCACCAGAAAAATCCATTTATTGGTACAAATACATATAAAGCTTTCACACGATCAGTGAGCTCTTGGGACTCCTCTCCCAGATACCCCTGGGAGAGTGGCCCCAAGAGTTTTGTACCAACAAACGGATTTTTCTAGTGAAATTCCACTGTTTCAAGTTGCATCTTTGCAAGGGATTTCTGCTGCAGTTTAATTGGCTCTGAAGCACTGTGAAAAGGCTGTGGGGAAAGCCAGTGGGATGCTGGGGTGCATAGGGAGAGGTATCACCTGCAGAAAAAAGGAGGTGGTGATACCACTGTACAAATCATTGGTGAGACCCCATCTGGAGTACTGTGTCCAGTTCTGGAGGCTGCATCTCCAGAAGGACATAGAGTAAAGGCAGTTCAGAGAAGGGCACCAAAAACTGTGCGGGGTCTGCAACAAAAATCGTATAAGGAGAGACTAGAGGACCTCAAGATGTATACCCTGGAAGACAGGAGAAAGAGGGGGGATATGATATAGACCTACAAATACCTCAAGGGCATAAATAAGGTACAAGAGGGTAGCATTTTTCAGAAGAAAAGATGTTCAAGAACAAGGGGTCATGATATGAGGCTGGAGGGGGATAGACTCAGGGGTAACATGAGGAAGTATTTTTTCACATAAATGGCGGTGGATGGATGGAACAGCCTCTCAGTGAAGGTGGTGGGTGCAAAACAGTGGGGAATTCAAGAATGCATGGGATAGGCACAGGAACCCTAGCAATAGGAAGGAGAGGGTAAAAGCTGAGATCAAGTTGGATCGGTGGTATTGCAGTAAGCAGGAAAATGGACAGACTAGGTGGGCCAAGCGGTCCTTATCTGCCATCAATTTCTATGTTTCTACTGTAATTTGTAATTTGTTTCACTCCTTGTCCACACCTACTCCTATCACCTGATGTGATGTTGTTGTTATATTAAGTGATACTGTACTGAATTTCTCCTTGTACCCTCCTCGAGGATGCCTCTGGAAACAAGCTATTTGCTACCAGGCCTAGTAAAACTCTTTCAATAAATAAATAAATATTTACAGTATATAGTGTTTTCCATATACATTGTATCCCAGAGTGCTTTATAGGCAGTGAAAGACTGGTAGTGAAATAACTGTAAAGATGTAATGGTAGTCATTTGACATATCAGCACCCACACATAGCCTTGGACAATTGCCTAAACTAGTTTTATGGGAAGGGGAATGTTAGCCAGGACACTGGGGAAAGTCCCCATCTCTTGCAAAAAATGCCTAGGGTTCTTTTATTTCCACCTGGTCACCCACCATGCCAGCACCAGAAGTGAACTAAGTTTAATGTCTCATCCTAAGGATGGTACACCCCGACAGTACAGCATCCCCCTTGGTACTGTACTCAGGTGCCAGCGTTTCTGGTATGAGCCCAGTCCTGGTGTGGGACTAGAAGCCATGACTCTCTAGCCCAGAGGCAGATGTGCTACCATTTGAGTCACACTGACACCCAGCTATATGGCACCAAGCTATATAGATCATGATGACAAATGCTAGGTGTTCCACAGCATTCAGTTAAGCGCTGATAGGGCCAGTTCAGTGGTGCGAATAGTAGGACATCCAATAAGCATGCTGGCAAGCTGGGTTTCCACCCCAAACCTGGGACAGCAGGAGCAGAGGACAGTAGGGTGGGTGCCAGGACATCCATGAGGATGTTACCCTCCTCTGGGGAGGATGAGTGTCGTAACACTCAAGGAATGGCTTCGGGTGGTGGCACAGGTGCAGATGCCTTAATGTGCGGGATCATGGTCTGTCTGGCACCCAGCCCCAATGGGCACAGGTTATGTTCCTTGGGTATAGGAAGGAGGAGGAAGAGCAGTGAAAATGTGGCCATGGGTGCCAGCCGTTGGTGCAGCGATGGCCTACCACTCGCAATGCCGGTGATCAGGTTCATGTTGCTGAGGCCAGCTGGGGGCTGGGCGTCCCACAGGACACTCTCCTCCGGGGAGGGAGGGTTGCCATCTTCACTGCAATACTGCCACCTGGATGACCACGGGTGGCTGTGCAGCTCAGGAGATATGGGGAGGGACAACATCGGCCGGGTTCTGGGTGCAGTGGCACACTTCCACGTGCATGTGCCCCCTTGGATCCCCTCTGCATGCTGATGTCTCTGGGGCTGGGAGAAACAAGGAAAATGGCCCCTGCACCCAAGGATGAAGGAATGGCTGGCACCACAAAGGATCCCCCTGCCTGTCTCACCGCTCCTGCTTCCTGACGAAACTCAGCAGCTTGAGAGTAGGCCCCTCCAACTTGTCCCTGCCTGGGGGAAACAGCCAAAGCTCCATAGGGTAAAGTCTGATGCACCGGCTCACAGGTAAGGGGGACAAAGCAGACGTGCCTTGGTGATTCCGAAAGGAGTTAGGGTGCAGGAAGAGAAGGGGGCATAAATAGAAAGTTAAAAAAAAAGTTGCCATGGACATGCCAGATGATGCCCACCCCCATCTTCCCATGCTACCAGGTCCAACCATGCACCACCGCAATCACCCCTGAAGCACATCCCCAGTCAGTCCATGCTTTCTCCTTCCCCTTTGACCCCAGATGAGGGACGACCACCAGAGATTGGGATAACTGAGTCGGGGGAGGGGTTTGCTGGTGGACCTGGGGTTTATGTGATCATGACAGATAGCAGATTGAGAGTCCAGCTGGTGTGGGGCCCAAAAGAATGTGGTATGTGGAGGCCCAGAGCAAAAGCTATAGGAAAATTAAAATTATAGTAAAATCTTACTTGTTTAACATTCGGGCTATGCAAAGTCTCCAAGCTTTGCTATTGTTCCGTTATTGGAAAGAAATATGTTCTGTGGATGGAGACAGAATTATCAGTGCTCTGACAGTACCTTTCACATGGCTCATATAATGAACATCTAACCAAAACATTCTACCTGAGCAGAACTACATGTCAGACATGGATTACCTGTGATTTAATATCTCTCGGTGCAGGACCTTTCTGTCATGAATATGCTTGAGGCCTAAGCAAATCTGCACAAACCAATCCACAATCTAAAGTAAAGAAAATATCAGGTTCACTTTGGATATATGTCGTAAGCAAACAAAAATACCTAGCACTTTAGAGAGTCAGCTCAGGAAGTCAAGTAACATTTTGTGCCCCTTATATAGTACAACATTTCTAAAGTGTCCTGTTGATTCTGCTAACAGCTAAGCACCTGCTAATAGCTAAGTATCAAGTCTGAGTGTTGCTTCTGGTTATAGTAAATTGTCAAGTGCTTCTAATAATTGCTAAAATAACCTAAATAGTATCCTAGCAAGACCCTCTGGGTGTACCCTATTCCTAGGTTCAGAATAAGGATGGGGTATAGCAGGGAGATAGTTGTGGTGACTGTAGGTGCTCTTCTCCAGGGGTATGTTCTGGAGGAGGAGGCACTGCCCATGTACAGGACCTTTGTGGTGCTATCCATGATCAAGTAGCAGCAGCGAGACATGATATATCTCTGCTGCATCGCCAGCTCAGCTGAGCTAAACACCCTTCTCCCACAGAAGCCACTGGTTCAGAGGGTGGAAGGTGGTGGAGAGGGAGGAGGGAGGAGGCCAGGGCTAACCAAGGAGGAGAATTTGATGGCACTCGGGGGAACAAACAGAAAGAAAGCAATTAGAACATTCATGGTGGTTAGGGTTTCCATGAGCAAAGGGTCAGGTAGGGTGGTGGAAGAAGAGTTGGACAGAAGGGGGATGGTCAGGTGACTTCATGATGTAATGGCCATCTGTGAAATAGGCAAGATAGAGAGGATGGTGGAGAGGGAGGGGGTGAGTTGGGGTGCTGGTACACCTGGATACCAATGACCTGGCAAACCAGACTGTGCAGATGAGTGGAGTAGAACTTCATGATCTGGGGACAGAGTGAAGGCACATTTGGCCTCCTGGCCTTTCGAGGCCTTCCTGTGTGGGGTGGGGGAGAGATGAATAACGAAAGAGGAAATAGGATTTTAATGGGTGACTAATTGGATGGTGTTAGGAGATTGGGTGCCACTTTGGGGACTGGGAGGACTTTTGGGCAAGGATGACAACCTTCACCTGACAAAAGAGGGGAGGTCAGTGCGCTGGAGCAGAAGTTTGATGTCTTTTCAGGCAGTCAGACTGACTGCAGGGGAGACTGAGTCTAGGGAAAGCACAGTGGTAGGAGAGAGGAAGGGGAACCTAGCTAGTACTGCCCCTAATCTCGGGCTTGTAGAGGCACAGTGGGCAAAAATAGGGTTGAGGTCCGAACTGGGCTGGGGGAAGGGACCAAGAAGGAAAGAATCACAGAACCTGCAATTGACATGAAAGGAAGTAGACCAGGGAGGAATAAACAAAAAGGACTAGTAAATAGCCAAAGGGGATCAAGAGTTAGATGGAAGGGGGTGTGCCTTAACGCCAGGAGTCTGGGTAATAAAATTGTTGAGCTCCAGGCAGACACTGAGGTGAACCTCGTAGCCATCACAGAGACTTGGGCCTCAGAAAATAATGTCTGGGACCTGACAGTCACAGGCTACACCATGTTTAGGAGGGATACAGGGAACGTTAAAGGGGGAGGTGTAGACCTTTATGTCAGGGATGGCATTGAGGCTGTGGAAGATGGACACATCAGGGGAAGTAATGGGAAGACAGAGTCACTGTGTGTGCAGCTCACAGTGGCCTCAGGCAGGAAAATATGGATGGGGCAATCTATACCCTGCCAGGACAGGTGGAGGAGAGTGATAGGGAGCTTGAGTAAGAACTTGTCACAGGAGTAGCAAAGGGGGAGGTTGTGGTCATGGGTGATCTGAACCTTCTGGACATTGACTGGGATGTTCCAGCTGCCAGAAGCACCAGAGGTCAGGCCTTACTGGATACATTCCAGGGCTGTCTGCTGGTACAGCTAGAGAACCCACCAGTCAGTCTGCCATCCTTGATGTGGTGCTCACCAACTGAGATATGATAGGAGCAGTGCGGGTAGAGGAGCCACTAGGAACAGCAACCATAACTCTATCTGGTTTAAGCTGGCCCTAGGGATCAATAAACCCCAATCGAGAACCGATGTCATCAGTTTCAGAAGGGTGGACTTTGACAGGATGAGGGAATTAGTCTGAGACAAGATAGTCAGGGCAGACAGCATCAGAGGGGTGGAGGAGAGATGGGGACAATAAAGGGGCCATTCTCGAGGATCAATGATATGGCTGAGAACGGTAACCAAAACTAATATGTACAAGAGACCAATGTAGTTCTCAGATAAGGTGAGGAAGCAGTCAGGGCCAAGAAAAAGGCCTTCATCAGGTACAAAGAAAAGCAGGGGGAGAAAGAATGGGGAGAATACCAAACGAGAACTAGGTAAGCAAGGAGGGCAGTTAGAGAAGGTAAAACAGACACAGAACGGTGTATTGCTGAGGGGGTCAAAGAGCAGGGAAGAGCAATCCTTCAGGTATATTGGTGAAAAAAGGAAGGAAGGAGGAGGGGCAGTTGTTAGGCTATCTGAGGGAAGTAGGGTAATAGAGGAGGACGGGCAAAAGAGAGCCATCCTTAATGACTACTTTTGCTCTGTCTTCACCAGAGAAGACAGCTGTCCCTTGCCAGAAAGTGGCATCAAGACAGTTACAAAAGGAGTCCCGGAGATAAGTCAGCCAATATTCATCAGCAAAAGGGTCCAGAAAGGGTTAGCAGCCCTTAAGAAAGATAAGACCTTGTGGATAGACAGGATGCATCTGAGGGTGCTCAGGGAAGTGGCAGCAGATCTAACTGAAACCCTGGTAGTGCTGTTCAGTAGCTCATTGCAGACAGGGGTTATTCCAAAGAACTGGAGGGTGGTGGATGTAGTTCCACTCCACAAGGCAAGGGGGGGGGGAAACAAGGAGCAACCAGGAACTACAGACCTGTCAGTCTTACGTCAGCTGTGGGAAAGCTGATGGAGTCACTTTTCAAGGAGGATCTAGTAGGCTACCTGGAGAGCAATGGCCTCCAGGATGGTAAACAGCATGGGTTCGTGGCAGTGACATCTTGTCAGACTAACCTAATAGTTGTCTTTGGCTGGGTGACAATAATAATAATAATAATAACTTTATTTATAAGGCACCTTTCAATTGCCAAGGCGCCGTACATAAATAACAGATTAAAACAATAAAAATCATTAAAAAATACAGCTGGATCAAAACAGTCATTTCAATCACTATTCTAAAAATGCAGCTTCCCACAAAAAAGTCTTCAAACCTCTCTTGAAGCCCTCCACAGAAGTGCACTCCCGCAACCGATGGGGTAGAGAGTTCTAAAGGGTGGGGGCCACATATGCAAAAGCCCGAGCGCCCGAAGATTTCAAATTCACCCTTGGAACCTCTAGCAACCCCTCATCGGCCGAGCAGAGTGATCGATTAGGGTGATAAAGAACCAGAAGTTCTTTCAGATAGACTGGGCCCAGATCGTGTAGAGCTTTGAAAGTCAGCAATCCGACTTTAAAGGTGATCCGCCACCGAATTGGCAGCCAGTGCAGTTCACGCAGCACCGGAGTAATGTGACAGGATCTACTAGAACCTGTCAAAAGCCAGGCTGCAGCATTCTGCACTAGCTGCAGGTGACGGATTTCAACCCCAGAAAGCCCTAGATAAAGGGAGTTGCAATAATACAAGCGCGAGAACATGAAGGCATGGACTAACATTGTCAGGTCGGCAGATGGAACAAGATGCCAAATCCTGACGATATTCCAAAGATAGTAAAAGGAAGTCTTGACAGCTGCCAACACCTGCGAATGCAATGTCAGCCCATCGTCAAGAACTACCCCCAGGTTCCGCACCCGTTCAGAGGTCGGGAGAGAAACGCCTCCAAGAAAAATTCCGGAAGACGCACCAGCAGCCGAACCCCCCCATCTGTCGACCTGGGTCCACAAACCACAGTACTCAGTCTTATCAGAGTTCAACCTCAGCTAGCTAGAATTCATCCACTCCTGGATTTCTTTTTAGACAGCTATTAAAGACCGGGAGAGCCTTCCTGGTCGGGGCAAAAGAAGGTAGAGCTGGGACATTGGATAGGGGCCATGCTGTGGATTTACTCTATTTTGATTTTGGTAAAGTCTTCAACTCAATGCCTCAACAGGCGATTGCTAAAAAAGCTGGAGGATTAGGATTTATTAAATGACAGGCTAGGGATGCAGTCAGACGTGTCACCCTCCTAATGGACTATGCTACTAAACACAACATCCTCTAACTCTTCTAGGACTAGATGCCAAAAGGCATTTGATAGAGTTAACTGGGCTTTTTATGGGCAATTCTCCAAAACTTTTGGGATACCAAGGAGGTTCATACAACAAATTCAAAATGTATACAAATCCCGAAAGCATACTTGAAACTTGATGGAGCACTCATCTGATCCCTTCCTTTAACTAGAGGAACTCATCAGGGTGCCTCATATCCTGCTATTTGCCCTTTATCTTGAGTCACTAGCTATTAATATTAGAAACTCCCCAAATATACATGGGTTAGAACTGGGAGGCAGACATCATAAAATTTACCTATATGCTGATGACATATCACTTACTTTGACCACACCCGAGTCATCTATTCCCACAGTCTGGCAGCACATAGAATTATTTGGAGAATTATCCGGATACAAAACCAATAATACTAAAACAGAAGTGTTAACTTTTTTCCTCTCCCCAACCCCAGACCTTAAAAAACGTATCCCTTTTAGGTAGAATAAAATAGCCATGAGGTATTTGGGGATTCATCTTCCACATGACTTAACGCATTTAGAACTGGTAAATTTTGAACTTATTACCCATCAAATAAAAAAATCTTTCAGAGTGGGCGGAGCTACCTATAGGCTTCCTGACCCAAACTGAAACTATTCAACAGAATATTCTCCCCAGACTCTTATTTTTCTTACAGACCCTCCCTATTCTCCCGACTAACACTTACTTCCAATCATGGAATAAACTTATTTTGCATTTTATCTGGAGGGGAAAACCGACCAGAATTAAATTCTCAGTATTGCAATTACCCAAATCAAAAGGAGGCTTAAACCTGCCTGACCTATCCCGCTATGCAACTGCAACTCAAATACAGATTTTGATGAACCATCTGAATGTAACCTACTAGGCCCCACAGAAATCATTAGAACAAACATAATGAAAGATGTGGCTATACCCCCATTAATGTTCGGAAATCCCCCGTTCTGTCTCCCACTGACATAATTCCCTCCATATATAGCTGAACCCTATAGACAATGGTTACGCATCTCTGATTCACTTCTCCCATACTAAGAGAAACTTTATTTAAGACACCTCTGCCTCTGATATGTCATTTCTCCCAATGCGACCAATATCAGTGGCAAGATCGTGGGCTCCTCAAATCAGTTATGTGAGGCAACTAAGTCCATCCGGCATACTGCCCTTTATAACACTTCAGAACAGGTACAATTTGCACCGTCCTCCATCTCTTACTACCTTCAATTAAAAATTCCTGTTACCATATGAAGACAAACTAGTCATAATTACATCCCTCACAGCCCTAATAAAACTGCTAACAGTATGTATAGAGGGACACGAGCAGGAGCATCTAACTAGTCAACTTTATGGTGCCCTCAGAGAATACAGAAAAGACACCAATGACTATATCAGGCTAAAATGGATTTCAGAAATAAAAGAAAATATAGATATTGACGCTCTGGAATTCCAGTGCTTTATCCTCACTGAAGGCCTTGAGCTCTACCTACTGGCAAGAATTTGCCTGGAAGTCCAGAATCGTTTCTTCAGAACGCCTCAAATCACTACTAAATACTCTGGAATGGGACAGGCCTGTGTTGGAGAGGATGCGGTAAGCATCAAGCTAATATAGCCTATATAATCTGGGAATGCCCCTCCTAGAGCACTATTGGATAGCGATTCTAGAGGAGATTTAAGATATTTATGAACACAGATCTCTTCATCCCTACCTACATCCTTACCGCAGTCCCCCCAAGAGAAATGAAGATTCCTAAAACACTATATAAGAGAACCATCTTGCTTATACTAGCAGCTAAGAAGGCAATTTCTAGGCTTTGGTATACCAAGACCATCCCCACAAAGGAGAACTGGAGGGCTCTAACCTATGAAATGTACAATATGGAATGTTTGGCTGTAAGAGTAACCTCTCATACTAAACTCTTCTATACAGTTTGAAATATTTGGGTAACTTATCAATTAAACCATTACCCCAACTTTGTGCCATGAAGATCCAACCAGCAAACTGTTCAAGAATAAGAAACTTATATCTAAAAACAGGAGTCTTCCCCCCCCTTCTCTTTCTACGCCTACCTTCTCTCCACCCTCTGCTTGCCCCTATAGCCTCTATTTCCTCCTTGGTGTTACCGCAATACTCATCTACATAACTCCCATCCTAACTTCACCTAAGAACCGTCTTTACATTCTCTCGCCCTTTACACATTAAACTATATCTGGCAGCAGACTCGGAGTAACTGAATAGTAATGGTATATAAAGAAATACAATTTACCTGACCATGCTACTATAGGAATGTTGGTTATTAAATAATTAATTATTAGCAGGATAGAGAGAGCTATCTCTCTCCTTTCAAAACTGTGTGTAGAGTAATACTGAGAGTAAAACAAATAAGGACTTACACACAAGAGGTATTGTACCAATCAATCTTTATGAAGTATAGTAACAATTTGTGTGATATTAGTAAGCTATTCCAGAAAATATACACGTCTGTATAAATCTGTAAAAGTGGAAACAAAACTCTTGATTTTGGATTGTAATGGTTTTAATGTCTTTTATAAGCTGTTTGAATCTGCTATAAAATGTTTTAATAAAAAATTCAATAAAAAAAGCTGAAGGATCTGGGGTGGCAAGGGACATAGTAAGATGGGTAAGAAATTGGCTGAGGAGGAGGCAGCAAAAAGGTCACAGTAAACAGGGCCAAACCAGAAGAGATGGCGGTCACAAGTGGGGTACCACAGAGATCGGTCCTGGGACTGCATGGTCCTCTTCAATATGTTCATCAGTGACATTGGAGAAAGAATCCACAGGGCAGGTTGTGTCTCTTTGCAGATGACACAAAGCTCCATGGGAGGGTGGACAGTAATGATGGGATTAGGGAGATGCAGAGTGATCTGCATATACTGGAGTAGTCTAAAGTCTCACAGTTGACATTCAGTGCCAAAAAGTACAAGGTGATGCACCTAGAGCAGAGAAGCCCAAGACAGAGTTCTAGATGGGAGGGGTTAAGCTGAGTCTACAGCAGACAAATGGGACATAGGAGTCATCATTAGTGACACCCTCAAAGAAGCCAATGCAATAAGGCCTTTGTAAGGTAAATAGAATGTTAGGATGTATTGGGAGGAGTACTGACAGTAGAAGAAAAAGTAATACTACCTCTTTATAGACCAATGGTAAGGCTGCACCTGGAGTACTGCATCCAGTTCTGGAGTCTTCACCTCCAGGAAGGATAATGACAGGCTAGAGGTGGTGCAAAGAAGGGTGACCAGGATGATACAGAGCCAACAGGGCAGATCTTACTAAGAGCAGCTCAAGTCACTAAGCGTACTGCTGGAAACCAGATGGGAGAAGGGTGATAAGACAGAGACCTTCAAATGCCTGAAAGGAATAAATAAGGTAAACTAAGGAAGTTATTTTGCATTTAACTCCCCTCTTGGGGTGGGCTTACTTGTTGGCTTGTTTAGCTCCTCACAATTTGCCCAAGGCCTTTGTCTTGGTCAGCTCAAGGAGGCGATGCCTATTACTGCCTCCAGGTGGCAGAGTTCACCAGTATATAGGCCCTGGATTTTGGGCTGGGCAAGAGAGATGGGGAGAAGGCAGACATGGTAGGGGGCAGTGTGGCTGGGGGCGTAAAACCCCTCCTGCACCCGGAGGTTCAGCTTGCAGTATTGATACGACACAGGGAGGTTTCCAAAGGATGAATGCAAGAGCTTGGTGGCCTTTGGAGTGCAGGGTCTGGACTTGGCTACAGTTCGGGAGGAAGTCGAGAAGGAGCAGTGCGACTGGAACATCTTCTAAAAAGGCAAGTGGTCCCGGTACTCTAAATTGGGAGCAGGGTCCATGCAGTGGGGCTATTGTGGTGGTGGCAGGGCCACAGCAGGACTACTTTGGAGGTGGTAGGTCCAGGTAGCCTCTCCCATGTGGCATGCTGTCTGAAGGATAAAAGCTAGAAAGGGGCTTCATCCTGGGATTCGACATAGGGCCTGCCATGCCTGTATCTGGGGCAGGCCCATTAGACCCATTAAGGGGCGCGACTCTGGGAACTGTTAAGTGGTAAGGAGGGAACCATCATTTGAGGCTCGTGGGTGCAGACTTTAGGTTGGGCTCAGAAGCATCTCATAAGAAAACCACACAAAAACACATATCCTGGATTTTAGGAGGGCAGACTTTGGGGAAAATGGGGATATGTTTGAAAGCGGCACTAATGGGAATGGGGAGGGAATCAGGGGTGGAGGAACAGTGGGCAATATTTAAAACAGGGATTACAAGAGCAACAGAATTATGCATTAAGCAGGTTAGCATGGGGAAAAGGAAGAGGAGGCCATTATGATTTTCCAAGGAGGTAGCGTAGAAAGTGGAAGCCAAAAGATTGCATTCAGGCAATACAAAAACACAGGCAGAAGGATAGGGAGAAGTACCAGGAGAAGCAAAGGGAGGCAGGGAGGTCAGTAAGGGAAGCCAAAGCTCAGACAGAACAGCACATCGTAAAATCAGTGGGTAAAGGGAACAAAACCTTTTACAGGTACATAAGTGAAAAAAGAAGGGCAAAGGAAGGGATAGTGAGACTGAAGGGGAGGGTGGGGGCTGGGAGGATGACAACAGTAAAGCTGACATACTAAACAGATATTTCTTCTCAGTTTTTACTGAGGAAGAGGAGAGTAATGGGCCTGAAGGGAGTACAAGGGGTGGGAACAGCGCAGAAATGGACACAGGTCCTTTTACACGGGAAAGGGTCCTAAAGGAACTGAAAGGAACAAGAGTCAGTAAAGCAGTGGGGCCAGATGGGGTGCACCCCATGGTCCTAAGGGAACTAAGAGAGGTGGTGGCTGAACCTCTGGCAGTCCTGTTTAGTCAATCACTGGCAACAGGGGAGGTACCCAAAGACTGGAGGACAGCAGATGTAGTCCCCTTATACAAAAGTGGGAACAAAGAGGAAGCAGGGAACTACAGACCAGTCAGCCTCACCTCGGTAGTGGGGAAGATCATGCAAGCGCTACTGAAGGGGAGATTGGTGGAACATCTGGTTGCCAATGGACTACAGGATCCAAGGCAGAATGGTATCACTGGGGGGAGGTCATGCTAGACCAACCTCATTGAATTTTTCAACTGGGTGACAACAGAGGTGAATCAGGGGAGGACAGTGTCGTGGCCTTCTGGACCCGGCAGGCCTTTGACATAATGCGACATAGAAGGCTATTAATCAAACGGGAATATGGAATTGGGCATGACAGTAGTGTGGTGGGTGGTAATTGGCTGGGCGGTAAGACACAGAGGGTGGTGGTAAATTGCTGTCATTCCACAGAGGGAACAGTGACCAATGGGGTACCACAGGGATCAGTGCTGGGACCAGTCCTATTCAACGTCTTCATCAGTGACATTGCACAGGACCTAGAAGGCAGAATTTCCCTGTTCGCTGATGACACAAAGCTCTGTAACAGAGTGGATATGTCAGAGGGTGTAGACAAAATGAGGAGGGACCTGCAGAAGCTTGAAGAATGGTCAAGGGTTTGGCAGTTGAAATTCAATGTAAAGAAGTGCAAGATAATGCACATACATAGATACATAGATACATAGACAGTGTCGGCAGATAAGGGCCTATGGCCCACCTAGTCTGCCCATTTGAGCTTGTAAGTTCAGTTTGTTTTCCTAGAAATCTATTTCCCCTTACCCCTGACCTCTAGAATTCCTTTATGTCTATCCCATGCATTCTTAAATCCGTGATTGTTTCAGCCCCACCACTTCCTTTGGCAGGGTGTTCCACTTGTCCACCACCCGTTCTGTGAAGAAATTCTTTCTCATGTTTCCTCTGAATCGTCCTCCTCCAACTTCATCCCATGCCCTCTAGTCCTGAAACATCTTTTCGCTTAAAATAGTGTTTCCTGCACCCTGTTCCTCCCTGTAAGATACTTGTATGTCTCTATCATATCCCCTCTCCCTCCTCTCCTCCAGGGAGTACATGTTCAGTTCCTTCAACCTGTCTTCATAGGATTTGTGATGCAACCCATGCACCATCTTTGTTGCCTCCTCTGAACCTTCTCTACCTGTCTATGTCCTTACGTAGGTATGGTCTCCAGAACTGTACACTGTACTCCAGGTGAGGCCTCACTAGTGTCTTGTATAGCGGAATTATGACCTCCCTTTTCCTGCTGGTGATGCCCCTGCCTATACATCCCAGCATCCTATTTGCTTACCTGATGCCTTGTCACACTGTTTCCCTACCTTGGGGTCATCAGAGATGACAACCCCAAGATCCCTTTCCTGCTTGGTGCATGCTATATCCTCACCCCCCAACTGATATATTGTGCCAGGGTTTTTGTGCCCCATATGCATTATCTTGCACTTCTTTGCATTGAATTTCAACTGCCAAACCCTTGACCATTCTTCAAGTTTCTGCAGGTCCCTTCTCATTCTGTCTACACCCTCTGGTGTGTCTACTCTGTTACAGAGCTTTGTGTCATCAGCGAACAGTGAAATTCTGCCTTCTATATCCTGTGCAATGTCACTGATGAAGATGTTGAATAGACCGTCCCAGCACTGATCCCTGTGGTATCCCCACTGGTCACTCTTCCCTCTGTGGAGTGACAGCCATTTACCACCACCCTCTGTGTCCTGCCACCCAGCCAGTTACCTACCCACCACACTACTGTCCTGCCCACACCCATATTCCCCAGTTTGTGAATAGTCTTCTATGTGGCACAGTGTCAAAGGCCTTGCTGAAGTCCAGATAGGCCATGTCCACTGCCCTCCCTGATCCACCTCCCTAGTCACCCAGTCAAAAATTCAATGAGGTTGGTCTGACATGGCCTCCCCTGGGTGAAACCATGCTGCCTTGGGTCCTGTAGTCCATGACAACCAGATGTTCCACCAATCTCTCCTTCAGTAGTGCTTCCATGATCTTTCCCACTACCAAGGTGAGGCTGACTGGTCTGTAGTTCCTGCTTCCTCTTTGTTCCCACTTTTGTATAAGGGACTACATCTGCTGTCCTCAGTCTTTGGGTACCTCCCCTGTTTCCAGTGATTGGCTGAACAGGATAGCCAGAGGTTCAGCCACCACCTCTCTTAGTTCTTTAAGGACCCTGGGGTGCACCCCATCTGGCCCCATTGCTTTGTCAACTCTTATTACTTCCAGTTCCTTCAGGACCCTTTCTCGTGTAAAGGGATTTGTGTCCATTTCTGCACCATTCTCACCCCTTGTACTCCCTTCAGACCCATTACCCCCCTCTTCCTTAGTAAAGACTGAGCAGAAATATCTGTTCAATATGTCAGCTTTACTGTTGTCATCCTCCATATGGCTCCCATCCTCCCCTTCAGTCTAACTATCCCTCCCTTTGTCCTTCTTTTTCACTTATGTACCTGTAAAGGTTTTGTCCCTTAACCACTGATTTTGCAATGTGTTCTTCTGTCTGAGCTTTGGCTTCCCTTACTGACTTCCCTGCCTCCCTTTGTTTCTCCTGGTACTTCTCCCTATCCCCTTCTGCCTGTGTCTTTTGTATTGCCTGAATGCAGTCTTTTTGGCTTTCACTTTCTTTGCTACCTCTTTGGAAAACCATAATGGTCTCCTCTTTCTTTTGGGGCACAAAAACCCTGGAACAACATGTCATTTGGGGGTGAGGATATAGCATGCACCAAGCAGGAAAGGGGCCTTGGGGTTATCATCTCTAATGACCTCAAGGTAGGAAAACAGTGTGACAAGGCAGCAGGTAAAACAAATAGGCTGCTGGGATGCATAGGCAGGGGCATCACCAGCAGGAAAAGGGAGGTCATAATTCCACTGTACAAGACACTAGTGAGGCCCCACCTGGAGTACAATGTACAGTTCTGGAGACCTTACCTACATAAGGACATAAACAGAGTGGAGAAGGTTCAGAGGAGGGCAACAAAGATGGTACAGCGATTGCATCACAAGTCCTACAAGGACAGGCTGAAGGACTTGAATATATACTCCCTGGAGGAGAGGAGGGAGAGAGGGGATATGATAGAGACATACAAGTACCTTACAGGCAGGAACAGGGTGCAGGAATACACTATTTTCCAGTGAAAAAGATGTTCCAGGACTAGAGGGCATGGGATGAAGTTGGAGAGTGGGCGATTCATAGGAAATGTTAGGAAGAATTTCTTCACAGAAAGGGTGGTGGACAAGTGGAACACCCTGCCAGAGAAAGTGGTGGGGGCTGAAACAATCACAGGATTTAAGAATGCATAGGAGAGACACAAGGGAATCCTGGAGGTCAGGGTAGGGGCAACAGACTTCTAGAAAATGTAAAGGAACATACAAGCTCAAATGAGCAGAATGGGTGGGCCATAGGCCCTTATCTGCTGACAAGAGTCTATGTATCTATGCTAAGGAAAAAAGTGAAATGGCGGAGAAATTTCCAATAGAGGAACCCCCCATGCCTGCCTCCATGCTGATGTGGATGTGGAATTTGGCAGGGAGGGATGAAGCTGTGAAGTGTGCCAGGTGCGGCTATCGAGGAGAAGGGGTTGTGAAGATGCCACTGTGTTCCATCTGTTCAAACACCACAGTGGGGGGGGACTGTTTGAAGGCCTACCACTCAGCTACCCGTGGCCCTATCCTGTGAGTGCTTCTGTGGGCATAGCATCTCTAATCTCCCAAGGGAGTTTAGATTTGGGAGGCGGAGGTGAAAGCAGCGGTCCCTGATGTCAACCAAAGCAGGAGGCACCAGATGTGATGGTAGAGGCGGTGGAAGAACTTGCTGGTGAAGGTGAGGTGGGACATAGCTGTCTGCCCAGTTCCACCCACTTGCGTCGACTATCCCCATGGCAGAAGGAGAGGCAGAGGACTCCAGTTGTCAGCTGGTGACCCCCAGGGCCCAGGAGATCAACTGTGGGTTCACTGCCTGGTGACAACACTGCCTCCAGTACTATTAAGGTGGAGGTTTTGTGCACCAACACACGGGGCATACCCAGAAGAAGAGTAGGAGGCAAGGTGGTGTGGAAGATGCCTGCTACTGTGCCCGTTAAAGGACAGTTACAACGATTTCAGTTTGCTGACCACGAGGTTTACCAACCATTCTTCAGCCATATCTGCAGCCTGCCATTATACTGCCTGACACTATCCCATGCCTGGAGGTGCAGAGCAAGGCCTTATGAGAGAAGATGGATGCCCTGCTTAACAGTGATCCTGCTAACATCCCCTAACATACCCAGATGTGGTTGGAGCCAGGGGCCACCCGGCGTACTAGTGTGAGGGACCTGCCTGAGTGGTCGCAGGCTGAAAGGTGAGTGAGGAGGAGAATCCACAAAGAATACCCCATGGCGGAGAATCCATATGTGCTGGAGAGACTTTAGGATATCCTCAGGGAGAAAAGGGGGATTGGGTGTTCTGGGGTATGGCCCAGGAGTTACAGCAGCGACCAGGGGACCCCATGAAAGTTACCAAGGCATTTATCCAGAAGGCAAGGTCAATGTGCTTCTCCTCACCGTAGGCTGATCTGACACTCTTTAAGCATTTTGCCATGGCGCAGAACTTGGCAGGCTGTCATATGAAATATTACAACATCACCACTGACTGAAGTGCTGGTGGTTGAGCCAGGTCAAGGGAGGAAGGAGGCCTCTGGGGATGGTGGGGACTTTTATTGGCCCGACCAATCTGGAGGCCTCCTTAAAGGAAGAATTTAGGTATTGTTCTGGACAATGAGCTGACATTTGATGCTCAGGTGTCAGTTGTTGTCCAGTCTGGGTTTACCATCTCTGAAATATCACCTAAATTAAGTCTCTTATTCCCCTGATGACTTGGCCATGCTGGTGCATGCTTTACGTCCTATGAGGCTTGACTACTGTGCGCCTCTACCTCAGGGTCAGAGGAGGTGCATTGTGACACCTGCAGCTTCTGCAGAACACAGCAGTCCAGTTATTGACTGGACACTCAAAGTTCAGTTATATTACACTGGTGCTGCGCAAACTACTTTGGCTGCCAGTGCGCTGGCACATCAGGGTCCCAGATTGCACCATGAGACGAGCAACTTGTTGTTCAGTGTGCCCTCCTGGAGAAACATTTCAATAAATAAATAAAAATAAATAAACATCACCTTTAAAGTAGGTCTTTTGACCTACAAGGCCCTACATGTGTTGAGTCCAGGCTACCTGCAGGAGCTTGTGCATCCCTACACCCCGTATCACTCTCTCAGATTGGCTGAAGAGGCCCTCCTGGAGGTCCCCAGGGCTAGGTTGAAATCTTCCAGGGATCGGGCCATTTGAAATAGCAGCTCTGGTCCTCTGGCATTCATTGCAGGGGTACCTCCAGGAGGCACCATCCATGGAGCTGTTCAGAAAACATCTTAAGACCATTCTTTTTGAGCAGGCCTTCAGGACCTGAAGAATCTATTGTGGTACCTTAGTCAGCATGGGAATTAGTCTGTTTTTAGGAGGGGGTTAGCGGGTTTGTGGAATTTTATGTATTTATGCTGTATGTTCCTTACTGCTGTATGTGTATTGTATATCTTATATTTTGTTGTAAGGGTGCCCTGAGCCTTCAGGGAAGGACGTCGAAAAGAAATAAACTCTACTACTACTACTGCTACTACTGCTCTACTACCACAGATTCTTTTGGAGAGGAGACTACAAAGCCTGACCCAAACTTCTACTTCCCCACCACAGCGGTGGGCCTGCCATTTAATGGAAAAGAGTGTGTGCATTCCAGCTGTGATCCGACAGAACTGTCTGGTTCCTGTTTAGCAGTTTGAAGGATTGGAAAAACTTTAAAGCTCAAGAACGTGGCCAGGGGAGTCTTCCAGTATGTCCTCTGTGTTCAGAGGTGTATGACTGTGGATGTCCTGCTGAGATGTAAGGATTTCTCTCTTAAAAAAAAAAAGGGAAACGAATCAGAGTCAATCTAGTTGTTAAAGTTGCTCCCATTGTAGTAAACATTAATACTAATAGTGATTATAAGTCTAATTAATTATCCATGAGCCCACTGAGGCTCCTGATTGGTTATTGGATCGGTCATTAATGTCTTAGAAATGATGAATCCAGCTGCCAACTGATGCTGTGTGACATGCATGGCTTGCACCACTCTGCTTTAAAACTGAATTGCGGTTAAAATAAATGGGGGAATTGTTATTGTGATTAGACTTATAATTGCAATAACAACCTCAAAGCTGGTCATTTCCTTGGCTTAATGACTGGCTGGAGGGAGGTAGCCCTTGGCTGTACCTCAGGCCATCCATCCCCCAACCGGTCGTTAATCCTTCGGAAATTACCAACTTCTCTGTTGTTATTGCTTAAATCTATGCAGTACTACCTCTGTGTGAATTCTGTGTGAGTGGAGTGTGGGTGGTAAGCTGAGATAATCAAAGATTTCATCTGCATGCTATAAATGTTCAAGTGGTTAATGTAGCAATTTAAGATGGACAGACTGTCTGAAACAAGCACAGCTTACCAATTTTTAAAATTGCCGAGTTACAGTTTAACAATGTTTTTCTAGAATCAACTTTCTCCACTGGGCAGGGTAGGTGGGAGAGTAGTAGGGTGGGTGTTGGGTGAGCCTGGGGGCACCTTGGGCTGGATGGGGAGTGCGCATACCCACCCTTGCCCCAGGGAGGTCTTTTAGAAGCACCCTTCTGCCCCATTTCCAGGAGGAAATGTTTTTTAAGGGAGGGGAGAGTGTAAGCCCCCCTCTCAGAATGAGCTTACTAGCTGGCTTGTATTAAGCCCCCCCACAGTTTGCCCAAGGCCTTTGTCTTAGTCAGCTCAGGGAGACTATGCCTATGCAGAGTTCACCAGTATATAAGCCCTGGATTTTGGGCTGGGCATGAGAGATGGGGGGACAATGGGTATGATAGGGGCAGTGTGACCAGGGGCATAAAAGCCCTCTGGCCCCCAGAGGTTCGGCTTGCAGGATCAGTGTGACATAGGGGGGTTTTCTAAGGGAGGAATACAGGAGCTTGGCAGTCACTGGGGTGTGGGGTCCAGACTTGGCTACAGTTCAGGAGGAGGTTGAGAAGGAGCAGTGCAACTGGAACATCTTCTAAAAAGGCAAGTGGTCCCAGTACTCTAAATTGGGAGTGAGGTCCAGGCAGTGGGGCTGTTGTGGCAGTGGCAGGGCCACAGCAGGGCTATTTTGGAGGTGGCAGGTCCGGGTAGCTTCCACTGTGTGGCTCACTGTCTGGAGGGTAAAAGCTGAAAGGGGGCCACATCCTGGAATTCACCATAGGGCCTGCTGTGCCTGTCTCTGGAGCAGGCCATTAGACCTGTTAAGGAACATGGCTCTGGGAACTAGTAAGTGGTAAGGAGGAACCGGCATTTCAGACTCATGGGTGCAGACCTTTGGTTGGGCTCAAAAGCATCTCCTAAGAATGGTGGCACCTTTAATGGCTCTGGTTGGAGGTACAAGTGAATTTGGGAGCAGCTGCAGGAGGCATTAAGCTGCATCGCCCCAGGGTCCATTACGCCGGTGGCCAGGAGGGTAAGGCACTCCCCAGTGGAGGACAAGGTCATCAGTTGTATGGTAAAAATAAGCGTGGTTGTGAGCTGAAATCTCTGCTCAGGAGAGATATGTGGTGGAGCCAGTTGGCTTAAGTGTTTTTTAGACCCAGAATAAAATCTATTAGCTGTGGCTGGTACCAGCCCTGGTTTGCCTGCTGTCTTTGTTAAGTCTCTCAGCCCCATGGAGCTGCTCCATTAATTTATTTTTATGGGACAAAATCAGTTCTGTCCAAAAATAAATTATTTTACAGTTCCCAAATTTTGATGTGTGGTCTGTTCAATGAACTAATATGTGCACAACCATCTTTACATCCTTTTCTCTGAAAGTAAGGTTCCAGACCCCCCAGCTCAGATGTTTAAGGACACTGTGGTGTTTGGATTCTGGACATCTGGTAAGAGGAGACCTGAAGTTTGAACTCCATCTGCCAGAGTAAGGCTTACCTTTTGTTCACATTTGTGTGCAAGGTACCAGGAAGGTTCAAGGTCTGTCCCCTCTCCCTCCTATAACATTGGGACCCCTAGACAAAAGATGAGGACAAGGGAGGGAATTACATACATAAACATCAGTTCAAGGTTGTGGAGACACCAGTGGAAACTGGCAGGAAGAAGGTTCAAGAGGGATATGAAAAAGTATTGTTTTACAGAGACAGTGGCAGACCCTTGGAAATGTCCAGTGGGGTAACCAGTCCTAAAAAAGTATATGCACCAAAAAATGTGTACAGGCTTGGGGCTGCCTAGACCCCCAGAACATTTCTGTTTTTTGGTGCATTCTGGTGCATTTTAGGGGTTACTTGAAACAGAATTTGCTACCCTGTTACCCCCTCCCAATGCCCAGTAAGTTGCACCCTAACCCCCTCCCCAGAATCCCTATAGTCCAATATGTTGCCCAAACCACCTTCCCCATAGCCCAGCCATCTGCTCTACACAGTCAAAATGGTCACACAGTAACTTACCCCCAAATTGCACAAATCAGCCAGTTCAAGAAGTTCTCTTCAAGTGTCTCCATTTATTTCTGAACAAAGTGCAGGAATCAGCTTACTTTTTTTATTGCATATAAAAAAAGAAAACATTGTCTTAAATATAAATACATCACCTTATTACACATTGTAGTTTGTTACACAGTAAAATGAGGCAGCTGTTAATAATTTTAGGTATCAGATTAAGACTAACCACCATGAGACATCGTATAGCTTCCTGGCAAACCATTGATATTGTCTAAAGTTCCTTTGTTAAATACATTTAGGACTCTCTCAAACGTTTCTAAACTTTTCTAACTTCTCCTTATCATATCATATCAGCTCATATTTCTTCATGAGTTTTATAGATATATAGTGTATACGTTCAAGGGCATGAATCCCTATCATAGCATTTAACCATACATTGAAATGGGGAGGATCAGGATATTTTCATTTTAAAAGAATTTGTTTACATGCCTGAACTAGACATATATTAATCAAATACTGCTTAGATAATGATATCTGATTAAATGGGAAGCCAATCCTCAGTAACTTCCATACGGGATTTTTAGTCACTTGATTGTCAATTATTTCTGAAATAAACAATAAAATTGAGTCCCACCACTGATCAAGTTTGGTACATACAATTAAAATATGTTCTAGTGTTCTCCCAACTCTAACTACCTCAGGCAGAAGCTGATGATGTACTGGGGTTAACTTTATTTAAGAACTCAGGTGTATGTAAACTTGATGTATGATGTTAAACATGATTTGCAGTATCCTTATTGATTTGAGCCCCCATTGTTTAATATTTATAGATTTTCCCATGTTTTAAAAGAAATCTATACCCTTAATTTTTTCTCCCATTTTGTTTTAAGTTGTTTGCTTGCTAACTGGGATTTAGGGAGTATGATTTTATAGATTTGTGAAATGGATTTAATATGAACAGTTTGCTTAAAAAAGTTTTCAAGATTGATAAGTGTTTCATCCTTTTCAATATTAATATTCTTATGGATATAGTCCCTAATTTGAAAGAAACCAATGAATTGGGAATTAGGAATATCAAATTTATTTTTGAGGGACTCAAAGTCCAGTAGATTACCCTTTTCCAAAAATTGCCAATTTTCCCAAAGCCCTTTGTTGTACGGTATTTTAAATATGGAATTTTGCACTGAAGGTGGGAAGAAACTGTTCAAGTAAATGGGGGCTTCCAGTGAAAACCATCTTCTATGCTGCCTGGATTGAAGAACTCTATTCCATATATTAATGGTGGTCTTTGTCGTGAAAGCCAGATTATGTTTTACTTTTGGTAAATCAGTATATAGGACATGTTTAATATTTGAAAATGGGGTTCAGGAAGTTTCTATACGGTATGATGAATCCTGACAGTTTTCTTTAAACCAGTTTGGGATTACCACGGGATTAGCTGCAAAGTAATAATATTTAAATTGCAGGTAAGCCAACCCTGCCTCCGGATATGGGGATAGAGCATCTCCATTTTAATCTAATCTTTCCCTTTCAAAAGAATTTTTTAGTTATGGAGCCTAGCCCTTTAAAATATTTATCCATGATGATAATTGGGACAGTTTGGAAAAGAAACATAAATTTGGGAAGGATAGCCATCTTAATTGTATTTATTCTCCCCGTTAAAGTATAAGGAAGTGATTCCCAATACATTAATAATTTTTTGACCTCTCCTAATAAGGAATCATAATTTAATGTTTGTAGCTCCCTAAGTTTGTTGTCTAATTTCACACACAAGCACGTAATTTGGGATATCTTCCTTATATCATATTGAATAGAGGGCACAAATGGTTTGAATGGGAGGAGGGTTCTAATACTCCGTCTTAGACAATTAACTTTGTAGCCTGAGACCTCCCATACTGAGTAAGTATTGTTAGTATAAAAGGAACATTTTAGTAAGATCATTCACAAAGATAAGGACGCCATCAGCATAAAGGCAGATTTGATGCTCTTGAGTTTTAATTAAAGGTCCCTGGATGTTTGTAGGCTCTAAGAGCTATAGCCAAGGGCTCTATAGTGAGCATAAAACTCAAAGGTGATAATGGACAGCCTTGGTGTGTGCCATGCTGTAAATGTATTGGTGAAGAAATATCCATATTTGTTCTAACCCTGGTCACCAGACCCGAGTACAGTATATCAATTCATTTAGTAAATCCTGATCCAAACCCATATTTATTCACTATAAATTTAATATAGGACCATTCAACCCAGTTGAAAGCTTTTTTGGCATCAATCAAAACCATAGATAAATCTGAGTTTTGACAGTGGTCCATAATATTAATGGTGCGCTGGATATTAGATCTCAGAGATCTTCCCTTAATATAGCTGTTTTGGTCTGGATGGATTAAATCAGGAAAAACTTTCTTGAGTCTTGTTGCCAGGGTTTTTGATAGAATTTTGGAGTCCAAGTTAAAATAAGTGAAATAGGGTGATATGAGACTGGATTACTTGGGTCATTTTTGAGAAATAAAGATATATTGGCTTCTTTTAACGAAGGTGGCACTACCTGAGACTCAGTTATGAAATCAAATACATTTTTCAATTGGAGCGCTAATTTCTGTACAAAAAAGTTTATAGAGGTCAAGGAATAGGCCATCCAGCCCAGGGGCTTTACCCGGGGCAAGATTCTTAACAGCTTTAATAATCTCTTCAACCGTAATCTTCCCAAAACAGCTACAATACTAGGGGTTAGGCAAGATGCCAGTTTGCAGTCCCCTTCAGAAGAACCACTCTTGGCCAACACTCTTTTGCCTACAGGGCCCCACTTTGGCTAAATGACAACCCTGCTGAGATACTTGATAATGCAAATCTCCCCTCTTTCAAACTTGATTTGAAACAACACCTTGCCTCTTGGGGTGCTTGTTCCTGTAGGTAGTTGTCCTAACCCGGTCACTTGCCAGCTCCTCTAGCCTCCCGTTGATGCACCCCTGTCATTTGTACCCCTAGAAGGTTTCCTCTGCTTGCCCTCTGCTCACTCAGTCCCATCTGGCTCTTGCCTTCCCCTTACACCCCTCCACTCCCCATCCTCCCTCTTAATCATTATCCTTCTGTCATCCTCCCCCCCATACTACCTAACACTTATGAACTCCCCTCCTCTGGGACTCTAACTTGTCTCCTTGTCTGTTCCACCATCACCCTACTGCTACTGAAACCCTGAATGACAACGCCTAACTTACTTGCGCTGTTTCAGAATTACCAGTGTGTAATCCCTAGTTTGGGGAGAATAATGTATCTGACTCATACTTATGAATGTTTTGTAGCTGTCCTTGATGTGTTAGGCGAACCTCTGTTAGTGCAAGTTCTTTGATGTGGAACCTTTGTAAATGAGCATCTTGCTCAAAGGTTTGTTTCCGAATAACTAAATAAAAAAAAATTAACAAATCTCCTGATCTAGATTCCCAGCAGCTCCTGGTGAAATTTTGGGACACCTAATCACTGAAAAAAATTCCACATTCTGATTAAAGGGACCTGGATTCTCAGAGGTATATAAATCTTGATAAAATTAAAAAAAAATTGTATTTATTTCTTTAGGAACATTATGTAATTGCCCTTGTGTATCCTTAATTTGAGTTATTATATTTTTTTGTTGTGCCAACGTAAGCTGCCATGCCATGATTTTATCGATCCTCTCCCATTTACGTGATATTTACTTTTGTATAAAGCACCTGTTTTCTCAGCCAACTCCACTACTATCCCATTAAACTCTTTCTTATAAGATAATAATTCCAGATAAGTTTGATTATCTTCGCTTGCATATGTAAGAGTTTGAGGTCTGCTATTTTTCCAGTACTTTTAATTTTCCCTTTTTATTTCAAGTAATTCGATAAGGTGTACTAGATCCAGGTATAAAAGCTTTAAATGATTCCCAGATAATTGCCATGTTTGTATCATGAGTCGAATTTTCTAAAAGAAAAAGTCTATTTCACTGTTGATATAAGCAATAAAGTGGGGATCTTTAAAAGTATAGTATCAATCTTAAACATGGGACTTTACTGCAGTTTGGTACTAGAATAGTAAATAGCATTGGCATGATCCAAGATTAAGATGTTGTAGTATTTAATATCCTGTATTTGAAACTCGATTGATTGAGATATCCCAAAAATCAATATGGGAATAAGTTTGAGGAGGAGGAATAAAAAGTATGAATATTGATGTATAGTGGGAATTTTTATGCACCATGGTTCAGAGAGGATGTAATCTTCCATGAATTGCATATTTTTTTGAGCTGCTGAGGAATTCTGTCCAGTCAAATCCATGATTTATCCAGTGTTGGGTTTAAAACCATATTGAAATCACCCCAATTATAAAGGGGGCAGAAAAGTTAGCAAGTTCCAAAAAAAGATGAGAAAAACTAGGGGGAATTTTTGTTAGGGCCCTATATATTGCAAATGGTGTATGTGTTCCCAGCCAATAAAATTTGACAAATGATGTAGCGACCATTTGGATCAGTAATATATTTTACTATTTTAACTTATAACGTTTTTTGAAAACAAGTGTTAATACCCTCTCCCCATTTCTTAGCATGGAACATAAACTCTTTCTGATCTAAATGGGATTCTTGCATCAAAATATAGATGGCACCAATTCTATCCACATAATTAGAGATTTTTTTCCTTCAAGCGGTTCTGTATGCCTCAAACATTCCATGAAATTATTTTTAGTAACTGTGCCATCTTAACATGTTATTCTGACATACAAATATACTGAAAGTTTTTCCATAAACTATTTCATCTTGTCTCATAACTGTAATTCTTGGGAAGAGAATACATATCTGATACCATTCCTCATTTCTATTACTACTAGTAGTTATCACATTTTTTATTAAGTGCAACAGTTAAGTAAAAACCCACATCCCCTTCCCCCTTCCCCCACCCCAAAACTCCACCAATGATATGATGTACAGTATAATGAAAATGTTTCTGATTATGAGTCAATTTCCTGACAAAAACAACAATATTTATGTACCATCTATCCAATATCGGGAGTGGGTTGCTGTTAAACTTAATAAATAAGTTGTATGGCCTGGAGATAGGGCACAGACAATAACCTTTAAATAAAACACAGTTGATAACATAGAAATAGTTGCTATTCCCATATCCCAACCAGAATTCTCCATAGTATCCAGTTTTACTTGTCGTATTAGACCTGTGCCTATTAAAAAAATGTCCCTAAGTAGGACCCTCTCCATTTTCCATAGCATTCCCCATAACACAGTAGACATTATTCCTCACTTTCTTGCAGTTCATTTTTGCAAAAAATGCACATTGAAAACAAAATAATGCATAAAACTTTATATTCCCAGTCATCCCCCCTTCCCCCAACCACTTTGTTGTTCTTTGTCCCGCTAATGTCGCTGAAGGTCTCGAGGTGGCGCCTCAATGGCCCAGATCCAATTTGCACCCTATACCTCCTCGTTCTTTACTACTCAACACTAATCTATAGGAGGAAGAGAAAAGAAAAGTGGGGAAGTTGCACGTCAGTTTCATTCCCCTTCCCCCACCATTTGCAGAAATGTATTGTGAGTCCCTCCCCCTCCATATTATGGTTCTATAATCCAAACATCTTAGGTCACAACTTTTTCAATTTTCAGGTCCAGGGCTACATCATTTAACATTCACCGATTTCAAATGCGTCCCAATTCTGGGCACCAGAAATTGCTCCACTTTTAGGGTCAGTAAATATCCATAGTTTACCATGTCAGTACAATCTTATCCATGCAAGGTGAAGGAATGTGAATCTAATATCATGCTGTTTCAGAATGCCTTTTGGTTTATAAAAGCCCACCTTGCTTGCAGGGTATGTGTAGAAAGAGTCGGGGTAGGCGGAGAAAATTTAATTTGTTCAAATTGCAGCTCGATTCACTCTGGCATGACGAAGGACCAAATTCCCTATCCTTTGGCGTGGTATTTCTCCTGTAGTGCTGGCTGGCACTCCTACTCCCTATCCACTGTCCTCCAGAGCTGTCCCCTGAGGATCAGACCCCTCCCTTAAGTCCCCACAACATACCCTTCATGGCAGGATGGTGGGGTGGACTCAACCACCCAACAGAGATCCAACCAGGAGGCGCCTTCCGGGCAGTGCCTGCAGGGACAGCTTCATTCAGCTGGCCAGCACCTATTTCCATTTTCTTTACCTCCAGGAAGTGGGCGTGCAATGATGCTGGTGGAAGGCGCTGCGCATCCACCACGTGCTCCTCCAGGCATCCGCCACATCTGCTCCCACTTTCTGGGCTTTCAGCACACTGTCCCCAGCCGCCAGGAGCCAGTAAAGCACTGAGGCTGAGTGATCCCCCTCCCTGGAGAGAGAGCAGTCCATTGGGCGCTCAATCCTTCTCCTCTTACATACCGACCCTGGTATGGCCGGTGCTCACTCGAACAGGTCGCAAGCATGGTGTGAAGGCGTCCAGTGCCTCAGCCCCAGTGCCATCTGGCTGGCCTTCAATTCCTATCCTTGAAGTTATGTGGTTTAACAAAGACTGGATGTGAAATCTTAGTGTTATTAGACAATTGAGTATGTTGTTTAGGACCCTGATGGGCTCTGTCCCCATAGATTAAGCTCTTCAGGGTATTTGTTATTTAAGGCTTCTGTTAACAGTTTTTTGAAAAAACGAAGTGGATCTCGATGCCCTTCTAACCCTTCTGGCACCCCAATCAATTTTAGGTTAGACCATCTTGACGGTCTTCCAAGTCAGCAATTTTATTTTTAAATCTCTAGTTCTATCTTATAGGTCTGTTGTTTTCAGTCACTGGGGACATCCTATATTCAACATAATGAGTCTAGATTCTACTTCAGTGGTCCTTAGCGTTAACGCTCCCAATTGTTGTTGGATCGATGTCAGCACCATTGATAATCCATACAAATTGGTTATAAAGGCCCACTCACCCAGTTGGTATTTGTAAAAGATTTTTTTACTGGTTTTTAGATACAGTACAGAAAAATAAAGCAGCGTTTCGAAATTATCCTTCATCAGTGCTGTTGCTGTATCTTTTAAATAAAAAAGAAAAACATCTGCTTCTATTATTTAAAAATATATAAAAAAAACAGTCTAGTAAGGGAAATCAAAAAAACTGATTCAGCTCACCCAGTAAGTCTTATGTTTTGCCATCACTCTATCCTTCTCAGTTCTATCATTTGTCTATATAGTAATTAAAGATTATAAATTGAATTATTGTCCCTCACATACAATAACTCACACACTAAGACTCATATCTATCTTGAACTGTCACCAACCAATAAACTCACACTTGCCTTCTAGTGTACTTTAAGGCTTGTAAATAGTTTTCATAACAGTTTAAAATTTCTTGATTTCTCTCTCTTGTTCTTCTCTGCAAGCATTACAATGCATTCCTTAGTGTTTCTATTGTTAATAAAGCTAATTTGTTTAACATTCAGCATTAAATCAAATGAGTAATCTTAATGAATCACCCCCATTCAGTCTATTATCCATTGGTAAAGTGCCCTTTGTATTATAAGCTGGATTCAAAAAAACTCATTAATACCAATTATACATTTGGTATTATTGCATTATTAATTCAAAATGTTTACTGCTGACTCCCAAACTGTATTGTTAAAATCAACATTATACTCATTGCATATGCTCCAAGACATGTAAATACTGTACTAGTCTTACTTATATATCCATTTAAAAAAAATCTCTTTTGTCATTTACCTATTGCAGCCTGTCTGCTGTTCATCCATTAAGTTGAATATCTGTATGGGACACAACAGTGCTCGCTTTTAGAGTCTTTTCATTATTGTGCTGCTTAAAACAAATTTAATTCTCTCCATATATTCTTATTCAGATTCAAGGAAAGTTACTTACTTTTAAGATTTGTAGAGCGTGACATGACCTCCCGAATTCTCTCTGTGTATGGAGGTACCACGCCCGCCCTATGCAGTTCTTGTAAAAGTGCCTAGCTGGCATCAGGCGTGGAGCAACGCGCATCATCACGTGACATCACCTGATGCTCACGATGAATGCGCTCACTCTGGGTGCACAACCTGCAGAACTGTGCAGCACCTGAAGAAATCTCAGGTGTCCAGCCGAGAAAATTCTCTCGTTTTCATTAAATTTAAATCTTATAAATAGTCTCCTCTCCAATTCTTTCCAAGACTATTTCATCACAACCATACAATGATTTAGTGAACTACTCTTTCTTGTTACAAGGACCCTGCCTAAATGTAATCTCAAAGTAGTAATCTTGAAAGGTCAGGGGGATCACAGGCACATTTCCGAACAACATTCCTATATTTCATGTAAATATTTAAATACCCCAATCTCAGTTAGACCTTAGCCATGGTTTCTGTGTCCAACTTAGTGACATCATACAGTGTCAATAATTTATTGTAGAAAATCCTGTGCTGCAATAGGAGGTCAAAAAGGTCACGATTATTATTTTCTAAACTTATTATGCAACATTTTTTTGATTATCTTATAAAAGGTTCTCATGGAATATACTTCATGATTACTATTGAATTGTTCACCTTTATATCACAGGGTCCTAGTCCTCATAGTCCTAAAAAGTATTTTTTACTTTCTTAACCCCTGAACCCAACCAGAAAAGATTTATTGGTCACTCATCAGATTGAACAGGGGTCAACAGAGGATAAAATAGTTCTAGCAACTACATATAATGACATTTTCTTCTCAGTTAAGCACACAATAAATAAACATTGGGATGTTATACAGCAACCCCTCTGGGAGCACAGGTCTTTCAACAGTTACCCTTAATGGTAGCCGAAAGAAACAGGACATTGGGAACAGATTGGTCAGAACAGAACATAAAATACCAGAAACCAGGCCCCAACATTATCTGAATACAGCTGACCTCAAAAGGAATTTCCAGTGTGGCCACTGTATACACTGTAACAACACATACAAGTAAAGAGGGTTAGGAATACAGCCAGAGACGAGGATATTACTATTAATCAGTTTATTAACTCTTCATCCAGTGGGGTAGTATACCTGTTAAAATGCCTGTGCAATAAGATCTATGTCAGAAAAACAGAATGTTAAAGAATCGAATTACAGAGCACAAAAGTGATATTTTCAGACAAGACTTAACATCACGTGTGGCAAGACATTTTATACAGCAGGGACACCAGCTACCATATCTGAGGTTCTTTGGATTAGAGAAGGTTATGCCAGACACAAGAGGGGGAGATTTCAGGACAAAAATCCTTACCAGGGAGGCCTATTATACAGACAGATTCGAAGCAACAAATCCACGTTTTGGATTGAATTACTCCATTGACTGGCAACCCATCCTGTGAATATGCAAAGGAGGGCACAGGACTAATATACTGACTGGGATATGGAATAAAGGCAGATAATAGTTTGCTGTGTATATTACTTTGTCTTTGATATACATATGATCTTTTTGAACTTTTGCTAAGGGGGTTAAGAAAGTAAAAAATACTTTTTAGGACTACGAGGACTAGGACTCTATGATATAAAGGTGAACAATTTAATAGTAATCATGAAATATATTTCACTGAGAACCTTTTATAAGATAATCAAAAAAATGTTGCATAATAAGTTTAGAAAATAATAATCGTGACCTTTTTGACCTCCTATTGCAGCACAGGATTTTCTACAATAAATTATTGACACTGTATGATGTCACTAAGTTGGACACAGAAACCATGGCTAAGGTCTAACTGAGATTGGGGTATTTAAATATTTGCATGAAATATATAGGGATGCTGTTCGGAATGTGCCTATGATCCCCCTGACCTTCCAAGATTACTACTTTGAGATTACATTTAGGCAGGGTCCTTGTAACAAGAAAAAGTAGTTCACTAAATCATTGTATGGTTGTGATGAAATAGTCTTGGAAAGAATTGAAGAGAGACTATTTATAAGATTTAAATTTAATGAAAGCGAAAAGAATTTTCTTGGCTGGACACCTGAGATTTCTTCGGGTGCTGCACAGTTCTGCAGGTTGGGTGCCCAGAGTGAGCAATTGTCGTGAGCATCAGGTGATGTCAGCGTGATGATAAGCATTGCTCCACGCCTAATGCCAGCTAGGCACCTTTGCAAGAACTGCCTAGGATCATAGTACCTCCATACACAGAGAGAATTCAGGAGGTCATGCCACGTTCTACAAATCTTAAAAGTAAGTAACTTTCCCTGAATCTGAATAAGAATATATTGAGAGAATTGAATTTGTTTTATGCAGTACAATAATGAAAAGACTCTAAAAGCGAGCACTGTTGTGTCCCATACAGATATTCAACTTAATGGATGAACAGCAGACAGGCTGCAATAGGTAAATGACAAAAGAGATTTTTTTTAAATGGATATATAAGTAAGACTAGTACAGTGTTTACATGTCTTGGAGCATATACAACGAGTATAATGTTGACTTTAACAATACAATTTGGGAGTCAGCAGTAAACATTTTGAATTAATAATGCAATAATACCAAATGTATCATTGGTATTAATTTTTTTTTTTGGAATCCAGCTTTATAATATAAATGTCACTTTACCAATGGATAATAGACTGAATGGGGGATGATTTGTTAAGATTACTCATTTGGATTTAATGCTGAATGTTAAACAAATTAGCTTTATTAACAACAGAAACACTAAAAATGCATTGTAATACTTGCAGAGAAGAACAAGAGAGAAATCAATAAATTTTAAACTGTTCTGAAAACTATTTACAAGCCTTAAAGTACACTAGAAGGCAAGTGTGAGTTTATTGGTTTGAGACATTAGTTCAACATATATATGAGTCTTAGTCTGTGAGTTATTGTATGCGAGGAACAATAACTTAATTTATAATCGTCAATTTCTATATAGACAAATGATAGAACTGAGAAGGATAGAGTGATGGTAAAACATAAGACTCATTGGGCGAGCTGAATCAGTTTTTTGATTTCCCTTACCAGACTTTTTTTTTATATATTTTCAAATAATAGAAACTGAGATATTTTTCTTTTTTATTTAAAAGATACAGCAACAGCACTGATGAAGGATAATTTCCAAAACGTTTGCTATATTTTTTCTTGTACTGTATCTAAAAACCAGTAAAACAAACCTTTTACAAATACTAACTGGGTGAGTGGACCTTTTGTAATTAATTTGCATGGCTTGTATTTAGCACTTAACTGGTTCAGGATCCTCCCAGATAAAATACATTTTTGTATCGAGTTTGGCTGGACTGGACAACTCTTCTTTAAGTACCATTGATAAATCAGAAATTGCTCAAGTTATGGTGGTAAACCCTGTTTTTATTTAATTTTTAATTTCAGCTTGAAACAGTTTGAAATCCATCATTTAGGTGTCTCAAGTGCTGCTTTCCTTTCCTCCCTCTTATTACTGCTGTGACCATTTCTGTTATATGTAACTAAGTTCCCAGCTTCTTTATTTTGAGCATTAGCATTTGTATCGATAATTGCAGGAGTTATCTGAGCAGTACCTATTTCATTTATTGTCTGACTATTTATCTCAACCCTGTCCATAACCCTTGCTGAGTTGTTCCTTTTCTCTGTCCGTAAAAATTTAAAGAATCCATACCAACCTTACTCAGCCACTCACTCTTACTTCGTATGTTTCCAAACTGTGGAATAACCTGTAAGTTGCAGTCCTCGTCTGCAGTCATGTAACCGGCCTCATCAACTTCTGAAGCCAAAGTTGCGTCAGTGTCTTTCACTGACAGGGTAGGCCTTGGTGATTGTGGAAGAGGGGAGAGGGTTTTTCTGGCAAAAAATGGTGTTCAAGCCAAAGTAAACATTTACTTTCTGCTGCTGTAATCCTGTCCTGCCCCAGTTAGTAGTGTTTGGGGCAGAAATGTTATCACTTGTTTCTCCACTTGTAATTTTTGGGGAGCATTTCTTTTTTTCCTTCAGATGTTGTTCCGACAGGGAGACGGGGTCAGACAGATATGAATCTCTGAACTTCGGCATCACCGATGATCCGCCACAGAAGCCACTGACGTGAGTAAGAGCTAAATTTTCCCTGCAAATTATTTACGACAGGCAAGGTAGCATGTGTATAGAATTATACCATGGACATAAGTGAACAGCCAATGAAATCATCAGACTGGCAGTTTACCACCATTGTAAATCCTCTGATAACCAGCAGCTGTTGATGAGTATATCATCTATATCCTCTGCAGCATAGGAATAAATACAATAAAAATAAAAAAACAAGCAACCTCTTTAATATTTGTATTTTATTATAATAAAAAAATGAACCTTGGTATAATCACAATAAGCCATTCAGAGGATGTGGGTTATCAGGAATTTGCTGGAGTGGTTTGCCCATGCACCTCATGGGCAAACCACCCAGCCATGGTAAATCCCTGATAACTCATCCCCATGGCTTATTAACTATTAGTAAGTCTGAGCCATGAGCACCAATGCTGCTTGACCTTAATCAGCTGCCATCACGGAATGCTTGTACATGCACCCCAGTCGTTCTCACTACTCTGCTGTCGGAATCAGCGCTTATAACAGTGGTGCGGGTATTCAAAGACACACAGGCTCTTCAACAAAACATATTATGAACTACCGATCATAAATGGAGGAAGCTGATTGGCCGAGAGGGTTTGAAGCCGTGATGATATCGGGCTACATCATCAAGCTTCAGAAAACCTCCGGCCACCAGCTACCCTCACTGCCAAGGAACTCCTCCGACTGCAATGTACCCCATCACTCTCGTCATACATTAAACCCAAGGATGACACCTGCTGTGGTCTTCCATGAGTCAGACCCTAGACAGTCACCTTAACCTAAAAACAAAGCCACATCAAATCCTCACAGAAATTGCCTGAGTACATAAAAAAAAAAACTACGCTGATAACGGCGCAACTACAGCTCTGTCCACTCAAGTGACACAGCACTACCATAACGATCGAAATCGCCAACGACTGTCAATGACCACACGACGCCAAAATGACACACACTGTTTTTTCCTCAGGAGTATTGGAAGCATTTACCCTTTCACCTGTTAACACTCTCCTCTTCAAAAAAAAACTGCTACGTGACTTACTGTATCTCGAAGATGATTGCGACCCGGCAAACCCGAAAGTAGCAGCCTGCATTTTTCCCATTCCGATTGCGTTCCAAAGATTAGATTTAAAAAAAAAAAAAACGATTTCTACAATGCTTTACCTGGTCTCACGCCAGCCAGCACAACGAGTCAAGTCCCAGACCAGCAGAACCCAATTAAACATAGTACATTCGGAGTACTCTAGCAGAACCACACACAGTTAACAGCTGCACCTCCTTACAACAGCACCACCTGCTGTCCTGAGCCCTCAGGAACTATTTTCTTAAAACATACACCTCCAACACCCCAAAACTGCACTTTCTAAGGTATTAAAAGATTTTTTTATTTATTACCAATAAAACTTTTGGGCAGTTCATAATAGCAATAAGGCACTCCAGGGTGTGGTATATAGTGGGATATCGTCACTTCTCGGACAGTTGGGCCTTTTCGGCCTGCGGCCTCGTGCCCAACCACGGCGTGGCGATATCCACGATACTCCACACCCTCGTCTGTTTAATTATGAACCAGCGATTGTAATTCGAGCAACCTGATTGGCGAGAGGGTTTGGCCCGTGATGATGATCGGGCTACATCATCACGGCGGGCTTCTCCGCCACCAACTCTCACTCAGCGCAATCTTCTCCACTTCCCACAAGCGAAGCAAGTCAGACCTCCACTACAACTAACAGGCCAAAAAAGCACATCCTCACAGTTGCCCCCCATACAGGTCGCCGAAACCAGACACGCTACAAACACAAAAAAAATCTCCTTTTATTACCGAAACTGCTTCATTTCGTGACACCAACTACGCTCGCCTCACTGCCCCTGCGTGCCAAGCGGCAAAAGCTACAGCCGCTCCTCAGGCGACGCCTTACCTTCTCCATTTCCTCAGAAGTAGGCCGACTCATCTACTTCCTCAACAAAAAAAAAACAATATTAACGTACCTCAGTAAACTAAACTTCCGGGCGGGGGGGGGGATCAATGCCACAACAATTAAGCCTGTAACAAAATCCTCCTGCAACAGCACCACCTACTGGCCAAAACATGAAATTCACGAACTTTTTTTTAAATGTCTACCTACACTCATATAAAAACAATATTAAAATATTAAAACTTTACTTTTTGTATTAAAGGCATAAAATATCAATTAATCCAGTTCATAATAACAATAATGCACTCCAGGGTGTGGTATATCGTGGGATATCGTCACTTCTGATTAGATTGGACGCTTTTCGGCCTCTGACCTCGTGCCCACCACCAGTGACAATATCCCACGATATACCACACCTGTCGTGCATTATTGCTTAATTATACCATGGACATAAGTGAACAGCTAATGAAATCGTCAGACTGGCAGTTTACTACCGTTCTAAATCCTTTGACAACCAATGGCTGTTGATGAGTATATCATCTATATTCTCTGCAGCACAGGAATAAATACAATAAAAATTAAAAAAAAAAGAAGTGACCTCTTTAACATTTGTATTTTATTATAGTAAAAAAAAAATTAACCTTAGTATAATCGCAGTAAGCCACTCGGAGGATGTGGGTTATCATGGGATTTACCACGGCTGACAAGGACTTACCCACTGGGCTGTCGCCTTGTGGGCAAACCACTCTAGCTGTGGTAAACTCTGATAACCCCACACACCTCATGGCTTGTTGTTTAACATTTGCACCAATATCTGGGTGGTTTGTCAAAGGTCCTTTAATGAAGCACTCAGATATTGATGCAGAACACTAGGTTTTGTTTGGCGCCTGTGCATCTTTTGAATACTGAAGAAGCAATCTGCTCAGCTGCACAGTCACCATTTACAAAACACACAATGTGTTATAGGACAAACACTGTTTTATTCAGCAACACTGTTTTATTGAACAAAGCCCAAGGGATGGGCGAAAATGTTTGGCTGGTTGCACACAGCATGCTTCCAGCATCTTATTGCTGCTGGTTTTACTTGTTTTTTCAAATAAAACAGTGTTTATCCTATAACACATTGTGTGTTTTTGTAAGTGGTGACTGTGCAACCGAACTGATTGCTTCTTTTTCATTTGAACTGTGCTTTTTAGCTCCAGTCCTAGCCGTTTCAGAAGCCATCTACTTTGGGACATCTTTTGAATATCTGCACCACTGTTATAAGGTGATTCCTGCACTTTATTCAGAAATAAATGGAGGCACTTGAATAGAAATTTGTGACGTGACCGATTTGTGCAATTTGGGGGTGAGTGCTGACTCGCTGTCATTCTGATTGCTTAATACTTTAGCAAGGCACCATGCACCTTGGAGCGAGCCATTCCTAGTAAGCAGCCCCTTAAATTATTGGTGATTTTTTAAAATGTGTTCAATACCAGTGTTGTGAAAAAAATTACAAGTTTGTCACAAGTAGGGTGTGTCATCCTGATCAACATGTTATAAAGAGATAACTGCTAATATGTCTCAAAATGAATCTTCATTTTGGGGCACAGCAGGGTTAAAACAGATTTTTCTCTGACTAACTGTGGTGTTAGTTAGTAGTTGCCTATTAGAGATCCCTTGAAAATGCACCTGCAAGGGCATGAAATGATCACCGGTGTTATTTTTACCTGGGTTTTTTTGTGCCTTGTAGTCAAAATGAAATAAACCTGCTTTTAACTTTTCAAACAGTGTTTGATGGTGCTCTCTTCTCTTAACATTGAGCAGGGTTTGCTTGTTGTGAATTTTGTCTGTCAGAAACTGTAATTTATTTATTTTTTTAATGATTTATTTATCTGATAACAGGGTAAATACACTGGGCCAAGGGTCTATTTTCAGGCATGACCTGAGCCAATACAGGTACAACAACATACAGTAGGAGAACAGTACTTACTTCACAGGTGGGCACAAGGGTTAGTATTCAGACATAGGATCTGGTGGCATTACAATATATCTGCCACAATAACCAAATTATTGCATCTTGATACAAGCAGTCATTGACATACATCAAGTGGGGCAACAAGAATAATTGTGCAGTATAATGTGGTCCCTGAGGTTTTGCTGAGAACCACAAAAAGGCCTAAAAGGGAGTTAATTGTAGTAGTAAGGTTCCCTTTAAGTTCAGAGCACTGAAAAATACAGATTATACAAAGAAAGGCAGGGGGAGAGAAAGGATAAGCCTACAAAATACATAAAACAGCATCAAAAAACAATAACATATAAACACCTATTACAAGACATATTAATAAATATTTCTTAAACTATATAAATGCAACACATGTCAACAACATTAGGAATTTCACATATCAAGCTGCAGCAGCTAAACTAATTTAAACTACTTGTCATAGCCCACTGCCACTCAACGAAGGCCTCCTCTTGATCCTACACAATATTTCTTCTTTTTTTATACTTTATTTTTAAATCTTTTATCATAATCAAGTCTTATGACAATAGTTACATACAGCAAACAGACCATCTGCTTAAACATCATTTGGGAAAAAGTCCCCCCTTAATTAAAGGATACATTATGCATCAGCTGTATACTGGTACATCATTGGAGGATTACTATAATTTCAAGACATCCTGAAATTGAGCCCATATTATGCCATTACTGAGGCCAGGAGCTACATGGCTTGCCTTGATGAAACAGGATTGTCCAGCAATCTAATCCAACAATATCAGGGTCCCTTTATGGGACGACTGATGCCATGTATTAATACTAAATGGGAAATATAAAACACTAGAAGATTGATGCAGCATACTTTTCACAATGGGTACAAAAATCTGCAACACTTGCCTGCCAAGCCAGAAATTACAAATGAGAAGAAAACCAGTACAGCATCAGAGAAAGAATGAAACATCCAACCTGATCCATTTTACCAGATAACTAGCCCCCCCCACACCCACAAAAAAAAAGAATTAGAGACCTACCTTTTAATCTGTTAAGGCAATCATTTATAAATTTTAGAAACGATATACAAATTAGAGTCCCAAAATACCATACTTGACAAAACTGCAAGCTCTGTAAAGTCCTAGAGAATAATGTCTCTCAGGTTGCTGGTACATCCAAGACATCTTCATCTTCCGATTCCTCCAGTATTACTCTAAAGAGCACGCCCTCCTACAATCCGCCCATTTACAACCAGCTAGGATCTGAGAAGATAAATGTTTTATTTTGGTACACAATCCGGAGCCGTGCTGGGAAGATAATAGTATGTGGTATATCTAGGTCACAAAGGATTCTCCTTATAGCATCAAACTTTTTACACCGCTGCCACGTGGCGTAACTGATATCAGGGAAGAGATGCACAGAATTTTCATCTTGCATTAACAGGGCAGCTCGATGAGTGTAGCGGAGAATCTTGTCCCTGGCTCCAACACTCGAAGTGATTAACATTAAGGTATGAGGTTCTTCTGTACTGGAAGCCCGTCCTCGGGGGGGGGGGGTCACCTGATACATTTTTTGAATGTCCCAGTTCTCCTGTACTCCCTTGGGGAGTAACCTCTCCGTTAGCTAGTAATGAATGGTCAGAATTGAGCGATCACCCTCCAGACCCTCGGGTAGCCCCACTATTCTGATGTTAGCTGAGTGAGACTGGTTCTCTAATGTCTCTATTCTGGCTCACATATGCTGTAGTTCTTTAGCCACTAAGGCTGTGGCTCCAGTGGATGCATCCACCTGCTTACCAATCCGTTGCACTTCCCCTTTCAGTCCATCCACCGATGTCTCTAGGACCAAAACTCAACCATTAAAATCATCTATTTTCTGGGTGAGAGTCGAGATGGCAGCAATTAAAATCTGCATTTGCTCCCAAAGTAGTCAGCATTTCTATCAAGCTGGAGGCCTCCTCTGCATCGAGGTTTCATCTGGCCTACCAGGCCTTTGTTTCTTCGGGTGCACCAGCTACTTTATTGCACTTAGGATTACCCATCTTAATGAAGCTGAGGTTGTTCTCTCAATTGATGCTGTCAAAATTCAGTTTTAAAGCCTGTAAAAGAGAGAATTAGTGTAGATTTGATAGCGTACTGCACAAAGCTCTGAAAAGTTGCTGCTCGTTGCTCAGGCTCAACAGCGCCCCCCCCCAACCCCGATCCTACACAAAATTACAATACCTGACCTCCAGACTCGGGTCCAGTCTCCTCAGATAATTTCTGCTGTCTGCTCTCTCTCTTTCTTGACTCATGGTGGTATGTTCTTTTGCTGCTCTAGCAGGTTTCTGCTCAGTGGTGGTGCAACAGTTGATTCTCTCTGGTGGCTTGGAGGGTGGTGGCGGATCAGCGGGTGGCAACGGCTCAAACAGAGGAGGAACTAGGCAGGGCAGCAGGGCAATCAGCAGCAACCACAGTACATCTTCTACTTCCCACCAGACGGTGAATGGTAGTGGGAAAAAACTGGAGAAACTGGTTGGTGGAGCCTGGAAGCATGTGTACAGTAACTGTCCAATCCAGCACACTGAGCTGCTTTGCCATGTCTGGGGGTTGTAGGAGAAGTGAAAGAGAGGTCCCCCCCACACATTATGGTGCCAGCAGCCTGACCGACACTGATTTCCTGTTTTTTTTTTGTTTTGCTTTTTTGTTAACTAATCAAAATAAAAATATCACTACTGTCACATTTTTCTGACTGTACACACATGCGCACTGGATGTATGCATGGTTACATCCCTGGAAAGGTCTGCCAGCTGAGGTGCTAGACACCAAAACCATAAACGGTTTCAAGCATGGGTGGGACAGAGTGAAAGGTATAGTGCTACTCAGGGCAACAGCAGCAGTAAGGGGAATAGGGGGTGGATATTTGCCCCCCCAAAAAAAAACAGGATGGTAGGGACTAAAACAGGAAGGGGAAAGGCAAGGGGTGAAAAGAGAAATGAATTCTGTGTGACCCCTCTTTTGCAGAGTGTGAAGTGAGGGATCAGCAGCTGGAGAGATCTGCTGGAATTACTGGTTATTGGGGCAAATGTTGGACTCCATGGGGGCTGCCATCTTGTGGCCTGCTGACCTCTGGGACTGCCAATTACCTGGGTTCCCAGTCTGAATTTTTCTACAGGATTTCTAGCAAAGGGATGGTATAGTATTATGTAGGTGTCTCTACCACCTAGTGGATTCTGATGTCCCTTATTTCCTAATAAGAAAAGCCATGATGTAATAGCAGCAGACTGAACATGTACGAATCAGAGGAAATAAAGATGTCTACCATGAACACCTTGTGCTGAATCATAACATGGTGTCAGAAGTAAAAATAGCTGAAGAATGGACTGGCTAAATCATGTGGTGAGTTAAGTCTGCAGAGGAATGCTAGTGACAACTGGAGGAGATGGAAGCAGCAGTATCAAGTTTCCCCTTCTTGCTACAGAAGCAGATAAAAAGCCAGAGAGAGTGCAGTGTACTTTGTTTCTCCATATGATTGAAGCAGAGGCTCTAGAAGGTTCCAACATCTTCATGTTTACAGATGAGGAAAAGGACAAACTAGAGATACTTAAAAAGATGTCTGAGCAGTATTGCAACCCTAGAAGAAACACATTTGAAAGGCATAAATGTAACACTCGCTCATAAGGCAGCAATGAAAGTATAGACCAATATGGAACTGAATTAAAGTTACTGGCACAGTCATGTGGATATGGGGAACTGTGTGTAAATCTTATCAAAGATAGAATAGTCTGTGGAATACAGTCAGATCAGCTCCGTGTGAGATTGTTAAGAGAGGCTGATCTAAACTTGCAAAAGGCCACTCATATCTGTAGAGTGGCAGAAATAACAGGTGGTCAGATGCAAAAAAAGTGAGCGTGAGAAAAGAGTAGTGCATGCTGTAAAACAAAAAACGTTTACTGAAACAAAGAGTACAAGCAACAGACAGAATTTCAGTAGTAAAAGCCCTGAGGAAAAAATGGAAAATAAATGTTCAAAGTGTGGTAAACAGTACACGTTTAGAAACTGCCCTGCGTTTGGGTCAGATGTAGGAAACGTAACAGAAGAAATCACTTTGCACATGTGTAGGATCAAAACAGTATCTGCAGTAGATGAACAGAAATTAGTGAAACGGAGGAAGTTTTACTTGGAAGTGTGACTGCTGGTAGTGCTGTTGCAGTGAGTGAATGGCATACTGAACTATTAATGGTCACAGAGTGAGATTCAAGCTAGATACGGAGTACAAGTAAATGTAATTCCAAATTGAATTTACAATGAAACAGAATGTAGAAAGAATCACAAATACTAAATGAAGCTGTCAAGTTATGGGGGACAGCAAATTCCATATTTGGAAAAGTAGATATACAGTGTATACACAAGCGTAAACCTAGTGAGTTCTAGCCTTCAACTATCTTACCAGAGAATTGTCCTTTGAGCTGGATGATATATACAAGGTCTACAGGGTTAACTTTTGCCAAGCACAAGTTTCTCAGGACACTCCTCAGACTTTGCTGATCATAATGTCAGGCCTGAGATCCGTGACCCAATTTTGACTGGCGCCTGTGCACACTTTCCAATGATGAAAATGCGATAAAAGTGTTCCCGACTGGTCTTACTCTACCCGTCATGATGAAAACTGTTTGATTCCTTCACCAGCAACTCAGAGGACTTGGTGTTGTACACTTTCCTTGCACTGGCTCTACTACGAATTACCTATAGCAATAAAATTTATCAGTTTAACGATCTGGTGGAAGCCAAAAAAAGGTCTGGCAGTATTATTCAGGAGTTTCATCACAATGAGGCTGCCAGTGAAGCGAGACCAGAAGGCTCGGAAGAAGAGGCTTGAATGTTTTATCATAGTGGTTTGGACTACTGATAGTTTCATTTCTCTCTACTCTTTTTGTGTCCTGCCTTTTTGTTTCGACATAGCATGCATTCAACATGGTGCCAATCACGTGGAGAGGTATCCATTTCAGTGGGTTGAGACTTCTCAGCTCTCTCCAGGGTCATGGAAGTTAATACCTTATAATGTATAAAGTTTTTATCTGTACCAATTGTGGGGGGAAAATGTAGTATTCCTAGCTATTTTGGTAAATGGCACGCTAATATAGGTACCTAAGCATTTTTTCTTATACAGGGACCAATGTATTGCTGCTTAATTAGTCAAATTGTTAGTGTTTTTGACTGAGGTGTGCAATGGGGTGTTTCTTACACTATTTTCTCCCTCTTAACTGCCATGCTTGTTTTGGAAATAATGACTATTTAAAGTCATGTTTATATACGTTAATATCTTGTTTTCTTTCCAGGTATTCACAGTCATGGCTTGGCTATGCTCCTTAACCTTATGTGGACAATTTCTCTGAAACTTTTGACCTTTTCAGGTGATATGCCATATGTTGTATCACATCTTAATGATTTTTATAATCCTGATGCTAACATATATCTGTCACTATTGTTTTGTAATGGTGCTTACATCTCTACCATCATTAATTGTATAGCTTACTGGCTTTTTCAGTTTATAACACCATAAAAATAAAATTATAAAAAAGGCAAACCTAGTGAGAATTTAGAGTTCTAAGTGACTGAACAAGAATTAACCAAGCCAGTGTGTGGTGTTAAAACATGTGTTGTACTCAACCTTGAGCAGTTAGTGATGGCTGTGAACAAAGACATTATACACCAAAGTAAATGTGATCAGCTGCTCTAGGAATATGAAGATGTTTTTCAGGGTATTGGTTGTCTGGATCACAGATATCACATCAAAGTGGACCCAACAGTAACTCCTGACATGTATGCACTTCGAAAGGTACCAGCAGCACTTTGAAATAAGCTGAGTCTGGAACTTAAAAGAATGGTGTAACAAAATATAATTGAACCCATTCTCACACCAACAGACTGGGTAAGCTCACTTATCATGGTGGAAAAGCCTAATGGAAGTTTGAGCATGTGTTTGGATTCCAAAAATCTTAACAGAGCAGTGAAAAGAGAGCACTATAAAATACAAACAATGGGAGAGATTACCAGTAGATTGAATGGTACCTCAGTGTTCAGCATTTTAGATGCCAATTCAGGTTTTTTGGCAAATTTCTTTGACTAGAGAGACTACTGTTCATGTATTTATTGATTTATTGAAATGTTTCACCAGGACAGCACAATGAACAACAAGTTGCTCATCTCCCAGTGCGACCTGGACTACTGACCTTACAATGTTCAATACACCTTTTGGCAGGTATAAATTTCTGCATTTGCCACTTGAGATTAGTTCATCTCCTGAAGTCTTTCATCAAATTGTTTAAGAAATTTTTCAGGATATCAGAGGAGTGGAGATATATATATTGATGATGTGCTGGTATGGGGCAGTATGCCAGAGGAGCACAACTACAGACTGGAATAAGTGCTACAGTGAACACAGGAACAAAATCTGAAGCTTTACAAATGTAAGTGTCAGATGGGATTGACAGAGATTAAATACATTGGATGTGTACTTAGTGCGGATGGTTTAAAAATAGATGAATGCAAAGTAGCAGCTATCAGAAAAATGATTACTCCAGCAAATAAACAAGAGATAGAACACTTCTTAGGAATAACTTACCTTGTTAAATTTATACCCAATCTGTCACAAGAAACGACCATACTTAGAGAGTTAGTGAAACAAATTGTGGAATGGCATTGGGAGGATGCTCATCAGAAGATTTTTGAGAGAGACTGAAGAAGCTGGTGGCTGAAACACCAGTATTTAATTCTTTGATGTAAAAAAGCCAGTGACCTTCCAGGTAGATGCATACAAAGATGGACTGGGTTGAGTCCTGATGCGAGATGTGGGGCCAGTAGCTTATGCATACCGATCGTTAAACACAAAATAACTATGCACAGATTGAGAAGGAAACCCTTGCAGTGGGATTTGACTGTGAAATACTTCATTATTACATCTATTTATGGAAAAGAAGTGGAAGTGGGATCTTACCACAAACTACTGGAGATTATCATGGTAGAGCCATTGGTAAATGCACCTCCAAGGATACAGCATTTATTGCTAAGACTGCAAAAATACCAAGTCAGACTTAGGTTTAAACCAGGGGAAATAAATGTACATAGCTGATATGCTTTCCAGAGCTTAACTACAGGAGCCTGAAGTTCTGGAGACTGAAAACAGGGATCAGGTCCACATGGTGATGGAGGACCTAGAAGCTAATGTTGAAGCTCAAGTCCACATGGTTACAGAGAGTTTACCAGTTACAGAAGAGAGACACTTGCAAATCTGAGAAGCGACTAACAAAGATGTGAGCATGCAAAAAGTAAAAATGTTGGTGAAAGGCAGTTGGTCTAAGGACAGAAAAGAAGTATCTGCTGAAACCAGAGTATTTAAATTGCCAAGATGAACTCAATGAATGTGAGGGATTACTGTCTGAGAGACAGAAACTGATTATACCAACCTCAGTGAGAAGTGAACTGTTACAAATACTCCATTAGGGACATTGGGGAATAAAGAAAACCAGTGAGCAAGAGATATTATGTTTTGGCCTGGAATGGCAACTCAAATAGTTGATGTGATATCACAGTGTTTTTGTATGTAAGTAAAACAGAAACATGAATCAAAAAGAACCTCTGACTAGTCATGAGGTGCCCAGCAGACCATGGCAATTAATGGCAAGTGATTTGTTTTGCTGGGATTCCAGAAACTATCTGGTGACTGTGGATTACTATTCAAGATATGGTGAAGTCTGTCAACTGGAAAATATTAAGTGGGATGGCAATAAATCATATAAAATCTATATTTGCCAGACGTGAGATTCCCACTGTACTGAAATTAGACAATGGACCACAATTCAGTAGTGATGAATTTCAGGGACTAGCAAAAGAGTGGGAATTTAAGTACATAATAAGTAGTGCCAATTACCCCAGTCAAATGGAATGGCAGAGAAAACGGTCCAAAGTTTGAAAATAAATGATGCAGAAAGCTAAGAAGGATGACAGGAATCCTTACTTAGTCTCCTTGACTACAGAAACACTCCAGTTGATGGCACTGGACCCCTAGTGCAGCTGCTGATGAGTCGTAGATTCCAGTCCAAGTCACCAGCAACTGAGTCATTGCTACAATTGAAAGTACTGGACTTGCAACTAGTTTAGAAAAAAAAAAACTTCAGGAAAAACAAGACAAATAAAAGCAATATTATTATGTCAATGCAAAGCCTTTGCCTGCCCTGAAAGAAGGGGAAAGGGTCAGAATACAGCAGAACAATAAATGGAAACCAGTGGTGGTGTCAAGTAAAGCATCAACACAAAGGTCTTATATAGTCCAACCACAGATGGAGGCGTGTACAGAAGGAACAGAAGACAAAGGGCTAGATTCACAAAGTGTATCAAGACTAAGGCCCACACCACAACTCCATTTATGAACTGAAATTCCCATAGGTGTGGAGACAGCTATTCACAGCTGCAGCAATTATGGAGGATGTTATGGCTGGTCCCACCAGCCATAACAGTTTTCCACAGCTGCGGGGATTTCCCGGGCAACGCCACCCGAAAGCTGCTGTAAATTGTGGAACTGGTCGTAATCTGGTTTCACCTTTGAGAACACCCGCAGCTGTGGGAAAACTGCAGATCCACAAGTGGCAACCCACTTGCACCAAGTTTTTCCTGCAGCTGTGGGGGTTTTGAGCATTTCGTGAATTTGGCCCATAGTTGAGACACAGAAGAGACAGGAATGCCTGAGAGGGATCTACTGGATGGTACTCTAGATACCAGAGTACCACAACCTCAGCATGCTGTGCAACCCACAGAGACTGGTGAGCCCCAGGAGCTTGTTTCTGACTCAAAAGAATCTTTACCCTTCCAGGTGCAGAGTTCAAGAAAAGAGACTAAAACAAGAAGTGGTTGAGAAGTGCATAGACCTGAAAAGCTGAAGGACTATGTTGAGTGAACTATAAATGGATTCTGCTACTGTTAATTGCTTGATAAGTACTTCGATAGCCTAGTAGATGCTTGTTTTCTAAAGCAACTTAAAGCAAATGTGTGAGATATGGTTTTGGGCTTCATAGCCCATTATTGTGCCATGGCGATAGTCCATCCGAGTCAAAATTATAAACTGTAATGCTGTCCTGTAAGAGAGGGAAGGGATCATAACTCTGGCCAAACTGCTGGCCAGCCCATCCCTTCCACTTTCTGGTCCACTCACCATGCCCCCGAGCTCGGACTTTTTTTTTTTTTTTTATGTTTATTGTATTCTGTGCCCCGGCATACCCATCACTGCGTCTTGGGTGGCTCTCCCCATCATCCTATCAGTGTTACACCACAGGCTGTACCATTGATAATATTATAAGAACTGGCACATCAACTACACTAGCCAGTATGTTAAAACACAACCCACTGGCTTACCCCTTGAGGTCTGCAGATAGGTCTCTCCTTGACATTTCTAAATGTGAGACAAAGATGGTTGAATATGCATTCTCAGCATTTGCTCCCAAGCTCTGGAACTCCCTTCTAGTGATCTTAAAGCACTCTCAGTCTTGTCAAGTTTTTAAGAGCGACCTTCGTAAATTCTTCATGTGCACTGATAAATGCTCATGTAAGTTTACCCTGCATACTCCTACTTAACCAAAAGCTAATAAATAAATAAACCTGGCTTCATCTTTTCCTCCATAGGTCTATTTTGCACTTAATATAATTTGTCTCTGATTCTTCTCATACAGTACAATGTTTTAGGTTACCTCTGTATTATGTTAGACCATTGTTGATGTTTTGTATTGTTGTATCACCTGTTACTGCAGCTCATGTTGTCTGTAACTCTTCTGGGTTGTGCCTGAAAATAGGCAATGCTCTTATAGTGTATGGTAGAATGTTATTGTGGGCAAAATTCAGTACAAATACACAGCTGTTGTACCATCGTGGAGATGTCATGATGGTGTTGTACCTGCCTGAGGATGTCACCACAATGGTACAACAACATGGAATGTCCCTGCGCATGCGCATTAGGCAGCACTCAGCCGCACAGAGGACAGATCTATTGCGATCATGGGGAAATGGCCGCTGCAGTGAGATTTTTTTAAAACGAAGACAGCAGCGCTGATGAAATGACACAGTCCGGATCTTCTGCATCGGTGGGTAGCGTCATATTTTATTTAAATACTTTATTCTGGGGCAGTTGGAGAACGTCAGACTGAGTGGGGCTTCTTCTTGTTGTGTTTTGGGGGGGATGAGCAACAGCACAATTGTTACAGCCACGATCAAGAAATGTTTTTTGCTGATGCCCACACTATACAAGACAATGTATGGGCATCAGTTAATAACAGCGCTGAATTCACTTCTTGAGGTTACATGGCAACAATAAACCTCTCGTGCTTTGCTCTCAAGGTTTACACAGTTGCCATGGTAACCTCTCAAAGTGAATACAGCGTTGTTGTTCACTGATGCCCATACATTATCCTCTATGTCTAGTGCACCTACCCGGTAAACAAAAACTAAATAAATAAATTAAAAAAATACAAAATAGGCACATATAGGCATATACATGCATCGCCGGATATAGCAAACAGTATAAAAGGTAATCACTTACAATTAATCCAGAAAGTAACAGAGAAAATGTTTTATTTTAAACACAACAAAAGGCTTAATACAGCAGTTCTTTTGGAATAGAGGAGTATAAGCTCTATAAAAATTCCTGCTAACTATAGTGATTCATAAAAGAATTCTGTAATACAACAGTAAGTATTACTTGTTAAACAATCAATGGACATGCCTTATTGTAGCATAAGAGTGGATATACATATAAAACTCTTCCTCTCTTGCAATACAGAACAGTGGAAAAAGGAATAATAAACTGTTCAACTTGAATTTTTATCTTAAAACTTTAAGCATCAGTAACATTACAGTTTTGAAAGCACCTCATATGGCACCCTGATAAATACCCTACGTCAATAGACGCTGTCCCAACCACTTAAGAGAAAAAAACAAGCTCACTAGAGGTTGCAGAGGCACTACTGCATTTGGCTTGAATAGCGAGATGCTGCAAGTAAACGAGTTCTGCCATGACTATAGCCCTTGACAGCGTAAAGATTAATAAACTCACCAACTATCCATTACGGTAGCAAAGTACCGACAGAGAACATCATCTGGGCTACTATAGAACACCCTTACTGAATGACATTAAAAAAAACAATTGGCAAATACATAGATCCCAGCTTGCATACCTTCAACCTTCCCACATCAGTATCATCTGAAGATAGTAAAAATTCACACAGCTTGAGTAAAGGGATGCAGGGGATTGCTACACAATGCAACCTCATTAGATCCATCAGTATTTAGGTAAATCAGAGTCCAAACTGCAACTGCAAAAAATGGATAATAGCTTAGCATAGTCTAAGCCATAATGGACCTAGTCTTTTCATATAGCACCATCGTCTGATTGGGTCTCCTCGGTCTCTGGGTGTCTGTTCAATGACGGTAGTTTCTCGGTAGAGTCTTGCAACTTTAGGGTCTTTAAAGCTATATGTTTCATCCTGAATAGTGAATTGTAAGGGTGCTGGAAAAACCAAATGGTATTGGACACCTGCTGCTCTCAATTCTGCTGCAACCCCATCAAATGCCTTCCTCCCGTGTATAGGAATAACCAGGGTAAAAAAGGCACTCTAGATTCCCCAAAAAGTATTGGTGCTCATTCTCTAGCTGCATGCAGGATATGATCCCATTGATTTGAGGTGGCAATATAAAAGAGAATCGTTCTGGGACTATCACCCCTTGTCTGCATAGAGTAATTCTGTAGGCCTTTGCTGTTGGTATGGCACAACCAAGACCACTTGCTTCTGGCAGCCATCGTTCCAGGTAAGTAATCGAGTCCCCCTCTTTAGTGCCTTCTGGAACTCCCAAAAAGTGCACATTAGTAGCCCTGGTTACATTTTCAAGATGTTACAACCGAGTCCTTATAGCCAGTGCTTTTTCCACCATGTGGCTTGCTTCTGCCACAGAGTTAGTCATGGCGTCTGTTTTTAGTTCAACCAGAACCAGGCACTCCAATTGTTAGTCTGGTAGCTGTTTATCAAGTCTCTGAATTGTTTGGGTCAGAAGGTTCACTGTTCAATGCAAAGAGTCAAGCATCGCTGGCTGCTCTCCAGCAGCACTGGGATTCCTGCTGAATTTACCAAAGTCAGTTCTCGAACCAGTTCAGGTACTAACTTTCATAGGTGCAGAGTTGAACACAAAGTTAGCCAGGGCATTTCTCCCCTCTAAAAGGGTAGGCAGTCTCTTGCCCTGGCATCTTCCATTACTCTGCGAGTCTCTTGACCAGCAAAGCATTGCTACAACTACTAGGGCACATGGCTGCTTCCAGCTGTAGTGCAGGGAGCAAGATTCCAGATGAGGGACATTCAGTTCCATCTGAGGGCCTATTGGTCCCAAGGAGGATTCCCTTTCCAAATTGGTTCTAGTGACCCAATCCTGATCCTGGCCTTACACTGTGGCAGGATCAAAGCAATCTAAAACTAGGGTCCTCTTCATTCCCTCACCACGGATGCTCCTGTGTTAGGGTGAGGAGCTCGCTTAAGCGACCTGTCCACTAAGGAGTGTGGTCTCCCTAGGAATCTCTGCTCCACATCAATTTTGGAACTCAGAGCTGTCTTCTAGCTCTTAGGAGTTTTCAGCTTCTGTCCAGAACAAGGTAGTTCAAGTCAGGACAGACAACACCACAATAACGTGGTACATCAACAGGCAGGGGCACTCGGTCATCAGCCTTGTGCACGAAGCAATGAAGTGGTGGTCTCTGGCTTGCTCCTGAACACCTCCCTGATAGCAGTTCACCTCCCAGGAAGGACAATGCCCTGGCAGATGCCTCAACAGGTTTCTCAGGGCCATCACGATTGGGCTCTGAATCCTCAGGTGCTGGGTTCAGTCCTTGCCAGATGGGGCTCATTTTCAGATAGATCTTTTAGCAGCCCCAGATAACCACTAACTTTCTCTGTTTTGTTGAGACCTCCAGTGCTGGGATCAGCCCCCTGGACGCTTTCACTTGGATTGGAAAGGAAGTTTCTGTTCACCTTTCCTCCCTTTTCCCTTTCTTTCAGGGTACTAGTAAAATCAGATCTCAGCCCTGCAAACGATTCTGATTGTTCCAAGCTGGGCCAGACAGCCCTGGTACCCATTGTCTCTGTCCTTGACAGTCCACCCTACCCTGAGCTTGCCCAGAGTCCACGACTTACTGGCCTTTGCACAGAGAGGTGTGGTATCGAACCTCAAATTCCTCCTTCTCAAGGCAGCTCTTGAGGAGTTAAATTTGCTTGATTTACACCTTTTCAAGGTGTTCGGATATTTTAAAGGCTTCAAGGAAGCTTTTTCACTGGCCCACAATTCTAAGTGGAACAGGTTTTCAGTCTGGTCGCTGAGAAGCAGATTATACCACAGTCTGCTTATCTGCCCATTTTCTGGACTTTTGGTCCATTTTAAATTCTTTAGGTCTTAGGCCAGCTACCTTAAGGGTTCCTTTGGCAGCTGTCTCTGTTTTTCTGCAAGCAGGAAGCCTGCTTCCTTTTCTTCTCAACCTGTGTTTTCCAAGTTTTTAAGGGGTTGCTTCACCAACCCTCCTTTTTGAGAACCAGCTCCTGCATGGAGCCGAATGTTTACGGCTCAGTTACTGCACCCCTTTGGACCTCTGTCCCCAGCAGAGCTCAAGCTTCTCACTTGGAAAATGCTTTTTCTGGTGGTTTCACTTCTGCCAGGCGCATAAGTGAACTACAGGCCCTGGCAGTGGAAGAAGATTTTTCTCCCCACAGGATAAGACAGTCCCTAGGACTAACACAGGGTTTGTCCCTAAGTGGTTTCAGGTTTCACCTGAACCAATCCATCTCTCTCCAGGATTTTTCACTGAGCATTCTTCCTCAGGTGAGAGGAGACTGCACAGCTTGGACGTCAAAAAAGCCTTATACTACTATTTGTAATGCACCAAGGGTCACAGGTTTGAATCCCTCCAACTCTTCCTTACCTAGGGCGAGGTTGGCAAAGGGAACCTGCCACTAAGAGGACAATTGCAAGTTGGATTGTCTCTTGTATCCATTTTTGTTATCAAAGACTAGGTAGGAGAGCACCCCTCAGGACTGAGGGCTCACTCCACCAGGTGTACAGCTGCATCTCTAGCGGCTGCTAGAGATATTCCCATTCTGGAAATCTGTCGAGCTGTTACTTGGAAGACAGTTCACACTTTTACCAAGCATTATTCCCTGGATTTCAGTCCAGGAGAGATGCTCGTTTTTGGCACAGCTGTGCTTCAGAGCCTATTTCCTAAGTAGGTTCTGACCCTCCTCCATGGAGGTACTGCTGTGTAATCTGCAATAGTCCTAATATAGCAAGACTTCATGGTGTTTGAAGAAAAATTACTCACCTTAGTAATTGCTTTTCTTCTCATGGAGTCTTGCTATATAGAACCCCCAACCTGCCCTCTCAGAACTTCTGCTGGGGTGGGGTGGAAGTGGTGCAAGCACTGTGTCATGCCATTGTAGTTCTTCCCTTCACCCTTTTTATTTAGGGTTAGGAACTAGGGTTTTCTGGTTGAGTGATTTGTTGGCCCCTTCCTGGACTTGAGTCTTTGGGGGAAGGGGGGGTTCCTAATAGTGCTTGTCAGGGGGGAAAACTAATAATACCATTATTCATTCTTATTATTGTTATTGTTGTTTCTATTGTTGTTATTACTACTAGTAGGTAGCCATTTGCCTAGTGTAGAGCTTTCCACACAGACTTGTTGCTTAGTGTTAGCTTCGTAAAGATCTGACAGTTTCATTTGAAACTGCCCAGATAGAGCTTTGGTATAGCGCCCTCGCGCTTTAGAACTCCAGATTCTCTGGAGTTAACTCTTTCCTCTCCGGGGCAGTTCAAGTGAAGTGGCTAACTGCAATAAGTCCTAATATAGCAAGACTCCATGAGAAGAAAAGCAATTACTAAGGTGAGTAATTTTTTCTTCGCTCCCGTCAATACACGCCGCGACAATTCGCTCCCGACGACTCGTATCTAAGTCAATTGGCTCCTGTACCCTGTACTACCCTCCGCATCTTTTCACCCCCCAACGCTTCAGTAAAAATTTACATGCCTAATAGCAGATTCTTCTTTTAATACAGCTCTGCTGCCACCAGAGTAAGTCCCAGTTCGGTAAGCAGTAGAAGTGCTCCTCCCCCTAACAGCACTCTCACCACCTTCCAGGGCAATGACAGGATTCTGAGTTCGGTCTGGGCTTTGCTTTCTCCTATTTGGGAACTGTCACCAGTAATGCCTCACGTTCTCCAGCTCCATGTGCATGCTGCCTGTTCTTCGTCCTGCCTCCGTAGGATCTCAGGGGAACCCGTAGGCTTCCTCACTACTTGGTGACTCCAGTTCCCTGCAAGTCCTTCCCTGGATCTTCAAAGACTTTCCCGGACCAGCACAGAATGCCAGTCCCACTTCCGTTCCATTTCAGCCAGATCTTGAATTCGGAATGAAAACCCCGACCGATCCAGCCAGCCGAGGATCTTCTTCCTCTAATCCTGCAATGGCAAAGGCTACAGACACAACAATAAGTCCCAGCTTGTGCATACAACATGAAAGACACCAGTGTGTGGCACAGTATTGGAGCCTGAACTAAAAATAAAAAGTAGAACTCCTACAATCGCCTCACTGCCCGAGGTAAATGCTAATGTAAAATGTAAACTCTCCTCACTTTGCCTTTTGAAAGCTCAATATGCTATATTTTGCAGGTGGTGAAGCAAATGTAAATGATGCACAAAATTGCTAGTTACTGGTAGAACAAAAAGGCAATGAAATGTAGAAGAGGTAATTGACAGGAAGCGTACACTGTTGGGAGCTGATTTTCAGAAGCGCGGGTGTCGAGGAGTGAACTGAGCTCCCCGTGTTTTATTTCTACTCTAATTTCATGTACAGTAGTGGTATAATACTATCTATGACACTACATTTGGTATGACCAGTGACCATCAATAAACAAAAAATCACAGAATTCACATGGGCATTTCCTCTTCCACCTCTTTTTCTGTGAGTGTTGACCATCCAATTTTCAAGGTAATTGACATATCATGGTCATCATTGCTGAATGACTGATTTTGTCTGGGGAAATGTGATTGCTGTTGTTTTGTATTGAAAACATGCCTAAATGTATGGTTCCTGATTGCAAAATATGACAGAGCATAGGAAGTGAATTTAATATTTATTGATTTAAAATTTGGATAACCAGGAAAGGCACACTGAGCCGAGACTCGTTTCCAGGTGCGACTGTGGTAACAATTACATACACAGAAAATATATACAATCAATGCAAGTGCCAAGAGCAGTTTGAACAAGAAAAATACATAAAGTGTTTAGAGTGACAAGCAATACATTTCATATTGTGATTATACAGACATAGTATACAATTAGGTTGACTTTTTCAGCAGTTTAGAGTAACAAGTTGTACTTTTCATACAATGTTTAGACAGATATGGTTTACAATTAGGTTGACTATTTTGGCAACAGATTAGACCAGCTCTATATTCATATTGTTACTGTACTATGGATGGGTCGGGAGGGAAAGGGGAGTGTAGAGTGACAGGAGCAGATGGGATGGGGAAGTAGGTGAAGCTGTTGTTTGATAGAGGTATGCGAGGGAGAGTTCCATAGTTGGGGAGTTTGTCGGTTCCTAATAGAAGGGAGTCTGTAGGAGAATGCAGATTTGCCAGCTGACGAAGATGATTGAGAAAGAGAGAAGGAGCGGGTGTCCCTGGTGTGTAGGGTATAGGGGGATAGGCTAGCTGGGGATAGCATTTTAGAAAGGCAGGGAGGTAGCAGACTGAACCAGAATTTAGATACTAGAGAGACTGAGTGGATATGATGCGGGGGGATAGGGGCGAGATGCTGAGGGAGGCATTAAGAGAACAATGGTGAGTTCTGAGGGGAGTTGGTAGTGAAATGGCAAAAGACGCTAAAAGGTGCAGTTCTGGGTAAAGAAGAGGCAGGGCTGTGTTGTATACCACATCTGTGTAGTCAAAAATTGGAGTGATCATTTTAGTTATTAGTTCACGTCTGACTGGGAGTGGGAGAGAATCCCTGCTGCAGTACTGCATACCAAGCTTGGGGCAGAACTTTGAGGTGATGGCATCTATGTGAGTAGAGAAGTTTAGGTGGGGGTCAAGCCATATGCCTAGGTATTTGTTTGATGAGACATTTTCCAGTGGCATCCCATCCAAGGAGCTGATGACTAGGGGTGGGGTGCTCTGGCCAGTTTTTGATGGACCCAAGATCATTGATACTGTTTTGGTGGTATTGATTTTCAGTTGGTTTCCTGGAACCAGGACTGCATCTTATGGAAGTGATATTGTAGAATGGTGTGGACATCAGTTAGGATGGGTCCAGAGGCAAAGAGGATGGTGTCTTCCATACATGTGTATGCGGGAGCTGGAGCATGCAGAGGGGAGGTGGTTGATGAATACTGAGAACAGGATCAGGCCATGGATTCATCCTTGTGGTACTCCAGTGAGTATGGGGAGTGGTGGGGAGGAGGAGCTGCCCACCCAGACAGATTGCAGTCTGTCAAGGTAAGATTTGAACCACCTAACTGTGAGGGGGGGGCTAAGCCGGCAACCTCGAGCTTAGTGAGGAGATGGGAGTGGGAGGCTGAGTCGAAGGCCTTTGCAAGATCTACAAAAACTGCTGCAGTTAAGTGACCTTGGTCCATGGCAGTGTGAACATGTTCTGTGACTCTTAAAAGGGAAGAGACTGTAGAATGATGCTTCTGGAAGCGGACTGGAATGGGGAAAGGAAACCGGAAGCAGTCAGGAACTCAGTCAGTCTGGACTGGACAAGGGATTCCTGTACTTTGGCAAGGGCTGGAAGGAAGGAGGTTGGAAGTAGTTTCCAGGTAATGAGGGGTCACCGCCTTTATGTAGGGGGATTACACTAGCTTATTTCCAGGCTTGAGGTACAGTTCTAGAGGAGAAAGAGAGGTTTAGAAGATGGGTTAGTGGTGCTGCGATTTCAGGGGTAGATATGTGAAGTAGTTTGGGGTGGATCCCGTCAGGGCTGGATTTAGTGGCATTGAGTGAGCAGAGAATCCCAAAACATCCCATGTGAGACAGGTGCGAAGAGGAAGGTATTGTGTAAGGGTTTGGGGAGGTGTCGGGAGGGGCAAAGGTTGATCCGGAAGGGCACAAGTGGTAAGAAGTTGTTCAGAATGTCAGCTATACTGACAGGGTTACTGATAGGTAGGCCATTTTGTTTTAGGACTGGAAAGGTGGTTTGTGCAGGGATCAATTAGAGAGCGAACCACCTTCCAGAAAGAGGAGGGCTGTGTGTTTTGCAGGTGTGATTTAAAGTAGTCAACCTAATATAATATAATATAATATAATATAATATAATATAATATAATATAATGCTTTTCCACAGAACAGTAAGAAATTAGCTGCTGAGTGGTTTAAAACGATCCACCGCAAGGATCTAAATTAAAAAAAAAAATAAAAAGCTGGTCTTGACCACCTTGTAACCATGTTCTATGCTCTGAACATTTTTTAGTTGACTGTTTTGAAAAAGTCAGCGTTGAAAGCAGCAGTATGAGGCCATTCCCTCTTGAGAAAATTAGAGATGACACAGTGCCAACCATTGAAAAAGCAACTAAACTCTGTGTCAGGCAGGCATGTTAGCAATGGAAAGAGAAAAAAGAGGCTGCTACGATTCTCTAGTGAGGTAGCAGAAAAATAACAGTTATATGTAAGCCCCTCCTCCCTGTCTAGAGGTATCCAGGTGATAATAAAAATGGGAGAGCGGCACTTCACAAACACAAGCAACCACAGTCCAAGGCATTTGAAGCAAAGATACTCGTTACCTGGGTACTTGGATCTTAGTGACTGGGAGTCACACAATAGGGAAGCAGGCACCATTCGTTAGGCAGATCTCTTCACTTGTAGGGGCAATGTTCATTAGAAAGCAGGCAGGCATGCACAGTCATTTTAAGTAACTTCATTGTCCACTCCAGAATCAAAATGGAAAACATAGAGGATATATGTGGTCTTTGGTTAATAACCACTGTAAACACTGAGAGTTGCCTATGACATCATTGCCAAGCCTCGGCGAAGCTCGAAGGTTTTCAGATATCATGGCAACCGAAAATGTTCAGCATGGTTGTTAACCAAAGGCAATGCATTATATTTTACAGCGTATGGGCTACCAAGATAGTGTAATCACAGATTGAATTACTTTACAGAACATTGATTATAGTGTATGGTAGAACGCTGTTCCGCATGGAAATCCATGCCTGGAACAGCGTTGTTTTCCTGCACTCGGTACGTCACGATCTTGTTGTGCTGCACCGGGTACGTCACCGGTGCAGCACAACAAGATCGAACACATTTGCGCATGCGCAATTGAGTGGCGCACGGCAACGCGGAAGCGAGCGTGGGGGCAGAAACTGAAGTAAGCCGCCTTTTTTTACAAAAACTTGTCCCGGTGTACTGCGTATGGTTGCCCATACACTATAAAAGATTGTGTATGAGCAAGCATACACAAACAAGACAGTTGTGCGATCTTGAGTTTCGTCGGTAACGGACTCTCGAAGCTACGCCCGAGGTCTCTGTTACCACGAAAACCTCTCGATCGCAACTGCCTTGTTGTATATGCTAGCGCATACACAATCCTCTATGTTGCGAGCATTCCATCTTGTTATACCATTGATGTGACATACTCAAGAAGGGTTAACAACAGAGTGATGTCATAACAATGGTATAACAAGGTTGTAATCTGCTTGATTTCAGTTAATAATAAGGGCTTCCCATACACTATGATTTAATTAAATGCGAAAACAGCAACAATTCCATGGAGCAGGGGGTATTATATCTGGTGGGTTTCTTTCACGGACATAGCTGGAAAATCTACTGCAACAGTCTTTTGTGCTAACAGACTATTTATTTCATGCAGATGTCCCATTAGCTATAAAGGCTAGAATTCCTGGCATTTTGGGGCCGACACAGGGCCTCCACTTGAAATACAGTCATGGCCAAAAATATTGGCGCCTTTGCAGTTTTTTCTAATAATGCACCATTCCTTCCAGAAAATTGTTGAAATTAAAAAATATTTTAGTATCCACATATGTATTTCTTTGGTTTGCAGTGGAATAAAACACAAAAAGCAGAAAAATTTACCAAGTCTTAGCTTATTCCACACAGAAATCCTTAAATGGCTCGGACAAAATTATTGGCACCTTTTAGAAGTAGTTAGAAATAATTATATTTCAAGCAGGTGATCTCCTTCACTTTGGAATTGAACTCACCTGTGGTGAGTTGCAGGTGCCTGCAATATAAAAATCACTCATTCAACCAGTTTGAATAGAGAAAATGACTCATTCTCCTGTTTTGTGTCACTGTGTGTACCGCAATGAGCATGGAGAAAAGAAAGACAGCCAGAGAATTGTCTGAGGAGGTCAGACAGAAGATTGTAGCCAAGCATGGACAATCTCAAGGTTACAAATCAATCTTCAGAGACCTTGATGTTCCTGTTTCACCGCACGTAATGTTATCAGGATGTTTAAGGCCCATGGCACTGTAGCCAACCTCCTGGACGTGGCCGCAAGAGAAAACTTGATCAAGATTGCAGCACAGGATTGTTCGAATGGTAGAGAAAGCACCTCGATCAACTGCCAAACAGATTCAAGCTGACCTTCAGACACAAGGTACGACAGTTTCAACTCGCACCATCCGTCGCCAACTCAATGAAAGGGGGTTATATGGTAGAAGGCCCAGGAGGACCCCACTGTTGAGAGAGAGACATAAGAAAGCCCGACGGGTTTGCCAAAACACACCTGAACAAGCCAAAATCCTTCTGGGAGAATGTCCTGTGGACAGATGAGACCAAATTAGAGCTTTTTGGTAAAGCACATCATCTCTATGTTTACAGAAAACAAAATGAAGCCTTCAAAGAAAAGAACACCTTCCCTACAATCAAACATGGAGGAGGTTCAGTGATGTTTTGGGGTTGCTGTGCTGCCTCTGGCACTGGGTGCCTTGAATGTGTGCATGGCATCATGAAATCTGGAGATTACCAGGCCATTTTGGAGCGCAATGCTGAACCCAGTGTCAGAAAGCTGGGTCTCCGTTGAAGGTCATGGGTCTTCCAGCAGGACAATGACCCCAAACACACTGCAAAAAGCACCCAGGAATGGTTCAAGACAAGACGCTGAACTGTTCTGAAGTGGCTAGCAATGAGTCCAGATCTAAATCCCAATGAAAACCTGTGGAGAGATCTGAAAACAGCAGTTGGGAGAAGGCACCCTTTAAATCTGGGAGAACTGGAGCAGTTTGCACAAGAAGGGTGGGCCAAACTGCCAGTAGAGAGGTGCAGAAAGCTCATCCATGGCTATAGGAAGCGGTTGATTGCAGTTATTTTGACCAAAGGCTGTGCTACCAAATATTAAGTCTAGGGTGTTAATAATTTTGTCAATGCCATTTCTTTTCATTTTCTGATTTAAAAGGATATATTAAATTCTGAATCAAAAACAAAGGTTCTGTAATATTAACAGAGAAATAAAGAATTGTGGAGACCAAATACTGTACTGTTGTTAATTTCAACTTATGTTTAGAGGAAATTGTGAGTTATTTGAAAAAGTGCAAGGGCACCAATATTTTTGGCCACAACTGTAGCTTGGTACTGATAACTCTAGCAACTCATATCCCATTCCTTGCCTTCTCGCTCTCTGGCCATTACATTCCTTTCCCTTTGAGGCTCTCTTTTGGCAGTTTCATTCCTATATTTGTACTCTGGCTTTATGCCAGCACGAGACGTTTCTACTTTCCCAAACCCTTTCACGCTCTTCAATTCATTTCCACCAGCCTGATCTTATACCTTCTCCACCTGGGGGGCTATGTCTTATGGAGCATACTTTTCCCTTTAAGGTCTTATTTCTGTACATTTTCATTTGATGTTCTTATAGCAAGAATCAAACCACCAGAACCCGTTCAAACATTGAATCGCTGATGCCTCAGCTGGTGACTGGGCCTTATTCCAGCGGTTTTGGGATCCCCGGACCTGGTCCCAGTCACTACCCAGCACGCTCTCTCATGCAGCAATTCCAGCCTCTAAACTGACTCATCAGAGAGACCTCTGCCAGTGCCACACAGATCACCCAACAGACTGCCACCTCACTGGGGTCCCAAACATCACCCCCAAATGGACCTTCCCCACCTCTATAAGCTGCTCACCCCATGGGTTCCAACTCTGCAGTGGCCTCCAGCCCGAGAATGGGGCAACTCTGCCACCCTACACCTCAACTGTAAGGGCTGCCACTTCCAAGCAGCACCCCAGGCCCTATTTGCCATAGTGGGCCTGCCCACAGTAAACCATTACAACCCAACAGCTGAACTCACCCATGGGCAATCTCTCTCTCTTTTAGGGCTTTAGGCCCTGTCGGTGCTTATCCTACCAAGTTGCCGAAGTTCACTTGGTGGGCCTCCATTTTCATTTCTTCTCCCCAGGCTCTGGCTCCCAAATGCACCAACAGGCCCCGTCTGCTACGCTCCCCTGCTCCCTTTTCTGCACCCAAACTGTCATGGCAAGCAGACCACCCTGGCCCCTCCAGCCGAACTTGAGCCAGTCCCCCCGTCTCTCTGGGTCTCCCTTTGGACACCAAAACCTTCCCTTTTATACCCCCAAGAAGGGGCCCCTGCCGGTAGCAGCAGGCCACCTCCAGGCTCACCGGTGCCACTAGCTTTTCCTGCCTAGCTACACCTAACAACCTAAAATTAACTAGTAAGCACCCAGAGGGTGCTTACATTAAAACAAACAAACAAAAAAAAACTAGCCTTCAGAAACTACAAAAGAACACAGGAGGAGGAAAATAGAGGACTTGAATCTTCCAGATGTGGAGTGGAGCCTCCCCCCTGCAACAATGACCAGGAGTAGGGACATCCTGGACTCCCTTCAGGGGGCATTCCTCAGGCAAGTGGTTAAGGAGCTCACTTGTGAGGTGGCATTGCTTGACCTATTACTGACAAATGGGGACAGCACTGCTGACGTCACAGTCGGGGACCAGTGATCACTGGACATTCAAATTTGGTTTACGATTCTTATACCCCAAGAATGCGTGTTACTACACACTTATAACCTGTCATCAAGTGTTATGAAGGAGATGGATAAGTAAATTGTTTCACACGACATATATGTAATGAAGTACATGTAAGTTATGACACAATAATTATTTATTCCACTTCCATTATATTTACACAAGCTAAAGGAAGATGTTATATTTTGAATGCCAGAAGGATGATTCCGTAATTGACATGAAGTACCACCGTATGATTAGTGATGATTAAGTGTGTTAATTTGCCATTTGTGTCATCACCTGTTCAAGCAAGTCAAGATGCTGATGTCTCTGGTATTGCTGTCTAGACTGATATCGACATGAATTATATGAATATAACTGATCAAATTATTCTTCCTGATAACAATAAGGTCATAAAAGTGGATCATAGCTATGGTTAATGTAAAATGGTAAGATTTATTTTATAACTATAGTTTAAGTAGGTAGTAAGACACAATGGGGTGTTGGTTGCATATTTTCCACATACCCAGGGTATAGTTAGGCATGAGGCTGGCAACCGAGTGACTTCAGCCTCTGGAAGTTTAAATATTTCACTTAAATTAAAGGACTTTTGTTTTTAGGCTCAGTTGAAGATTTTATATGAGTGAATGTGGCAGCCATGTTTGCGATGGCAATCAGGAATGAGTGAAGCGGGTCATGAATTCAGTATGTGATTTGCCCAAGTTCTAACTCCCACTCACTGAACTTGTTCAAACCTGTAAGTCATGGAGAATTAAGATATCAGTATCAGAACTGTTCTAGCCTATCAGGAAGAAGGAAATTTCAACCCATTTTATAATCAGTAATTTTATTAACATCAGTATTTTACCATTTGCCCTGTATGTTGTTACCATGACATGGACTTTCTTGGAAGAGCAACCTTTTTTCTTTTTTCATATTCTGAGCAGGGCTGGCCTTGGGGTACATGGTGCCCCTAGATGAACTTACAAATGGTGCCTCCCCAACCCCCATTTCCCCAGCAGGCCTGTTACCTGATTTTTCAGGGTATTCCTTTAGTGAGTGGTAAAGGTATGTTGTGCATGTAGTGTGTGAAAATGTTTGTAAAAAGCTGGGGTCTGGGACCGCATCTTAAACACTAAAGTGGGTGGGGTGGGAGGGAATTACTTCACAATGAAAATATTTGATTATGAAAAAATGTCACAAACCCAAACACAGGAAAATCGGTACCTCAGCAACACATTTTTTTCCATTAACAAAACAATTCAGTCACAAAACACTACCTTCTTTAATCCCAACAAGATTCAGCAGGCTAGTTAGTGCTCATTTCTGTTTACTGAAATGCAACTGCAACTTGCCTGCAAGAGCTTGCATTTTGTTTTGCTTTGGGCCAAGTTTGCTGCAGATAATAATCTTTCTGACAGCAATCACCCCAGTAAAATAATGTAGTTTTTTCTTCCCCCTTTCTACCAGGCAGGCAGTAATACAAACGCCTCCCAACTGGGCCTTGCCACATGGCAAAGGCAACTTTAATTTATTTTACACAACAAAGTACTATATAATCATTTTATATTGCACAGCGTTTCCACTATGGGGGAACTGGGGCAAGTCAGAACTGGGGCTGAGGGTCTACAGTCCAGGAAGTTCAGGAACAGGAACAAAATGTCAGAAATTGCAATTTATTGTTTTAACTCAGCTAACTGTCTGTATCACTCAGAATCATCTCTCAGTCTGTCACTGACCTTGTTAGACAAAATGGTCCTCCTCTTGCCAAATTGTTGCTCTGCTGGTCTGGCTGCCCCTCAGGAAATAACATGACTGCCACCAGACCAGGACCACATCACTCCGTGGACCCTGTAAGAACCTTGACTCCAACAATAGGCAATTGTTTTTTCCTCTGGCCCAAGCCTGGGATGCAGGGGGTGGACCGCCAGTCTCCTCCACACAGCCAAATTCAGGCTGTTTCTGCTGCCTGGGCTGCTCTGTCTCCCCCACCCACCAGCTGGCTGGCTGCTGCTCACTCTCTCTGCAGTCAGTGGCCCACAGGCTCTGTTCAAGACTGGTAGTGGAAGCCAGTGAGGCGGTAGCTGGGGTTAGTGGTGGCTGACGCTAGACTGGGTAGGTTGTTTTACTTTGTTCTTATATGTACATTTTATTAGCAAAATGTATATTAGCCAGTTCTAAATAAGTACTTAAGATGAAAAGCACTTTGTTAAAAAGCACTTATATGTAACCTGATGAATCTGTACATTATATAATAAAAAAGGTTATGGTGCATTGAAATCTCGTGTGTGCATATGTAAATTATTTATGGCTGCATACTAATCTACCCATAATTTGCTCACCAAAAAATTTCTTATCCCTGTTCAAGACTGGTAGTGGGTACTTCTACTTTACTCCCACCACTCCAGTCCCCTCTCTTGAGGGGTCTCTCTTGACTTTTCCAGCCGACTCCCAGGGCACTCACTGCACAGCACAGCCCTGTACCAGTGGTGATGAGAAACCACTCCTCAACTGTGAATCCACAATGGTCCAATGCCATCCGGCAGCCCTGTGTACTAACCCCTTGGACTTTGCCCTCTCCCGATCCTTTCTGTAGAGGGAAATGGGCAGGCTTGATGGGCCTTGCAATCCTTATCTGCCATCAGCTTCTATGTTTCTACAGTATATGGACCTGGCAAGTCCTGGCTGCTGTTGGCTTCCATCCTCCCGTGTCACAGCGAGCCAGCTCTGGTGCCTTCAGTTGCACAGCACCCCCACACCCTCTTCACTAGTAGCTCACCCTGCCCTACACAATGAACTCCAGTCCTCTTTGGGGTTTGTCTCTTTTCTTTTGCAAGTTTAAAACCAAACTCAGCTTTCCTTCGCCGCTCGCTAACACAGCAGCTCAATCCCTTACTGCCTTATGGCTGTCAGCATGCACCATCAAAACTGATTATGCCATGTGCCACCCACTCCCAGTTTGCACCATTCTGAACATGCTTTCCAGCAGCTCTGGCACCAAACATAAAACAGACAGCAACAGAGATCCAAGAGAAGTGGGGTGGCTCTTTATGGGTGGTGGGTCAGGCAGGCATACAGCGACAAATCTGATGGACAAGTCTTCACACCTCCACAAATGACACCAGATTTGGCCATGTTAAGTTTCAGTCCATCCAGGTCACCTGCAAAAAAAAGATAAAAAAATGTAACTTTGATGGTGACAGCACCCCCCTACTGAATGATGCCCTGGTAGCTGCCTAGTTCACCTATCCTTAAGGCCGGCTATGATTCTGAGTTATGTAGCTCAGATACTAGCATCGGTGTTCAAACACTAAATTATGAAATCATTAACTGCATGAATTACTGTTTATTATTGTAGATTTTGACATGCGTGGACTGTCCAGTACCAACCAATTCTAAATGAAAAATTTCTTGTGCTTAGTAATGCTGGTTAAAACCATAACGAGGTATGCTAAACCACAAATACTGTTGTACACTGCATTTTTTTTTTTTTAAACAAAGGTCAACCATATACAAAATAAAGGCAGAAAATAGAAACACAGAAACATATAATTTGATGCCAGAAAAGATCACCTGGCCCATCCAGTCTGTACAGCCGTACCACATCTATTCTGTCTTCACTGAACTTATATGGTCTGCGGCAGCAATACCAGATCTCTTATTCTCATCTAACATACCCTTAAGTCTATCTGATGCATGTTGGAAGCCATCCACTGTTTCAGTCTCTCTTTCAGGGTGTGCACGTTAGGGTTCCCTCAGTCTCTTGTTGTAGGGTTTTTGGTGCAAGCTATGCACCATTTTAGTTGCCTCCTCTGACCGCCTCCATACGTCATTGCTATTCTGAGTTGTGAACTCTAAAACTGGGTTTTTATGCCACATGAGCATGTTTTTGTCATTTCTGTCACTGAACTGCTACAGCTGTTGACCAAAGCAGTACACAGTAACTGCCCTACCCTTTTAATAATTAAATAAGACACATAACAGGGTGTGTTATTGTGTAATAAAAGTCACCCGGGGTGGGTTGAAGCATGAGGCAAGCCGAGTGCTTCCCACCACCTCAGAAGTGACATTTTTACACAATAACACACACCCTGTCATGCCTTGTTGCTATTATACAATGTTTGTTTGTTAATTAAAAATACTTTTTTAATCAAGTTTTCATTTGATTTTGTGGGCTTAGGTGTATGTTTAAAAATGTTCAGAATATTTCTTCTACCGAAATGGAGCTGTTGCCAGAATGATGTTGCTTGGTGAGTCTGCTTTTCTCATTTTATGCAGTGCTGTGTCCGTTCCTCAGCTGTTTTCAGACATTGGTTTCAATGCATTTAGTGAACAGTAAATTAAAGGGAGTTTTGATATTTGTTTTTGTTGTTGTTGTTTTAAACTGAGTCAGTTTCACTTTCTGGCTTTCCACATGTATGCAGCCTTGAGTTTAAAGTGGGCATGAGCTGACACAATCTCGTTGGTGACTGAGATAGAGCCATTTCAGTTACTTTTGGCTTTATTTTAAATTTAAGTGATATAATTGTAAGTTGAACACCATGTTAGGCAAATGGGCAGCCAACTGTGAGGGTCCCAGAAATGCGGTTAAATGTTAATGCAGGTGTTAACGATGTATGGAACAGAGCAGTAGCTACAGGTACAACTTGTTGTTTTACATAGTTATGGGCAGTCTCAAGTATAGTTTTAAAACAAACAAAAACAAATATAGGTTTTGTGTTTGGGGCTACTTGTGACGTGTTGGATGGTAGGTTTATGTTGTGAACATATGTGGGGGAGGGGTCGGTCACTTTACAGTGGTGTCAGTAACTTTGGGAAGGCAGGCATGATTTCACAGTCTGTCATGCGTGTGCCTGAACTTCATACAGTGATGTTATTGTGTAATAACATCACTGTTCCAGGCAAATACTGACCAATCACTAGATAGGAAATTTCTTTGCCATTGTATAAATACTGATAATCCATGTCCACTGCCCTCTCCCGATATATTTCCCTGCTCACTATACCTTTTTTTTATTTCTATTTATACCCCATACATCTCCAGCACTTGCAATGACCCTTTGGGCCCAGCAGGATGCTCCCAGGCCCTCCGCATCATGGTCACGCCCCCCCATGGAGCCCTGCCTGTGGCCCCCCCGGCGAGGTTAGGGTGGGGATGCTTCTCCCTACATTCTACATTTTGTCGGGGCATGCCACAATCCGGTGGGTGATGAGGGCCTGGGGAGTTTCCATCTGTCATCCAGCTGTCATAGTGGAAGGAGCCAGGGCTATTTTCCATTTTTCTTGTCTGCCCATGGAGCGTTGCATAAGAGGACATCAGTGCAGGTCCTGTTCATGCATCCACCTGCCGACATCAGCGATGCCCCACCCCTTTCCATCTACTGACTGCTGCCACCTGTGGTCACCCAGATGGCAGTCTCGCAGTGGAGAATGGGACCCACACCCCAGAGAAGACGAGTGTCCATGGGATGCTGTAACACACCCCCCCTCCCGCCGGCCCCTGACTACCTGAAGTCATTCCCAAACCCAGGTCACCAGTGTCAGAAGTGGTAGCGTTACCGCTATGCCAAAGGGCCGGCTTCACTAGACCCTTTACAGTCATCCAGCACAACACGCTTCCAGTGAACAGTTTACAAAGGTTGTAATTTGTGAAGTTACCACCACTTTGAATTCAGTTATCACTGTGTGTATCAGTTTTCGTGCTATAACTCATGGGAGAGAGATGCCCACCATTCCATTCAGAAATTACAGTCAAACTGATGTATATGGCTATTTTATTTATTTATTTATTTATTTTTTATTGAGATCTTGGATTAAACCTTTTGAGTACAAGCTCATTGCATAGGTTCCATGTCAAAAGAGTGATACAACATGTGATACAATGGGTTGATACAGACATCAGAATACACTAATACACGAAGGAGTACACCATAGGCATTAAGTACGTTAGATTACTGAAATAACAAAGGTGATGGTACCTAGAGATGAGGGCTGGGACACTAGGAGGTAAAATAGAGACAACAGCACGTGAGACACAGTACTACAGGGTTAGGAGGTAGTGGGAGCGTTATGGTTATACCAGGAGGATCAGCCCAAAGGCTTTGTCAAACAGACAGTCGGATGAGGAAGGGGGAGAGGCTGAGGAGTAGGTAGGCAAAGGGTGACCCAGGCAGGGGGTACAAAAGGTGGGGGGATGGAGTCGAGTGGAGAGGGGATTGGGAAGAGGGGGTGGGTGAGGGCAGGCAATGTTAAGTGTGAATCAAAGAGTAAAAAAGTGCATGCAGGTGGGATAAATGAGGCTGAGGCAGTCAAGAGCTGAGAATTATGGAAAGCAGTCACAACTAGAACTCGTAGCTAGAAGCTTTCTCAGATTCCTTTTTTTTTTTTTGCATTATATTTTTATTGATTTTGCAAGCAAAACTTACATCTCGCATACACCCAGGAGGACAGCATTATGCATGGTAAGATGATACTGAACTCTTACAAAGGACTTATGCAAGACACCCCTCCAGAGATACATCATGGGGAAGTATACATCAGGTGTTAAACAATATATAAGATTGCATGCAGCCAGGAAGACCAAGGGATTCATATAAAGGATAAGTAGTAAGTCAAGTACCTTATTATCATGGTGACTGTAACAGTCTGAGTGACTCCCCAATACTACAGTAGGCAAAATGAGCTAAGGAAATCTAGTAACGACCTCCCAGGAGTAAACTAATCAAGATAGCATCCCTTTCTTATAAGGGAGAAGCAAGCACTTTGGTAAAATTAAATTTAATCTGTAATCAAGCATAGCATTAGAAAATATAGCGCAGCGGTTGGATTTCCGCTTTGACGCCAGCGACCGGGTTCGGGAATGGACTCGAATTCGTCGGAGAAGCAACCAGAGGAATTGGCTTGGCGTCCGTAGACGGCCACCTTCTCCAGGGAGGGTAGGGATGAGATCGAGCCTACTGGACCCTATGCCGAGGTCCGGGAGCACAGCAGACCGTCAGAGCTCAAGTAGCTGGGGAATGACGGACGGCGCGCCATGACGTCACGGAAGTCACTCTCCGGAGAAAACCGGAAAAACCGCTCTCCGGCTGGCCAGATGATGGCTCCCAGGTCACCTGGCTACCGCCACAGCCCAGCAGCCTCCCGCCCACAGCACCGGACCGACACGCAGTGTGCTGGTTGCCCCCTCACTGGCGCCTTCCTCTCGGGCAAGGGGAGACCCACCTGGCATAGGGATACGGGCTACTCCAGGGGGCTGCGATATGGGGTTGTGGCAGGTCGGGGGATGGCGGAGTTCAGGTAGGTCCTTGTGAGGCCTGAAGGAGGCGCTGGCGGAGGAGCAAGGAGGAGTATAAATAAATAATACAAAAAAAGAAAATATAGCACAATGCAACAAAAGAGCTTTACATGATGTCAGCTGAAGAAGAAAAACTGGTTGGGCCAGTAACCTGTTAAAAGGACAGAAATAATAATTCAAATATTTACAGTCCCAATGTTAATGTCCACCTGTTCATGAAAAGAAGCTACAAATGGTGGCTAGAGTCTGTTGTTTTAGTCTCTACTTAGTAGTGGGCGATCAAGCACCCAAGTCCCACGGCCTAACCCCACAAAACCACAGTGTAAATTACTAAACCTGCCCTGCAGCTCAGTCTGCATCCGAGGAATCAGCTTCAACATCCTCCACCAGCTCTGACTCAATTTTAGTGACCATTTCTCTGCATCTCTTGCTTCATTGAAAACATATTGTTTCTCCAGCCAGGCAACACGGAGTTTAGCGGTAGCAGTAGCTGATGCGAAATTTTAAGCTCTGTTGAGGTGACCCCAGAGTCCATCGAACACTTTATGCCATTGTCAGGTACTATAAGAGAGGTCCGGGAACATCTGGAGGTGTCCTCTCCATATTTCAATATCTACTACATCTCGCTGCATTTAGGGCCGATCCCTATCCCCAATGCCAGTACACACTATCGGGAGAGTTCGTGAAGCCGCATGATCTACTGTTGCACGTGAGGGAGTAATTCGCAAACTTTTTCAAGATGGAAAGGGGGATCTGACCTTCAAAGCCCAGCATGTTTGGCAGCATTGTTCTGGTAAAAGATAGAGGGTCTTCGCCTGGCACCTTCCGACAGACCAAGGATCTGTAAGTTCTTTTCCTCGCTTGGTTTTCTACCATCTCCAGGCACTGAAGGAGAAGCGAGTTTTCTTTTATTAGTTTTGTGGCATCAACTATTTTTAAGACAGAAGCTCCGAGTGTTGTGTAGTAACCTCACACTGATCCATGCAGGTTTCTAAGGCTGACACCGGGGTGTGAGAGAATCGAACTTCTTATCGAGTTCCTGTCTGGATTTAACCAGCTGGTGCAGGGTAGAAAGTATATTTGTCAGGGAGGCCTCCTCCATTGACTCTGGCACCAAATCCACTGCTGCTCCATGCTGTACAGGCCTCCTCCCAGTCATGTCTCTTCGATTGAAGAAATCACCTGCTGCAGCCGCCGCTCCCTTGTTTTTGCCCATTGCAGCACTCTTTCAGGGACAGTTGGCTAGAATTAGCTCTCCGATCGTGTTTGAGCAATAAAATTCAGAGTTTAAAAGGCTTAGTTTTAAATTTTGAAACAAATTTCTCCTGGGAGCTCAGTCTGATTGCTGCTTCCTGCTAGGCTGCTCAGCAGCGCCCCCTCAGATTCCTTTTAAAAGAATCTATTGAGATAACTGTGGAGACATCCAGGTGGAGAGAGTTAAGCCAGTGAGGAGCACGATGTGCGAAAGAACGTTGACCCATTGATGTCAGACAGTGAGGAATTTTGAAAATTTGATTTTCCGAGCTCTGAGTGCTCTGTCTGTTGTCACATGGTGAGAGGAGATTTTGTACCCCAGGGGGCAACAAGCCTAGGCTGATTTTTTTTAGCCAGGAGACAGGATTGGTACTTGAGTCTGTCTGAGAAGTGTAGCCAATTCACCTGGGCATAAAGATCGCAGGTGTGCGTCAGTTGGGAGGCTTCTGTAACAAGTTGGCAAGCTTTGTTTAAGGCAACTTTTAGGTAGTGAAGGGCAGTGTCTGTGGCTGACCCGTAGATTACTAGTCCGTAATCAATGAAGCGATACTAGTGAGCTGTGGACAGCTAGATTAGGCGCCTCGGGTGTCAGGCTGTGCTTGTGCCTGTGTAACAAACCAATGTGTGTGTGTTGACGGCCTTGGCAACATTGTCGATGTGCTGGGCGAATGACATTGTACTGTCGACTGTGATCCCCAGGTATTTAAAGTGTTGCACAAGTTCAAGAGAGCCAACCTCATTTGTGATGTGAAGGGAATAAGAGTTGTATCGACTGTAGGCGGAGGAGAACACCATTGTTTTTGTCGTTTTGTAGTTCATCAACAATTTGTGTTCTTTGAACCAGCTTTCGATGATCGTAAAGTTGCACTGCAGGTTGTACTGAAGTGTGTTGGGGTCGGAGTCATTAATGAATATTTTTTTTTTATTTATTTAGTTTTTGTTGACCGGGTAAGTGCACTAGACAAATTCTGCCTATTTTCAGGCACGACCTGGGGGAAGGGGAGACAGATGAATGCCAACTGACCTTGAAGCAGATTAAGCTCTTGGTGGTATTTTTTTTAGTGAATGAGGGAAATTTGGCCAGGACACCGGGGAAATTCCCTACTCAGTAGGGGGATCTCTGGTCACAATCATGGAGAGCCCAGATGGTGTTCAGCCTTGCACCATGGAGGTTATGGCTTCTGCTACTGCGCTGCCGACTGCGGCAGCTCCTGCTTCACTGACGGAACCGGAGACATCTTGCCCTATACCAGTGATGAAGGATCATTCATTTTCACAGACTGTCTTATGTGCGCCTACCATGTCTACTGCTGAGCCTTCTTTTGTGCCTTCTCCGGTGATTCTCTTTACCACTGCGGAACTGAGTGTGCCAGTATCAACGAGTGCATCAGTTGTTATTCCCCCTGCTACATCCGGCGCGGGGACCAGGATAGTCAGCGCAGCTGCAGAGTCACATTCGGGAGATGCTGACATGCTTCCTCTAACAGTACCTAACCCAAGGAGTTCCCCGGGTACTACTACTACTGCTATGTTACTTCGCTCGCATTTTGGCTTGTGAGATGCCCCGGACTTTTATGACTTTTCCTGGACTGCCACAGAGGCACTATCTCATGCAGGATGGATGAGGACTGCATCGGGCACCTGGACTCCTGATCTCTCTTGGGATGCGGACAAACACGGCATGTTATTTTCTCCTAACAGGCCTGCACTGACCAGCAAGAGCTCCACCGAGGTATCTGATCCTAGGGACCCTTTCTCCAATATAGACTCTGTTATTGCCACCAAAGTTGTTGTTTCTGGGACTAGTTGGGGGATATTGTTGATGCTGTTGATAATGCTGCTTTGGATGCTGCTATACAGGTCTCCTCTATGGAGGCGTTGTAATTTCTTGTGGGGAGGCGGCTGTTAGCCACTTTCTAGGAAACCTGTGGTTTCCACACCTTTCAACCCTCTCTACCATCTGTGCCTCTTCGGGAGTTGCCTGTCTCCTGTCCAGTCGTCTCTCTTTCCCTGTGACTCCCCTGTACAGATTCCTCTTCACCCAACTGCACATGGGAAGACTTCTGCTTCTACTTCCAATATACCTACGCCCTTACTGGTATCTGTTCAGCCAACCTCACCTGTATTGGATGACCTGGGAAGGCCCTCAGCTTTGCCTCCAACCCTGCCCCCCTTAGCTCATCCTCCAGCCTCTGGCAGAGGGCCTGTCCTTTTAGATTTGTTTAAAAACAAATTAGAGCAGGCCCCTAGACATAACACTGTTCGTCTCCGATATAAGGGAGGGCTTTCTGACTTCCCGGACCGTTATGTAGCTAGAACCCTCTTGAAAGGCTCCATGCACTTCCAGGTCTCAGACATCTATGCCTTGATTCATATCTCAGGTGAAGAAACCTTTGATATTAGTTTCAAGACTACAATTGGTTTAGACAGATTTTGGCATAAATATGCCACTTTGAAATACACTCCTTTATGGACTCCCTTCTATGTTATCCCATTGACTAAGCCAGCAGTCCGCACTGTCACTGTTATGTTTCAAAATGAGGGTGTGAGTGTAAGTGATATATACCATTGGTTGCAAAACAGGTGTACTGTCTTGTCCCCTGAAGCTATTATTGATGAGGGGACTCTGGACTGGTGGATGGAAATTCGTGTCAAGCTTTTCCAAGTTAACTGAGGTAATACACCTCCCTAACAGTTTTTCTTCTTGGCAAGGATAGAGGTGTTTGTTTTTATGGGGCCAGCCTAGGGCCTGCTACAAGTGTGGTGCTCACACGCATCTCAGTAGCACTTGTGACATGTTAAATGTGCTTTATGTGGGATATGGGCACCCTAGTGTATCCTGTGACAATGTTTTTCAGTGCAATTTATGTGACGAGAATGGGCATGCATACCATCAATGTCCCTGGGCCAGCAAGAACCATAGCGAGGGTTGGAATCCTGATGTATTAGTCCAGAAAGCACAGGATAAGGCCCAAGAACAGACTACTACCCCTGTCACTGTGTTAGACTCCACGGAAGTTTCCTTGCCCCCCCAAACTCCTCCGATGGTGACCACAACACCCCAGGCAGTGTTGGAAACACCTACTGACATGGATACCTCTCCCCATACTTAGGATGTAGTGGACACCACCACGCGCCCTACTCCCACTCAGACTACTGACCCACCCCTTGTGGATTTGGAGGGTTTCACAACAGTACACCAGTTACCAGGGCAACTGCTCGCAAATCCCTAAAAACTAGTGAAGTACCCCTCGCCAATACTTTTGATTATTTAAAGGGAGGTGGGGAGGACTCAGATGGCGATTCAGATGCCTCTGTCTTACCATCAGACATGAAACTCACTGTTTCTAGACCTCCAGATGTTGCCCGTAAAAAACTTACTAAAACTAAGAAAGGGAGTAAGAAGCGTAAAAACATGACTGTCACAGATGGGAGTGGCTGATTAATATGTCATTCTGACTACTGTCCGGCTTGCCTCATTTAATGTTTGTAGTTTGAAAAACTACAAAGGCTGATAGTTTTTTCACCTTGCTGCCTCTCTCCCCATTGATGTTATCATGCTACAAGAAACCCACCTGACATCTCTTTTGATGTTCAGCAACTAAATGGGTTGGGTCAGGGACCCCTCATATTGGACTTTTGGGGAGGATCTGGCTGATGGTGTGGCTATCCTGTTTTCCTCAACAGTTTTTCCATTTCACGCATTATAGATATTCTTCCTGGCAGAGCTTTGATTATTGACTGTACCTTTCAAGGACATTCTTCGTCTTATCAATCTCTATGCCCCCAAACCAAAGCTACTACAATTAATTTACTGGATCTCATTAAACCCTATTTATGTACCCATAAACATATTATCTGGGTGGGGATTTCAACTGCTCTATAGATATCTCATGCAGAACAACATCAGGAAAAAATATATTGTGATTCCCTTGCCTTATCTACTTTGGTGACGGATGCAAATTTAACTGATGCATATCGTTCTCTGAAAGCTGATGCTGGATACACTAATTACAGATCCATTTATCGTACCCGTATTGATTATTTTTTTACCTCCTGTTATTGTGTCCCGCATCAGGTTTCACTTCTCCCCACAGAGCTCTCAGACCACCACTTGTTAACCGGTACATTTTCTTTGGGATCAGCCCCTCTGGTTTTTCCTTCGGCATCGACCCAGTGGAAGCTTAACAATTCCCTGTTCTCCCATCTTTCAGTTCAAGCACAAGTCCGCACCCTCTTTAGGGCACGGATTTCAGTTCTTTGTTGTTATGACTCTATATGGATGTGGTGGAAAAATACAAAACTGGACTTAACGGCTGTATTTCTGACTGGGGAAACGATGGCCAGAGATAATTATCTTACGTACTTAAATTATAGGAATCAATTGTATAAACTATTATCCAACTCCATTTCCTCCCTATTGATTATTCCTCCCAAATCACCAATATCAAACGTTGCATGTTTGCACACCAATATGATAGCATACCTTGGACTTTAATGAGGTAGGTACTTCAGTTTCCCCCTCTGCAAATCCATTTTTTGCCTATAAGGATAGGATACAGGCTACAGTTATGCAAGGGCTCTCTGACTCAGGGGTCAATATTGATTATACTATTTCCGGCATGCTCTCCATTGCTACCTCCCATTTAAAGACTCAGTTCTGCAACCCACCCTGTAGTCCACCTGACCTGTCTGCAGTTTTTTCGGCTCCGGTCCCACAGCTTTCTGTACATCATACAAAAGACCTAGTAACCCTCATTACACAGGAGGAAGTGGCTTGTGCCATTTCCCAACTTAAGTTGGGAGTAGCCCCGGGCCTGGATGGCCTTACACATGAATTTTATAAAACATTCCGGGATGATTTAGTAGAATTACTGACCCAAGTCTACAATTATGTCTTACAAGGCAGGGATGAGATTCCTGACTTTGGACAGTCCTTACTAAAATTCATCTATAAAAAAGGGGATAAATGCTCTTCACAGAATTGGAGACCCCTCCACCTTATTGACACTGACTTTAAAATTTTGACTAGATTACTTAGTACATGATTGCAACGTCTGGCACCTGATCTTATCGACTTCCCACAATCTTGTGCTATTCCAGGACGCTCAATCCATACTAATCTGTTCCTGCTTAGAGAGATTTTTGAAGCTAAACAAACTAATATCGTTTCGGTTTTTGTTCTCTCGTTGGATGAGGCGAAAGCCTTTGATTCGGTACAACACTTCTATTTGTTTCAGGTCATGAAGATGTATGATATCCCAGACATCTTTCTCCACTGGCTTGCTCGAATATTTTCCCTAGCTCGCTTTACTCCTGTGATCAATGGATTTTTGGGAGATACCCTGCTCCAGACGGTTGGGATACGTCAAGGCTGTCCGTTCAGCCCTTTATTATATACTTTGCTTTGGACCCTATTGTAAGGCAAATTAAGTGGGATGCCCAAATTGTAGGTTTAGCACCAGTCCTACTTTACTCCCAGTAAAGATCTCTGCATATGCAGATGATGTTGTTTTATTTGCCCATGATAAAGAGTCTGGAGATCGGGTGGTCCAGATCTTCAGACATTTTCTTGGTTTCAGGAGGGACCCTTAATCTCAGAAGAGTGTCTCCATCCCTTTAGATCCTGTTTCTACAGTTGTTTCAGTGGTTGGTGGTATCCAGACCTGTACCTCTCCACAATGAATTTTGGGGTATGGTTTAATGCTACGGATGTGGCAACATATAACTGGGAAAAGCGCCTTCTTATTGGGGAGCATAAGGTATGGCTCTGGAAAACATGGAAGTTGGGGAAAAAGAAGTGAGTGTTGGTAGTCAAGAAATTTTTACTTCCTATTTTTTTATTTCTCAGTTATGTCTACGCCCGCACTTAGAGACGAGACTCCTTAGTTTATTCTTCCAGATGGTATGGGTTCAGTAGCCTCAACCCAGTTAAAAGAGACATCACCTACTTACCGTACAACAGGGAGGACTTGGAATGGTTCACCCTATGGCCTTTTTCTTTCTTTTTCACCCTTTTCACAGTATACGGTACACATCCCACATTTGTAATACTTGATAAGCAGTGCTCTGCAGCTCAGTAGATAAATGGATACTTCTCTACACATTCTGTACTTTCCATTTTTCCTCCTATGCCATTCAGTAAATCATCTGTTTTAACACTCACTAGAAAGCAGCTCTATACCACTTTTGTGAATATTACAAAACCAGTGTTACAGTTTCCAGTATGTCCTCCTTCTCGTATGGACTGTGCTTTGTTAGTTCTTCATGATAAATGAATCCCACAGCATATGTGGGATGTCACCTAGCTTTGTTGCCATGGTAGATTACATGTCCAAGGAAATTTGAAGCATAAATCCTCTCAGGAACGATACTGCCCTAAGCCTTCTTGTGTTCAAATTGAAGAAACTATGTCTCATTTCTTTTTTGAATGCATGGATGCTCTGTTATTTTGGAAGATGCTAGCTAACAAGTGGAAATGGCCGTTTCTCAGTAGAATCACCTATCAAACACTAATACTAGGTGACTTCTCTGGTCCCTGGAATAGATTCCATCATAGTACTTTACGGGTGATTTTTGCCATGTGTAAATATTATATGTGGCAGGCCCGCTGTCAATATGTTTTACAGCAACTTCCAACTTTCCCACATACTATTATACTGCAAATGGAAACTGCTTTATTGAATATTATGGAGTTAGAGAATAGACAAATTCCTTTACAACGCTTTCAATCATTGTGGAAACGTGATTTTTTGCACTAGTAGCCAATGTTTACTGTTCTATTGTACCAACTGTATTTTCTTTTCCTCTTTATTTCTTTTATGATTGATGTATAATGCATATTTGACTACTGTATGATTTCTGGGTGTTTTACCTTGCTTATTTTTGCCTGATGTTATGTTTTTCTTTGCATAATAAAATTCCCCTACTCTTTTTGATAAGTGCCATGGGATCTTTAACATCCACCTGAACTACCACCAATCCAGGCAGATGGGACCTCGGTTTAATGTCTCATCCGAAAGATGGCACATCAGAAGTGCAGCACCCCTCTCATGCTGCACTACAGTGTCAGTACTGGGATATTAACCCAAGTGCCAGATGTTGGAACTGAACACACAGCCCTCTGATCTCCCGGCCTCAGAGGTGAGTGTGCTACCTACTGAGCCATTGACACTGAGCAATAAAACAGCATCATCAGCATAAAGTAGTAGATGACATCAGCAGGCATTTGGAAGCTGGTTTAGGAATACAGTAAATAAGATCAGATCCAAAATGGACCCTTTGGAACACCTGACCTGACAGGTCGGCTGTCTGAAAGTGTGTTACCAATCTTAACTTGTTGGGAATGATTTGACAGGTAACTGTTGAACCAGGCCACCGAGTCAGTAGACAGGCCAATGTCTGCTAGCTGCTTGATCAGTAAGGTATGGTTTACCATGTTGAACGCTTGGTCAAGTCTATGTAGACTGTGCCGACAAGGGAGACCTTGATCGAGGATTTGTGGATATAGCCTGAAAATTCAAGCAGCAACAGTAATAGTGCTGTGTCCACGCCTGAACCCATGTTGTTGTGGGCATTGTAGCTGGTGCTTTTCCAAGCAATCAACCAATTGATCGGCCACTATTTTCTCCAGGGCTTTAGAAAGGGATGGAAGAATAGAAATAGGATGGTAGTTCCTGGCAGGAGACTGATCTCCACTCTTGAGAATAGGTGTCACAATGGTTGCTTTCCATTTGCTAGAAAATGTAACCTTAGAGATGAGTTGAGAATAAGGTAAGAGGAGCCAGAATCTCATCCAGTGTCAACTCTACAAATTTCAGGCTGAGAGTGTCTCCACTGAACCTAGATCTGCCAAGAACCTTGAGAAGGTAGTTTTTTACTTCCTTGGCATTGAGAGCTTTGAGATGGAATGGTGAGTGGGAGAGGGTTGAGCTCGTATTTCCATTTATGATATCGGTGTTAGACTGGACAAGGAAGTGCGGGAGAATTACTCCACTTAAATCCATGAAGGCAAAGTTAAAAGAGTTTGCTATAGTGTTTGGGCCCAGAGTAATAGTGCCATCTATGTTGAGCATGTCAGGGCCTGGCTTGTTAACTTTACCAGTGACTCTTTGAGATTGATCCAAAATTTTCTGCCATCACGCCATGTTCGGAGAGAGCATCCTTAAGTAATGGGTTTTGCTGCACTTACAGCCCTGGTGTAGTCGCTCGAGCTTTCTTGTAGTTCAGTGTATCAACCTGTTTTCCAGAGGCCTGGGCCCTAAGCCATAGGTGGTCCCTGGATTTCAGCATTTTAAGCAGGCTATGGGACAAGACATGATGCACACTAGGGTACTAAATGAACTAAAGAAATATTATTTGCACCGCAGACAGCCTTATTCAACTGCGTATTGGAAATGTGTGGTTCCAGATGACTGGCAAAGGTCTGTAGATATCCCAGATCAATTAAACAGAGAATATCTATCTCTGTGTGTTTTGTATTGATTGCATTCTTAAATATTTTTCCCCAGTTACCCAGGGTTCACCATTTCACGTGGTAGTAATACTGTCCATGAAGAGGTAAGAACAGATGAATGCTTATCAAGTACAAGTTACGCTAGTACTGTACATCTATGGTATGAATGCTTGATTCTGTACTTAAAACCAGTGTATTTTGTGTGCAGTTAAAGGTACCAATAAAACTGATTGTATACACCTAACAGGCTCTCAATAATGCTGTAAAATAGTTAGAAATTTAATTGTGATGTAAACGTTTTGTAACTGACTCAGCATTTATTGTTATGTCTGATCCAATGGTGGAAATTTACTCAGAAATGACATTACTATTACAATTGTGATATGCAAACCATTTCTTCCCTATTGTCTTAAATTCAAACTTAAGTTATAAGTCATGAACAGAGGTAATATTTACAGTCTATATCGAAGTGCATGATGTTGCACAAGTCACAGTCAAGTGTCATACTGCATCTAGTGGGTGGCTAACTTACTGTTTTTCTAACCACAGTTCATTCCAGAAATGAAATTTGATGGATCAGTTGACCCACTGACCCTCAAAAAAGGTGGGTCATGTCAAGAAAAGTGGGAGTCATTTGAACAAATGAATGACATTTTTTTTTAAACAACTAAATGTAACACTGTGGTTGTGATAAACTGAATAACTAATCTGTAATTGTCCTGACTCAATTAAGCTGCTGCTAGAATTAGTGCAATAGAAAAAACTTGAACTAACAGGCACACAGCTCAATAATACATATTGACTGTCCTTGATTTTCAGAAATGTCCCTGATTTTGCCTCAAAATGTTACTCTGGCCCCTCCTAAAAATTGTGTTTCCATGACTAAACAGTGGGGATTGTAAGCATACAACAATGTAAAACAGAAAAATTACAGACGCGTTCTTCTTTAGAAAATACATTTTACATTAAGGCCCTAGTCTATCAGCTTCCAGAGTGGATATCACCAATTCTGAAGATCAATCCCTGATTTTTTTTAAGCATTGCCCCTGATTTATGAGGCAGGAGGTTGAGAGGTAGGGGCTCAATAAACTGCTTGCTTATCTTCATCCTCATTCTGTCTTCAGTGATTTAAAATAGGAGGTGTCCAAGTGGACTGCTCCATGTTGACTGCCACATAGTTCTTCCCTGACTAGATTAAGCTGGAATTGATGGTTACAATAGGAAAAAAATTCAGCTAACACATACAGCTGATCTCAACAAACAGCTGTATCATTTTCTTTCACCCCTCCGTCTGTCCTCTGTGATTTAAATTATGACGTGAACAAGTGGTCTACTCAATGCTGTCTGGCTGCCCCGCAGCTCTGCCCCTCACCTAGCCTGCCAAAGTTAAGCTGCTAAATTTGTTTTTAAATTAATGGACATCACACCTGGCAGATTTGTTTAGTTTCCTTTCTGTTTTAACCTCCCGCCATCTGCCAACTACTTTTTGTTGTTGTTGTCGTTTGTTAAAGGACCCTGATTTCTTTCACAGGCTGATGTACGCTGCAGAGTGAAATAGCATCAGTCTTTGAGACCAACCCACACTGAACTGTGCAACAGTGTGAGCGCATGGTTTCTGAGACTATGTACTATTGTGCCTTATCTTCTTATTCGCCACGTGGTACATTTTAGCTGATAGCCACTCACTGCCATGCTGGGATTACCTTCTAGCTGACTCCTCCGATGCCACTCACACTGCTCCATTGGTGAGCCTCAAACACTCCCCTTGAGATGTTCCTAAATGATGATGCGATGTCAGGACACATGCAACACCTCTAAGGGTGTTCAGAAAAATGCCCGCTGCTCTCACAATTGTGGAACACTACCGCGTGTTATGAGGTGGAGGGCAAGGCCTAGCACCCCATTTTCCAGGCGTTTCTGACCCATTCAGACTGTTTGAAAGGAGTCATTCTGTTTGTGAAGCATGCCACTGGCATGTTCCCATGGCCTAGAATGAACATTGAAAACTTATTTTAAAATTAATGTTGTTAGAGGTGCACTTAATAGTGTTTTCCCCATGAAGAGGAATTTTTTTTATGACCTAATACACAAATCAGTGGTCTTGTTACCCCCACAGCACTGTCCAAATACCTTGTGACAGCAAAGAGACAATATCTGCTGCACTACCCTCACAGCACTGAAAAGAAAACGCTATATAGCTGCAATCTTTATACATATGATGCACACTCACAACCCCAGTGCCTCAGAGGTAGCAAATCATGCTGTTGTAATGATAGGTGATCTGAGTTCTGGAATGAGCGAGGTTCCATGTTTTACTTTCAGTATCAAGAAGGTGGTTATGGTGGTGTGATTTGTGTACTTAACAATCATGTGATAGACATGGACAACTGCTGAGCTGAGGGGGTTGGAATTTTAGACCAATCTTGTTTTTCTCATGATAGACGTGGGCAACTGCTGAGCTGAGGGGGTTGGAATTTTAGATCAATCTTGTTTTTTTCCATTCAAAAGTATAGATCTGCTTCACCTTCTTGTGATAAGGCTCCAACCTCAGGTTTTTCATCAGTTAATTTAGGGATCTACAATGCTTGTGAGCCAATCAGATTGCGACTTTCTGTTTGTCCTTTTTGTTTTTGCCTGGACCCTTTGCCCAGGAGCTCAGCCCCCACTCCATCCCATACCCCCGCCCCCGGGTAGGGCCACCATGCAGGTGCCCCACTCCCCCAACAGATGGAGAAATGGCAAGCTCCTGACTTACCCCCCAGATCGGGCCATGGCGGCAGGCCCTCCAGCGGATGAGAAAGGGCAGCGAGAACGGCCACTGAGTGGGGTGTCATATCTAGGGGACCGACTTTTTGGTGATGCTGTGTTCCCCTAAAGGAGGGATGTGCAATGATGTCCATGGGATAAACCCAAAATCAGTCCCGCCTCCCGCTAATCTAGGCACTGGTCACGGCGGATCCCCTGGCCTCCACCAGGAATAACATTTAATTTAATGCAAGTTTCATGTATCGATTTACAGGTTAACTATGGATATGGTGAATAGTTAAGAACCCGCAAATGATGACCATACGGAATTTTGTAAAAGCATGTTTTGAAAAGATGAATATTTACACTTCAGAGATCACATTAAGAAATACTTTTCTGCAAGATGACTTCCACCCATTGACTGTTCCATGCATGCTGTGATATACACACCAATCTGGTAGTTGATTAAAATCAGCATTAACATCAGTGCCTCAATGCAATCGATGTAACATTAAATCAAACCATGTCTTGGCTACATTAGGAGTTTTATTGTCCCTATATATCCACTCACCATGTCATATTTTGGTACTACGGTACATGTAATAAATATGGCCATTACATTTGAATTTTTTTTGTAGATATGGTATCTATTTCATCCTGTAGTCATGGGTCACAGTCTGATGCTAAGTACTCTCCTTTTTGTTTTTAATTTAAAGTTTATTGATTTTCCAAAATAAACATCACAAAGTAATTATGATACACATTTAAATCAATTGAGCATTACAAAGATTCAGAATCCAAGGAACAGCACAACCACATAAAATAATTTCTTAGTAAACCTAGTACAACACTAGCAGTGCTATATAGTATAACCTCACTCTTATGTAAAACCTATACTACAGCCTAAACATTGACAGTACCCAAGACTTAAATGATATAAATGACTGCTAAGTACTCTTAATGACTATGATTCTGAACACTTGGAAGATCCTGCAAATTCTAATTTTAATGAAATTCCCAAACTGCACAGATGTTAATGTTGACCAATTTGAACAGTGCTTAAAGAAGCTGGTCGATTGTTACTGTCCCAAATGTGGAGAGAAATTTTACTCTAAAAAAACAGAAATACTAGACAGTCCATGTTAAAGGAAGGCAGCCCAAAACCTGGAGAAATGCAGTATTTAAATTGGCCCTATACTACTGTGCCACAGAGTAGTGCCCTCCTCCTTGTATGCATGCTTATTGCTCTTGAACATTTTAAAATACATCCCGGGTACCGCCGCAACATATTGAATCCTGTAGCGCGATCGCTGCAATGCCTATGTTAATGAGCACTATGTGCTCAATCCCACTGCTGCTCTCTGCCTGTGATTGGTTCATGCTCCGCTGTCTGCGCATTCATGGGCACTGTATTCTCACGATGTTAGGCTCGTGAGTACCTCCAAGCGCGTTTCAGTGTAGCGCTTCCTTTGCGGCACTTCTGGTGTCTCGGAGCAAAGCGTGAACGTGAACCAGCATTTTAAAGTGCTGTAGGCTGCTGGAAGTGCTTATTTTACTGCAGCATCTTTTTCTTCAGGCTTGTGTAGCAATTTGGGGGTTGTTCTGCTCACGGAAGTTCTGCTGGACATTTCGGACTGTGCTTTAGTGATTCAACCACTTAGTTTGCGATTCTGCTGTGCCTGCATATTCATTGACTTGTGTGTTGTTCCTGGGGGTACTGCAGGCGATAAGGGGTTGAATTCCAGCTATCTTTATAGAAACTTGCCTAAGATGGCAACTGGTGGCCCAAGTAATGTTACTGACACATTGCATGAGTCCCAATCTGATAGTGATTCTGATACAGATAGTGAAAGTGACAATGGCACTTCTTTTTTTATAGCATCTCTATTTCTCCTCCTGCGGAGCGGATCCCTCACGATCTGTGGCTGCCGACACCCGCACCGGCAACCCCACAGGGCCAGCCTTTATTCGCTCATGCACCCTGTATGCAGGATCCTCTCTGGTACTGGGGGTGTTGGGCATGGCCATCAGCTGCTGAGATCGCACTCCGCCATTTTCCAGCTGTCCTCAAGAGCCAGACATGCAATGGCGTCCAGGCACAATGTGCCGACGCCTGCCATGCTGTCTCCCATTCTGCTGCTTGCTGCTGCACTGCCTGCCTCCACCAGCTGTTGCTACAGTGTGCAGTGCCCTAACCCTCCCAGAGGAAGGTGAGCAGTCATGGGACACTTCGATCATTGTTCTCCCCTGCCAGCCCCCAGTGGCGAGTCCATTCCTGAACCCAGGCCTGGTGGATAGTGGCACTGCTGACGTTTGTTTGAAATGCTGAACCTCAGTGTGACCTCAGGTATTCAGCTATATATGTTTGAGCCCAGGAGTGCAAGGACCTGTCAGAGAATGTAGCAAACACTGCTGATGTTACATCTGACAATGATTCCGATGATGCTATGTTGATTGTCTGACAGATCTGGTGTGGTGTACATGTGGTCACTGTATTCTAATGCCCACAGTTTGGGAATCAGTATGCTGTCAGGAGGTGTCCCATCAACTGGGGGAGAAATCGGATGTCATCACTTACATCTCCCAGCAACCCCAGTTTAATGTTGCATGTCTGAATCCCTTCATTGTGCATTTAGCACTCATTTCTATCTGCAGCTCCTATAGGCATCCTCACCCTCCGACCCAGCACCAAATAGGTAATAATGTCTATTTATGCTATTATATGTGTGCCCCCATCATCATTTACCACTGACTTTTCATTGACTACTTTCTATGCAGGTCACTATAACTATACTGCAGTTCCATGTGTTCATGGTGTGCTGCGTGGTGCTTCTGGGCATGTGTTTGCCTCAAAAGAGAGTAGGACACAGGACAGACATTGCAGGGAGTGAAGTACTGAACAGCGTGACCGTATGCTCGAACGAAGTTTGCAAAAATGCAGAGAGCCCGGAAATGAGATGTTACATTTGTAAGCAATAGTGGCGGTAGAGGTGCTTGACATTGTACACGGACCATGCTTGTGGATTGTTTCACCACCAGGCCTGTTATGTGGTTGTACAGGAGAATGCGATATTCACAGATTCATAGAAGTGTGATGGCAGAAAAGGACAGACAGGCCTACCCATTGTGACCATTTGTCCATCTATCTGGTAGGGCATGCACCCTCCACCCTAAACACTCCCCTGTGTCTCTCCCATGCCCTTTTGAATCCCTCCAATGTCGCTTCTCAAAGTACCACCTCTGGGAGATTAGTCCACTTATCCACCACCCTCTCTGTGAAATAGTACTTCCTAATGTTACCCCTGAACTCCCCCCCCCACCTGCAGGCCATGCCCCCTTGTCCTCTGATTACCATCTTCATCACTCTTCTGTGAACTCGCTCCAGCCTCCCCACATCCTTTCTGAGGTATGGCTTCCAGAACTGGACTCCGTATTCCAAATATGGTCTAACCAGATGGGTATGCAAGGGTAACATGACCTCCCTATTTCTACTGGTTATCCCCCTTCCGATGCATCCCAGCATTCCACAGCCCCTAGCCACTACTCTCCCACAGTGCCTTTCCATCTTCAGTTTCCCGATATAGTGATGCCCATATCCCTTTCTTGTCCATTACCTCCAGATCTCTGCCCCCATATAGTACCCTGCCCTCCAGTTTCTGTAACCAAGATGCATGATTTTACACTTTTCTTTGTTTAATGAAAGCTGCCACCTCTTTGACCATGTCTCTATCCTCCCAATTTCTCTTGCATTTTGTCCACACCTTCCTGAGTGTCTACCCTATTGCACATCTTAATATTATCTGCAAACAGGCTCACACCACTTTCAAGGCCCTCCACAATGTCACCTACAAATAGATTGATGTGGCAGAAAGTGGTGGGTGGTGGTCTGTACATCAGGAAGGTATTATGGTTAGGCTTGGGCAGGAGAATGTAGAAAATGACCGGGTGTTCAAATGTAAGCCCACATATATACATTATGATATACAGGCATATCACTCGTCTACTAACAAGTGTGGCGGATGTCAGGTGTTGAAACAGTGACCATAACAGAGCGTCCTGCAGAGTCACAGCATGGTAGGAATCTGTTCAAACCATCCAAAATGTCAAGGAGTTCAGGAGGGGGCACTGAAATACAAATATGGATGAAGTTGATGCAGAACATAGAAGGGTGGTGGGAGAATTCTGGAGTGAGATGTAGTGGTGTGGTTACTAACAGCCACAGTCAGCAGTGTAAGGTTGTTTAGTATGAGCACAAGATGGATGCCACTCCTCTGTTTGCAGAGCAAAGTGAGTGGGACAATAAGTGATAGGGACAATAAGTGATAAGACAAGACCATTCAAACAATGAAACAGCATGCCGGTTACGAAGGACTGGCACAGTTAAATTATGAAACCCATGGCTGCAGTGCACAGGACTGTCAAGCAAAAAAAGAAATGGATAAAAAAATTGCCCGATATGCCAATAGGTGGAGAACATTTTCTTTGGGGACATGGTTGAGAAGTGCAAATTAAGACTGTGTATTCAGATTAAAGGTATAGTATGAGTGACCGTACAACATGAGTTTGAGAAGGATCAGGTGCAGAATACATAGTTTGCAGCAGTCAACATGCTTGATGAAGGTGACCAGTTATATGGAGTAATGTAGGTCTGTACATTGTGGGGTGGGGCCAGTGGACATGTCCTACCTGTGGTTTGTTAGGGCCTTTCACAGTATGACCCACATAACATAATTCATAACACAGCCCCTTGTTGTGTAAAAGAACATAAGTTGCAGGGAGAGCTTGAGGTCACCCTTCTTGAAGCTGCAAAGAAAGGCAGCACGACAGTGGACACACCAGAGGGAGTTGAAGCTATGAAGGAATATCCAATGCTGTTGGAGTACTGTGTGGCAACATGTCTTTAAAAATTAAAGAGCCAAAACTGTACAGTCATGCACTTGGGGCATAATAATTCTGAAGTTACATACACACTTGTTCATTGATTCATAGAAGTGCAACGGCAGAAAAGGACCGACAGACCCACCTAGTCGGCACATTTGTCTAGCTATGTGCTACGACATGCCCCCCAACACTCCCCTGTGGCTGTCCCATGCCTTATTGAATCCTTCCACTGACGTTTCTCCAACCACCCCCTCAAGCCTATTCCACTTATCCACCACCCTCAGTGAAACTGTACTTCCTAATGTTACCCTTGAAATGTCCCCCACCATTCACTTGCAAGCCATGCCCCTCGTCCTCTGATTTACCTATCGCTGGAACATGCTTTCCACTGCCACCCGGCTTATACCCTTAAGGTATCTGAAGGTCTCAATCATGTCCCCACTCTCCCTCTTCTGTTCTTGGCAGTACATGTTCAAATCTCTCAACCTTTCCTCGTACATGTGGCTGAGCCACTGCACCGTCTTCATTGCTCTCCTATGAACTCACTCCAGCCTCCCAACATCCTTTTTTAGGTATGTTCTCCAGAAATGGACTCCATAATCCAAAGTCGGTCTAACCAGATGGATGTACAAGGGTACTATGACCTCTGTTTTTCTCCTGGTGATCCCTCTTGCAATGCATCCCAGCATTCTGCTGTCCCAAGCCACTGCTCTCCCACAGTGCCTTTCCACCTTCAGGTCTCCTGATATAGTAATGTCTAGGTTCCTTTCTTGTTCCATTACCTCCAGGTCTCTGCCCCAATACAGTACCCTGCCCTCTGGTTCCTGTAATCAAGATGCATGATTTCACACTTTCCTGTGTTTAGTGAAAGCTGCCACCTCTTTCACCATTCCTCAAGCATCCACAGATCTCTCCACATTCTTTCTACCCCTCTGTGATTCTTTACCTTATTGAACATTTTAATATCGCGTTCAAACAGACTCAAACCACCCTCAAGGACCTCCACAGTGTCCCCTACAACTAGATTGAATAGTAGGTGCCCCAACACTGATTCTTGAGTGACCCTGCCCTCTCTGGATGCCACCCTATTTATAATGACCGTGTGCCTCCTGTACACAGCCAGCTTACCGCCCTCTGCCTCAGCCCAGGCATGACAGTTTATACAGCAGTCTCCCATGTGGCACAGAGTGAAATTCATTTTTGAAATCCAGATAAGCATCATCTAGTGCCCTCCCGATCCACTTCCTATGTTCCTGAGTCAAAAAACTCTATCCAGTTTTTTTGACAGTATCTGACCCTTGTAAAACCATGTTGCCTTGGATCCCTCAGGCTGCTTTCCTCCAGATAGTTGTTGATCCAGACTTTCATTACTTTCTCCATGAACTTGCCTACCACCGATGTCAGTCTCATGGGACTGTAATTTCCCACCTCCTCACTCCCTCCCCCCTTATGCAGCGGGATCACATTTCACTGCCTCCAATGTTCCTGTGCCACACCAAAGTACAGGGAGTTATTGAAGAGTGCAGTCAATGGTACTGCCAGTATATCCTTTACTTCCTTGAACACCCTTCATGTAGCCTAGTTCTCCCAACAATTCCTCCGCCCAGAATGGACTCGTATCCACTTCCCCCTCTCCTGCCTTACCTTTTCCTGCTCTGCTGCCTATGCCTTACTCCTCCCTACTGAACACCATGGAAAAACAGTTGTTCAGTACTTCTGCTTTCTCTCTGTCCCCTTGTATCAACTCACCCTCCTTTGTTTTTAACCACAGTATTCCCTGCTTAGTTTTCATCCATTCACTGACATACCAAAAAAAAAAACCTGTTATCCCTTGTTTGACCCTCTTAGCTATCGCTCCTCTGTCTGTGGCTTCTCCTCGTACCTCAACCCCGGCTTTCTCTGAGTCACCTGTTATCATCCCGTCCACTTGTGCCCGTGTTTCCTTGAACTTCCTGAAATCCTTACTCTTTGCATTGACCTTTTTTGTTCCAACCCAATTGTACCACACAAGTTTCCTCCTACTCTCATTTTTGATTTCGCCCTTTCTGACTAGGTCAGTGGCCTTCACAATAGCTTCTTTTATCCTCCACTACATTACCTCCACATCTGTCAACTCCTCCACCCCTTCCAAAGCCCTTTCCACTACTTCCCCCACTTTCTCCTGAAATCTGCTCTCTTGAAATCCAGCACCTCAGCCTGTACCGGTAAACATCCACAGTGCTCCTTATTCTGAACCAGACTGTATTGTGGTCACTCATACCAGTTGTTCACCCACCAATACATCTCCTACCCTATCCCCATTTGTCAGGAGTAGATCTACAGTAGCTTCAGCCCTTGTTGGCTCCCTGACCAGTGTACTTTGAAGGGATGTTTGCAGGAAGTCCAATATTTACCTGCTGCTGGTGGATGCAGCCGATAGCTTGTCCCACTCTACACCTGGTAGGTTCAGGTCCCCCATCAGCACCACCTCGATGCCATTCTCCAGAACTCATTAGCCATTTTTCTGTCCATTGATTTCTGCTGTTCTGTGGGTCTGTAAACCACCGACATACACACCACCTCCCCCGCCGCCAAAGAGACCCAGATTCCTTTGGCCTCCCCCCACTTACATACTAACTGCCAGCAGAATAGGCCTTACTGTCTGTCGAGTCTGCTTGTGCCTCAGGACCCCAGTTGGGTGCCAAGGCCTTCCCCCATTGCATTTCTATTTTTCCCTATCATCCATCCCGGCCCCCTGGCCAGGCCCACCCCTGCTTGATCCCCATTCTGTACCTGTCCAACCCTCTCTTGAACCTCCTCCACTGTAGAAGCCAGAATCAGCTCACCAGGCAGCGCATTCCAAGGTTCCACCACCCTCTCAGTGAAATACCTCCTTTTTTCCCCTCTCCTCCTTCCAACTTCAAACCATGCCCTCTGGTGATACCACCCCCTTTAATCTAAAGATCCCCTCGTTTACCCTATTTATTCCCTTAAGATACTTCAAGACCTCAATCATGTTCCCCGGTCCCTCCTCTCCTCCAATGAGAACAGGCCAAGCTCCTCCAGTCTCCTCATATGTCAAATCCCCAGACCCTGTATCATCTTGGTTGCCCTCCTCTGTACCCTTTCCAGGAGCTGTATGTCCCTCCTCAGGTGCAGTCTGCAGAACTGCACACAGTACTCAAGGTGTGGTCTAACCAGACCATCGTAGAAGGCAGAATCACTTCCCTACTCCTTGAGGTGATGCCCCTTGCAATGCAGCCCAACATCCTATTTGCCTTGACTGCTGCCTCCTGCACTGCTCAGAGTTATTCATACTTGCATCCACCAGGACCCTAGTTTTTTTTTTTTCTGCTGTGGCCTCTCAACACCTCCCCCCCCAATGGTTTACTCGTGTTTAGGGTTCCCCCCTCCCAAGATGCCACACCTTGCACTTGGAGGAGTTAAAATTTAGTATCCAGGTGCAAGCCCACCTATCCATGGTCTCCAGGTCCCCTTGCAGAGCCACCCTCCCCTCCTCCCCCTCAACCACTGCTCCTAGCTTGGAGTCGTCAACGAAGAGACTCATTTCACATCCTATACCCTCCCTGATATCTGAGATGTATGCATTAAACAAGATTGGCCCCAGGACTGAGCCTTGTGGTACCCCACTAATGACTCCTCTAGGGGTTGAGATCTCCCCACCAACCACTACTCTCTGGGTGCACTCAGCCAGCCAATTCCCTAGCCATCTGACCATCAATGGGCCTACTCCCATCCCCCTCAGTTTCTCCAGTAGGCCTTTGTGATGGACTGAGTCAAACACCTTGCTGAAGTCCAAGAACAGCACATCCACAGGCTTTTCCCTGTCCAGTTCTGATGTTACCCATTCATAGAACTCCACAAGGTTAGTTTGACACGATCTACCTGGTAGAAACCCATGTTGGTGACTATCCTGACATCCCATCTCCTCCTAGAACTCCCCCAAACGTTCCTTCAGTATACTCTCCATTATTTTATCTACCACTGACATCAGACTGACAGGTCTATAGTTACTCGTCACTTCCCTCACCCCTTTATGGACTGGCACCACATTTGCCTCTCTCTCCAATCCCTAGGCACTATCCCTGTCTCAAGTGACCTGTTGTAGAGCTCCACCAGGGGTGCAGCTACTACATCCACCAATTCCCATAGAACTCTCGGCTGTGTGTCGTCCGTCCCTGGAGATTTCACTTTTTTTAGGGCCTTAAGGGCATTCCACATCCATTCAGTGTGGATTTCATCATCTGCCCCCACACACACACACCCCCCACTGGCAGATTTCTCCCGATGTGAAACCCCTGGGGTACCCATCCCTCACAACTTTTGCTTGTCTGTTGCTCCACCATTCCTGCCCCCTGTCCCTTCTAACTCCAACCGATCCCACTTTGTAAGTTTCCATCCCTCCTCCTAGTGAACACAGAGCCAAAGTACTCATCATTTAGGACCTCCGCCTGGTCCCTCGCCTCCTACACCCACCCTCTTTTTGTTCTCAACCTGCCGATCTGGCCCTTGGTCTTTCTCCGCTCTGCAATATACCTAAAGAACCCCTTCTCCCCTCCTTGTATCCCCTGTACCAGCCGCTGATCCTTACTGGACTTGGCCCCCCTTTTACCATCCGGGTGACTTGTCTGGCTGCTATACGGTAAGCTTCCTTTTCCCTTTCCTGTCTCCATTTTTTTGCAATCTCTGTAGGAAGCCTTCTTTTCCCTGACCACCTCCTGAACCACCAGCACGGTTTACGTGACCTCACCCCCTTACATTTCACCTTTGTACAGATCCTGCCTCCTGCAGTCCCTGTTTAATGACCTCCCATCTCCCGTCAACATCTGTCCTAGTTGTAATCCTCTTCAAATGATCCTTGAATATCTTTCCCATGCCCCTAATATCCGACCCCCTGAAATCCACAGCCAAAGTCCTAGAAATCCCCCCCCACCCAATTTATTCGAAACAAGACAGTGTCGTGGTCACTCCCAGCCAGGGGATCCTCTACTGTCAAATCCCTCACCAGTTCCCCTTCCACCAGGACCACATCCAGGACATACTCATCTCTTGTAGGCTCCAACACATGTTGAGTGAAGAACACATCCAGCAGTCTCTGTTCCTTGGCCACCTCAGAAGGCATGGTTTCCCAGTTTGTAGCTGGCATATTAAGGTCCCCCATCAACACCATTCCTTCACCCTTTGGGCCACACTGGGCTATAATGTTATCCAGCAGACAATCCTCCAGTACATCCCCCATCCCTGGGGGCATATAGACCACTCCCAATTTGACCTTTCCTCCTACTGGGGCTCGCAAGGTTGCTCCATGAGACCTCTACTTTTCAGTCTGCCTCTTCTATCCTGGAAATTTCTATGCTATCTCTGATGAACATAGCCACTCCTCCCCCCCTCTGCCCTCCTTTCTATCCTTCCTAAGCATAGTGTACCACTTTACATTTAAGTCCCAATCGTGGTTTGTGTTGGCCCAAGTTTCCATTACTGCCGCCACATCTACTCCTCCTTGAACAACATGGCCTGAACTCTGACCCCTTAATTCCCAAGCTCCTGGCATTTACTAGCACCACCCACCCCAATCCTTGTCTCTGCCTCCCTGGATACCATATGCATCTGACCTTTTGGCCCCCACTGTATGGTTCTCCGCTGATCTGTTGCCTTCCCTTGGGGCTCAAGGCTCAGGCCCCTCATCGAGAGGTAGGACTTCCAGTCTGCCCCTCCCTAACCTTCCCCACAAGTTTAAACACGATAAGCTTGAATATAGTCCGCCAACCCCCTGCTTAAGGACCTCCTTCCCTATTGGGTTAAGGTGAAGCCTATCCCTGGCATACAGTCCCTTATCCTCCCAAACTCCCCCAATACCCCTGACCCCCCTTTCTTTACCCCACTCTCTAAGCCATTCACCTCCGCTATCTTCGATTTGTTCTCCACAGAGGCCCTTGCTACTGGCAATATTTCAGAGAAGGAAATGTTGCATCCATATCCTGACATACTCTGTCCAGTTCTCAGACACTTGCTTGGATTTCCAGTATGCTATTTCCCTCTATATTGTTTGTCCCCAGATGCACCAGGAAATCTGGTTTCCCTCCACAATCTCTAGGCAGCTCATACACCAGGAACTTTGCCTGTGCACCATCAGCCCAGAGATACCCAGCATCAGAATCTGTCTGGGGTGTCCCCCATCCTCCCAGTGTATCCCTCAATCATGGAATCCCCAGCAGTAGAACTCAATGATTCCTTCTTCCTTTAATTTCCTCTGTTTTGTGCTCCCGACCTCCCCTTGATCCAATATCTCCTCCCTGGGAGTCCTCCCACTCTTATGAGAGAACCTCTGGTCACCCTCCCCTTCCTGACACCCTTTGTATGCCCAGTAGTCTCAGACCCTCCCTGACTGGGTATCCCCTTTATCCCTCTCTTGTCCGTGCCTGTTCACCTGCTCTTGATCATTTCCCCTTCTCCCAGACTGTCATATTAACACTTCTACCTCCAGTGGCCCCCTTAGCTCTAGCTTCCGGTACAGTCCATCTTCCTCAAGGCCCTTTATCTTCCATTTCCTTCACTCGTGCTCCTCAACCTCCTTACACCTACTATACGATGCCTCCCCCTTTTTGCTTAACAGTTAAGTTCCCACTTCTCCCGCTGGCTCTATTTCTACTCTTCTCATTCCCAGTCCCTGACCCCCTCTGGGTTTCCAATTTCCTCCCTCAGCATTCAATTTCATTCCCCTCATTTCCACCTCTCCCTTCCTCATTTGCTAGGTTGCTTAGTAGCTCAGATTTATTGTACACTCTATTCCAGTCTCCATCTCCTGTCCTGATTTCCCCAACTCCCCCTCTAGAATGCCCCATATCCACCTCTCCTTACCTGTCCTTCTTTTGGTCAACTTTCCCACTGTCTGCTCTTTTAGGTTTCCCCCATATTGGTCTCTCCAGACCGGACACCCTCCCCTCTCCTTCGAACTGGACCATTTACCCCATACATTTTCACTCTGGCATTAGCTTCCCTTGCCAAGGGTCCTTGTTCCCCAAGTTTTCCCCTCCTGGTTTTTGAATTGTAGTGCACCCCCCATTTTTGAGCTATGCCCTGGCCTCACCTCTACCCCTCCCACCTACATCCCCATCCATTTTCCTTTATTGCCCCACCCCCATTTCCTCCAACTGTCTCCTTAGCCAGTTTACCCCATCCCTGATCTGCAATAACTGTCTGCAGAGTGGGCAGTCTCCCCCCCTCCCTCCAGGCCTAATTTAGTATGATTGCCGCCCCACAGCCTGTGCAACCCACAACCCAACCAAAGATACCTGCCGTGGTAGCTGAAGGCACCCTACCTGTTCCTCTCTACCTTTGTTGGGACCATCCCCTATACCCAGTCTCTTCCCTCTGGGTTACTACCCTCTCTCTTCTCCAGGTGGCCATACTGGGGGTATAAGATCAAGTCCTACAGCCCCCTAACAGTTCCAGCAGATAAACCAAAGCCCTAGAACCAGCTCCTAATCTGGGTAAAGACTTTTGGTTTTAATAGTTATAACAGTTTAAACTGGGTAATCTGCTCCCACAGCTACTTGCCCTGCATTTCTCATGCCTCAATACTCTCCAGCTATGTACAGTGCACCCCTCTTTGTTTTCCTCCCTGAACAGTGTATGCGCTGGTATCTCCATGTTCTATCCCTGCTCCTGGTGGCACCATGTTTCTGTTACCACTACAATGTCGATGCCCTCCTCAATCACTGTTGCTGTTACATCCTGGATCTTTCAAGCCACAGTTGTGGCGTTTGCACACATGACCCTCCACCACCCTTTCCTGCTCGCCTCTTTCTACCCACCCGATATTTTCTTCACCCGTGCCTCTTGTCTGTGTGGGTAGGGCTTGTAGCCCCCCTGCCTTTTGTCCTAAAAATATAGCTTTCCCTTGCCCTGTCCACCCAAGTTTACTTTAAATTATAGCGTTTATCAACATAATCATCCAGCTTGTTTTTCTCCACTGCTTTCCCTACCATTTAAAGAGAAACATTCATGATCAATGGGCCTACCAGTGGAGTGAAGTGGGGGCCCGATTAGCAAATATAAAAATAGTGGTGTTGTACTTTACAGTATTTTTATTTAAGTCCATATCTGGTTGATCCTCTGCGCCTCCCGATGGCATTTTAAGAGCAAACACCTCCCCATCGCGCCAAGCACCCGCGGATGTCCCTGTGATGACGTGGGCAGGCGGGAGCAGCCGGGTGTCTGAATAGGTTTCACAATAGCCCAGGATTGGTAACAGCTCTGGTTTGAGCCTGTGTAGTTCCAGAGATATGAGCACCAGGCACAGACAGCTAGTGTGCTTGTTAGTCTGTACCTGGTCTCAGGCATTGCAAGAATACTGTGACTCCAAACTGAGCTATTTGAAGCTACTGCAACATGTGCTAACAGTAGTTTCAAATAGCTCCTGTTTGGAGTTCATCGGTATTTTAACAGCGAGATCAGGTACAGACCAAGCAATTAGCCGGTCTGTGTACCTAGTTCCCATATCACGAATCACACAGGCCCAAACCCGGAGCTGCTTACTGTCCTGGGCTTCTGTGTAAGTTTCATGGAGCACCCCGCTGCTCCTCCGCCTGCCATGTCATCACGGGACATTCATGGTGCTTGTATGGATGCGGAGGGTGTTTGCTCTAAAATGTCGCTGGCAGGAGGGCTTAGGATCAACCAGCTATGGATTTAAATAAAATACCACACCGTAAGTGCAACATTTACTATTTTTATATTTGCTAATCGGGCCCCACTTCACACTCAGGTGGGGCCCAACAGGACATGGACGTTTCCCTTTAAGTGCAGCTTATCTGGGCCATACAGACTATTGTTGCTCCATGTTGTACCCCAATCTGCTACCACTCCATATCCCCTCTGAGCACAGCAACCTACCAGCCATCGTTGAACTCCTCTATATTCTGTTTCACCCCTATGCTGGCAGTTGGTACTGTCAGCACGTCAGAAAAAACAGTGATTTTAAATAAAACTTGCATAACCTAGGCAGTGCCATAAACCTTGCATGCTCCTCCATCACACTACTCCTTGCAAAGTCATTTGTACCCTAGATGGAAGATCAGATGTGTTTTCTTATCCATCGCCCTATCCCATGAGGGATGCAGTGCAGGACTTTGGTTGCTCATACCTGGCAGGCATTACACTGATATTTCACTCCCATGTCTCCCCTTCTCCCCCATGTAACACCTTTTGTAATACAACTATTAAAACCCGTTTCCTTCTTCCTCCCAGGTGCTTCTCGCACCTGCGTTTCTCCCACCCTTTCCCAAGTTTTCTATATCCTTACCCTTGCTTTCCCACCCAAAACTTCTTGAGACGTCCTCCACCCATCCTGTTCCTCCCCTGCTCATTTCCCTGAGGCAATGTCTTGTTCCTTGGCTCCTCAGTGCTGCTCTTCCCTCCCACCCTGAATCTTCTTGAGACTTCCTCTCCACATCTTGCTCCTCCTGCTCATCTCCCTGCATCAGTGGCTGGTTTCTTGGCTCATCCGTGGTGCTACCTGCCCTTGTGCCTTGCTCCATTTGATCATCACCACAGGTGACTCTCCACTCTGTTCCTTGTACCCCTACCTTAATTTCTGGTCCATGCCCCCATTCCCCATCTCTTCCTGTAGAACTCCTTGTCCCCTGCATCCAACATTCCTGCCTGGTTTGTTCTCACAGTTTTCTCATTTCCCTGTCTTTGTTGTTTCTGTAAAGGTTTTGCAGTTTCTACCCTTGCTGCACCCATCTCTTCATTTTTGCAGAGTCCTCATCCGGGGTCCCCTGATCTCCCATGCTACAATTTGCCATCTTCCAGTACTATCCCTCCCTCCCTCTCAGGTCTCCCTATTATGGGTGGGGGAAAGAATAAATAGAGCGAATGCGCATACTCCATTTGCCAGTTATGCAAATTTTTTTTTTTTTTTTTAAAACACACACCTATGAATGTACAAGAACAGGAAAGCAGTGAAAATGCTACGAAACTGGAGGAGTTTTGGCGATTTTATGATATCACCTGACCTCAACAAATTTTACCTTCACATGCAGCACAGATTTCTGTTCTCTGTTGCCAGTGAGTAACTTCACTGTGATGAGAAACATACAAACATAGACTTTGAAGGCACATATGGACTGTTTGGACCACCTAGTCTTCACATTTCCGTACCTATTGGATAAGCTGCAGATCCTATTTAACCAACAGCCTATTTCTTCCTACACCCCCACAATAATTGCCTTATATCTGTCCTGTGCATTCTTGAATTCCCCCACTGTTTTTTGACTCCACAACCTCCTCAGGAAGGCTATTCCATGTGTACACCACCCTCTCTGTGACAAAATACTTCCTCACATTGACCTTGAGTCGTACACATCTTCAAATTGCATCCCCTTATTCTTGCACATCTCTTTTTCTGAATGATGCAACCATCTTGGCGTTAGTTGATTCCCTTAAGGTACTTACAAGTTTTATCATGTTCCCTCTCCTTCTTTCCTCAAGGGTATGCATGTTAAGCTCCTTTACTCTTTCTTTGTATGTCTTGTTGCAGACCCTGCACCATATTATTTTCCCTCCTCTGTATTACCTCCATCCTATGTACTTGCAGAGATGGGGTCTCCACAACTGCATGCAGTACTCCCAATGGTGTCTCACCAACTGTCTGTACAGAAGGATAACAACTTCCTGTTTTCTACTGGTGATGCCTCTCCCTAAATATCCCAGTATCCACCCAGCCATCCCTACTACCTTCTCACATTGCTGGGTAACCTTTAGGTCATCTGATATGACCACCCCCATGTCCCTTTCCATTTTTATTGTTGTTACTAACCCCCAACCCCCATTTACTTTTTCCCTGTGTTTTTGTTTCCCAGGTGCACTTCTTTGCATTGAATGGAAGCTGCCATATTTCTGATCATTCCTCCAACCTTGACATGTTCATTTGCATCCTTTCCACTCCCTCTTGTGCATCAACACTTTTGCAGATCTTTGTGTCATCTGCAAAGAGGCATACTTTCCCTTTCACTCAAATGAGTGGTTCAGTTTCATATGCTATGTTTCGCACAGATATCCATCTCCTGCATCCAGTGTGATAGGTGCACTACCCAGTATTATTGACTATTTATACTGTTTCTGCCCCCCCCAATGCTGGTCTTCCCACTGAATTGTGTTGCTCATGTTGCCATGTCTTACAACATTCTGCTAATTTTTATCACTCCTCTAGGACTACTGTATCACCCTTCTCATACATGTAACCTTCTTATCCATTTAGTGATGTCAGCAATGAAACATTACCTATCACCTGTCCCACCGCACAGCCATGTGGAACTGCATTTGGTAATGACATTTGTTCACATACCTCACCCCCCCCCAAATAGTTTCTCCTTTTTATCCTACGATCAACTGGTGACCCATCTTGCACTTTCCTCAATGCTCTCACTGTTCTGGTTATGCAATAATGCAGTATTAACTTAGTCATGTCTTACGTTCAGGTACAGGACATCCAACACCATTACCATGGTGCAGTGCCCCATGTCAACCAATTTAAAAACTAAACCACGTTGTTCTGTACCATACTGTTAACAAACCCATGTTGTTTCCAACCTACACTATATCATTCTGTACCTGAAATATGACCATCCTTTCAATGACAATAGTTCTGTTTGGCAATAATCAGTACCTTTCATGTGTGTAAGCCCATCAGTCAGGAGGCATTAGGGTTGCAAACTCAAATTCTTTTTACCCACAGGTCCATGAGACTCTCAGCCTATATTCAATACACACACTGGGTGCATGACTTACTTGGGAGGAAAGTCTGGAGAGTAATACCATCATGTGCAGTGGCTTCAATCCATGCCAAGTGGGCAGTGCTCGCACGGGCTTTCATGAGCTGATGAGGATGACAATGCATGGTCCCAATCATTTCTTAATGAGCTGAATTAACATCCAGTCATGTTTATACTTGACTGATCCATGCCTGTGGCTTGGACTGTTACATTAATATTGTTGACATAACATTTAGGAATATGAAGATGGTTACGAGTATGGTTGCTTGTGAAATACTTATGGTTCTGGTATTAATCCCTTAACGTCATGTTTTTCACCGTATTTTATCACGTGATTTAGTCAACCAATGACACTGAACCGCAGTGTATTACTGGCCATGGCACTATCTGCTTCAGCACCTTTATTTCCAGAAAACGGCACGGTGTCCTTTGTGGTGTTGCCATTGTCATCTGCCTTACTTATATTTTTTGGATTTATAGCACATTTGGTGCCACAACTGTTACCTAGTTGTGCCTCGGCCAAATGGTACTTAGTGATCTGTCCATTGTGATCCCCAATTTGAATAGTCTGTTGATGTTTCTGTAGAGTATCATTTCAATGTATGTCTTTTTGTACAACAGCAATACCTCTGTAAATTGATACTAGTCAGTCTGTACCATATGGAACATACACCCTTGCGGTGTCTGCTGACTAAGTGGCAATGAAATCGACATATGAACAGCAGAAAAAAGTAAGACTGTAGAAGGCAGATGTTGGTACAACACAGTGTTGCTTGTAAGAGGAGGCCACTTCATTTGGCTTTGAAGGATAACACATGTTCAGATAACATGTCCCAAAATGTTTGGGCCCCCCACCATTGTACGTACCTCTATGAACAGACCACAGAAGACGTACTCATTGACTGCCTTTATGTGCATGTTCAAAGTTACTGTTTATTCAAACTTTTGTAATGAACACAAACCATTCACAATACTGTGTTACTCTGAAGTGTTGAACAGTATCTTGTGATGTTATTATCACTGACATAAAAGTATTTTGTTGTATGACAAATTACTAATGTTAATTTGAATAATGCAAACATTGTTTGTCATGCATACGTGACCAGCAATCATTAAAATGTCCATACCAGGTAAAGTAATCACAGTGCCATGTGTCATGTATAACAAGTACCGTAACATAGTTCCATTCCTGACAGTCATCCACTACCTATAACTGACCGCTCTCAAGGGCTTATATAACACATGTAAGCAATAACCCACTCCAGGGTGTGCAGTTATCGTGGATTAATCAACACCCTAGGTGCGTTGTGAAGTACGAGGACACAGGTTGGGTGTCCTCACAGCACCCAGGATGTTGATTAATCCACAATAACCGCACACCCTGGAGTGGGTTATTGTGCTTATAACATGGGCTCACTCCAGGGTCACAAAATCAAAGCAAAATCATGAAAAACTGTTTTTTTTTTGGATGTATCCTTCCCCGACACAAAGTAGTGCCACTCTTGTAATGCCCCTCATATATATATATATAAGCACAGTATGCCTGTGTGGACAGAGAACATGGGAAATCTGTGTTAAAACAAAAGAACACACATGCTACACACAGACAGGACAGTGCACTAACTGTAATGTACACCCTGCCGCTGTGTCTGTACTGCACACATTGTCTCGCGGTTCTGCTCTCCCTCTGTTGCGTGTCTCTCTCTCTCTCTCTCACTGCAGCACAGGGTTAAGCTACACAAAGTGAGAATGCGGCAGATAGGAGCTCTGTCACTACTGTAACTGATGGCACACTGTGACATTATAAGGAACTACACATTTTTCTTTCTTTACAATCGCCAAATTGGACACATCACTGCACTTTACTCAAAGAGGATAGCTCACCTGATAATCCCGCTCTAATTTTCAGTAACATATTTTCTGTGAGGAGGTACCTCGAGGCACTGACTGCTTGCATCTGACCTGCATCTATGGGACAGCGAAGTCGAACATACACTGTGCAGGGATCCGTGTGGCTGGTGACCATGCCGGGATTGGGGGGGGAGAAGCCAAGGACAACAAACTGCATGAAAAAGGAGCTCTCCGTTACTCATGTCCTCGATGTGCACCAGCATGTTTTCAGTTGTTTCCTCTCCCTTTGTCTCACGCACCTAGTGTTTATCAGTGACGCGCGCTCTCTCTGCCTCAATGTCTCTCTCTGCCTGGGGGTCATAGCTTCTGGAGACCAGAGTGAGATCGGTGGTAAGCAATACGTGCCGATGAAGGGATTGGGGCACATTCATACAGGGCAGCAGTATGACTCAATGAAGGGACTGGGGCACACTCACAGACTCAGCTCATCAGTACACTGTGCCTGCTATGAAGGGAGCGGGGGGACAGACACCAATAGGGATGAAAGAACTCCAATACTGCAACAATGGATGGGAAAATGACAGTTGCTGCTCAATTCATGGAGTTCTGCGGGCCGGGTGGGTGGACACACAAAGATATATATGCTGTTGGTAGATGCAACATGACACTGTCTTGACTATGCCTTGAACAGTAAAGCCATACATGACAGGCTTTGCCTATCACTCTGTTAGTGAGGATAGCAATGGCTGCTGTTCAGACTGCAGTTTTTACCACAATAACAGGATCTGGTCCACACACTGAACACTCATGGCAGCAGCTTCACTAGCTGCTGTGCGTATGTCATGGATTAATCAGTGGTCACCTGATGGGTCTCTCCCAATCAGGTATCTCAGCTTCTGAAGCCCATGTAATAATCATATTTATTTACCATCAATAAAGGTGATAGTCAGTGGTCACGTTGCTATATCAAATGAGTAGGAGGAGCAGCACACATGGCCTGCTCTGAAATTTTAGTTTTGGTGTGTGAAAATGATACTTATTTTAGATATTTTTTCAAAGAAATGGTGTCAGACACCGTGAAGAGCCTGCCTGCATACAAGGTCTCCACACCCTACCACAGACACATCCATCATGGGCATGATGGACATTTTGGAAATAAACAAAATTGTGTCTTCCACATTCTGTGGTGGAAGTCAGAAGTTGATGGAATTGCACATTGGCAGAATCACCAGGAACTGTTCCAGGCTACCTTTGTGTTGGGACCACTGGTGGACAAAGTACAATGTGGTGTTGATCCACACACTCTAAATAATCACTGATATTTAGTTGTTTTTTTTTTTGTTTGTTTAATTAGTATTTCGAAAGACCTTTGAGCGTGAGCTCTTTTAAAGGTTCCACGCCAGGGTGGACAATAAGACAATACATTTATTCAGTGGTTACAGAGGCCTGATCATTAGGCATTAAAGAGTGATTACATGACAATTAGACAAATAGGAGAAAAAAACTGAGCAGTTGTAATTGAATACTAAGTTATTTCTAATCGGTTGCCCTAGGTAGCACACCCTTGGAAACCTCCAAATCCACTGATAGACTATGGCAGAGTAACTGCATAGGGTTTAACGCTATCCCAGATGGCGAGAGGCTGGGTGACAGTGAAACAAGGGGGACTGGGTTTGAAACCAACCACAGAGAGCGAGAGGTGGGGGATGGTGAAACGGGGGCTGTGATGGGGGAGCAGCTCCAGAGGGCTTTGTTGAGTCTGGTGTGTGTGTGTGGGGGGTTGGGAGGGCAGTACCTAGTGCATTTAAAGAGGACTGATAGCTTACTTAAACCCTTGGTTAGGCTGGAATGGAGCAGGGTTCTCTAGGTAGCCCTGCTGGGTGTTACCTTGGGGGTAGGCCTGTCTATCAAGTGGGGCCTGAGAAGCAGGTGCATTTTGAGTTAGACATTAGGTGCTGTTTGAGGCCTACTTTGAATTGAGACAGGCTGTTTGTTTGTAATTTCATCGGGAGTTCATTTATCCAGAGGGGGCCGATAGGAGAAAGCACACTGCCCTAGTGAGGTTCAGGCGGAATGGTATGGACAGTGCTCCATTCTTCCTCTGTCTGGCGATGTGTGTTGAGAGAGAGAGTCTGAGCAGGTTTCCTATACAGGATGGGGTTTTTCGAGGTGCCTTCTTTCCCACGAGGCAAGTTTGGTATTTGATCCTGTCTTTTAGGTTAAGCCAGTTTGTATGCTCATACAGGGTGCAAGTATGAGTGTAGTGCTCTGCATACATGGTGGTGACATGCCTTACTGAGTGCAAGTTGGACAGTTTGAGCACTGTATCAGTAGCAGCTCCATAGACCACCAGCCTGTAGTCTTTCGTGGAGAGTATGGAGCTGGAGACTGAATTCGGATGCTTCCGGGTGAGGGATTTCCTATGCCTATAGAGGACCCCAGTGGAAGCTGCTTATCAGCTGGAAATAGGGAATGGTGTTTCATAACACTATGAAGAGTGTAAGGCCAAAATAATCATGATGGAATAACCGTAGTACTGGAGACCCACTGATACTCTGCCATAAACACTTATGCTGGTACATAGTACAAACCTCTGTACTTGATTACAGATGTTCCATACATTCACTGCCTTTAACATTAACAATGGAGGAGCATGCAAAGTGATATATGAACAACTGTATGTAGACATTTTTACACAGGTAATACCAAATGAAACTATGCAATTTAAACCCAAGAACCTTTAGCATGGTTTGGTGAAGTACTTCTTTATAGTTGGATCACTGTGCTTCAACACTGCTACACCATATGAATAATGCTCCACCATGTTCTACTTTTGGAGAACCACGATAATGTCTGTTAATGAGCTCTTCCTTCTGTGGACGTTGAGTGGGAGCTTTGGCAAGTCAGGCTTCTCAATCAAAGGAAGGCTTTCCAGGTTGCCACTCTAATCTGATCACATCATCTAGCATGGTGTCAAGAAACTGGTATGTTTTCTTTTGGAAAACTGGCCTGGTAATCCACTGCTTGGTGTGCTTTGAAAAAAGGAAGTCATGTTTCAGCTGCCCTTTGTTTGGCCTGGCGCTGCATGTTGCAATGGGTATATTGCAGTTCTCTGAGTAACCAATAATTGCCAGCTAGGTTCTAGCTACCATTCGACTGTACGAGAAGTGTTGCCATTTCGGGCAGTATTTGTTAAGGAGGAGTGAAAGATCTCCAACTTTCCTGTGTGGCAAAATTCTGTCGCCTTCCCAATGTCTTTACAGCTTGCTGTCCATGACAGTGGATTTAAGGGCATCAAATGCAGCAGATCCTTCTCCAGCCAGGATATTTCATGTCGCGTCTCCTCATCTAGAGGGCCATGCTCGCATATGCAGAATACCAATCCATCAGCCCAGCTGTGATTGTTGGTAGCGTGCTCCAGAACGGAGACCCACTCTCTCGCTCTCATCAGGGCCGCACTGCCTTACACGTAGACGATGACCACCAGAAGTGGTTTACCACTGACCGCTTCCATGGCACGGGTCTTAGCAATGGTGCTGCCTTCCTTTGGCAACCAATTTTTCACAATGGACTTAGCAACATGCCAGATATCGAAATGATGTGATATTCCAGCAAAGATGGTTTCCTTTGTCATGATGGACAAAATTTATGGATGTCTGTCAGTGGCAATGATGTTGATTTTAAGGCTGGCATCCATTATCTCGCTCATTGCCAGTAGGAACCCCTCTTTCTCTATGTAGTTGGATTTGGTACTTTGCTGACCTGTACCAGCTGCGACGCCACAATATGGTTGGTGGACATATCCATTATCATGTACGTGCAATACTCTGCACAGTGTCCTGGGAAATCGCAGCAGCCATCACTGATGAGTGTTAGTTAACGTCTAGACATAAGTTGAAGATTTTTATTTCTTTGAGTGACCCATGTGAAGTTTACAATAGGAACAGGTACTGCCTTTGAATTCGAAGGTACTGTGTCTGTGACAGGAAGGGGACATGAAGGCATCCGAAGAACTCTGAAATACGAGTGTATGTGTTACCTGTAAATAGTACGGCTGAACTAAGCAGCAGATTCCCTACACTGATCTTTCCAGTTAGTGGTGCAGATCTCCATGTCAACGTGTGACAGTTAGCACAGCAGAACTCGCACACAAACATGGTCCCTCTTACAAAAGAATGAATGAGAAGCATTGGCAGTTTGCACAATTTGTACACCATCATTTCAAATAGCATAAATTGTGTCCTGAACACAATTACTTTTTGTTCACTCACTAGACTACCTCCAGAATGTTGTTCCTCCACATCTTCCATGTCCTCTGACTCTGAGTGACCGTACATCTCACTACCAGGAGAAAACATGGAGATGTCAGGCTCGATGGATTTTCCTGTAGTGGGAAATTCTCTGTTTGGGAGCAGACAGAAATTACATGAAAAAATGGATGAATATGGGACTACTTACAAAAGTGCCCAAGCTGAGGGATGACAAGCCACTCCCCAGAGGCATACCCCCAGGAGTGGGGAGTGGTCAGAAAGCCTTTTCACAGCCTTTTTTTATCAGACTCGGGCTCCTCTGCCTGTGCTCAGGGGCTTCTTCAGAGGCAGAGGTGAGCGGGTGAGCAGCCTGCTCCATCCCTCAGCCTAAAAGCACCTGCTAAGGAGGCGCACCTGATGGGGTGACAGGGCGATTCCCCACCCGGTGGGGGGCAGGCTGGCCACTTCAGTCAGGAACTGGGCTTCTTCAACACTGCAGACAAGTGGGTTCTGGAAGTAGTAAGCAGGTCTGGTTCTCAGCTTAAAAGTTTCCCAAGTTGAGAACCAGATTTTCTACCTGCAAGTGCTTCAAGAGACCATTGCTCTGGAAGCAGAGGTCTCTCAACCCTGTTGGCTCTCAGAGCAGTGGAAGGGTTCCTCCCTGCACCAGGGCAGGGGTCTGTATTCAGATAACCATTACCCCAAAAGACAGGAGAATGGCAGCCCATATTAGACCTCAGATATCTGAACAAGCATCTTTTTGAAACCAAAGTTCAAAATGGTAACTCTGGCAATGATTTTACCTCCCTAAGGCCAGGGGACTGGTTAGCCTCCCTGGACCTCAGGATCACCTATTTCGTCCTAATCAGAAGCTCCCATCAGTATCTGGTTCAAACTACCCTCAGGTCATTACCAGTTCAGAGCAATGCCCTTGACCTCCCACCTCTGCCCAAAGGGTATTACAGTGTCTAGCAGTAGCCCACTTACAGGAGGCAAAGTTGCTGTTTTCCTATCTAGGCGATTGGCTCATTGTAGAGGCCAGTCCCCAGAATACGTAAATCCCACCTGCAAGTAAGCAACAGCTTCTCACCCTAGCAGGCTTTCTGCTAAAACTCTGCAAAAGTGGGTTCTGGAACCAGTCCAGGTACTTTCTCACCTTTATAGAGGTGGACACAAAGCTAGCCAGGCTTTTCTTCCCTTAGAAAGAGATTGTGAATTTGAGTGGCTCTGGCCGCCTCCTTCCACTCTGCAGGTCTCTCGACCAGCAAGACACTCTGCAGCTCCAGGGCACATGGCTGCATCCACAGCTGTTGTGCAGGGAACAAATTTCAGATGAGAGACATTGTTTCTTGAGAACCTATTGGTCTCAGAGGAGAGCCCCTTTCAAGTTGGTCCCAGTGACTAGAACCTTGATCCAGGCCCTCCAGTGGTGGTAGGATCAGAACAATTTAAGATTGAGGGCCCCTTCATTTCCCCTGCTCACAATTTGACTCTCACTACAGATGCTTCCCTTCTGGGTTGGGGGAGCCCACATGGGCGACCTTTCCACCTCAGTCCCTGGTCCCCAGAATCTCTGCTCACATCAATTTGCTGGAACTCAGAGCTGTCTTTTAGCTCTTCAAGCATTTTCTGCATCTGTCACAACAAAGGGATACAAGTCAGAACAGACAACACCACAACAATGTGGTACATCAACAAACAGGAGGGCACTGCGGTCTTGACCTTGTGCACAGGCAACAAATTGTGGTCTCTGGCCTATTCCTGAACACTTCCCTCATAGCAGTTCATCTTCAGGGAAGCAACGTCTAGCAGATGCTCTCAGCAGGATTTCCGGGGCCATCGAATGGTCACCGGATCCTCAAGTGCTGGGATAGTCTTTGCCAGATGGGCACCCCTCAGATAGATCTTTTGCAGCCCCAGACAATCACCAACTTCCTCTGTTCTGTTGTGCAGGCCTCCAGTGCTGGGCTCAGTCCCCTGGATGCCCCTTTCTCCTGGATTGGCAAGTTTCTTTATGCTTTACCCCTTCCTCTCTATTCAAAGTATTAGTCAAAATCAGATCTCAGCCTTGCAGGGTGATTCCTGATTGCCCAGTTGAACCCAGGGCAGCCTGGTACCCTCTCCTTCTGTCACTGACAATCCATCTTCCCTTTGCCTCCCAGGAATCACAACCTGATAACTTGTGCCCAGGGAAGGGTTTGGTATCGGACCTCAAATCCCTCAACCTCAGGCCTGGCTCTTGAGGTTAGTGTTAGCTGATTTTACACTCTCAGGGTGTTGGTGAAATCAAAAACTCCAAGCCTTCCACTAGGGCTACTTATAGTTCTAAATATAAGGTTTTCCATTTACAATTGTGCTGGAAAAATGTTTCCCCAGAATCTGCTGATTTGCCCATTGTATTAAATTACATGGTCCATCTTAATTCTTGGGTCTCAGACCAACTAACCGAGTCCATTTTGGCATGTATCTGCTTTTGTTTCAACAGGAAAGTCATCCCCTCTTTCCCTCACCTGTGTTTTCCAAGTTTTTAGAGGATTACTCATACTAATCCACCCTTTGGGAACCAGCCCCTGCCTGGGACCTTAATGTTGTATTGCCCAGTTAATGCAACCCCTTGCGAACCTCTGTCTCTGCAGGCTTAAGTATCTAACTTGGAAAACTGTTTTTAGTGGCTATCACTTCTGCCAGGCATAAGTGAGGTTACGAGCCGCTTGTCCGGTAGAAACTGACTTTTATTTCTTTCCACAGGGATAAAGGTGGTCCTTGGGACTAATGAATTTTTACCTAAGGTGGTTCAGATTTTCCATCTTAACAATCTATCTCCCTTCCATTATTTTTCACTGTCACTCTTCTTCTGGTGAGAGGAGGTTGCAACCTGGATGTTGAGAGCTCTTAGTTACTATATAGACGTACCAAAGGTCTGGTTGAATCCCTCCAACTTTTCCTTACCTATGGTGAAGTTGGGAAGGCAAACCTGCCACTAGAGATCAATTGCCAGGTGGATTGTCTCTTGTGTCCAATTTGTTATCAGAAACTGGGCAAGAGATCCCCTCTGGCTTGAGGGCTCACTCTACCAAGGGTACAGCTGCGTCTCTAGCTGCCAGAGACATCCTATATTAGAGTTATGCCAGGCTGCTACTTGGAAAAGCGGTGCACACTGCAAGCATTACTCCTGGTGTCCAGGCCAGGAGAAATGCTTTCGGTTTAGCTAGCACTGTTCTTCAGAGCCTATTCCTAAGTGGGTTCTGCCCCTCCTCCATGGAGGTACTGCAATGTCTGCTACTGTCATAATATGTAAGACTAGCATGTTGTTTTGAAGAAAAAAATTACTCACCTTAGTAATGTTGTTTCTTCTAATGGAGTCTGCTATATTATAAACTCCCCAACCTGCCCCTCAGAACTTCTACTTGGGTGGGAGTGCGGGCAACCTAGTGTTAACATTTTGTGCCCTTGCAAGCGTTTCTCCCCCTTTTAGAGGTTAGGTGTGTTTATTATACTGTTGTTTATTCTCATGTTGTTAGAATTGTATTAGTAGTTCTGGTCCCCTGACTTGAGTCTTGAGTGTTGGGACCAGCAATGGTTGTTGGTATTGAGGTAGCCATTTGGCTAGTGTGAGTTACAGCTTCCACACAGACCTTAGTGAGTTTTGCTAAGTAAAGATCTGACAGTTCAGGTTTTGAAATTACACAGGCTGCTTCTTAAAGCTGGGTGCTCAAAGTTCTATTTTAGAATGGTATTAACCAAAACACCTCGAACTTGATTCTAGAGCTAGATCAAACTGCTAATGTCATAATATAGCAAGACTCCATTAGAAGAAACAACATTACTAAGGTGAGTAATTTTTTCTTCTAGGGACATGGATATGTTGTTCATCCACACTCATTGGCAGTATCCTTGCCGCTTTAAATCTTGCCGGAAGGTCTTCAAGCTTGCTCCTCCCACCCACCCGGGTGGTATAACTCGACTCCGCCCCATGGCGTCAGATCTTCCTTACCGCTTGAGCTCAGGTTCCCTCCTTAACGCTCTGCGTTTGACTAGTTCCTATTTCTCCGTTTGCGGTTTAAAAATATTTTTGCAAAAGACTTCAGTCTTAGTCCACCAGCGGCTGCGATGGATCATCGACTCCGGATTTCGAGGAGATGCCCATGCGGTAGAAGATGTCTCGAGACGGATCCACACTCCCGTGTGTCTACTGCAGGCCTTGAGCACGACCGCGGGCTGCGACCTGTGCTCATCTTTACCGACCTCGTCCTCGAAGACCGTGCTGCCGGTACAGCTGGCCGTCCGAGCGTTCCCCTCGGTGAAGTCAAGGAGCCGGTTGGCGGTGTCGCGGCCAGGCTGGCGGATCCTTCGGCGGATAGTGCGCCTCGAAGAAGAGGCCGGCGGCGAGCGTATCTTCCTCGACGCGGCATTTATCCAGCTCTCTCTGGGTTCTTCTACGGCTTCCTTTAGGGCTTTGTCTGTCCCTCTCCACTAAAGGAGAAGAGACTACCGTCTGCTGGACCTTTTCTCGGTCAAAAAGAGGGACAGGGTAAATCCCTCCGTCGACGCTCTTGGGGCGGAAAGGTCCCCTCCCGGGCAGCGTCGACCGTCGGCTTGATCGCCCCACGCTCGGCTGACCACTGGCCTCCGCGGTGTCCCCACGTCGGAATCAGTTGACGAGACTCCCACCAATGAAGTGATTTTCTCGACCCATTAGACGAGCTGTCGCCTTTAGCGGCCAATTCCCCTCCCGGTTCCCAGGAGGTTGAGACCGATGGGCTCGCCTGTGCCTCCGATTTCCGGAGCCCTCGGATATGAACCTTCGAGCGAGAAGGGAGTGGACCGTTCGACGACACCTCCCTGCCGACGGAAATTCGGGGACTCTCGATCTCGAATAGGACCTCTTCACTGATCGCCGTTCCCACCCGTCATAAAGCGGTCTCGGTCTCGGCGGCTTGCAGCGGTGGCGGCGTCGCCGCTTCAAATCCTCGTCACTCCTCACCGGATGAGGAGGCTTCGGCGTAAATGCGATGACGATGCGAGGACCTTATGTTGCAACAGCTCCTCCTGGCCGGGAATAAGCGACTCCGGTGCCTTCCCGGCCATTAAGTAACTGTCACGGGCGGCCGACACAACCCTCGACTTGCCGAGGCCTATACAGGCGGTTGTTCGGCCAAAACCAGCTGCTCCCACCGATTGCGGTGGAACCTCCGCCTCCACAGCCACCAATTGGGGCTCCGACCAGAGATTCTCGATTGACTGAGGGTTTCACCCATAAACTTATCGAGTTACCCTCACTCCCGACCCGACCTCGGCAGGTGAAGGTGGCTCAGGCCAGAGGCAGCTCTTCGGACTCTTCCGAGGCCGAAGATGATTCCTCCTTCTTCTCAAGCGACTGGACTTGGAGTCTTCAGGAGGTCAGCCAATGGACGATAACCCGTCGTCCTTCCCTAGGACTGCCGGCTCATCACAGTCTACGGGATGGAGCTCGAACCCGTTTAAGCGGGCCAGGTATCCCCTCCGGAATTCTGGACCAGGGATTCTCCGACGGAGGCCTTTCGGTGGCGAGGCCATAGTGGGTCCAACACTGGAACTTTGGCAGCGCCTGCTTCCTGCCCTGCGCCTTCGGCCAGGATGGCCAGGAAGTATACGGTCCCTGGTTCCTTGTCGGTTTTGGAACACCCTCTGCTGAGGGTTGGTTACCGACAGCGTTTTCCGGCGCCCGGCTGCGCCAGGGATGTGGACAAACCTCCTGACAAGGAGTCCAGAGAATGGACTATGTCGAGGCGAAAGACGCCAAGGCCCCTCTCTCGCCTTCACTCAGGCCAGTTCGGCCGTCCTCATAGCACCCCATTTTCTCATGCCCTGACTGGTGCTCCTGGATGAGGTCATCCCTCATCTTCCCGCCCGATCTGCAGACTACGGTTAACGCAGGTGCGGGACCAGGGCAGGGCAGTGGCCAAACAGCAGCTCCAGACTGCTTTGGATGTGGGGACTCATGTGCCAGATCGGTGGCGGCGCAGTGGCTATCGTCGCCGGGCAGCTGAGGATATCCACCTTTGCCGGATACCCAGCACAGAGTTGGCGGATGTTCCCTTGTGGGACGACCTCTTCGACCCTGGGGTGGAAGGTCACCTGCAGAGGATCGAGGAGGTCCAATGCCACCTTGGACTCGGTCTCTTCTGCTCAGAAGGACAAAGAACGCAAACCACAGCCTAAGCCCTTTGGTCGCTTCTGTGGCCTTGAGGCCCAGGCCAGCGACCAGGGCCAGCAGGCTCGACCTTGGCATCCCAAACCCAAACCTCCGGCTTCCTCTAACAGGAGGCAGGAGGAAGGGCCCAGGAGGTCCCTCGGCCGGTCCCTCCTCCAAGCCTGCTCCCAGTGACGGGCTGGAGGGTGTCAGCCCCCTCATCCCCCGACACACTTCCCTGGGTCCCCGTGGGGGACGCTCCGCACCTCAGTCTCGCCTGGTCCCTGTTACCACGGACAGGTGGGTCTTGGAAGGTGGTGGGAAGGGCTTTACCTCTGGAATTGAAACAGGCACCACCCTTCAGGAAACCGTCGCCCCTCGGGGCAGACTCCCAGCTCACTGGCGGCTCGTCGAGCGACATCACTCTCCTCCTCCAGAAGGAGGTGGTAAGAGGGTGGACCCTCCCTTCAGACCCAGGGTTTGTGTCCAGGTACTTCCTGGTTCCAGAAGACGGGGCTGGCGCCCCATTCTCGACCTACATGACCTAAACAAGTTCCTAAGGTCTCGAACCTTCAGGATGGTCACTCTGGCTCAGATAATACCATCCTTGGAGCGCGTCGTGGTTCTGCTCTCTTGGACTTACGGGGCAGTTTTTTCACGTCCCTATCCGATCCGTCTCACCAGAGATTCTTCAAGCTCCAGCCGGAAGGATCTCGAAGTTCCAAGCCATGCCCTTCGCTTGTCTCCAGCTCCCAGGTCTTCACCAAATGCATGGCAGTGGTGACAGCATTCCTCTGTGGCGCCCGAGGTCTGGGTGTACCCTTACCTGGGCGACTGGCTTGATAGCAGTTCCTCGAGAAGGAGCGGAGTGGTCCAGAGATCTGGCCCTCCAGGTCTGCTTTCTCAGCAGGCCTCCTTGTCCAGCGAGGCCAAGTGGACTTTCGAGCGAGCAGGTGATTTTATTCATCGGGCGCAGCCTCGGCTCTCTTCGAGGCAGAGCGCGGCTCGGCGGACAGGGCGAGGTTCTTTCCTCCTTTGCCCGATCATTTCTGGTTGGGCAATTGCTTCTGCCGGGACTTCCTGCGCCTCCTGGTCTCATGGCCGGCCTGTAGCGTGGTCCGTTGGGCCCGGCGGAACATCGTCCCCCCCTTCGGTCAAGGACTGGCCAGCCAGTGGTCAGCAACGCTGCGATCCCTTGGACCAGCTTTTGTGGGTGACACAGGGGATGTGGAATGCTCTCCAGTGGTGGACCTTCCAGATCAATTGCAGGAGGGCATCCGTTTCGTCTGCCCGAGCCGACGGTCTCTCTGTCGACGATGCCTCTCTGATGGTTGGGGTGCCCATCTGGGGACACCGGGCTCATGGCCTCTGGTCCGCGGGAGTCCCGATGCCCATCAACCTGCTGGAGCTCCGGCGGTCCGCCTAGCTCTCACCGGTTTTGCTCCACGTTCCTCCGGGTCAAGTGGTCCGAGTCAGGCGGACAATACTCGACCATGTACTATCTTAAGCCGCCAGGTGTGGGGCGCTCCATGCTTCTATGCAGAAGCTCTCCGCATTTGGTCACTCGTGCGCAGCCTGGAGGCGGATCTCCAGCCATTCACGTGCAGGAGCCTCCAACACCCTGGCGCAGCTGCCTGAGCCGGATAGGGGCTGCATCCCCGAGTGGTCTCTCCCTGCGGAGGTAGTACAGCATCTGTTCTCCTTTGGGGCACACCTCAGGTGGACCTGTTTGCCTCCACGGAGAGCGTAGCTGGAGTCTGTTCCATGCCCGCCCCCCTCTCAGCAGGGCTCGCTGCAGAGGGATGCCTTCTCGAGGCAATGGACCCCGGGCCTCTTTTCGCCTTTCCCCATTTCCTTGATCCACAAGTGCTTCTCCAGGCGAGGAGGGACAAGGGCGCAGGTGATTCTGATAGCCCCAGACTGGCCTGCGCCAGTTCTGGTACCAGATCTCCTCAGTCTCCAGCTCCAGGACTCCGCGGCAGCTTCCAGCTCGCCCGGACCTGTTCTCAGTCAATCGGGGAAGGTGTTCCATCCGGACCTTCAATCCCTCGCACCTGACGGCCCTGGTTTCTGAGCGCTGAGTTCAGGCTTTGGGTCTTTCCGGCCGAGGTCCTCAATGTAGTTGAGGCGTCCGTAAGGAGTCGACCAGAAAATGCTATGCCTTCAAATGGAAAAGGTTTTTCCATTTGGTGTCAGAAGCAAGGGCTTGGACCCTTCCTCCTGTTCGCCTGCAAGCATCTTGGACTATTTATGGTCCCTTTCTAGTCGAGGCTTCGGTCGGCGACCCTAAGGTGCCTTGCCAGCGCATCTCTGCTTACGGGCGCGGGCGGGGAAGCAGTCCGGTAGGCGCAGGAGAAGGTGGTCTGGCCGCTTTTCAAAGGCCTTGATCACATTTCCTCTCAGTCGTGGAACCCCCACCTCCGTGGGATCTACTGCTGGTACTGCAAAGCTCATGGGCAAGCCTATTCGAACCTATGCATGGTGTGCTCTCTCTCACCTGTAGTGGAAGACCGCCTTCTTGGTGGCTATCACGTCAGCCAGAAGGATGGGAGGCTCCAGGCGCTCTATGGGAAGTCTCCTTACCTGGTCTTCCACAGGGACAAGGTTGTCCTCGCGCCCACCCGAAAATTCCTTCCGAAGGTGGTGTGGGAGTTTCACCTTAACCAGGTGTTGACTCTGCGGTGTTCTACCCAATCACACCTCGGAGGCGCAATATGGGCTCCAGTACCTGATCTCAGAAGGGCGCCAAGCATTATAAGGAGCCATCATTGAAATTTTGGGAGAGGTTCGCCAGCTGTTTGTCACCACGCTGAAGCCGCATCTGGCAGACCTGCAGCCAAGCGGACGATAAGCAGGTGGTAACCTCCTGCATAGATCTCTGCTATAAGTTAGCCGGGCATGGAGCCTCCCAGAGGGATAAGAGCTCATTCTCACCCCATACTGTTGTAACGGTGGCTGCTTCCAGGGACGCCCCTATCCAGGAAATCTGCAGGGCTGCTACCTGGAAGTCAGCAAACACCTTCATTACCCACTACCACATGAGCCTTTGAGTCACGCCGGGATGCTGGTTTTGGGGCCTCGGTTCTCCAGTCTCTCTTTCCCAAGTAAGTATGTGGGGTGTCGTCTTGCCTCCCTCCTCCCGGAGAACTGCTAGAGTCTGCCAATGAGTGTGGATGAACAACATATCCATGTCCCTAGAAATACAGGTTACTCACCTGTAACAGGAGTTCTAGGAATGGTATATGTTGTTCATCCACCCACCCGACCTCCTTCTCGCTCTCGACGACAACCTGAGCTTCCAGCAGGCCAGATCTGCGCTGGGGCGGAGCCGAGAGTTATACCACCCGGTGGGTGGGAGGAGCAAGCTTGAAGACCTTCCGCAAGATTTAAAGCTGCGGATACTGCCAATGTGTGGATGAACAACATATACCATTCCTAGAACTCCTGTTACAGGTGAGTAACCTGTATTTCTCGACCAACTCTTATGTGGATTAGAGAAAAATGTATACTCTCTGAGGTTCGGATTCGTCGTCCTCCACACATCTATTAGATCTAAATCTAGTAACCTTTCCCTCCACTCCTTCAAATACCTACCTCCCTTACCTCTCCCCAGAATGATCCATCACCGTGTCCGGAGTGCAGTTGAAATCTCCACCTAATATCAAACCCTTAAACTGTTCCTTCATCAGTATCTCCAGTATGTGCCTATAGAATTGGGGTTCAGGAACTGCAGGGGCATACACACAGCCAAATGTAATCAGGGTCTCCAAGATGCCTTCTACGAAAACAAATCTGCCTTCTTTTTTATCTAGCACTACTCTGGTTACCTGGAATGGGAGATTCCTATGAATAAGAACTGCTACCCCCCTCTTATGTGAGGAGAAGGAGGATGCATGCACGTCCCCCACCCAGTTTCTAATCAGTTTTCGATGCTCAGCAGGGGTCAAATGGGTCTCCTGCAGAAGGGCCACCTGCGCACCAACTCTCCTCAGGGCAGTAATTATCGATGTTCTTTTAATTGGAGATGACACCCCTCTAACATTCCATGACACCACTTTCAATCTATCTTTTTGTGCCATCTACCTTTCAATCTCCTTCTTCTTGCTCCTCCTTCCCTTAATCAGCTCTTTCCGTATCTCATTGTACCTTACAACCTGGTGACTTTTCTTTTTAAATGTGGAACCACAGTACCAACGTTAACATAACATACCCCCAACCATAAACTATCCCCCAACTTATATACAGAATACCCTCGACGCTCCCATACAGTACATTATCTCACGCCAGTATGCCCCCAAAATTGTATAGCAGGGTTTGAATCATAGATATATCTCCTGTTCAACCTTCCTCCCCTCCCTCAGGCAAGTCAAAAGCTTCACGCCATCACCAGATTATTCCCATGTTCAACAACATTACCCTTTGATCTCCCCTTCCCCTTTCATGTTGCACAGCTGAGCCTGGCGCACCACTTCATGCCCCCCATCCAGAAAGGATTCTGGGCCATTTAGCCTCCGTTGACACCCCCACAGCATGTCATATTACATTTAAAACCCTGTAAATATCACTCCACGAGGGTTCATTTAACTTTTGTGGGTTATGCTGGAAATTCCTTAAATCTTCCCACCCCCCACAATGTTCATAGAAACCCCCGAATCTTTCGAGCACCGAGCTCCTCAGTCAGTCAGTGAAAGGGAGCTTCTCCACGAGGTTCTTCGAGATAGGCCGCGCAGCTTAACATTCACGCGCTAGCGCCCCCCCCAAGACCCATGAACTCCCTTCCATTTACTCGACATATACCTACATGCCAGCAATCCCCACAGTCTTCAAAACTATATAGATGAACACCGGAATTCTCCCTTGCCCTTCAGACCTTCGATCCGGGATCCAAAATTTCTGATCTCTGTCCCTTAGAGTGGGGTGAGACAAAAGTTCATTCCACAGTCGCAGCACAAAATAGCACACCTCCAGTCAGCAAGAGAGAAACAAAAAAGAACCAGTAGAACTTCTCAACGAAAGTACATAGCAACCAGATTACCATGTCACCTCAATCTCCTCATCAACGTATTCAGCCTCCTCTGCAGGCTACCCAACTTTCTTTTGTAGCTCCGTGACAAAAATCTGCGCTTTCTCCACCTCCCAGAAGCTATAAGTAGCCCCTTCGTGTTTGATTTTAATATGGCAGGAAGACTATGAACCACTCTACACCCATCTTCTGGCAGGTCGCTATAACTCGTTGAACTCTCTTCTTTTTTTTCCGATCCGAGGTGAATAATCTTGGGAGAAACAATCGAACCCCCTCATGTTTGAGCTCGGAGAGAGTTTGTAGGCCTCCACATCTCCTGCCTGTCTTGGTAGTTGTGGAACCGAGAAAGATTTGCCGAGGCAGCTGGCCGCCCTGCAGTTTGGGCTGCACAGCCCAGTGCGCTCTCTCCAGCTTGAGCCTCCCGCCCTTCAGCTGCAAGCCAAGGAGTGTAGGCAACGTTTTCGCACAGAAGCCAAGGATATCAGATCCCTCCCTCTCTTCCCTCCGGTAATCCTCTCAGCCTCAGGTTAGTTCTCCTCAGATAATTTTCTTGGTAATCGATTACATCTCTCATATCAGCCATTTGCCTCTCGAGTTCAGATACTCTCCTGCCGAGGGGACTTAGCGTGTCTTCCGTGGTTGAGACTCGACCCTCCAGCTCCTCTAGCCTTTCATGGTGCCTTTCAACTTGTGCTTCCATTAGAGCTAGTCTCCCCTCTATTTTATTTTCTAAGCTCTCCAGTTTCGGTGCAAGCGCCTCCATCAGCTGGTCTTTTAGTTCGCCCCAAGGCCAACATCTCGGCGCTTGAAAGGAGATGGGGCCTGCACAATTTAGTACCAGCCGGCCCCTTCTTACTATTTTGGCCGTCAGTCTCTGATTTGCTCATGCAGAAACCACATATTAGTCCATTATCGTCTCCCAGACACACCAACAACACTATTCAGGTATTCAATATTACTTTTGATCGGATTTTAATTAAAATTCGAGCCTGAGGGAAGGAGCACTGGAAAGGCACGTCTCTACTCCATCTTTCTGTCACGTGACCTAAGAGATTTCTTAAAGGAATTCTGCATACCAGACCTCCTACAAGACGTCCAGTTGCAGCCTGGGACATTAATCTTGTGCTGACATGCTCACTCAGAAACCTTTGAACCTCTGGCTACCTGTGAGCTAAAATTTCTCACCTGGAAGACTGCCTTCCTAGTGGCCATTACCTCAGCCCTGGGGTCTCTGAGATGCATGCCCTGGTCACAGACCCTCCATTATACTGTGTTCCATAAGGACAAAGTAGTTCTTAGTACTCATCCTAAATTTCTTCCTAAGGTTGTGTCAGAATTTCATCTAAACCAACCTTTGGTCCTTCCCTCTTACTTTGAGGACTTCCAAAATGAAGGAGAACTTTCTCTTCATTCTTTGGATGTTAAGAGGGCCTTGCGTTTCTATCTAGATAGAACCAAGGATTTTCGCAAAGCCCAGCAACTATTCGTTTCCTTCAGCGAGACCCGGCTGGGTCAACCTGTCGCTATCAGATGTATCTCAGCATGGCTAGTGGCATGCCTTTGCCACTGCTATTCCATGGCGCAGGTTAAGTTGGAGGGTAGAGTTTACGCTCACTCTGCTAGAGCGGTCGCGGCATCCCTAGCAGAAATTCGCAACGTGCCCATTGCAGATATTTGCAATGCGGCCACCTGGAGCTCAGTGCATACTTTTGTTAAACATTATGCACTGGATGTCCATGCCAGACGACATTCTTCCTTTGGCAGAGCCATCCTTAATGGACTTCTGTCCTAGAAACATGAGCTCTTGGTCTCTCCTGCCGCCCTCTCGGGGGATTATTAGCTCGGTAGTTTCCCAATAGTGTGAATGAGTGGTGGAGACTTATGTCCAGGAAGATATGAAAATGACGTACCTACCGTAATTCTTGATCTTCTTGGACGAGTCTCCACCACTCATTCACACGCCCACCCTCCGTCCCCCGAGCTCACCTCTGTTGTTGGTCTTCACTCCCTCAAATCTTTAGGCTGTGAAGGCTTCTTTGTTGACCCTTCTTATACGGGTCACCCGGACTGTCTTATGTCCAGTTTGTAGGTTAGGCTACCCTTCTAGGTTAGTTATGCTGCACTTCCTTGGTAAAAAAGGTACTGAGGCGGTTGGAGGATCGACGCCGAGATAGTCATTACCGCGTGAGCTGAGGCTCGTGGCTCCATCTCTGGCACCGACCCTCCAGCAAAAAGTTTGCTCCCGATGGGTCCTGGTGCCTCTGGCGCAGATCCCAATAGTGTGAATGAGTGGTAGAGACTCGTCCAAGAAGATCAAGAATTACGGTAGGTACGTAATTTTCATATCCAGGAAGTCCATCAGTGGCATTCCTTAGAATCAAATCCTCAACGGGTAAAACTCGCCCAACATCTGGACTTGCCCCTTACGGCTCCTACCTTAGTGCCACCCTGGATCAAGCCTCACACCCACCTTGTTTCCACTATTTGGAAGCAACCGTCGGCTTTAGCCCCACTTCCCAGGAAGTCGAACAGGCTATACCAGGCTCCGGAGGGTGTAGACTTCTTAGACTCTCACCCCCGTGCAGACTTGGTTGTGATTAGGCGCTCCGCGATGATCAGCACACCGAAACACGAGCTCGTCTCCCGGATAAGGAATCTCGCCTTCTGGATCAGTATGGAAGGAAGATCTGCATCTTCTTCCACACTGGGGATTAGGGCCCTGAACTATGTAGCACATATGGGGGATTACCAGAAGGCCGTCCTTACCCAGGCGGAATCCAAGATTGACTCTTTGCCTGACTCCCAAGTCAAGCAGGAGTTGGCCAACCTGGTCCGTTCTGCTTGTTCAGCCAGTCGTCACATTCTGAGGACGACCTATGATGCCAGTGGACACCGCAGGACGGAGCTCTGCGTTCGCCGTAAGTCTTCGGCATCATGCATGGCTCCGTGTGTCAGGTCTGGTCCCGGAGGTGCAGTCAGCGATCCAAGAAGCACCTTTCAGGGGTTCTGTGCTTTTCAGTGGTGATGTCCAAGGACATCATCACTGGTTTGCAGGAGAAGGGGACGGCCCTTAAATCCGTTGATTCAATGTACCGTCCCCATCCCCCACAGTGCCGTCCCTTTCGCGGACGCAGCCGGCCTCAAGCAAAACCTCAGAGAAGGCGGGCCACTAAACGTCGGGCCCCCACAGCTGCCAGGCCCCCGCTGCCCAAAAAAGCAACGGGTGCCCCAGCTGCGTCGCTGCCTCACACCACCTGACTCCTTCCCTCTCCCACCGCCTCCGGACGCCCCAGAGGAACCGGTAGAAGGGAGGTTCTCCCTCTACCTTCCGGGTTGGGAGAGGATAACATCGGATTCATGGGTGCTTCAGATCATAGCAGAGGGGCACTCCATAGAGTTTCTACAGAAACCTCCACGTCACCCCCCTCTGAACTTCGCTTACTCAAGGGACCATCTTCCTTTGGTCAGGGAAGAAATCTTGGTGCTCCTTGCGAAACAGGCTATAGAGCCCGTCCCCCTTCACCTCTACGGGACGGGTTACTGTTCCCACTTCTTCCTTGTACCAAAGAAGACTGGAGATCTCAGACCTATTCTCGATCTCAGCTCTCTGAACCTGTATATGGAATACAAGAGGTTCAGGATGCTCTCCTTCAATCCCCTTTTGTCCCTGCTTGGCTGGGCCAATGGCTTTGTGCACTAGATATGCAGGATGCGTGCCTGCACATCCCCATTGCCCTTTCACCGAAAGTACCTCAGGTTTACGTCCAGGGGTCCACTACCAATTCAGCGCCAGCCTGTAGTTCACCAAATGCCTGGCGGTGGTAGCGGTCCACCTGCGTTCTTTGGGAGCTCAGGTTTTCCCTACCTGGACAACTGGCTCCTGGCGGCCCCATCCAGGGAGGAACTCCGCATTTTCTCTCCTCACCCAGCAGGTTTTCACTGGCCTGGGTATTACCATCAACCATTCCAAGTCTTGCCTGGATCCTTCACAGAGGCTCCAGTTCATCGGGCAATTCTCGACATTGTGCAAGACCTTTCTGCCTCCGGACAGGAGGGCCTCCCTCCAGTCACAGATTTCCCTCCTATCGGAACATAGGAGGGTCCAGGCGAGGTCAGTGCTCAATCTACTGGGGCTTATGGCGGCGGCCATCCCGACAGTTCCACGCGCACGCCTCCACATGAGAATCTCTCAGTGGACTCTTCGATCTCAGTGGGATCAACGAGTAGATGACCTAGATCATCTGGTTCTGATCTTCTCGCCGATGGTAAGAGACTTGCAATGGTGGATGGTTCGAGAGAACCTTTTCCGGGGGTCCCCTTTTTTCATCCTCCCCCCGATCAGACTCTGACCACGGATGCTTCAGGCGAAGGTTGGGGAGCCCATCTGGGTCCTCACCGAATCCAGGGCCTTTGGTCACAGTTGGAGATAGTTCTCCACATCAACGTGCTCGAGCTTCGAGCAGTGCTGTATGCTCCAGGCCCTTCACCAATACATCCTTCCCGGTCACCTAGCTGTCCAAACGGACAACACGTGCGTGGTGTGGTACATCAACAAGCAGGGAGGGACTCGGTCCTACCCGCTGTGCAGGGAAGCGATGAGGGTTTGGGATTGGGCAACTCTTCACAACCTTCACCTCACAGCGATCCATGTTCCGGGAGTCGACAGTGTCCTGGCAGACAGACTAAGTCGCTCGCTGGCTCTACCACATGAGTGGAATTGGATGAAAAAGTTCTAAAAGCATCTTCGGATTTGGGGACTCTCAGATAGACCTGTTAGCTTCCTCCCAAAGCGTCAAAGCTTCCAATCTGCTGTTCCTCGCTCGCTCCAGGCGAGGCATCTCTGGAGCGAGCTCTGTCTCTAAGCTGGAAGGACAGATTCGTCATGCTTTTCCCCAATTCCTCTGGTCCCTCGGTGTTGCTACAGAAGCCTGCCTTAGAAGGAGCGAGAATGATTCTGATTGCTCCTTTCTGGCCCAGGCAAATCTGGTTCTCTCTTCTACAACAATACTCAGAGGTTCCTCCTCTTCCTCTTCCTTTATCTCCAGGATTGCTGACCCAGGATCAGGGGACCCTGGTCCATCCGGGACTCAAGTCCCTTCAACTTCATGCATGGCTCCTGCAGACCTAGCTCAATCTCGTTTTGGCATTTCTTCTAAGGTGGCCGAGATTCTGGTGGAGGCTAGAAAGCCCTCCACTAGGTCCACCTATGCCATGAAATGGAAAAGATTTTCTATCTGGGCTGCGTCCAGGAACGTGGAGCCCTTTTCCTGCCTTGTGACCATTCTGCTTGAGTACATGCGTCATCTTTTCGACCTGGGTCTCAGTCACTCCTCTTTAAAAGTCCATATGGCGGCTATTTTAGCCTACCATGTCCCTTTCACTGATGAGGCTTTTGCCCAGCTGGAGGCATCCAAAACTTTCCTCAGAGGGGTCCTTCATCTCAGGCCCCCCGTCCGGACTCCAGCTCCGCCTTGGGACTTAAACTTTGTCCTCGAGAAACTTACCTCCTCCCTTTGAGCCTGCGGCTTCCGCGGAGCAGAGGTTTTATCGTGGAGCTCTTCTTGAGTGGCTATTACTTCTGCTTTCGCAGGAATCTCCGAGCTCCAGGCCCTGTGATGCAAAACTTTATTTGATTTTTTCACAAAGAACAAGTAGCTTCCTTCGCATTTTAATCCTAAGTTTCTTCCGAAGGTGGTAGCGGAATCTACCTTAAATCAGTCTATTGAATTACTTGCTTTCTTCACGCAGTACTCCAATCAAGGAGAATACCTGCTCCATACCATGGATGTTCACAGGATTCTGAGATACTACACCGATAGGATCGAAGGATCTCAGAAAGACTGATCAGTTGTTCACCTCTTTCATTAATAAAAGAGAAGGCAATGCTGTCTCTAAGCAATGCCTATCAAATGGTTGGCCCATTACATCACTTTCTGTTATGACATGTACAGCAAGACCCTCCCGGGTCAAGTCAGAGTCACTCCACTGGTGGAGTTGCCGCCTCTGTGCTTGTTTCAAGAACGTAATGCGGCAGACATCTGTGCTGCCGCCACTTGTGACTTCTGTCACACATTTACTAAACATTACAGTTTGGACATTGCCTCTCGCGAGAGCAGGCCTTCGGGTTAGTGGTCTTGCAGGGCCTCCTTTCTTGAGGTTTGCAAGCTTTCTTACCATTATTGGAGTAGTCCTCCTCCCGGTGCCTTTTCATTTGTTCCAGACTGCTTGTGATTCTGTCCTATATGTAATTACGTGCTGCAAGAGCCCTCTTGATAAGATAGTCCAGTTAGCGTAAGAACTTACGTAACAGTAGATCTTGAGAGAGGCTCTTGCAGTAGGTAATACCTTCCCTGCCCTCCATCCCCTAGGCTTTTTCAGCTCCTTTTCCATTAAGGGAAATATCTGTTTTAGGAGCGTGGATATGTTATTCATCCACACTGTCTGGCATTGTCCCTTTCCCTTTAAATCTTGCCGGAAGTCTTCAGCTGGCTCCTCCCACCCACCCGGTGGTAATACTGCCCGCTCTCCATGACGCCAGATCTTCCTTTCGCTGGAAGATTCAGGTTCCTCGTGCTTTCTGTAGTGTTGAGGCCCTGGATTCCGCTTTCGACTGTTTTCACTGCATCTTCTCACTCTGAAACTCATTAGAGTTTACTACCTGATTCGACATGGATGACAAGTCGTCTCTCAGGTTTCTACCGGTGTCCTTGCGGACAGAAATGTCACAGCACTCCATTCCCCACCTCTCCTGTATCTTACTGCCTTGGTTCTATTCACGATACCTTGCAGTGCTCCATTTGCGCTTCCTTCCACCCCAACGTCCTGGAAGATCGTCAGGCGCGCCTGAAGCTGGGTAGACCAGAGCTCCGCAACCCACCGGTAAAATCCAAGGAGGCCAGGTGGGCGGTTTCCGTGGCTGCGGGATCCGCCAGCAGCTTCGACGCATGCGGCCTTCAAAGAAGAAGTGCCACCCAAGCCTCGCCAGTCGAGGTTTCTTGCGGGCCACAATCTGGGCTCTTCCTTTCAGGTTCCTTTAGGATTTGCCAGTTCTCCCTACAAGGGTGGGAGCCCCTCGGGCCTCGCACTCATCCCGTTCTATGAAAAGGATCCTAAACTTCTTGAGTCGAAGAAGACACTCCTGGGATCAGGAGGCGGTCCGATGTCTCGACTTGGTCGAAATGCCCTCCTCGGCCACTGGGTTTTCAGACCTTCCGTCTGTACCAGGCGTAGAAGCCGAGGAGTCGGCTGATCCGGCGAGATTATTCTCGACCCGATCGAGCCGTTATCACCGACTCCTGTCGATGATTCTTTGGAGAGAACGCCGATTCTCTCCTTCCCCGACGAGGAGACCCGCCCCGCGGGCCTCCCGATCGAGGGACAAGAACCGGAGCCTCGGTTTTCACCGAGCCCAGTCTCTCCCGATCGACAAAGCCGACACCGTCGGTCTCGATCAGGGAGCAAGTCCTCTCCGGTCGATCGACCCAAAAAAGGACACAAGCACTCCCGCAAGAGGCGCCGCCACTGCTCCCCTCTCCTCGACGAGGGAGAGGCTTCACTTAAAATTCGGCCGACGCCATGAGGATCCTCATGTGGCAGCAATTCCTGCTAGCAGGTCAAGGCTGGCTCCTCGTGGTCCCGCTATCTCTTGGCCTCAGCCTCTTCGTCGCCTCAGACACCGATTGCTCCGTGCCGTCTCTTCGGGGCTCCGTGCATCTTCCGCCGCAAATCGGTTTCAGGTTCCCCACCAATTTGGTGGAACCTCCACCTAGCTGCCCTCGGGGTTCCCTCCAGGAGGCCCGACAGTCTTCGGTCTCCCCACAGACTGTCAATTACGGTCACCCTGATCGCCCTAGGCGTATTGAGGGGACTTAGGTGGCAGCCTTTATATCGGGACTCTCGATTCCGATAACACTGGCCTTCATTCTCTCGATGAGCTCTCGGCGTCAGGCTTGGAAGAAGGGCCTTCCTCCTTCCAGGGCATCCTCCGGCTCATTTCCGAATCGACGGGGATGGCCCTACAGCCTATCCAGAAAAAGGCGGAATATCCCCTTACGGATATTCTTAAGAGGGGGGATACCCCTACGGAGGCATTTCCAGTCGCCGAAGCCATTATTGGTCCGGCCTTGGAACTCTGGCAGCGTCCAGCCTCCTGCCCAGCTCCATCTGCCTGCATGGCACGCAAGTACGCAGTGCCCACAGGGTCTTTGGCGGGGTTTACTGAACACCCCTCGGCGGAAAGCCTTGTGACTGCCTCAGTATTCAGGCGGACGGGCAGCTCAGCCGATACTGACCGCCTCCAGACAGAGTCCAAACTATGGACCACTCGGCCCGGAAGGTCTATGCTGCATCATCTTTGGGCTCTCGCCAGGCAAGCTCAGCGGTGATTATGGCACACCTCTTCACGCCCTCTTGGGGTCGCTGGACTAAGTTCTCCCCACCTCCCAGCTGACATGCAGACCACGGTCAAGCAGGTCAGGGACTGTGGGCAGAGCTGTTGCTAAACAACAACTCCAGGACTGCTCTTGGACGTGGGTGATTCCTGTGCCCGTCTCACTAGCTGCAGCTGTATCCACCTCACGCAGGGCTTCGCTGAGGTTATCCTCCTTTCCGTGGATACTCAGCACAAGCTAGCTGATGTGCCCTTCCTTGGCACCGACCTCTTGGGCCAGGGTGGCAGGTCACCTGCAGCGATCGAAATCTAATGCCACCTTAGATGCTACATCCCGCTAAGGGTTCTTCAAGTAAGAACCAGCAGAAGCGAGGAAGAAGCCTTTTCATCATTCTTCCCCTGCGGTCAGACAACCACCCTTCCAGGGGGGTCAACAACAGCAGCAGGCTCAGGCTTGGCGCCCTAGGCCCAAGCAAGGTCCCCAGCAGCCCAGCAAAGGAGGCCGAGGCGCTGGTCCAGGTGCCTCCTCCTTCTAAGCCTGCCCAGTGACGGGCGGGGTGTCCTCCCCGCACCGTCCACTCAGCCTGTCCTCCTGGGGGGCCGGCTCACACTTCTGCTTCCGCCTGGTCTGGTATCACCACGACAGATGGGTCCTAGAAGTGGTCCGCAGGGTCTGCCCTTGGACCTGAAAGCAGTACCCTCCCAGCCGAGCCTGTGCCCCACGAGAGGAGCGGATCTCAGTAGCCCAGTCTGTCCTCCGAGACGACATTGCGCTACTCCTCCTCAAAGAGGTGGTGGCCCGAGTGACGGATCCTCCTTCAGACCCAGGCTTCATCTCCAGGTATTTCCTGGTGCCCAAACGGACGGGGTTGGCGACCCATTCTAGATCTGCAACGACCTGAATCGGTATCTCGGGTCTCGCACCTTTCGGATGGTAACTCTAAATCAGATCATACCATCCCTGGAGCGAAACATGTGGTTCTGCACACTGGATCTTCAGGACGCTTTTTCCACGTCCCTATCCATCCGTCTCATCAGCGGTTCTCCACTTCAGGGTCGAAGGACCTTGTACGAGTTCAGAGCCATGCCGTCGCCTGTCATCGGCCCCAAGAGTTTTCACCAAATGCATTGCAGTGGTGGCAGCCCATCTTCGGCATCAGGGGTTCGATTTACTCCCTACCTGGACAACTGGTCCTGGCGGGATCTTCCCTTCAGGAGGGTGGAGAGTCCAGGACCTGACCCTCCGAACCTGCCTCCTCCTCTGGGCCCTCTGATCAACGAGAGGCCAACCGAACTCGTACCTTCCGGTGTGATGGCTTCATCGGGCAGAGCTCGACCAAGCCAGAGCTCGGCTCGGCAGACAGGGCGGAGGTTCTCCTCCTTGCCCAATCATTTCTGGTTGGGCACCCATGCCCTGCCCGGACTTCCTGCGCCCTGGGCTACATGGCGGCTGCATGTCGGTGGTCGCTGGGCCAGACTGCACATCGCCCCGCTCCAGTGGGAGCTTCTCCCGCCCAGTGGTCTCAGCGTCAGAGTCTTGTTTCGACCAGCTGGTCACGGTCACCCAGGGGATGTGGGGCTCCTACAATGGTGGACCGTCCTGAATCATCTGCTGGAAGGATCCTGCTTGTCCGCCCACTGAGCGCGGTCATCCCACGACCGATGCCTCTCTCACGGGCTGGGAGCCACATGGGGAATACAGGGTTCCACGGGTTCTGGACCCCAGAGGAGTCCCCATGCCACATCAACCTGTTGGAGCTCAGGGCAGTCAGACTGGCTCTGTCAGCTTTCGGCTCCTCAGCTCCAGGGTCAAGTGGTTCAAGTCCAGACGGACAATACCACGACCATGTACTACCTCAACAAACAGGTGCACGCACCTGCCTGCTATGCAAGGAGGTGCTCCGGATCTGGACCTTCTCAAGCCAGGTTGAGGCGGATCTCCTTAGCCATCCATGGGCAGGGAGTCACGAACCACCGATGGATGCTCTCAGCCCGCTTAGGCAGACATCCCACAGTGGTCTCTCCATCCAGAGGCAGCCTACTACCTGTTCTTCTCGTTGGGGCAAACCATTGGTGGACCTGTTTGCCTCAGGGAGAACACCAAGCTGAGCTTTGTTCCATGCCCCCCACAGCAGGAGCTCGCTGCAGAGGATGCCTTCTCGAGGCCGTGACCCCTTGGCTTTTTTTACTTTCCTCCATTTCCTTGATCCACAAGGTGTTACTCGAGGTGAGGAAGGATACAAGGAAGGTGATCCTGGTAGCCCCAGATTGGCCACACCAGTTCTGGTATCCAGATCTCCACAGCCTCAGCTGCAGGATCCCGAGCGACTCAGTACACGCCCGGCCTGATATCTCTGAACCAGGGAAGGTCCTTCATCCGGACCTCTCAATCCCTTGCACCTCACAGCCTGGCTCCTGCGTGTCAGAGTTCCAGGCTTTGGGTCTTTCTGAGGATGTCTACACCGAGTGGAGGCATCTCGAAAAGAATCGACTCAGGAAATGTTATGCCTTCAAATGGAAGAGATTTTCCATTTGGTGTCAGAGTAAAGGTCTGAGGCCTTATCCTGCTGCGGTGGCTAACATTCTAGACTACCTTTGGTCCCTCTCCAAAGGGGTCTTGATCATCGACCCTTAGGATGCACCTAGCAGCCATGTATCCTTACAGGCGTGCGGTCTGTCAGCCGGCGTTGTTTTTGTGTATGTGGTCGGTGGCTTTTCCAAGAGGCCTGGACCACATGCTCCTCTCGATTGTATAAACCTCCCACCTCCGTGGGATCTTTTGCTGAGTTTTTGGCAAAGCTCATGGGCATTCATCTGAACCCATGCAACAAGTCTGTACCTTCAGCACTTGCCATGGAAGGCGGCTTTCTTTGGTGGCTATCACGTCAGCCAGAAGGGCCGGGGGAGCCCAAAGCTTTCAGGACTCCCCATTTGGTCTTCACAGGGACAAAGTTGTCCTATGCCTCCACCCGAAATTCCTTCCAAGGTGGTGTGCGAGTTTCACCTTAACCAGGTGTTGACCCTGCCAGTATATTACCCTAATTACACCTCGGACGCCGGTATAGTCTCATACTCTGGACCTCAGACGTGTTCTCTCCTATTATAAAGTGAGAGGACGGCAGAAATTCGGGAGAGGTTCGCCAGCTGTTTGTCACCTCACGCTGAAGCCGCTTCCTGGCAGAGTCTGCAGCCAAGCCGGGACTATTACGAGATGGACTGCACATCATGCATAGGTCTGTGCTATGAATTGGCGGTAAGGAACCTCCCAAAGGGCTAAGAGCTCATTCTACCCGCTATACTGTTAGCTGTGGCTGCTTCCAGGGACATCCCTATCCAGGAAATCTGTCGGCTGCTACCTGGAAGTCAGCAAGCACTTTTATTACCCATTACCACATTGACCTAGAGTCGCACGCCGATGCTGGTTTTGGGGCCTGGTTCTCCAATCTCTATTCCCTAAGTAGGTGTGTCTTGCTTCCCTCCTCCTGGAGAACTGCTTGGAGTCTGTTAGAATGTGGATGAACATATCCACGCTTCCTAGAAGAACAGGTTACTCACCTGTAACAGTAGTTCTAGGAGTGGTATATGTTGTTCATCCACACGCACCCACCCGACCTCCCCGGCTTTAGGCGCACAACCTGGCTTCCAGCGGGCTAGATCTGGCGTCATGGGGCGGAGCCGAGGTATTTACCACCCGGGTGGGTGGGAGGAGCCAGCTTGAAGACTTCCGGCAAGATTTAAAGGGGAAAGGGACAATGCCAGACAGTGGATGAAACAATATATACCACCTAGAATTACTGTGTACAGGTGAGTAACCTGATCTTGCTGAGATACAGCTCTTGCGGCAGGTTACGCCATTAGGACTGAAGCGGCAGGCGCCCGGAGCACGGAGAATTTCTAGCTAGCTATCTTCAGCAGGGACCGCCCCCGACGCCGGTCCCGCCTCCGACGTCAGGCGTGGTACATAAGGGGCGGTCCCGCCAGAATCCCCAGATCTTCCCTTGTCAATCTTCATTCATTACTTCCTGGGTGTTAAGCCGGAGGGCGCCACACCGCCACGGAGCTTTTTTTTTTTAGTGTTGCTTAACGCCCCGCCTCGAGAGCGACGCCATGCGCCGTGCGCGAGGGTTACCGTTAGCGATTCCGACTCCTCCTCCAACTCGGTTCTGTTTCTCCTACTGGCCACGAGCAGCACCTGTTTCTGAGCTGCCCATATTTTACTGGGCGCCTGCGACTCTCTTCCCCGCACACCTACGCCAATTGGTAAGACCGTTCTTTATTATTTAAAGCGGCTCGGTGTGCTTTCCTACTGTTTTTTCTTGTTGATTTGCGCTATGTCCGGGTTCGAGCTAAACGTATTCTCAAGACGGGCCGCCCTATGCTACGCCGGGTGTTACTGTGGCTGCATTTTCTCCGTCTCGGATCGCATGACGCTTTGTCTTCGCTGGGTTCTGGGACCCAACCATGACATGCTGGATTCATGGACGCCTGTTTCTCTCTGGTGGACCTGTCCTCAAGTCCGCTGCTCAAGCTCGGCAAAGCCCCGCCACTGGGACGACGCCACTCAAGGGATTCTCAGGTAAGGTCTCAGGCTTCCTCGGGTCCTCCCCGGCCTATACGGTCTGAGGAGGAGGGGTCTCCTCGCTTTTCTTGCCGATGAGGAGGCCCCTTCCTCATGTGTCGGGGAGCGTCAGAGTCCTTTCCTGGTCAGCGGGGCGCCACACCGCCGGCAGTCACCTCTTGGAGGTGCAGGCTCTCGCGGGCGGCAGGCCCTCACTTTGGGCCTGGCTCGGTGGACCACGCCGCCTTCGCGCTGCTGGATCTCTGGCGCCGTCATGTGCCGTGATCGGCGCGGCGCTGTTGATTCCGCGCCGTCATGGGCGCCTGGTGATCAGAGCGGCGCTGGCGGGCGCCGCTTAGATCCCTGCCGCTTCGCTGCGCTGGTGATCGGGAAGCGTCAAGCATGTGCCGCTTTGGGCCTTCGGGTGTTGCTCATGGGCGCTTGCCGGCGAAGCCGCTTCGCTTCGACGCGTCAGCGCCGCAGGCCTTGTCCTTCTCCAGGCGGTGGCTGCCTTGCCATGCTGGGGGTGTGGAGCTAGGCCTGGCTGTTACCGGGCGTGAAGGAGGCGAAGGGCGCCTTGGTACCGGGCTGTCATGCCTGTGGCCCTTTAGGGGATTCCCTGGGTGGCTATGTGCATTGAGGTCCTGATCTCTGGCCTCCTGAGGGCGAGGCGATTCAGACGTGACTCTATCCTGGCACCCCCACTCCTCGGAGTCTGGGTCCCCGTGGCTAGAGGTGCTAGGGGGCGTAGCGGGGCCCTCCCTCTGTCCCCCTTCCATCGCCTCCTGAGGTTCCCCGGCTGGGTGGCCTGGAGCCCGGGGCAGGCGTGGTGACGAGGGGAGGCTCCTCTGAGGCCCGGTGACAGCTACCACGGGGTGCTGCTGCCTTCTAGGGACAGGGGGACGCTTGTGGTCGAGGAGGGAGGGCCCTCTCGAGTCCGGTGGGGTTGAGGCAGGGGGTCTGCTCGGTCTTCTTTGGCCACTCCAGGGGTGCTAGGAGCCAAGTGCAGAGCCTCGTCCTCCAGGGTTCTAGGGTATCCTCCGCGGCGCTTTGTGCGGACTGCCTCTGATCCATGCAGTCCCAAGGCTCGGGCCATAGGGGAGGTTCTCCCCAGGCCTTCCAGGCCCGGCTTCCAGAGTTCCGCTTCATGGCTGGTCTGATATCCGGATCCCTCTTCCAGGGCCCCTTCCTCGGATTCCAGAGCCCTCGCGAGAGAGCAGTTACTCCGCTGGAGGTGCCCTTCCATCTCTCTGCCTTCACCACCCCCGCCTCCCAGGCCATGTCGGTCCCTACAGGTCTGTTATCCTGGGGGCAGTTCAGGTGTTCTGCGGCCTTCCCCATATGTTAGATACATGCATGAGCCGGGTCTTTCGACTTCCTCCCACTACCGCAGAACTCTCTGGGCATTCCAGTTCCCCCATCATCCTCGCCTCCTCCTCCGAGGAGAGGAACCCCTGCTCATCTGTCCTCCGATGCTGATTTCACAGAATATCAGCGCTTCCTCGAGGATGGTGAGGGATCTCCGATTTCACGTTCAAGAGACAATACCGAACGGAGACGCGTGAATTCCTTGGTGAATTCAGTGCCCAGCATCTGGTGGTACCTTCCTGGCCTATCCCTTCCAGGGAGGCGCCTATCCGGTCATGGGAACCCCTGCCGCCTTTTCCCAGCCCGGCGGACTGCCAGCGAGGTATTGTGCCCCTCTGAGCCCTAGGTTCCCTTCCCAACCTGTCCTCAGGTTTGGTATACCTGGATACCCTTCAGGGCCAGTTGCCTGGCGCGACGACTGCCCACCGATCTGGACTCCTCCAGTTCGGCTCGCTGGGGGAACGAGTGTTCTCTTCTCAGGCGTAGTGCATGTGTATTGCATCACATCAGGCTCACCACGCTGCCTACAACCGCATCTGGTGGTCGATGACAACCCAGCTGCTGGCATCTATGCCTGATACGGAGCAAACCAGACAAGCGTTGCTCTCTCCGATGTAGGCCTGGAGCTGGTAAGACACCAAAGCAAGGGCATCTTATGACGCCAATGAGGTGGCTTATGGGACACACTGATCTGCATCAGGCGGATTTGCATGGCTTTCGTTTTTCCAGGTTGTCACCCTGGCCCGAGCGTAGGGTGATTCGCCTCCGCCTGGGACCCGTCTTTTCTCTTCCAGAGCTCGGAGACTTTACAGGCTCCTCCGCCTCCTCGTCCTCGGGAGGCACCTCCCAGCTCTTCTCCCACTTAGGCTTTCTGAATAAGCCAGGGTCTTCTCCTTCTGTTTCTCACCAACAGAAGGCTGGGGTCTTGTTCCTCAGGGATGGCCTCTTCCTCCAGGGAAGAGGAGCTTAATGCTCACCCAGGAAGTAATGAATGGTGAAGATTGACAAGGGAAGATAGGAAAATTACGTACTCACTGTCAATTCTTGTATCTTCACCATTCATTACGCACCCGCCCACCATCCCTCAGTGGCCTCTTCCTGTGGCTTCTCCACCTCCCGCCTCTTCCTCTCTGCATTTATATAAAATATAGGAAAATTGCTCATTTTCCAAAAAAAAAAAAAAATCTTCTGGGGGGTTTTAAAATCCAGAAAAATTATTTACTCTAAGATTCATGGGCCATCTGTGGATTGCATTGGCGATCAGACTGCACAACTATCTCTTGCTATTCTTATGGCAAGATACCTCTGGGTTATTTGGCCTGGCTCAGGCTATTCAGTTTTGATCCTGCAATCCCGTGTTCAGATAGTTGCCCTGAAATCTAATCTCCCTCTATTCTTGCCTTGCAGAGCAGAGGAACGAGTACGCCTGTTCCTTTCTTCTAAAAAAAAAAAAAAAATGCTGAGGAACTCTCTCCCACTTCTAGGCATCTTGGTATCTGGATATGCATCTAGTAAAAAAAAAAAAAGGAGAAATCAAACAAGAAGGCAAAATGAGAAGGTAGGCTATCCTTCTCGCTGTTTTATAAGTGGTTTCTCCCTTTAAGTGTCCTCCTGACAATTTTTACAGTAGAGCTCTGCTGCCATTATCCAATCTTAGCCAGCCTAAGCCTTGGCCGGCCTTAGCCAGTCAGTCTGGGTCCTGCTTTTTCTTGGAACGCCTGAAAGGCTTACATTTTCCATTTCTAAACCCCTGAGCAGCGCCCATGCTGCGGGGTTTTATTCTTCCCTCCTCGGCTGTCTCAGTTAAAGGCTGGGCTCTCCACTGTGGCCAGGAGTTCTGGGAGGTGGGGTGTCATAACAATGGTGTTGGAGATGAGGACTATGCCTTCTGAGTCTGTCTAGCGGGTTCGGTGAACCTTCTCTTCAGCTCTATCTCCGTGATTCTTGCTTCCCCTTTAGTTGAGCCTTCAGCTACAAGCCAACTATGCTCGCAGGCATTCTGGTCCCTTCCACATCCCTCTTCTCTCTCTTCTTCTTCTTTCTTCTATTTTCCTGTTTCTTACTCATCCTCTCCTCCTAGAGTCGCCCAGGTGAGGCCCTGCACTCCTAGGCTAGGATGTTCTTATCTCCTCTGTCCTTCCCTCCATCGGCTTATTTCTTTCAGTTCATCTCTTCCTTGTTTTGCTATCCCTCGGCTATCTTGCCTCGTTTATCTATATTTCTCTGCTTTCATTTTTGCCTCTCCGGCTACCACAGAACTGAGTTGGAGGAGGAGTCGATCGCTACTAACGGCGCGCTCGTGCATGGCGTGCCGCTCTCGGGCGGCGGGCCGTTAGAGCAACTTTTTAAAAAGCTCCCGTAAAAAAAAAAAGCCGGGATGGCTCCTGCCACACCAGGAAGTAATGAATGGTGAATAGAAGAGAAGATCAAGAATTATGGTAGGTAATGCACTTTTCTTTTCTTTCCACGTCAACTTGCATGCCCTCGGCACTTCTTCTGTCTTAGTCTAAGCGTGGCCAGACGCTGGTTGCCTGAACTTCGTACCGGTACCATTTATTTCAGATTTTCTTCTCCGATGTCCTCACCGACCTCCGGGCATATGTCTAAGTGTGCTTGTGGAAAACAGATCCCCTTTAAGGACCCTCACGCTGCTTGTGTTCGGTAGCCTGGGCCCAGAGCACTCCACGCTCCAGGCCTGTTCCCTCTGCCAGGGATTTAACAGCCGCACCAGGATCCGGCGATGAAGGCTCTGCAGGCGTTCTCTCCTGGAAGAAAAACTTAGAGCCATGTCCTCTAAAGGAATCTTTCTCAAGCACGCCCGAAAGAAGAGAAGGGAGAAGGACCCTTCCAGGTCTCCTGAGTCCCGCGGCTCCGGTCGTCGGACCGGTCCCTGTCCAGAGCCTCTTCCCTCCCCTGGCTGGTGGCTGTTTCTATCTTCTCAGGCCCCCACCGCCAGGCCGCGCCGTCCTCCACCCTAGAGGCGGGCGCTAAGTCCGGGGAGCGCCATCACCATCGCTTACAAGTCGGCTCGCTCGCATCGGGTATTCGGCGTCTGTCCCTCTTCAGTGCCGCCGAGGAAGACCCTGGAGCTTACCCCTCTGAAGAGGCCGGCAGACCAGACGCCGGCTCGACCTCCGTCGGCCGTTCGTCACCGCTCCTCGGAGCCGTCATTGGCTGTCAGACCGTCGGTCAAATCTACCCATCGGACGTCTGCAGGGGGACCGACGTCCGCGGCGCCTGAGAAGAGGGCTCCTGTGTCTCCGACTGTCCGCCGGGCAGGAGTCCTTATGGAGGAAGACTCAAGCTCAAGACCAGATGGGCGATCCTGCCTCGAAGCAGTCACCCAGCTCCCTCGCCTGAGGTCCCTGTGGAGCCGTCGCAGGGACCCGACGTCCGACCCTCGGCGTCTGAGCCGGCATCGGGATTATCTATTGCGGATGTAAAGGATCTCTTTACATACTGGTGGGACACACCATCAAGAAGGACGTGGCGCCCACTGCTCTTCCTCCTCCTCCGCTCTGGCTCCCCTTTGCCTGCGGGCCGGCTGGCCGCCTACTGTCCCGAGGAGTCCAGATCCCCTCCCAGGGCTCGGTGCAATGAGTAGACCTCCGCCTGATCCTCGTCCTCCCGGATCACCCAGCCGCCCAGAGATCCAGAGAGACGCCGACGTTCGCCGTCGATGGAGGACTAGGAGATCTCTGTATTCCACTTCCAGATCTCCATCTCCAATATCAGTCCTTCTCCGGACCCACGTGAGACTCCACGGTCTCCTCCGGATGACCCTCGGTCATGGATATCATACCATATCAGGAGAACATGGGGTGGGAATCTGAGGAGTTAGACCCAAAGATTGCGCCTTGGCTAGCATCTTCAGCAGAAGGACCCAAAGCCTGTGGTGGCTGCACCCTGGTGGACACTTTCAGATGGCTGGCCTAGGCCACGTGGAAGCGTCCACATTCACATCGTGTGCCAAGAAAGCTGGATTGTCTATACAAGGCCCCTAGGGAGGACCAGTATTTGACGACCAACCTCTGGCCGATTCTCTGGTCATAACAGCCTCACATGACCGGTCCCAAAGGCCGTAGCATTTGAGCACCCTACCACGGATCCAGAATCAAGCAGTTGGACTCTCTGGGCAGCGCGCGACGCTGTGCACCTGCGCCATCAGATCCCTGAACTATCTGACCACATGATTCAATTCCAGAACGCACTGTGGGAACAGGGTCTGGAGGCAGCTGAGAACTTCCTGAAGGTGGTCAGAAGGATGAGATGCTCCAGCTCCTCTGCACGGGTTCAGACGTGGGGACCCAAGTGCTTAGAGCCGCGTATGATTCAGCGGACTCATCGGCCAGAGCAGCAGCTTCAGGCGTTTGTCTCCGGAGACACTCCTGGCTCCGTGTCTCCGGCTTCACCCCGGACGTCCAGAAGAATATTATGGACGCCCCTTTTGAGGGAGATGTGTTGTTTGGTAATCCTGCGGAAAAAATTATTACCAAACTGCAAGAGGCTGGAAAGGCAGTAAGGTCGGTCCAGGCAATGTACCCGGCCTAGAGCCTGGGTCCTTCGTAAGCACAAAGGCCGTTTTGGTCGATGAGACACAGAGGCAACAACCTCGGCTCCACCACACAACAGAGGTGCTCTGGTTTCGCGAGAACCCAGGGGAAGCAGCCCGCTAGCAGAGGTCAAGCGTGCTCCTAGGCGACCCAGCCAGCGGACCGTCCGCCACTCACAGCATGACTCCTTTCTGGCCCCCGCCCTCGGGATCAGCAGGATGTTATGGTCGGGGTCGCATTCGCGAGCTTTCCTGTCGGGATGGCAGGCAATCACCACCGGCAGGTGGGTTCTTCAATTAGGTCAGCACTGGCCACTTTTTAGAGTTCGCGGAAAAGCCACCCTCGAGGCCCTCCTCTGCTCTGCCAGTATTCGGGTCAGCACGGTGCCTTAATCGGCAAGAAATACTCACGCTCCTGAACAAGGGGCAGTAGAGTACATCCCGGGAAACCAGAGAGGACTGTGGGTATTATTCTCACTTCTTCCTGGTTCCCAAGAAAACAGGGGACCTCCGTCCAATTCTGGACCTGGCGGCCTCAACATGTGGTCGCATACCAAAAGATTCCATGGTGACCCTCCGGGCCTGATCCCCATGCTAAAGCAGAGGCGCCTATTTAGCATCCTTAGACATGCAGGGCGCCTACCTGCATATCCTCATAGCTCAAGCGCATCAGAGGTTCCTGCGGCTTAGTTTCTAGGCCACCACTTCCAGTTCCGGCTCTTCCTTTGGGACTGTCATCCGCACCAGGGTCTTTACCAAATGCATGGCAGTCGTGGCGGCGTCTCTAAGGAGAAAGGGCCACTATGTGTTCCCGTACCTCGACGATTGGCTTCTCATGGCGTCTCAGCGAGGCGCTTCTGCTCATGATCCAGGACACCCAAGACCTATTTGGATCGCTGGGCATTCTTATAAATCGAGAGAAATTCCATCTTGGTACGTCGCCAAAACCTGCAGTTCATAGGAGCAGTGCTGGATACGATCCAGGGAAGAGCTTTTCTTCCAGCCGACAGGGCGGAACGCATAAGGTCCCTCATAGGGGACTTATCGATGAACCAGATCGTACCAGCCAGGTCGGTCCTTCGTCTCCTCGGACACATGGCTGCGGCCATTCCTACTGTCCCTCTCGCGTGACTCCACATGCGAATAGCATGATGGATGCTCAAAGCGCAATGGGATCAGAGGCAAGACCATTTGCAGCATCCAGTCAGGATCACGAAATCCGTGGTTGAGACTGGCAATGGTGGTTAGCCCGGAGTCGCTCTCCAAGAGGCGTCCCGTTTGCCAACGCGCCGTCCCAGAGATAACCCTCACCACGGATGCTTGGTCTCGGGTGGGGAGCACACCTAGGCAGGGTGAGGTCTCAGAGTGTATGGACCCGTTGGGCTCATCTCCATATCAGCGTCCTAGAGATGAGGCGGTCCTCTATGCACGCCAGGCCTTTCAGTCCATGATCCCGCCGTGCACCATCCTGCTTCAGACGGACAACACGGCGGTGATGTATTACCTCAACAAACAAGGAGGCGCACACTCTTACCCCCTTTGCAGGGAGGCCATGAGGGTGTGGGATTGGGTAATCGGACACGGCGCAAACCTGATCGCTGTACATGTTCCCGGAATGGACAACACGATCGCGGATGGCCTGAGTCGCTACCAGGCCAGAGTCCACGAGTGGGAACTTTTTCAGGAGGTGGCAGAAGATCTGTTCCTTCGATGGGGAACTCCAGAACTGGACTTGTTCGCATCCCCATCCAACGCAAAACTGCCCAATTTTTGCTCGCTAGATCCAGGGCCTGGTGTTTTCTGGCGAGACGCGTTGTCCCTCTCCTGGGTGAACAGATTCCTTTATGCCTTCCCTCCCTTCCCGTTGATCCAGAGAGTTCTTCTCAAGCTGCGCAGGGAGCATGCAAGAATGATTCTGGTGGCCCCGTTTTGGCCCAGACAGATTTGGTTCCCCTTGCTGGCACAGCTATCTCGGGAACCCATGCTCCCCGGTGCGCTCAACTCCACTTACTGTCTCAGGAGAGAGGTTCATTGCTTCATCCGGATCTCCGCTCTTGAACCTGCATGCATGGCTCCTAGAGACATAGCCATTTTCTTTCCACGAGGTCTACGAGAGGTTGCTGAGATTCTCTCCGCAGCCAGAAAGCGGCAACGATGCTACTTCGCCATGAAGTGCGTCGTTTTTGTCTATGGTCACGGGCTCGTGACCTTTCCCTTTAGGTTGTCCCATTGGAGTGGTTCTAGACTACCTCCTTTCTCTTTTCAATTCTGGGTTAGCCTACTCCTCTATTAGGGTGCACCTTTGTGCTATTTAATCCTACCATCTTCCGGTGGGGCACTGTACTATTACTCAGCTTAGCGCTTCTCGGGAGTTTCTTGAAGTGTTGCCTTGAGCCTCCATTAGGGACCCTGTGCCTCCAGTGGGATCTACTCTTTGTCCTGGAACAACTTCGCTCCCTCCCTTTGAGCCTGCCGTGGATTGCGAGCTACGTTTTCTGTCGTGGAAGACGTTATTTTTAGTTGCCGTTACTTCAGCCAGAAGGATTTCTGAGCTTCATGCTCTCATGTGTAAAGAGCCTTATTTGGTTTTTCACCGGGACAGAGTATCTCTACAGACGAACCCAAAGTTTTTGCCTAAGGTGGTTTCAACACTTACTTTAAATCAGGATATTGACCTTCCGGTCTACTTCCCGAGTTACTCCAACAGAGGAGAGGCTTTGCTTCATACCCTGGATGTTCACCGCAGCCTGAGGTATTACCTTAACAGAACTAAACCTCATGGGCTTCTGACCAGCTTTTCGCCTCTTTTCTCAGAGAATGGAAGGCCAACCGTGTCCAAGCAGACCTTGTCATGCTGGCTTGTCCAGTGTATCTCGTACTGCTACCAGATTAAACAAAACCCTCCCGGTTCTATCCGGGGTCATTCTACCAGAGGTGTGGCCACTTCTTTTGCAGCTTAGAAATGTCTCTATTTCAGCTATTGCGCTGCTGCTACTTGGAGCTCTGTACATACCTTTATCAGGCATTACAGTCTGGACATAGCCTCTAGGCATAGAGCCGGTTTCGCCTAGCGGTGTTGCTAAGGTCTCTTGTCCTGAGTCAGGACTTGGATTGTTTTTTCTCTTGTCTCTATGCCTCCTCCGAATCTTCTGGCAGCGTTACTGCTTGGGAATCAGTCCTAATGGTGTAACCTGCTCAAGAGCTGTATCTGAGAAGTAAGATAGTCAGTTACGTAAGAATTCACCGTAACAGTAGATCTTCGAGAACAGCTCTTGCAGCAGGTACCTTCCCGCCCTCCTTCCCCCTTAGAGGAGGTACGGCTCTGCTTAAAAAAAAAAAAATGAAAGGTTAAAGCAGAAGCAATATGTCATGGATAATTGAAATGGAGGAAAACAAACGCACACTTTGGTTGAGATTTTCTCCTTTATTGCCTTCTGACGGCGGATCCTTGGTCTCCCCTTCTGATGTCATCCTGCGGCCGGGAGTCTCTGGCGGGAGAACTGGGGATTCTGGCGGGACCGCCCCCTTATGTACCACGCCTGGCGTCTGTAGGACCCGGCGCTCCGGGGCGGTCCCGCTGAAGATAGCTAGCTAGAAATTTTTCCGTGGGGTCCTGGCGCCTGCCGGCTTCAGTCCTAATGGTGTAACCTGCTGCAAGAGCTGTTCTCGAAGATCTACTGTTACGGTAAGTTCTTACGTAACTGTACTTTCTTCTCTCTCTTCCGGGCCTGTGGCAGAAAAGAACTGGAAGGCGGGCGTCCGGGACTGCCCCTTTATACCGACGTCGTATGACGCCAGTCACCTGACCTGGGGGCGGTCCCTGCCAGGACTGCTAGCTAGAAATTTTACGGGGTCCTGCCGCCGTCATGGCCAGTCCTATATGTAATTACCTACTGCAAGAGCCTCTCTCGAAGATCTACTGTTATGGTAAGTTCTTACGTAACTGTACTTTTTGCTTGGTGGAGATCTGAAAAACACTAGTGTCCCCTAATGTTTCTTGTTACAGAACCAGTGTGTGTTAAAATGTAATGAATTAGGACAGAATTCAAACTGGTTTGTTGACTTAGGTAAAAACATATTTATCAAATATTCCTAGCTGAAATGTAAGCAAAATTCAGTTTAGTCGCCTTAAGGTCTGATGTGAGATGAAAAACGTTTGCTCTGTAAAATGTGGTATATAAAAATATGACAATTTCTCAGGACAGATTATGGTATTAACATCCAACAATGCCATCAATGGCGGTATTCTGAACATATCATGCCATCAAGAGATGCGATATGTCTGAACAATACCATCAAGATGGTATTTCAACATCTAATGCCATCAAGAGATGTGGTGTTTGCCTGGTCCTGTGGCTTGGAGGGCTGGGGCATTTAACACCTTACCTTCTGCCTTGCTGGCAACCTGTGTTTGGGAACGAGCAAAGGTTGCCGGGAGTCGGTGTGGTGAGAGAGGATTTAACATCCCAGGGTGTGCTCTCCATTCCCAGGTTGGGGTGACCAGTTAACTCAGCCTTTGACTGCCACCATGCGGAGGCCCAGTGGTAGTGCAGGCAGTGAGAGGCTTGAAGGGAGGGGCTGCAGTTTTACAGGATGTGCCATGGCGGCAGGCGCTTTTGGGAGAAAAGTGGGGGGAAAAAAGGGATCCAAGGGTGAGCCACTGCCCTGCGCACCTTCTCAGACCCGTGCCACCACCCAGTCACCTGGAGCAATTCTGGATGCAGACTCTGGTGGAAGAATGGCCCTACCCCCTCTGGCCCTGCTGCAGGGGGCAATCTGTACTTGACTCACCCCAGGTGGGTCCGAAGGAGGTGGGTGCCAACTGGGGTGAGGTGGGGACAAGTGCAGGGCTTCGCCTGCTGAATAAAAATCTGGATTAAAAAAAGAGCAAATCTCAACATCTGATACCATCATCATGCCATCCATCAACAAGTTTTTCCACAGCAACTCAAAGTTATGGTACAGCATGAGAAAAACAAAAACGTGCAGAATCCTTTGCCATCTACCATGCCTCAAAATAATTGTGACAAGTAGTTCAGGAACAAGACTCCCACCAACTCCTAACATCTACACCAGATCGGACCACTGAGGGAGAGAATACCAGCAAGCATCACTTCCCCCACCACCCTCGAACCAGGTAAAAAAATGTATTTGAAAAAGTCTGTTTCTTAATTACTGGCTAATTGCTTATATGTCATCTTTTTCTTTTCAGGTCTGTTGCTTAAAATAAAACCTACTGAATGGGATAGTACAGGTTTCTTGATATCTGCTTGTCATGTGAAACTCATGACGTGGGATTTATGTGTGGTCTACAATGCTGGGTACGGTATTAAGATTTGCACATGGGGTATAAAGTAAATCAGGTTGCCTCCCACACATTTGACTACCAAGTTTGGGTTTGGGTAACTAAAACCAGTTCATAACACAGCACACAAAAGGGGAAACAGAAAAACATTAAGTCCTCGTCTAGTAGATTGATTACCCTCCAAGTAATCTGGCCAGTTGATACAGAGCTGTATGCATGCAGTATTGAAAAGAATGATCTGGTACTATCTAGGAGCATTGAGGCAGAGGAAATAACCCAAAAGGTAATAACCAAAACCGAAAATGTCTCTGATACAATTGTACAACAGGTAGACACAGGAAAACGTTTACCTTATCTTTACTTTAAGGAACAAATTGAACAAACTGTTCAGAATAGCAGAGCTAGAAACAGAGAAGGAACACATACGTGAACTGTTCTCAAAAGATGCACAAGATTGTGGGCTAACAGACCTCCATGCTAATAGGATACCAACTGACCCAACCAAAGGTCCGGTTTACGTATGTCAGTATGGAATACCACTGGCATCTTATGAATCCATACAAGAGATACCGGATACTTTAAAGGTGCACAGAATCATAAAGAAAGTCAGTTCTGTTTATAATTCACCCTTCTGGCCTGTATTAAAACCAACAGGAAAAAGACATTCACAATTGACCATTAACTGAATAAACCAGTACCGTTATGTCGCTGGCCCATGACATACCTAGATCAAAGTTTAACAGAAATTGAAGGTGCAAAGTATTTTACTACTCTAGATATAACAAATGGATTCTGGACCCTTAAGGTGCATCCCAAAGACCCCAAGAGAAATCCAGGACAGTCCGTGAGTCTAAGGAATGAGAAAATACTCAAATCAGGGAGTAGTCTATTCCAATGCAGTCACAGAAACAACAGAAAGGAGCATAAGAAAAGTACAGCCACTCACCAAAGTTAAAGTGAAATACAGCAACTTTTATTTAAACATACGTCTTGAAGGTTGCACTAAAAAGACCAGCATTTGGGGGATATGGATGCCCCTTTCATCAGGGAGTACAGCGCTCCTATAAACATACATGTTTAGGGTTTTACTTACACCTCTCTTGTATTTCAATAGAAGCAGACACCTTACATAAATTAGCACCATTTTACAAGTAGACAGGAATCTAAAATGTTCCTCTTCTACAGTTACAAACATATTTCTGGTAAAACTGTTTCATTGTACTACCCTGGCAGAGGTGCTGACTCGTGTCTGAAGTTCTCCATGGATTTGTGTAAAAGATTACAAGTACACTCTAGAGTATTGTATACTTTATCTGTTTATTGGCCGTCAGGCTGATACAAGAACACCTTTAACTTGTGAAGTATGTAGTTATTTAACTCACATTGGACTGGCTGGCTCCTGTATGCCATGAACATGGACAGGGATTTTGTGCCTTAAATAGCAACAATGATAATACATGTATCTGGGGTGCCCGCTCTCATACTAAGCATACTTAACTTAAACTTGATAATATAGCCATGCAGGTTTGGCTGCCTTCCGCCTTTGGGTGTTCCCCTTCATACTTTCATGGATGCCTTGAATCCCTGAAGGCAGGTGAAGCTGTGCCTAGTGATACTGACATGCACTTACTGACTTGTACTTAATACTTTCCATGCGCCCACGATTTGCCATAGGGCTGCAGGGACTAATAGATATGTGTGCATGTATGTATATTTATTTATTTATTTCAAAGGTTTTACCAGGAAAGACAGGTTGAGCTGGTATCAGTTCATTCCCAGACACATCCTGAGGGAAAAAGAAGAGAACGGTGCAAACGTAAAATACAATGTTCAAATAAAATGCAATAATGGAGCCATCCCGTTTGGCGCAGCGGTTGGATTTCCGCTGGCAATGCCAGTGACCTGGGTTCAGGAACGGGAGATGGAGGTTCGGCAAGGGGGAGGAGGTTTGAGTGTCCCAGGGACAACTCATTTTCTCTGGGGGGAGGGGGGGAAACCAAGGCTTGGTGCTTGTCTGACCCCAGGTGGAGACCAGAGGTTCAGCAAGCCCAAGTCACTAGCAAGGGGGTGGCGTGATGGACGTGGGTGCCTAGCGCGGACGTCCGGGCACACATCATGCCTGGAACACCAGAAAGATCACTCACAGCACTCCCAGGTAGATGGAGCACCAGCCCCAATCCCCAATGACCCTACCTGTCCCGGTGATGGCATCCTTGTGACAGGGAGCTCCTGCCTCTCTTGAGGACCGACCTTTTCTTAAATCTGTTGCAACAGTTCTTCTATTTCTCAATTTAATCTGTCCTTTACAATTTCTAGTCCATAAGGTTGGCCACCTATGGGCATCCCCTTCTTTCTTGACTATACTATAGTGTTCTCTTTAATTTTCCTTTTCCCTCTCAGGTCCTCGTACAGTGAGGTTATTGTAGTGACCTCCAAGCATATGTAAAACAGGTTGTGTTTATCGTTGTTGGATTTAGTATGTACTAGCACTATGTCATAAAATACCTTGATGTATATACTGTACTTTATGTTTATGAAATCTGTAAATGTTGAAAATACCATGGCACTAGGTGTTTTTGATAATGGTAAAGTGTACTAGGTGACTATTATAGAAATTAAGTTAGTCGTACTATTTAAAATGCATGTAAATTACTGTAAACTGAACAAGTCTGAAATTTCATGGATATTTGCATATATCCCATGTTGCTTTGCATTATGGAAGTATGTATGATGTTGTTTTTTTTTTTTGAAACTTGATTTGTTGCCAATGCCCTTTGAGGTAACCTTTTTCAGATTTTCCGCATTGAGGTTCTTTGTCTATAGATTGTTTTGTTTTTCCTTTTTGAGACCCCACTACCAAAGCAAACAAGGCCCACATAGGGATGAAGGGTTTTCACTGAAAAGTTGTTAGATCAGAGATCACTGTTAGTAGGTGCTGGCTAAGTGCAGAGAAAGAACATACATAATCTGTTGCTGCAAACTGATGTATTGAAGAAAGAATATGCCATTGCTGAATGTTATTTCCTATATTTTGAATAAACATCACACAGAGATTGTGTGTTGAACTTGAAGTTCGGTGTCTGGTCTATCTGTTATCCCATAACTCCACAGTCCTGACGAAACCATAAGACATCAGGGTGTAAGGGCCCCACCTCGTACCTGCCTGGGGGGGCAAGCCACGGCTACATGGGGGATGGACTCCGGGCTCCAGGTAAGAGGGCGGGGACTAGAAGGCCGTAGGTGTCTTCTGAAGGGAGTGGAGTGCTTCGGGTAGGGGGAGCATAAATAGAAAGTGAAAAAAAATGCAATAATGGAAATTATTATATACATCCACCCCTCCTGTTCTGCCTGTCTGTTCTAAACAACATATATCCAGACAATTCCTTCCCCAAGTCTCCATTCAGTTCACCATGTTTGAGTTATCCCTATTATGTGAGAACTAACTAGATGACATTGTTCTTTGAAGTTGACCTGTTTATGCTTCTTGCATTGATGAGCAGGCATTTCCATGGGATATTTTCACCAGATTTTATGACCTTTGTCGTCCTAAAAAATTTTTTTTCATATCTCAGGAGTACCTCACTATGCTTACTACTGCAATCAGCCTGCAGGTCTGAGCTGCCCTGGAGAGTGGAATTTTATGCAAATTAGAGAACGATTTCTCTGCTGCATGGGCACGCTCCACTCTGCCCTCTAACGACAGATTTATTTCTGTGTCTGAGGAAGAGGTCACTCCAAAGAGCTCTGTCATATGGTGTGGGATTTTCAAAGCAATCGACACAACCAATTTGGTGCATAAAAAAATGCCAGGATGGCATTCATTTTATTAGATGAGAAAAATTTTAACAGAAATGAAGAAGGTTAGCTTTTTTCAAAGAACAAATAAACAAAATCACTGCTGGAGCAGCAGGAACACCAGGTTTTGCTCAGCCTACTCAAAGTGGTAGTGTAAGCCCACTCTCTCTCTCACCAGGTCTTACACCTCTCACAGTCAGTCTCCAACTGACTCCCTATCTAAAATTTTTGTCCCTAGTGGAAGCTTTTATACCTTAGTCTAATTGATATCAGATGTCATGTGACTGGACAATTGAACCTTTTCTCCTTAATAATCACCTTCACTAAACATCCTTGATATCCGATAACATTCATTGTACATTAAGAATGACTGACCTTTATATTCCACATATCACATTAAACATAATAGGTTGTTAAGCACTCGAAAATATATTTTTATCCTGAAAGAGCTCATTAAAGGGTGAGGCCCCTCCTACTTTGCTGACCTCATCAGCCACCATTTTGTATAAAAACACTGATTGTGGGCTGCCATCCCTATAGTAGTCCCTCTGATGCAGCTCCACAGTAACAGGTACAACTATTTTTTTATTCTGCATAGTTGTGTTCCTAAGGCATCTCTGAGTTGGCAGAGGGAAGAGTAGATTAAGGGTGCACTCCTTATCTCCCTTCTCCTGCCAGCTCATGAGAACTGAATCCCATTACTTTATTAACTTCTTGTATTTTCTTAAATTGCTTTCAAGAAACAACCACAAGAGCTTAAATCTTTAGCCGTACACTTTGGGTGGGATATTCAGACTGCGCGAGAAAGATGCACAATAGAGGGAGCAGGCGCATGTCCAGTGCACCATTGTGCAATAGGCACGATATTCAAACCATGCGCAGGACAAGGTGCGCCTGCGCAATGTGGCTGAATATCGCACCAGATGCACCATGGTGCAACAAGGGATGCGCCATGGAGCAGGGACGATGCGCAATAGCACCCCTAGGGATGCACATAGACAAAGACAGAAAGCAGCTGAGCAACAGCCATGGATGCGCCATGTGCCAAGGAGCATGCACCAGGACAGACGGACCATCCCCCCACCCACCAGGTCAAGGCTCCCATGAGCAGCACAACCAGACGGGTGCAGGATGGACCACTGACCCTCGAACCCCAGTGCTGAACCACCAGCAGATGTGACCCAGTAGTCCCCACCTGCTGGGCACAGCACCCCTGCACCGTCCACCAGTCAACAGGGACCAGGAGCCAATGACGGCCAAGCCCCACCCATAACACGGCAGCACACCATTGCTGCCCCACCCCAGTACAGAGCGCCCGAGACACCCAGCCCAGAAGCAGAACCAAACAGCGCATGGCATTGAAGGCAGTCCAGCACCACTGTGCCAAGGCATCCAGGTGCCCCGAAGCGCAATGCACAAGTACCACAACCCCACCATGACCACCCAATGCAGGCGGTGACACTGTCCACCAACGCCACCATAACCCACACAAGGCCCACCAGCATGGCCCACATGGAGGCACAGCAAGGTGGGTGACCCAGCATCAGTACCCGAGGGACCCTGCATAGGACAAGAACCGCCCTGGATGCCAGCACAAGCATGAAGGCACCACGAACACAGGGTCAGAGCAAGGTTCTCCACCCATGTACCCACCCCGCCACAGCACCGGCCCCACCAGGCAGCACAGCACCCTCTCGTGGTGCATGGAGGCCTGCGCCACACAGGAGGCAACACAGGACACACACAATGCCCCCCCACCTAGTCATATGGGCACACCTGCAAACAGCAACACAAAGCAGTGCGACAGGCCTTGCTGTCGCGAGGCTCATGGTGCCATGTAACCTGTGGCCAGCCCACCCCCAGGGTGCAGGTGAGCCTGAAATGTGGTGGTTGCCCTATGACCCTGGCTGCCCCGATGGCAGGCGAAGGGGCCTGTGACCAGGCCACCACCCGCATGCAGCAGGACCCCATGTGACAGCCACCAGACCATAGACACCACCCCAGTCACCATGGATAGCATGGAGGAAGCAACCAATAGTACCTGCCCACAGTGGCAACAGGGACGGATGTGCGATAGTCCAGGGGCCAAAATGGCAGCAGCAAGGGTGCCGTGCCTGCAAGGTGACAGGTATGTGCTGCCCCTGAAGGCACGCCATCAGCCAAGCATGCGGTGGTGGGGGTCACACGACCATGTGTACCACAGCCGCACATGGTGGCAGTGTAGCAGCAATGGCCACAGCTGCACAGGCAAAGCACACACCGACAGGGGCGGATGGGATACAGCAGATGCACCACATCCCACTGCACACAGGCAAACGGTGCACAGGGCACAACACACATGCCCCAGACAGAGCCCATGGCCCCTTCCCACACCAGTAGAGTAGCCCCACCAGGCACACCCATGCCCAAGCCATCCCCACCCCACAGTAGCCATGCACACCATTGCAACAAGGCACCATGCACCCGCTGCAAATCGGAGACCGACATGGACGTGGATATAAACAAATGTATTCAAACGGAACAACAGCAACAGAATCAGAACCTATATATGGATATGTACAACAGAGGGGGGATGGGTGGGGACACTACAAGGGGGGAGGGGAAAGGGCAGGGGACAACAGTCAAGGCAAAGGTGGGAGACATGGGGGCGTGGGATACAGTCCAGGGAGGGATTGAGTGCCTCCACATGCTTCAAGCGCTACTGGCGGCCCCGATCCTCTCCTGCCGCCCTGTGGTGGTGCCGCCGCCTGTCCCCCCCCGTCCATCCTCTTTAGCAGCTCCAGTGTCGCCCGGTAACCTGTAGGATCTCCCAAGGGTCCTCTCCATGGCCTCCCAATGACGGCCACCTAGGAAAAGGGAGCAGAATCAGTATGAGTGACTGCCCTGACCAACGCAGCCCACCCAATGTGCACGGCCTGCATCAGTGACCGGCGCCCCTGGGATGTCATGCGACCACCCACAGTGAGTGTGCCCACATGAGCCACCCACCCGGGCAACCGTAGCCATGTAAACTGCTGCACACCATCCCCACCCATGCACCGCACAGCACCATCCTGGCCATCCAGCGTCATGGTAATGCAATGAGATGGCAGTGGCACAGCCAGGCACCGAGTGCACCCACAGCCCACCTGCGACACCCACCCACATGTGCAGGCCCACAAGACGGTGCAGCGGGCACCATGGGAAGTGCACAGCAGGAGGGGCCATGCCACACCACCACTCCTGTAACCCACCCTGCACAGGTGTATATAAGGAAACACGGTACTCACCTGCATCCTGGTCTTCAGGGTGCTGCCGACCCACAGCACCACCACTGTGGCCTTTCCGCATGGCTACTCCCCCAGCATGGTCCTGATCCTGCTGCTCCCTGGCCAGCCGTGCCCTACAGTGTTCCTCCGGGCCTGGGGAGAAAACATGGAGAGAGTTACATCTGACCCATAGGTCCCACCCCCCCGGGTGTCTGCCCGCACAGCCTGTCTGTGTTGCGGTGGCATAGGGTGGGCACGATGCTCCACCACACCCAACGACACAGGTGCTGGCCCCCCCGGAGGCCTGGCCTGCCAATCCCTGTGCCCCGAGGACTGTTGGAGATGGTAGTGATGGTCATGGAGTACCTACCTGGCTGTGGCACTGCTCCCCACTGGGCATGTGCCTGCAGGCACCTCAGGTGGTCAGGGTGATGTCGCCGGAGGTCACCATAGCGGTGGCGACACTGCTCCCTGGTACGATGGCTCCCAGTGGCCTCTTCAAGCCCATCAGCCACCTCCTGCCACACCGCACTGTGGGGCCTCTGGAGGGGCACCTGCCCAAACAGGGCACCAGCATGTGGCTCTACAAGGACCACCAGGTTGGCCTTCTCAATGGCACTCCACACTGAGGCTCTGGTGCGCGGCATGATCCAGGCTGTCCACAGTGCAAAATGGCGCCCAGTAGCGCACGTGCCCCACGTGCTGTGGCAGTGTGGTGCTGTGCTGCCAGTCACAATCATGCTGGCACCGTACTGCGCATTGGGGGGGCAGCCATGCGGCTGCATGGTGCCTAGAGGGCAAAGGGCAGCTGCAGGGTCAAGGGTCGGGCAGTGCACGGAGCACCACTGCGCTATTGGGAGGCCCTGTATGGTGCGTGGTAGGGTGCATGTGTGTGACGCCATGCAGTTGCCTACCACGCTGGGCGCCATGGCACCTATGGTGCAGTGGCACAATATGGGGCATGATGGCACTGCGCCATCTGCACTATGACACGTGTCCTGTAGGACTTATGGCACATGCGCGCCACAGGCAGAGTAGTGGCTGTGCACTGTACTGCCTCCCGCACTAAGTGCGTATGCTGCACTGCTCATGTACGTGTCAGCACCATGCGCATGCGTGGTGTGGGTCCGATTGCGCACGTTACAGTGGTGCGCCAAGAGCTGAGCATGCACACCATTGCGCAAGGCGCAGCAGCGCGATATTCAGCCAGGTTATGTAAATCAGCTCATGATCCATTTTGCAGCGCATCGGCTGCATTCGCATCCTATTACAGTTGCGCATACCCTCATTTGCATGCGATGCACTATAAAAGCGACATGGAAATGCATAGGCCATGGATCAGTATTGCAGCCTTTGGAGGTACGTGCCATGCTGTGGAAATGTGGGGACAGTGGTCTGGGAGGGCTGTATGGGACTGCACAGTCCATGGTAACACCTGTATATCTCCCCAGGTTCAAGCATGACCGAACGTGAGGAGGACGAGGAGCAGGGGAGGGTGCAGAAGCGGAGGCCCAACTTCACCAGGGCAGAAGGCCTACCTTGACAGGGAGCCACTCCTCAGTGGACAGAGAGGCACACCACAGGCCCATGCGGCTGCGTGGGGCAAGGTGGCACGTGCGGTCAATCAGCAGGGCAGCCACCAGCGTTCTGTACAGAAGTGCAAGAAGAAGGTTGGCATGGACAGGAGAAGGATTAAGGACAAGGTGGCTGCCATCAGGGCAGCGTGTGCAGCCACTGGTGGGGGCCAGCAGGACATGCCTCGCCTGATGCCACTGGAGGAGCAAGTGGCCAGCAGCATGCGGTGTTGTGCCATTGAGGGTGTGCCTGGTGGAGGCTTCCAGATGGGCGGTAGCCCATCACTACATGGTAGAACCTATGCAAGCAGTGTGTGGGTGGCAGGGGGGGCGGGGTCCAGGGCCAGGTGGAACCACTGATGGTACTGTGTTCCTTTACAGCTCCTGAGTATCTGCATGGGGCAGCGGTGGTGGATGTGTCCACCGAGGGGGCAGCCCTGGAACCGGTGGAGCACCCATCCACCTCCACAGGTGTCCGAGGGACTGACCACCTGCAGCCATGCACAGCTGTCTGGACTGATGCCTGTGGTGCGGATGCGGATGAGGCTCTGGCTGTGTTCCAGCAGGATGCCAGGCACAGTGTCCTGTGTGTTGAGACACAGATCGGGGCCATCTCCAGTACCGATGATGATGTGATGCATGTCCCGGACAGAGATGTTGGTGGGTCACAGGGGGAACCCACGACTGGCATCCACCTAGGTAGCAGAGTGGGCAGCGCTGGCATGGTTGCCTGCCCAACAGCCCTTGTCCCTGACATGCCTGCAGCACTCAGTGGGGCAGCACTGGTGTGTGGATGCGGGAGTGGGGTTGGTGGCGCCGATGCAGCCACACCGGTGGTGCCCAGCGCTCAGCAGCCGGAGGGGCAGAGGCAGCAGCTGGTCAGTGTTGGGGGCGGCAACAGTGCACTGCGTGAGGATGTACCCCAAGAAGGCACTGCCGTGCAGTGCCCATCACGGGGCGCTGTGCCGCAGGGTCAGGAACAACACAGGGGTCAGCATGTTGGCCATGCAGATGACCCCTTGGACACCCACAGCTATCTTCTCCAGGCCTCTGTGGATCAGCAGGTACAGTTCATAGTGGCGGTGGATGCACTCCATGCGGAGCTGTGTCAGGCAAAGGAGTGGCACAGCAGGGACCATGCCCTGCTCCTGGCAGAGTTGGCTTAACAGTGGGCGGATGTGACCGCAGCCATCGACAGGCACACCACTGTGATGGCGACTGTCATGGCTACCCTGGCTGATCAACTGTGTGCCCAGCCACTGCACACCCCGCAGAGTGCAATGTCCACCCCCCGTTCTCGGCTTTGGGTGACCCCTGCCATGTCGATGCCGGGTTCAGCTGTGGGCATACCGAGCACGCCTGGTGTGGGCATGTTTGGTGGCCTGCAGACACCTGCGCGGACATGGTCACATTCACGCAGCGTCACCCCTGGGGGACCTTCGATGCCACCCCATGAGGCCACTGGTCAGCCTGTTACAGCTGGCAGGTCTCGGCAGGGCCGCCCACACATCCATGGTGGCTGTGCTACTGTGCAGCATGACTGACCCTTCCCCCTCCACGACCGCTGTCTGCCGCTGCCCAGTGTGCACTGTGGTGTTCTGTGTGTGACGCATGAGTGTGGTGCCCTGTCCTGCACTCACACGGTCCCTGTGCACACCCACACAGTTGCTGGCCATTGTGGCGTGTGCATGATGATGCCAGCATAGCACTGTCCACCACTGTGCAACAGTGCTCAGCGTCTGACACGCACAGTGCCTGCCACTGGGTGTGGTTGTGTTGGGTCCTGTGTGGGTGTGGAGGGAGAGCGTATGGGGGTGGGTGTGCATGTGGCCCTGTGGGCACGGGTTGGGGTGTGTGTGTGCATGCTGTGTGCAGCCCTGCTGTTCTCTGCCTTTGGTGCAGGCCCCTGCCCATTCCCGCACCACTGCCGCCAAACCTGCCCTGGTGTCCGCCCCTGCCTGTCCGTCTGCTGTGCCGTTGGCCCTGGTGCCTGCTCGTGGCCCTGTTAATCTACCTGTGTGGTCCATAGTGCTCCTCTGCAATGGTGTCCTGGTGCTGCTGGGCCATCCGGGCCAGCCTGCGATCCCTTCACCTAGGGGATGGCTGCCCAGCACCAGCTGGACTAGTGTCCTCATCGTCTCCACCGCTGTCCCCCCTCCTCGACCTCAACAGCTATCCCACACTCGGTGGCCATGTTGTGCAGGATACAGAGGGCCAGGAATAGCCCGCAGGCCTTTGAGAGGCTGTACTGTAGGGCACCGCCAGAAGTATGCAGGCAACAGAAACATGCCTTCAGCAGCCTGAACACCTGCTCGATGATATTCTGTGTTGTGGCGTGTGCCTCATTGTACTGTTGCTGTGCTGGGGTCAAGGGGCGCCGGTATGGTGTGAGCAGCCAGGGCCACAGCGGGTACCCACTGTCACCTGTGTGTAGAGAGGTATCATTAGCATAGTGGTCTGTGACACTGTGCCACTAGCCTTCTAGGCTGATCCCCATGGCACCCCTGCCCTTGCCCCACACACACCCCATCTGCACCCATCATCTGGCGTGCACTGCATACTCGCCTACCAGATGGCCAGTGGGGATGTCCCCACTCTCGAACCTATGGCACAGTGCAGATTGGTGCCAGATGAAGGCATCATGTGCTCCCCCAGGGTGCATGGCACAGACATTGATTATGCGCCCCCTGGCATTGCACACCGCCTGGCAGTTGACACTCAGGTATCCCTTGTGGTTTATATATGCCGCCTCCTCCAGGCCAGGTGGCATGCAGATGCCAACATGGGTGCAGTCGATGGCCTCGAGCACACCAGGCAACAGTGCTACCCTGTGGAACTCCTGCATGTTTGCTGTGTGCTCCGCCTATGTGCTGGAGAAATGGATGTACTCCGCAGCATGTGGCAGCAGTGCGCTTAGGGATTGTGTGAGTAGGCATGATGTGGCCGACTGGGTTATGCCTGTTGTGTCCCCTGTTGGTCTCTGGAAGGTGCCCGTGGTGAGCAGGCACATGACTGCTGTGATCTTTGTCTCCACGGACAGAGCATGGCTCTGTCTTGTGGGTGCCTGCATCTCCTCACTGCACAGCTCACAGAGCCACCTCAGAATGGCCCAGTTCAGGCGGTACTGGCCCACAATCTCAATGTCACTGTACAGCTCAAAGCTGATGCGGGCATGGTACAGCCTGTTCTGGGCATACCACCGACGGGCCCTTCCACAGCCACGCCTCCCTGCTGCCTGCCTCCTCACACCCCTCATTACCGCCTCCATCTGGAAGGTGGCACTGGCCATGTCCCTGCTTGGTGTTCTCCCTCCCAGGGCGGCAGACTACCTGGTCCCCCCGCCTGTCTGCTGCTGTTACTGCCCCTGCACCGGGTGCACCCCTGGCACTACACCACTGTGTGTCCTGCCTCTGCCCCACTGCTCTCCTTCTGTGGCATGCTCAGACCCTCATGTACACACACACACTCCTCCAGTGGCCCCACGTCCACCTCTTGGCCACCTCTGACTGCCTGCTTCTTTGCTTGGCTCTCTGTCTCCACACTCCCCCGCTATGGCTCCTCTCTAGCGCAATCATCCTCCCCTTACTTGCTCCCTTTTCTATTCGCTCACATCCGCTATCGCGCAACTTCCACTTGCTCTGCTGTTGCGCACGTCGCCTGCTGTTGAATATCGCACTGCAGCATTATTCCTGGTTACGCCCCCTGCACTTGAGCATGCATTCATTACTGTTGCGCTATGGCGCATTGGGTTTTGTACTGCACATCTGATGCGGCTGAATATCGCATTGTTGCGCATGTCCGTTCTTGCGCGGGCGCATCCATATTGCGCATGATGCAACTACTCTGAATATCCCACCCTTTGTTTATGTGCAGGGGCTCCCAGCTGTGGGTATATTTTGATTTTGTAACTCTATTTGTTTTTTAGACAAACATGTCACTCTGTACTTTAAAACAATTTAACAAGAAGGGGGTTACATGTTGTAAATTTTCCTGCAGCAATTTAACCCCCTTTGCTGCTTAGCTTGATTTATAAGATAGTTCCTTCTAGAACAAATCACTATTTATACTTTAGGTTTTACAATTCATCTAGCCATTTGCAATGTATATACTTCTTCCATGCTTACAATATTTTGGATCCATTTTATTCTAGCATATCTTTTTCGGTTAACCTGCTACCATGATTCGGTGTCACTATACATTGATCTCCCTATACTGGACCTTAGTTGAAAAGAGAAAATAAGAAAATGAGTTGGGTATAGAACAGAGAAGGGGAAGGGGGATTTGCCTAGACGTGGCCAACCTTCCAGACTAGAGTGTAGGAGAAAGGACAGTACATAGCAAAGAAAAGAAACATTGCAACAATAAGGTCTTTAGAGAAAGCCGTGGTCCATCTATCATGGCAGGGACTCTCTCTCTTACTTTTCTTTGCACGTCCATTTTGTACATTCCACCAGGCACCTCCCTAAGGGACATTACTCTAGTGCCTATGTGCCACTTCATTTCCCAGTTAGGAATTCCAGCCAGCATATAAATCTGGCATGTTAGCCATGTTGCAGATATTACAAGCACCTATGCTCTCTTTGTAATCACCTGACATTTGTAGGCATACATCTCAGCATTCAGTATACCTTTCTTAACCATGGAGCTGGGGTTAAACAGGAGACAGGGGTAACTCTGTGACAAACTCTCTTCATCTAACTTCCAGTATAGCAGTTGTTGCCAACTTTCTTAGTTTTTTCCTAGTAGTTTTATTTCCCATTTTGAATCTCTGCTTTGCTTTTCTCCAGTTCCTGAGCGGTTCCCAGGAAACAGAGAAAAATCCTTTTCCTCATGGTTTTCTCATTGTAAACCGTGTTAAGTGCCAATATTTTGTTTTAAGAATATTTAGATAAATAACTCTTTCTAGTCGAATTGTGGCTGTTGTCACCTCCAGTTCCCCGGTCCTCAGGAACTGAGGCACAATTGGTGATTTTTGCTTTATTTTGTATTTGAATTTCTTAAATAACTGTTTTTTGTTAGCGGTTTGCATATATTTAGGAGCTGAACCGCAAACTCTGCTTTTTCACATTTGGGAACCAACTTTTTGTGGGTTTGTTGTGACTGGCATGTCTGACAAACCCAGAAAGAAAATGGGACTTAGACTTCAAAAATTCTATAAAATGCTTCAATCTCCTGGCTTAGGTGGACTGTCACAAGTTGTATTAAGGTACCTGGGTCCAGACCACCTTTTCTCTGATTGTGAGCTTTGTAATAAGTTCTACCCTAAAACCCTTAAAAGAGAGCTGAAAGATTAGAAGACTTAGTGGCTTCTCAGTCTGCCTCTACGTCACCTAAGCACACTGGTGAGGGTCCATCCTTTCATAGTAAGCAGAAGGACATGCCTGCTAAAGGTGCCTCAGAGTTCTGGGTGTCTGAATGGGGGAACCCTGAGTCAAGTAAACATAAAGGACACTCGGAGCAGGTTTCAGAGAGATGGTGCCTGCTAAGAAAAAAAAGCATGTTGCTGCCCCTTCTCCTGAATAAGGAAAGGAGCTGGCAGTGGACAGAAGTAAAATGCCATCTATGGAGGATATGACTAAGGCATGGCAGTTTCTCCAGGTCTTTCAAGCCATAGGGTCACTGATGGGCATGCCAGTTCCCCCTCTGGTTCCTGTTCCCACCCTGGTTCTGAAGGATCAGGGGGCCAAATTTTATTGTGATGAAGAGGAGGAAGAGGGGGAGCCTACAGAGCCTGATGGTTCTCCTGAGCAAGAGTTCTGTTCCCTTCCCTGGGGCCAGGATGATTTCTCTTCACACTACTCTTTCGTGAGGCAGATGGTAAACACCCTCAACCTTTTCACTCAGGAGACTGTGGAGGATGAGGTAGAATTTTTGGACATGATGGGATTAACCTCGACCAAGAGGTTGCTCCTTCTGGTGCATAAACCCCCTTAAGAAGGCAACCTGCAGGCTTTTACTGACTCCCACATCCACCCCTAGAACTGACAAAAAGATTGAAAAGAAGTACCAGCTTGATAAATGGGATGCTGAGTACCTTTATTCCCATCCTGACCATGAAGGGTAGTACAGGCTGCGACGTGATAAAGCTAAGTTTCCCCTCTCTACCCAGCCTCAAGACAAGGACTCCAGGAAAATGTATAGTATGGGGAAAAAGTAAATACTCCTGCATCCCTGCTGCTAAGGCAATCTGCATACGTGGCTTATACTGCCCAATAACAAAAAGTTCTATGAAGCTCCATCCTGGCCACGAGTGAAAAAGCTTCTGAGGATTTGGCACAAGACTTAGAAGCCACTGCTAAGTCAGGCCTGGATGCTACTAAGGATCAGTTTCATGTGACAGAGGGTACCAATGATATTGCCTTTGGGGTCATGGCCCATGCAATATCCCTGAGAAGGTTTGCTTGGCTCAGGACTATAGACTTCTCCTGAGATACTCAGGAAAAGGCCATCAATTTTCCCTGTGAAGGAAATTCCCTATTTGGTGACAAGACAGAGGCATACATGAAAAAGGTAAAGGAGTACAAATCCACCTACGAAAGCAACATGGAGAAGGAAAGAGCCTCCACTTCTAATAGGCCTTATGGAAGGGGAGGTAGGGGTTATTTCCCCATGGTTTCCTGCCCTATGACTTCTCCTAGCTGAGAGATTTCTATAGAGACAGAGGTAGGAGGAGCTCCAGGTGCTGACTCAACCCCAGCACCCAAGGGTCAGCCCAAGCAGAACCCCTGATGAGTCGGTCCAGGGTGCTCATCCATTGCCAGTGGGGGCAAGGCTGGCTTACTGTTTTAAGGAATGGAGGAACATCACCACGGACAGGTGGGTCTTGGAAGTAGTGAGCCAAGGGCTCACTCTGTAGTTCAAAAGGTTCCTCAGACTGCAGGTTCACAGAAACTTTACACCTCCCACTCCAACAGAAAAGATCCTGCTGGAGTTAGAGGTCAAAAAGTTGTTGCAGGCAAAGGCAGCAGAAATAGTCCCCCCATCTCAGTGGGGAAAGGGCCTTTACTCAAGATACCTTTACTCGCCCACCAGAAAAATGGGGAGTGGTGACCCATTTTGGATCTCAGATATCTGAACAAACATCTCAAAAAGGAAAAGTTCAAGATGTAACCAAGGCTGCAGTGATACCATCCTTTCAGCAAGGGGACTGGCTAGTGTCTCCAGGCCTGAAAGATGCCTACATCCATATTTCAATCAGGCCCAACCAGAGGAATTATTTAAGATTCAGGGTAGGGACAAGTGATTACCAGTTTGCAGCCCTCCTCTTTGGGCTCTTGTCAGCTCCCAAGGTGTTCACAAAGTGCTTAGCTGTGGTGGCAGCACACTTCAGGAGACATGAAGTACTGTTTTTTCCTTACCTAGGTAACTGGTTGGTCGCAGGTAAGTCACACCAGGAGGCCAATGCCTCTCTCTTCCTCTCTCGGCATGCCCTGAAGGATCTGGGATTTCTCATAAACACCCAGAAGTCTCAGACAGAACCAGTATAAGTGCTGGAGTTCATAGGAGTAGAATTGGATGCCCTTCAAGGGAGGGCCTTCCACCCACAAGAGAGAGAGAGAGTGAGAAATCTCATCAATTTGGTGAAGTCTTTCAGCCTGGGTCAGCCCAGGTCAGCAAGAGACTTCATTCAGTTATTAGGCAATATGACCTCCTCCACAGCAGCAGTGGCAGGGGTCAGGTTCCAAATGAGAGACATCCAGTACCACCTAAGGGCCCATTGGTCCCAAATATGAGACCCTCTTTCAAGGCTGGTGCCTGTGGTAAAGTCCCTCTTAAGAGCACTGGACTGGTGGAAAGAAGAGGACAACCTCAGGGAGGGTGTGCCCTTCCTGTAGCAGTCACCCACAGTAGTTCTGACAACAGATGCCTCCCTAATATGCTGTGGAGCTCACCTGGCAGACCTGACAGTAAGTGGGGTGTGGTCTCTCCAGGAATACTAGGAGCACATAAACCTGCTGGAACTCAGGGCAGTTTTCCTGGATCTACAGTCTTTCGCTCTTCATGTCAAGGTTAGGACAGACAACACCACCCCCATGTACTACATCAACAAACAAGGGGGCACAAGTCTGATCCTCAAAGCTATGTACAGAAGCAATGAAGATCTGTAATCTGGCTTACTCCCTGGAGGTGCAGTTTTCAGCAGTTCACCTGCCAGGAAAGGAAAATGTCTTGGCAGATTCCCTCAGCAGGCTCAGCCAGTGACATCATGAATGGACCCTGAACAAGAAGATCTTGGCCACATTGTTCAGGAGGTGGGGCACACCAGAGATAGATCTGTTTGCATCCTGGGATAATCATCATCTTCCCCGATCCCACTGGATGCCCTGACTCTATAGACTGGTCAGGGAGGTTCCTGTTTGCCTTCCTTCCCTTCACTCTCTTGCTGAGAGTACTCCTGAAGCTGAGGAGCCAGTCTGTGACTATTATCCTAATTGTCCCAGATTGGGGCAGGCAGATCTGGAATTCCCTCCTCCTGGCCCCCTCCAACAAGCAGCCCATCTGCCTTTTACTGAGGCACAACCTGTTGACCATGTCTCAGGGCAGGATTACCTCCCCAAACCGAGGTCTCTGCACCTCAAGGCATGGTTCTTGAAGAGCTACAGTACTCTGACTTTCACCTCTCTGAGGAAGTCTTGAAAAGTCCTCAGGGTCTCCAGAAAACCAGCAACTAGGAAATCCTGTTTCCAAGCGGAAAAGGTTCTCTCTGTGGTGTGCCCCTAAGCAGCTCAGCCCTTTACAAGCAGATCTGTCCACAATCCTAGACTACTTAGTCCACCTTCAGTCCCTGGGCTTCAGGCATTCGACTCTTAAGATGCACCTGGCTGCAGTGTCTGCTTATGTTTCAGCAGGTAAGGAGAAAATGGTGGCTTCACACCCCATTTTCAGGAGGTTCTTTAACCTTTGCTGTGCTGCAGACTGATATATCAGTCCAGAATTACTGTGTTCTAATTCTGTCGGCAGCCTAAGGGGTCAAAGGGCTTCTGCACCTGCATTCCCTGGTTAGGAACTCAGTCCTCCCCCCTATGGGATTTGAACCTGTGCATAGCGAAGTTTATGGACTCCCTTTTTCAGCCCATGGCTAGTGCTGATTTGAAGTACGTCACTTTGAAAACAGTGTTCCTGGTGGCCATATCTTCTGCCAGAAGGGTGTCTGAGCTGTAGGCCCTCTGCACAGATTCGAATTACATTATCTTTCCAGCGACATGTAGTCCTAAGGACAAATAGAAGATTTCTCCCTGAGGTAATGTCTGAATTTCACCTGAACCAGCCCATCACCCTACCAGTGTTCTTTATAATAAAATCCAGCTCTGGAGAGCAGAGGCTCCAAAGTCTGGGTGTCAAAAGGACACTTAGTTACTGCCTGGATTGCACTAAGGAACTCAGGTTTTCCCATCTGCAGCTGTTCCTCACATATGGTGAGACAGGCAAGGGTAGGCCAGCCTCCAAGAGAACTATTGCTTGCTGGATAGTCTCCTGCATCCAGTTTGGTTATAGCAAAGTTGGCAAACCAGCACCGCAAGACCTCAGGGCACACTTCACTCATGGCACCTCTGCCTCTGTGGCAACTGCAAGGCATATTCCCCTTGCTAGAAATCTGTAAAGCAGCTACCTGGAAAACAGTACATACTTTCACAAAGCATTACTGTCTGGACATACAGTCCAGAAGGGATGCCAGATTTGGCACTGCAAGCCGGCCCGGTGGTGCTGAGGGTTGAGGCACTGGACGCCACAACTTGCGCTACGCCGGCGACTTCAGTTTGGTAGCAGACGGTTTGCCGGGGGTCGGCAGGGGAGGGAGAGGACAGAGCATCTGGAGGACAGCTCTCCTCTCCCAGGGGGAGGGCCAAGGGCTGCCCAGTGTCCCAGTGACCCCCTGATGGAGATTGAGGGCACTGCAGGATGACCGGCACATAAAGTGGGGTGAGCGCGATGATGTCAGCAGGGTTGCCATGCGCCACTGCATATTGCGCTCGTGAGGGGGTGCAAAAGGATGTAAAATTCCCCCCCGGAGGACAGTGGAGATGATGGGAACTCTGGTGACACGGCCACATCCCAGCGCCGGCCAACATATCAGGATCCTCCCCAACGCGCCAACCCAGCAGCCAGGTAGGGTCCTTTGAGTTATCAAGGTCGCCAAGGGTGGGTGAACCCTCCCCTGTGGGGGTACCCAGTTGCCGGGGGACCGGGTCTGGCCTGGGCTGTTCAGGTGGGCAGTTCCTGGTAGGGTTCAGGCAGGGAGTGAGAGGCCCTAGTCGTGTGGGTACCCCAGAAGGATGCCCTGCCTCCTGGGTGCATAAAAGACAGTTTAAAACAACTAAACTTTGGCACTGCAGACTTACAGAAACTTTTCCCTAAATAGGTTCTGTACCCAGCCTCCCAAGATTTTATTTATTTATTTATTTTATTTATCAAGTCTAGGATTACAAATACCTTTGAGCCTTGGCTCTTTTACAAAGGTTCCACGTCAGAGAAATACAAATTATGGGGAACATCAAGACAGACATTACAACAATGTGGATATTGCAAATAGAGTACAGATTAATACAATTCAAGGGTAGCATTGTAACATGGCAGCCAGCAGCATTTGTCAGAGAAAATAGACAACAGATAAGAAGTGCCAGAGTCATAGGGAGAGGGAAGAGTGGAGGGGGGAGAAGGAATGTAGGAAGGGTGGGGAGAGGGTGAAAAGTGCAGGATTGGGTAAGATACTGCTTTATAGTCTACAATAGTAAACATTTCATGCAACCCCAGGGGCAGCTCAGCCCTTCAGGCTGATTGCAATAGTGAGGGGCCCATTGGAAGAAATAATATTAGTATGGTAAGACATTTTTTTCTTTTTGGTAACAATAGTAAACATAGTGAGGGATTCCTGGAGTGTGCAGAAAAAAATACTTACCATAATAATATTGTTTCTTCCAAGGGATCCCTCACTATGCTTAACACTCCCACCCTACCTCCCCTTCCAGAAACTGAAAAAGGTTCTCTAAGAATCAATTTTTTTCAGTCTTCGCTTTGCTTGAGCATTACTTCTGCATTGCCTACAATCAGTTTTGGGATGTTTTTGATGCATAACTTTAGTCTGCCATAATTTCCTCCAGTAGGGGCCAACCATGTTTGGTGTTTTTTTTTCTGTTTCTCGGGTTGAGTCTAACTAATTTAGTGGTCTCTGCTTCCCTAGCTATTGAAAGAAATCTGACATTAGAGGGCAGACTGGAGCGTGACCTGACCACACAGCAGAGATCTGAATTTCATTCCATTGTTTTCTAATTTGCATACAGTTTCACTCTCAGGGGCAGCTCAGCCCTTCATGCCGATTGCAATAGTAAGCATAGTGAGGGATCCATTGGAAGAAATAATATTAGTATGGTAAGACATTTTTTTTCTATTTGGTAATCTTAGTAACCTTAGCTCCCCTGCACAGTAACGGTAATTTAATCAGTGGGGGAGATCAAATGCTTTTCTCATGTTCTCCTAATTTAAATTACGTGTGATTGCACTGCTGATCTGTCCTCCAGGATTTTAGTCCTCCTCCTCCTGTTTTGATGAAGCACATCTCTGCAAATAGGTCTTTTCTGCCCAAAAGGTGTCCCTGTGTCTGAGGAATTACATATTTTCTCTCTTAGCCTAGTGTCTAGGCCATTTGTTACTGGCCTTGATGGGCTTCTGCCTATCCACTGATGAACGTGGTACAGGGGAATATTTCCATTACTTCTGTTTCTTTTAGCATCTTTCCTAGGGCATAACAGTCAGTCCTCATATTGTCATGTAACTTTTTTCCGATCTTGTTTGTGCCAAAATAATCCAATATGAGTCTATTTTCTCTCCAGCGTATTTAATATGCATTGTACCCTGTTTATTAGGTCTTGAATTTTGGCGCCTTGGAAGCAGCTTACCATGTGCATTTCCTTATTTTTACAGATGTTTGAATCTATGTATCTCACTATTGAGCCCACAGTTTCCACTCTTTGTTTTGTTTCTACTGGGGTTGCATGAGTTGCAGTTGGATCCTCATTTCCTGATTTAGTTTGCATTCTCACTGAAATTTCTGATTGTGGTTCAGGTGCTGTATCATTCTCAGTTGTTGGGATACCCCCTGCCTGTTCCTGGTCATTTCCCTCTATTGGGATATCATACAGTATCTGTTTCTGGTATCTAGATTCCTAGGAAGACATTCTACCCTTTTTCCCCCTACCTGTTTGACAAATGTCTACTCTTCACCAGTCCCATCCTCCACCTCCTCCTCCTGAATTCTTTTCCTTAGGGTATGCATTTAACTACTCACTTCCACCTCTTTTACACTATCCCTGGTTTGCCCACACACATCTAATCAGGTTGTGTCCAGAAGATGTTCAAACTTCCTGTTCTCATGAATCCTTATTTTTGCCTTTTAATACAGCAATTTCCCCTTCAAGCTCAGCCACACATTTACAAGTTTGACAAATATAGTGCTTATCTTTGTCAGGCATATCTGTTCATTTATACAAGGCAAGGCAATTTTATTTATATGGCACCCAATCCCAGGGGCTTTAGGCGCCTCACAATGTGTACAGTATAAAGAATAACCTTGAATTAACAAAACTAAACACTGAATAATATTCTCAAAAAACATTATATTGCAGCATCAGGCCCAAATCTCAGAGTAAACAGATGGGTTTTCAGCAGCTTTTTGAAAATGGACACTCAAGGAGCACCTCTCACCTCCCGAGGAAGGGCGTTTTACAAAATCGGGGTGGCCATTCCAAATGCCCTATCACCCAAGGATTTCAAACAGGAGCTTGGAACAGATAAGAGGTCTGCCTCCACCAACCAGACGGGCAGAGAAAACTGCGCTCGAATCTGCTTATTGCTGATACCTGTTCCTGCTTTCACCCTACCTAATGACTGATGTCTCTGGCCATACAATAGTATTTCCTCACATCTATATAACCCCTCTTACTGCCTCAGCCTGTCCCGGCTCCCTTTCCCTGCCCATATACAATCTTGCACTGCAGGCATCTCCCTTACACTTACATACACTCATATAATCTAATTTCATGGCTTGCTCCCCTCTTCCTCACTTACCGACCTTTTCCTTAATGGCACCCCCTGCTCTCAATGTTTTTTTCTTCCTTTTGTATTACCTGTTTTTGTTTTTGTGTACCTTGTTTCTGTTCATTTGATGTGCCACCTGAAAATTTATTGTCCAAGGTCCTCTCTATTCATTGCATAGATAGGTACCTATGAACTTATGAATGGTCTACTCTGTATGTCTCTGATATATTGTATCCACTTTAACTCATTGTATGTAAAGCGCTTTACTTTGTATGTTCAGATATATTGTATCCTCTCTAACTCATTGTATGTAAAGCACTTATAATTTGTTATCCTGTTAAGTTTCTGCCTGTCTGTACTCTCCCAGGTTGTGCCTGAAAATAGTCATTTTATGGCTAGTGCACTTACCCATTTAACAAAAGCTAAATAAATAATGTAGTAGGAGACCTTTCAGGTAGCCCAGACCCAGTCCATGCAGGGCCTTGTATGTTAAGCATACCTTGAGGCTGATGCACCACTGCACTGGTAGTCAGCGAAGAGTGCAGAGAACCAGCTAGATGTGCTCAAACTGAGCGGTCCCAGCAAACCAGCCAAGCTGCCACATTCTAGACTAGCTGCAAATGATGCAGCAGCCTCACAGGTAAAGATTGTTGCAGCAGTCCAACCTTGATGTGACTAAGGCATGCATCAGTGTTGCTAGTTCAGTCAGTGCAAGACAGGGCTTGATCCGGGTGATGTTCTGTAGATGATAAAAGCCACTGCAGACAACAGCTGACACCGGATATTTTAAGGTCAGCTTGGTGTCCACAGTGACCCCCAGATCCCTCACCCTGTCTGCAACTCCAAATGTCATGTCATCCAGTGAAGGTAGGGAGGTGCTACTACTCATTGCTGCTGAATGCAATTGACCTGGCTCCACCAGTAGCACCTCCGCCTTCAATGAGTTTAATCTAAACCAGCTGGCCACCATCCAGTCCTGGATTTCCTTAAGGCACTCGTTCAATTCCGAATCAGCTACACTGTCATCAAGGACACAAGATATATAGCTGGGTATCATCAGCATAGCAATGAAAACCCAAGCTATAGCATCTGATTATCTCCCCCCAGTGGCAACATGTGCACGGTGAATAACAGGGGAGCTAAAATTGACCCCTGAGGCAGATCACAGCACAGTGCAGCACTGCTTGATGTAAAAGAGCTGAGTGCCCCTGACCCCATAGCGAAGAAGGCTGAGGCACCTGGTGCACCTTTCCTTTTCCCACGCTGGTGACCCAGGTTTTGGGAATGGACTTGGGTCACCGGGGGTCAGCAGGGGAGCAGAGGATCGAGCATCCAAGGGACTGTTCTCTCCTGGGGAGGAGTGGCTTGTTAGCCCAGCCTTGGCCGCTTCCAGGTGGGGGGGTAGAGCAGGTCTGGGAGGCAAACTTATGAGAATGATCTGTGGAAAATGTTGGATGGGTGCGCCTCCATGCACGAGTCTGATGCTCCACAGTAGGGGTAGAGGGAATTGAAAAAGTGGAAAATGGTGTCGGGAGCATCACAAAGTCTGATCCAGCTGCTTACGCACCCACCCATCGCATGACACATGACCAGGTCTGCCTTAGATCTTGATATGTTGGGGGTGGCTCTCCCTTCCCTGACCTGCCATGAGATGGGAACTTGTGGGGAATCTTCTTAACTGGGAGTCTGCAGAATGAGATGGTAAGCCATCTTGGAGGAGCTGGGGAGGACCAGGGTGATGTACCCACCCCCCAGACACAAGGAAAGAAAAACACCTATATGGCATAACAATCGAGCCATGTGCTACCTACTGCACCCTGCTGGACATGTAGTACATGAACCACTGCAACACTGTTCCTGTGAGTCCTACATAGTGCCTCCAATGGGCCAACAGCCCCCATTATCTACCATGTTGAAGGCCAAAGAAAGATCAAGCAGGACAAGGATGGAACAACACCCGCTATCCCTTGCTAAAAGGAGATCATGGTGCACCCGGTGGCACTGAGGGTTGAGGTGCTGGACACCACACCTCGCACCACTAAGGTGACCCAGGTTCGGGAGTAAACTTGGATCGCTGGTGGGTCAGCCGGGAGGGAGATAAGCTTGAGCGTCCCATGACCGCTTGCCTTCTCCAGGGAGGGAGGAGGCTGATGCACGCACGCTTGCCTGACTCCGAGCGGAGGCTCGGAGTACTGCAAGCCCCAATTGTAGGGGATGGGCGGCCGCTATACAGCATGGACATTGGCGCCTTGTGCCTTGACATCAAGGGTCGCATGCTGTAGGGGAAAAAGAACAGGGGAAAAACCCCTGCCAGCTCCAGGAAGATGGGCTTCCTGGTGCATGCCTCCAATGTGCCCTGCTCACTGGACTACCTCCTTTGCCCAATAAAGGAAGGATGTCTGGGTGTTGAGGCTAACTCATCACCACTTTTCGAGAACCGCAGCTCCATGGGGGATCGATAGGTAAGTCTCGGTGAGTGAGAGGCAGGAAGATGACTCCTTGGATGCCCTGAAGGGTCGGAGTCGGCAGGCAGTAGGGGGAAAAATGAGTAATTTAAAAAAAAAAAAAACAGAAAGGCTCATAGATGTCATATTTTTCCAGATGTTGTTCCAGTATTATACATGTTAGAGTTCATACATGCAATCGCTGTTCCTCCTATAGTATGAGCAATTGTACTGCACTTTATGTACATCACGTCATTTCATTTAGCTAGATTAAAAGTTAGAGTACTGAAAGGGGAGATCTCTGGAGACAGGATTACCTGAGGGACTCTCACAGTTAACTTGCGTGATATGAGCTGGACAGAGTAACCTGCTCCAGCTGCCCCCTTGCAGATACACCTCTGGTATATCTCCATTACTTGTGCTCACTGACCACTCATATAGGGGACTGATTCTATATGTGCACACCACTATCCTCACAAGGCAGGGAGTGCCTCCTTGCTCCAATTGGAAAAAATGTTAAATATTTAAGTTTAACTTTTTTGCTCTTCTTTGTCTCGCTAAATGTACACTCACGCTAAAATAAAGTGAACATAAGCTTTTGGATCAAACCAGTTTGTTTCCCTGCTTGCCTTAGGGTGCCTATCATCTGATGAGAGTGAGAACAGACTACAGCCCCAGGAGTCCTTGCAGACCACACATGCTGTAGGTATAAGAAGCCAGAGAGGGAGAGTTTTTCTTTTGTTTTTAGAGAGAGTCAGAAAGGGATATTTCAGTAATGTGGATTTCTCAGCGGCAGCTCTGTCTCTACTGTGCTGCCTCCACTTGTACTCTTAGCTATTGAATTTGACTGTCTGTGAACTCCATTTCTCAGAAGTCCTGAGAGTCAGGGGGTGATTTGCATGACTGGCACCATGTTTTTGTCTACATTTTTTTTTTGTTGCCCCTAGGATGCTTCTAGCCCCTTGGCAGGCATCCTGAGGCACAATTTAGGACTTCCTGCTGCCTGGAACCATGAACAGCAGAAAGTCCATGATGTGAACAAAGTTGCAAGCTCACTGCAGCTGTGCTCTTCTGCCCAATTCTCACTGCTGCTAAGTCCTGTGAGGGGATCCAGAGGAAGGGAAGCAGTGAGGCTGGCTGGGACTGTCTTGGGAGGGGGTCCAAAGAGCTGTAAAGATAAGCCCCAAACTAGTTGTGTGGTACTATATTTACCTGGCTTGACTTTTGACAGGTATTTTTAATTTATTTAGATTTTGTGAACCTGGTAAGTGCACTAGGTGGGTATCTAGTTTCAGGTATGCAGTTATATGTCTAAAAAGACAAAGAGCCTCAGCATAAAACCACTGAGGCAAGGGTTGCCCAAAAAGGGCATTGGAAACAAAATCAGGTTTCATAAAAATCCAAAATCACACATATCCCCATAATGCAAAGTGTCATATGATGTATATGCAAATCACCATGAAAATTTAGGCTTGGTCTGCTTTAAGCAGGAATGCATGGTGCCAAAGGGCCTCCTACACAGTTTGCAAAAGCAGAGAACAGAAGACACAGACATGTATTTCATCCTAATCAGGACTCACCAGTGTGCCTCATCTGCATACACATTCCATTTGCATATATACAGTATGCCATGAGACTTTGCATTGTGGGGTTTGTGTGATTTTGGATTTCTTTGAAACCCGGCTTTGTTGCCAATTCCCTTTTTGGGGTAACCCTTGCCAGTGATGTTGTGCTGAAGTTCTTTGTCTTTTTAGCTTCCTTTCTTATTTTAGGTCCAACATTATCCAAACTCATAAGACCACATAAGGGACGGTTCCTTTTCAGAACAACAGCAGCATCAAGCACTCACTGAACATTAAGATTTGAAAATACCAGGAGCTGATTCCATTACTGCAGTTGGGGGGCACCTGGTGCAGTGGTGGAATAAGCTGTGTCACAAGCACCTTAACTGTGTTGTCAATCTCGAATGTCTAGAATAAATCTATCTGACAATTGCAATACTGGAATCTGCTCCTTTTCGTTATTTTCAAGTCTCAGTGTTCAGTGAGTGTAGGATGCTGTTGATCTGTGTTGTTAACTGGTAGCAGCATCCACCTTGACCTTCACCGAACCTTGCACTGGAGAGCGTGGACCCCCTACACCTATTTGGGTGGTTCATTTTTCCTCTGGGCTGAGATACAGATAAGGCACACTGATGAGTCCTAAATATGATGAGACATGTGTCTGTGTCTTCTGTTCTCAGCCTTTGCAGATTGCATGAGAGGCCCTTTGGCACCATGCATTCCTGCTTAAAGCAGAACCAGCTTACATGCTCACGGTGATTTGCATATACATCCCATGATACTTTGCATTATGGGGCTATGTGTGATTTTGGATTTCTCTAAAACCTGGTTTTGTTGCCAATGCCACTTTGGGTAACCCTTGCATCAGTGCAATTGTGTTGAGGATCTTTGTCTTTTTAGAGGAGGCAGTATAGCGCAGTGGTCTAAGGCTCTGAGCTGCAAATTTGGTGACATCCAGCAGACCAGACCTGGGTTTGAATCCTACAGCTTCCACTTGCATACTGTGTGACCCTGGGCAAGTCACTTAACCTCCTTGTGCTCCCAGGTCGCTCCTGTAAAAAAGCTTTCAGCTTAGTGTGCTATACCTGGTTAAACAACTAAATAAATAAATAGACACAAAACTGAGAACCTGAAGTATGATAGGCTGCTAGCTAAGTCAGCTAAAAAATTACCATGCCAGGGACCTCTTCTAGTGTGTTCAACAATACAGAAAATATATTTTGGCGTGAACAGATAGTCAATAGGACATAGTAAAGTCCTGTAGTGGGTCTGAGTCTATCCGATCCCCTGACAAAGCACTAGGCAAAGGCAGTCTGCCATTAATAATAGACTCTTCAGGGATAACACTGTAAGAAAAAAATCACATGGCACTTATAATTTATTTATTTCAAAAGTTTCACCAAGAAAGGCATACCAAGCTGAGTAGCAGCTCATTTCCAGATACAGTACATCCTAGGGGTGAGGGGGTAAGGGGACAAAGAAATAATAAAAGTATTTAGACAGAGTGTGCAATGGGATAGTGGAGCTCAAGAAACCAACAGAATGGAGTGGGGTGGAGCTAGCCGCAGAACATGGTGGACACATGCTAGCCATCTCCTCATGGCACTCTAAATAATCGCTTTCAAGGGGCATCTATAAACTGGCAAAATCTATCTAGAAAGGTGCTGGAATATCCTTCAACCTAAATAGCAGTGGTGTGACATAAGAACAAGCAAGCTAAACTGAACTTTGAGGTGAAACAGCTGGTGGGCAGGGCGAGCAGGAGTGAGTGTGGTGCAGAGTAGGCCACGGGCCCCAGCTCAATAAGTGACTCGGATGCGAGTTCTAACACAATGGTAGACATCGGGAGATTGCTGGCCAGTGTTCCGGCCACCCTACTTCAGATGCAACAAGAAATGAAGTCTGGGTTTCTCAATATTACCGTGCAGCTAACACATTTGCAGGGGGTCATTACAGGCTTTTCTGAGACAACTGCGACACACTCAACATAAATCGCAGCGCTAGAAACCCAAGTAGGCCAACTGGAAGATACGCTCTCCAATGTGGCAACAGAGAGAAATGACCTGAAAAAACAACTGCAGGAGCTACTAGCCCGTGTGGATGATCACGCAGGTCGAATTGAAGAATAATAGGGCTACTGGAGGGCACAGAGCACCGTAATCCTGAGAAAGGCCTGCACGCTTAGTTAGTGGATAACCTGGGTATGCCCGTGGAGGCAGCGGAGTATGAGGTCGAGAGAGTGCACTGAGTTGGTCCCCCTCCTAAACCGGGGGACAGACCTCACCACTGCTTGGTTAAGTACCTCAGATATGTAGACAGAGGCAATTCTGAAGCAAGCCAAAAGTAAGGGTCCTATCTCTTATAATAATAATAACAACAAGATCTACATTTACCAGGACTACAGCCGAGACCTTCAGATTCAGATGCAGAAGTTCAACACTATCAAGGCAAAGCTATTCAAATTAGGATGGGCGTTTTCATTCCTTTACCTGGCTAAGCTGAAGATTATGTGAGCTGGTCAACCACCGAAGTTCTTTCAGTGTCCTGTGGCTGCAACACGTTGGGGGGAGGAAGAGGAGTCCAGAGGGAGAGCTGCGCATTCGGTGCCAACTTGAATGGTTTCTACTCAGATAAGTCCCCTTATATGGGCTCTTATTTCTTTCTCTATCTTTTGGTATGGGCTCTGCTGCGGGAATTAAAGGGTCTGCACTGGATTTCGTTTAAACTTTTTCTGGTTGGGCAACCATGAGCAGTGCCCGGCTTTACAGGCGTGATTTGCATGCTGCGCCAGGTTTGAACTTGGTAATGCAGACCCAAGAAGCTATGCAGTGGTGCTCGGCTATTCGACTCCCCCGACCATGTCTAGGGACATGGGTAGCAACGGGGGCTGTTGGGACTGTATTGTTTCTTGCTTTTTGGAATGACTTATTCCTATATAACCAGCTCTGTTCATATGTTTGCATTTTGATTCATATCAAGTTCATTTTTGCCATGCTTTGGTTTGAAATACCTCTGCCAGCTAATAACTATTTTAAAGGTGTGCTGGCCTAGGAGCTTTATTTTTTGGTGGGACACACAGGAGCTGGGGTTTCAGCTGAACCTGTTATGTGACTGTCTTAATTGACTTAAACCTTATTGCCTTTTCTATTTTTATCATAAAGCTCACTTCGTAGTTATGGCTTTATAAATTCTGCGTGCTGTGCAGCACACTACCACTGAGTTGTTTTATATGTTGCCCCTTGGCATATCAGTTTTACTTTTAGAAATGTATGCACCAGCTTGGATTAGGTAAGGAATTCTGTATGGATTTTTTCATTCCATTTATCACCTTTACTGCCTGTTGTTTGAAGGGGAACTGTATTAAAACACCATTGTTCTTTGAGGGGAAGGGAGGGGTTATGGGGTGTTGCTTTCCTTGTTGGGGGTTGCTGCAGGGGAAATTTGGGGTGGGGAGGTTGGAGGCAGTGGCAGTGTCTGTCTCCTGGGCCAGATGTGCCTCCATACGCTGTGCAGGAGGACTTGGCCTGGAGGATTAAGACCTCGATGTGCTATGGGGGGATAGTTTTAATATGGGAGGGTCAGTTTTGCTAAAGGGGTGGCAGAATGTATTGTTTTGATGTTTGGGTTATGGGGGGAGGTTACTGTTCTGTGGATGACTTATATGCACAGTTTGTTATGGGGAAGGGGATATGTGGCTGTTGTTCTTGGGGGGCTAGGTGGGTTGGACAAGGGTGTTTTCTGGGTTTTACTAAATTAGGAAAAATGGTTCATGATGTATGGCATTGTTATTGTTGCCAGGATCAATGCCTGGAGGAGAGGCGAAATGGAGGGTGACAACACAATTGTAACGTGGACTATCAGTGGTCTTAAGTCGATTTTAAACCATAGGAAGGTTATGGCGGAGATGCAAAAAATGAAGGGGCAGGTCTTGCTTCTGCAGGAGACGCATTTTTCTGCTTTGGAAGCTTTGAAGACCGTCAAGTTTATGAGTGGGACCTGGGTGTCCTCCATGTTTTTATCGAAGGTGAGGGGGGGCTTGATATGGATCCCACATGGACCACAGGTGGAGGTACTGGAAGAACTGGTAGATCCTGCGGGCAGGTATGCTCTCGCTAGAATTACTATCCTAGGGGAAGGTAATTTTCGGTGGGGTCTTTGTATGCACCAAATGTAGAAGGCCCAGGGTTTTTTCAACAACTAGCCTTAGACATGTTTAAGTGGGAGAGGCCGTGGGTTCTTGGAGGTGATTTCAACTGCATTTTAGATGTAGTGTTGGACCACTCTGGTGTGTCCCCGGTGCCTGTGTCTCGAAATGCCAGAGCTCTGGAAGAAATGCAGGTTGAATTTGGCTTGACAGACGCATGGAGACATGCCAACCCGTCTGGGTGGGATTATAGCTTTTTTCACATGCTCGTCACTCATATGCTAGGATATACAGAATATTGGTGGGGACACCATTGCTGTTGAGGGTGGGAGAGGCGGCTTACCATGCTGCCCTGGTTTCTCATCATGCTCCACATAGCATACAGTTACGGGTCTCTTATGCTCCCAGCTTGCCCCGACGGTGGAGACTGCACCCGCTCCTTTTGAAGGACTAGGGATATGTGTCATATATGAGGGAGAGCATACAGGAGTTCCTCTTGCATAATGGCAGAGGAGATACTTTGCATGGGACCCGATGGGAAGCTTTAAAGGCTTTTATTAGGGGGCAAACTATCTCCTATGCCTCTCATCGGAAAAGACTTGAGGGTAAGGAGCTAGCCTTTTTAAACACCAAAGTAGAAGCCTGTGAAACAGCTCATAAAGTGAAGCCAACTAGAGTACTGTACAATATTATTCAAAAACTGAAGTGGAAATACAGTACTCTAAATAGTTCTCAATTGGAGAGGTCTATCCTGCTTGCTAATGCAGGTGTGTACTTTGACGGGGACCGGGGTGGAAAGCTTTTGGCATGGCAAATAAAAAAGAGGGAGACAGAAAGAACAGTGGGGCAGGTCTGCAATGCTCAAGGGACTGTAGTGCAGGATATGGAGGGAATTGGAATGGCATTTGAAGAGTTTTATAAATCCCTCTACTCCTCTGAGTACAGCCCAACACAGGGCGATTATGAATCCTTTTTTGCCAGCATTCCACTTCAAAAGTTGAGCCTGGAAACATCTAAGGAGCTGGATGCCCCATTAACCAGACAGGAGATATTGTCTGCACTTCAGGCTTTTAAGGGAGAAAAAGCGCCGGGCGCGGATGGGCTCCCTATTGATTTTTTTAAAACCTTCAGTACTCCTATCGTGGAACCTCTGTTTGACATGCTGACAGAGAGTCTGGTGACTGGAGCTCTTCCCCCTCCACACAGTCTGCAATAATCACACTTTTACCAAAGCCGGGCAAAGATCCTACTAAATGTGCTTCCTATAGACCCATTTCCCTTCTAACTTCTGACTATAAAATCCTGGCCAAGGCTATGGCATCCCACCTAGATTTTCTCCTCCCCAATTTGATACATCAGGACCAAACTGGCTTTGTGATGGGCAGACAGGGGAAGCACAACATCAGGCACACATTAAATATTATATTTAGGTGCGGCCAGGCCAAAAATGTTCACGGTGCTGCAGTGGTAGCATTGGATGCTGAGAAGACATTTGACTGTGTGGAGTTGGGGTATCTCTTCGAGACCCTTGGTAGGTTGGGACTGGGTCCAAATTTCTGTCAATGGATGCACACATTATATAATCTCCCCTTGGCACAGGTGGTGGTTAATGGTGGTCTGTCCCATCCCTTCACCCTGGAGCGTGGTATCCGGCAGGGCTGCCCACTGTCTCTTTTGTTATATGTTCTTTCCCTGGAACATCTGGCCATGTCTTTGAGAGCACACAAAGGCATCAGGGGCTTTGTGGGCAGTGGGAGCGAACATAAGATTGCCATGTACGCTGATGATCAACTCCTTTACCTACAGAATCCAGTGCAGGACTTGCCGACCATCCACCAATTAATGAGAGCTTTTGGGAGCATTTCAGGCCACAGGGTTAACTGGACTAAAAGTGAGTTGCTACTGGTGGGTGGGTGTGCTAGACAGGGCCCAGCTGATAGCCAACTTGGGGGGCTTGCAGATGGTGTCCCAACTGAAATATCTGGCCGTTCAATTATCAGCCTCCATCAAGCATATCTATGCCCTTAACTTTAAGCCCCTCCTTGGAAAAATAGCAGAGGAGTGTGACAGGTGGACGGCATTGCCACTGTTATTATTAGGGAGAGTGGGAGTAGTGAAAATGACTTGTCGAGGTGTCTTTATTTGTATCAGTCACTCCCTATCAAAGTTCCCCCAGATGCATTTCAAACTCCTTAATGCCTTGATTCATAGGTTTCTCTGGTGGGGAGGCAGTGCTAGGATCCGAAGAGCCACATTGCAATTGCCAGCCAGGGAGCAGGGTACAGGTCTGCCTGATTTCAGGGCATATTACTGAGCTGCACAGTTGGCCTTTCTTCCCACTGGGGTGGACATGAAGGCATGCTCCTGGTTGGGCTTGGAGGAGGACATGCTGCATGGTAACCTTAGGAATGATGTTTTGAGTGGGTATTTGGGCTCCCCGGATGGACGGAAGTTATTGAATCCCTTCACGAATACAACCCTGGGGGTTTGGTCCCGGGTACACCAACTCATAGGCCATCAGAATCGTGCATCTCCATTTTCGAGTCTGCTAGTTGCAATGTGTAGTAGGGGACCCTGCTCTCTTACCTTGGTACAGTGGCTCTGGTGCTGGAGGAAAAAGGGGTTGATTTCTGTAGAGCAGTTGTACGAGGGAGGGAAGGCTGAAAAGCTTTCAAATGATTTATAATAATTGGGGTGTTCATCCAGGCGATTTTTTTTTGTGTATTTAAGGGTGCGTCAACTATGTGGAGTCATGCTCTCTGCAGCTTATGGATGGTCTGCCCTTCCCCTTTTGAAGAGGAACTCTTTAGGCCTCAACCTGGGCAAAAGCCTCTCTCAATTTACTACCACTCCATAATGGGGGCACCAGTGGGGATCACAAAACTCTAGTATGGTCAGATGGAGCGAAGAGCTCATGCTCCCCATAGACCGTTAAATGGGGAAACAGGCTTGCTCACACTATCTGACTTGCTCTTATAGTAACAAGCTGCGACAGATTCAGTTGAACTTTTTGCATAAGGCTTACATAATCCCTGTTAGACTCCACACCACAGACAGTTCAAAATCCAAGCTTTGTCCTAAATGTGGGATTAAAGCTGGGGATTTCGTCCAAATGGCATTGACTTGCCCCAGAATTGCCCAATTTTGGCATTCTTTCTATGGTATAATGAGTCAGGTCCTTGGTTATGCTCCTTCGAAATCCCCCCTTGAGCTTTTATTGGGGGCCAATCCTGTCCATCCTAAAGGTGCAGCGAGTAATCCTTTGTGGTTTCTTGCACTGGTTAATGCCAGGAGGACTCTAGCACAGGTGTGGATGTCTTCCTCCTCCCCCCACGATTGCCAGATGGACCAACAACCTTATGTCATGTATGGCCCTGGAAAGGGCACAGATGGGTGCTCGGGGTAGATAATCTAAGTTCTTAGAGGTGTGGCACCCACTGGTTGTTGCAATAGAGAATGGTATGTTCCCAATCTGATCTGAGCTTGTAAGAGTCGATTTACAATGATGTTCCTTCCTCCCTCGGTACTCTTTGCTTTTTGTATCTTTGACCCTGTGTATATTTAGATTTAAATTCACACTTGTACTGTCTGTGATTGTCTTATTTCCTGTGTGGTGTAGATCAGTAGTTATGTAAACGAGCTTTTCTTAGCGGTAACAAGACCAGGAACTTTATGTCATGTTATAATTGTATCTGCTCTGATCTATGTACAATAACCGTTCATCTTGAACCAATAAACTATTTTGGAAAAAAAGAAACCAACATAACCAGGACATCTACAGAGTTCTGAGCACACACAACCTCATAAGAGGGACGCTGGAACAACAATGTTCTTTTCAAAATTTCATTTTATTCCATAAAACAGACAGTGAGGCAGGATCATGTCTGTTTTATGGAATAAAATGAAATTTTGAAAAGAACATTGTTCCTGCATCCCTCTTATGAGGTTGTGTGTGCTTGAAACTCTGTTGATGTCCAAATAATAAAAGTACAATAACAATCAGGGATGAACATGTATCAAATTTCAGGCCATAATCAGAGTGCATCTAAATACAAAGTAACAATATGTTAGGAGCTATACAGGTAGTAACAATGCAACAAGAACATTTATAACAAATGTATAAAGAAAAGAAAAAGAAAAGTGCCATGGATTAACTTTTTTTTCATATATACATTTTAAGCTGCCCACGGAGCTGGCAGGCGGATCTGGCCCCTCCCTTGGAGGGGCTGGCTTTCCAGTCCCCGACCCTCCTGACAATCCCCCATGGGTTGCCTTCCCATGACAGGGCCTAGGGTGAAGAGCGTCGACTTTCCCCCCTCCCCAGAAATCAACATCCAGACTCCGGGGGGGGGGAACCAGGCCATCATGGAGCCTGTCAGCTCCATTTTCCATTTTTCTGCCCCTTCCCTTGCTGCGGTTCTTCGTGTGCATGTAGAGGCATGTGCACACAGCAGCACCCTCCCTATGCTAACTGTTCCCATCTGCATTACCTTCGGGCCTCCACCGGGGGCAGCCTTGCAGTGGGTGCGACTGGGTCCCTATCCAGGTGAGGAGAGCAGCCTATGGCCACTCAATCCATGTCCCCAGCCCCCCCAACCCCTGACATCCCAGGCTCATTCCTGAACTCAGGTCGCCGGCATGGCACGAGGTGTGGCGTCCAGTGCCCTGACACTCAGCACCACCAGGCCGACCCACCATGGATTAACTTTGAAGGGGGGAGGGGACTGAACTTGGTGGGTTTGCATGGGAGAAAAAGGGGATGGAGATGAAAAAGGGGATAGTGGGTGGCACAACAGAGCAGCAGACCACTGCATACAATGAAAAAGGGAGCAGCTCAGTAAGGCTGTATGTGAGTTTCAGGGTACAGGAGAGGTGGTAGGAGGAATAGCAGGGGCTAGGGAAGAGAAGAGAGGATAGACGGATCGAAAATTAGTGGAAGGGGAGGCAAGGATTAGGAGATAAGGAAGAGGGGATGGGATGGGGGTAAGGGGAGGAGAAAGAGAGGATAGAGAAATGGAGGTAATAAACAGTGGGATGTTACACATGTTACTCAGTTTTGCTTAGGCAGCCATTTTGAATCAAGGTTAAGCAATGGAAGGCTCAGCTTTCTAAAAGTGCTATTGGCAGTAAGGAGTATTAACAGAATGATATTGCTAGTGTCACACTGAATACTGCCTGTTGGGACAGAGAAAAGTGATAGTACCTGTTGTAGGGCTGGTAGTACAGAGACATGTCCACATGTCACTTGAGCAGAGAACCCTGCTGATGCCCAGTGGAAGGTGACCGCTTACTGAATGACTCTTCACTAGAAGGCACCCTCCTGCTGTATGCCCTCCAGTGGAAGGCACAACTTGGAGTAGGATGTTTAAAGTAGGCTTATGACGGCTGTCAATTACCCCAGTTGGACAACAGACCCCACATGACCAAATGGTCACAAAGGGCCTCCCAATCCCACAAAAACTGCAGCTGCTACTACTCAAAAGAGGGGGACTCTAGAGACAAGTGGTCACTTCCTGGATGAGCTGCCACCTGTGGAAATGCCCTGTTGCTCCCTTTTGTAGTCCTTAAAGGTTAACTACAGTTAAGATCGCTGTCAATGAGTACTTGTTGGCCCCCAGAGATAACTCAGTCTAGTCACAAAGGGCCTCCGAAGCCCATGAAACCTGCAGCTGCTAAACCATAGAGTGGGCTGGGGAGACCATCCCTCACCTCACCTCATGGATGCCCCGCCAATTGTAGAAATGCACTACTGCTCCCTTGTATGGTCCTCTGAGCTCTGACTGAGCAATGTAGTTAAGACAGCTGCCTGAGCCCAACTGGATTGAGACACACGATCTGGCTGGTCACAAATGCCTCCAAATTAATGGGGCATTTGGGACTTCTGCCCTCCATTGATGTGACCCCATCTTACATTTATTTGTAGAACATTTTACTATATTGCAGTATTCATTTTTGCTTTAAAGCATGACTTTACAGAACACTCTCTGTGTGGGCACTGGGCAGCACCTTTTCCATTTGCAACAGAGTAATTTTTAGTAGAATGAGGGTTGTCCTTCCTAACATGATGCAATGTGCATACCTCCAACTGTCCCACAGTACAAGGAACAGTTCCTCATTTTACTTCATAAAAAAACCCTGTTCCACACTGACAGGATTTGTCGCACATTCAGTATTAAGATTTTAAAGCAAAAATCTAAATAAAGAATGTGACAAATATACTCAGTAAACGAACTCTGTGTACACAAAGACATAGTGTATGGTGTGGAACCCTGTTATGCATGGAATCCCATGCCTGGAATATGCTTGATATGCTACAGTAGTGACTTCATTATGTTGTTATGCTGCGGTAGTGATGTCACTACTGCAGCACAACTTAGAATGCTGCCACATAGCTGCTTTTCTCTATTGAATCAAGCTGGAAGCTGTTTTTTTTTTTTTTTTAACCAGAACTTATAGAAAAAGCTGCCGCACGTTGAATTATGTAATTTGAGTCAGCCCCCAACCCCAAACTCACTGAAAGGAAGTAGTGTCTGAAATAGGCATGGATGCCCATACACTTTAAAAGATAATGTATAGGCTGTCACAAACCCACTCCTGGGGGTCAGGCCCACTGAGCTCACAGTGCCCACCATTAAGTGCAATCCATGCTGAGGGGGGAACAGGGATACCCTCCTCGTCCTTTAGAATGCTCACTGAGGTCATGACTGCACCTCTGCCACGAGGATACCAGGCCTCCCTCTAGCTCTGGATAAGATCACACTATCAGCCTCGAATCTTGTGGCCAAATATGAACCTTTGCTTGGCTATTATACACAGGAGGAAGACCAAGGTATCACACTCTCTTTGGGGTGGCAGCGTAAACACCTGATTTGGCCTTCTCCCTACAGGACATGCAACAGCCTAGTTCAAAGTCTCTGCAGACTCGTATGAGACTCTGGTATTCTCCCCATCTTTCCAGATCCCTTACAGACTTTTCTCAATTTGGTTGCTTACGGTGGCCCCACTAAGCAAGTAACAGTTGTCACAGATTATTAGTAAACCTTCTACAGTCACACATACAATATAAAGAGTCTCACGCAGGCAGAATTTCTTTAGAAAAACAAAAGTTTTTACTAAAATAATTAAATAAATGCAGTTACAACTAAAAGAGAACATAAATAAATTAGATTAAACTATAAGAAACAAAATAGGAAAAAAATGTACAGAAAAGCACACTAAAACAGGTTAGCTAAGTCTACCTTATATCTGCAGTGAATTTCAGTCCAGAAAAAGAGATGAAAGTTTTCAGTTTCTTTTAGTCCTTGTAGCCACACTGAGTCTCAGCAGTTTGGTTTGCTGTGTGTCAGGTTAAATCCAGAAGAAAAGTGTGTTCAGATGCCCTGAACTGGGGCTTTTATACTTGTGGATACAGATACAGATTGGTCTTTCTCTTTTAGGCCACCAGATGTCACATTTGCGCTTTCAAAACAAGTTCTGGCACTTAAAAAAACTCAAAAAAAACCCATCAGTGTGGGAACTTTTTCTGTCACCTGACATTACAATCTAACACAGGACTTTTCTGAGCATTATTACAAACTGATTAGGTATAAGTTGCTCAGGTCCAACCCAATCCCCTTTTACTAAGGTAAGAAATGCCCCAGTGACCCTCAACCCATGGGTGTGCACCCCATTTACAGTAACCAGGTGTATGTGCTCCCTCATGTTTATATGCATGATTTCAGGAATACACAGTGCCCCCAACTCTGTTAGAGCACCACTTTGTCCACTCTGTGCCTTTTTAGGACACTTTCATTTATCCAATAAATCCTTTTTTTGTAACCTGGAGCTTCCCCCTTTCTGTGGAGGCAGTGAGAGTTTTAGCTGCCCTGAAGGCGTGCTTTTTTCTTTCTGTGCTGCCACACCTGCCTCACTCCCTTTCAGAGCAGGCTGGCTCCTGGCACAGCAGTCCAAGAACTCAGCAGCCTCCTGTGCTGTTTTGGGGTCTCAGTCCTCTAACCAGATTTTTAGCTCTGCTGGGCAAGCTCAAAGAATTGCTCCAGAAGTACAACCTCCTCAATTTTCTCTACAGAGTTTGCTTCCACTCCTTTCCACCAAAGTTTCAAAAATTGACGTTGTTTTGTGACGAGTTCCTCATAGCTCATGTCAGGGCTTCTCCAGAACTTGCAGAACTTAACCCTGTTCACTTCAGGTGTTAATTCATACTTTTTAAGCAATGCAGCTTTAAGTTTCTCATAATTACTACTGTCCAGATTGTCCATTTGGCCTAGTACCCCACACCCTTTCCCAGTAAGCAGTGGGTATAGATGGAAGCTCCAGGACTCCCTGGGTATTTTAGCTTGGATACAGACCTTTTCAAACAAATTGAAGAATGCACCCATATCCTCCCCCTCTTTAAATTCAGCTATTAATTTAGAATTTAATTTATACCCCAGTCCTGGAGTTCCAGGTTCATCTCTGCCATTTACCTCCTCTGATGCTGGTCGTTGGAGTTTTAGCTTTTCCAGTTCAAACTCTCTCTTATACTATTTTTCTTTTTACTGCATCTCCAGCTCCATCTGGAACTTCTTCTACTCAAATTCCCTTTGCTGCTGGGCTTCAAACTTGTTCTGCTCAAATTGCAGCTCCAATCTCCTCAACTCTAGTTGCAGCCTGATCCCTTCCAACTCCAGCATTGTGGTGACCTTCCCTGGCTCTGTGTTCCCTCTGATTTCACTGTCCTTCTCCCTGGGACTGAACACTGTGATGTCCCTTGGCACCCCCACACCCAGGGTCTGGTCTCTTTCAGTCACTGACTGTGACTCGAGGTCCTGGGCAGTCGCTGGCTCATCAGCTGCCACAAGAGCCTCCACAAGGTGCTTTTTGGTTTGCCCCTCGCACTGGACTCCTCTTTCCTGATACAACTACTTCAGGTATTCTGCAGTGTATTCGCTGTAGATCAAAGCCATCTTCTTCCCTAACTACTGCTATACCAACTTACACCTGAGAAAAAACAAAACAGGTAGGAAACTTTACTAAATTATGTATTTGTTTTAAAATCTCTGTCTTGTGTGTGGACTGTTTACAGTTTATCAATCTGATACACTGGGCTTGAATCCACTGTTATACCTGTGCCACCAATCTCCCGAATCGCAACAGCATGCAACCAAATCTCTCGGATCCCAATGCTGAGCACAAGATCTGTCATGAACTCACACCTGGAGGTCAGGCCCACTGAGCTCACAGTGCCCACCCTTAAGTGCAATCCATGATGGGGGGGACAGGGATACCCTCCACATCCTTTAGAATGCTCGCTGAGGTCATGACTGCACCTCTGCCATGAGGATCCCAGGCATCCCTCTAGCTCTGGATAAGATCACACTACCAGCCTCGAGTCTTGTGGTCAAATATGAACCTTTCCTTGGCTATTACACACAGGAGGAAGACCAAGGTATCACACTCTCTTCAGGATAGCAGCGTAAACACCTGATTTGGCCTTCTCCCTACAGGTCATGCAACAGCCTGGTTCAAAATCCCTGCAGACTCATATGAGACTCTGGTAATCTCCCTATCTTTCCAGTTTCTTTTAGTTCTTTTGGTTTGCTGTGTGTCAGGTGAAGTCCAAATGAAAAGCGTGTCCAAATGCCCTGAACTGGTTCTTTTATAACTGTGGACAGAGATACAGGTTGGCCTTTCTCTTTTATTTATTTTTTAGTTTATTTGTTTCTCCTTCGGGTCTCCACCAGTTGGCATCTATCTTTCAGCCACCTGTCCAGCCCCACAACCCATCAGGCAGCTAGCCCCTTCTTCCCCCACAGTTTACCCTCCGTGGCAGGGCGGTGAGGAGCCCCCTTCGCTTGACTCACCTCGACTAGGATCCAGATTCCGGGGAGTGCCATTCAGGGTCAGGGCCTGCGGTGGGTGGCTGCCTTCATCCTGCTCGACCTGGGACCTCATTTTTCCTTCTTCTGTGTTCCCCCGGGTGAAGCTTGCAATGTTGGAAATGGCCATGCTGTGGGCGGAAGCTGGCAGACTGCTCCATCCCCCACACTGGTGACAGGCTCATGGTGCGCTGGCACCCAGCCTATGCTAGGTGTCAGTTAAGCGCCAAGCCTGTGCTCCCCCATCCCCGGGAGAGGAGAGGAGAGCTATCCTGTGGATGCTCGATCCTCTCCCTCCCCGGCCGACCCCCAGCAACTCACTCACACCGCTCACATGGGCCACCGGTGTGGCAGGAGGTAAGACACGGATGCCTCAGCCCTCCACGCCACTGGGCCAGCTGGCCTTTCTCTTTTAGGCCATCAGGTGTCACTCTTGTACATTCAACACAAGTCCTGGCACTTTAAAAAAAAACAAAAAAAAAACAGCAGTGTGGTAACTTTTTCTGTCGCCTAACATTAAACTCTAACACACGACTGTTATGATTCACGTAAGTTTGTCAAAAGGATGTATTTTTTTTCCCTATTACCTCACATAGGCCTGTTAGAAGGAGTTTTCCCATTTTGTTCCTTTCATCTCATCAAAGGGAATACCTTAGAACACAGCATCCTGCTTTTTTTTTTTGAATACTCTGTTTATTGAGAAAAATTTTTCTTTGAAACAATACACATATAAGATAAACTTCGACAGACAAAAGTGCAAATAGACAGACAAATATTCCTAACACATTAAAAAAAAGAAAATACATTTCCTATATTGACACATAATAAGTTATCATGCGCCATCCTTTAGCTCATTTAGATTAACTTATTTGAATTAACTCATTTAATACAACTCATTTGGATGCAATCGAGTGTGCATTATCATCCAGACTACCGTGTATATTCAAGTATTAACCCACCCCGTAGGATGTCCATGCCTGTTGTTTCATTCTGTGCACAGTATCAATGTCAGAGCTAGAGGGTGCGCCTCTAGGAGCAGCAGGTCCTCTTCCCAGTGAGAGAGAAAGGTTGTTCTGACGCCTAAATGTTAAGCCCTGCACGAAGCATCTTATTTTCAGACACACTCAGGGATGCCAGAAAGGGAGCCCACTCCCTCAGAAACCACTCCTCTTTATCTCTCACAGCCCAGGTAAGCCTCTTTAAGGCGAGCGAGCGGATGACCATTCTCCGCCATTCCACTACCGTAGGCCCATTTCCGTCGACCCAAGTATTCTGTATACAGTGCCTCGCTATTACGAATAAAACTTTTGCCCATCTCGGTAATGGCAGCCACTCCTCCTCTCCTTCCACTACTTCTACTCCAAACAGGCAAGGAAGTGGGTCCCGCCTTAGTCGTCCCCCCGCCACCTTGTTCACCTCCTGAACCCCCCAGAACTTCACCAGTACCGGACATGCCCAAAAGCAATGGAAGAAGGTGCCCGAGCTTGTTACACACCATGATCCCTTCTGGCATTCCTAAGACCGTCCTCCAATTCTGCACCGAAATTTGTTGCCCTAAATCCTTCTCCCATAGAGCCCTTGTGGCCTCAGTCAGATCTGGTAAATTCTGTTTGTCTTGCTTAGCCACTTTTCCAATAAATCCTTTAGGATCTCTCTTAGCCTGACATACCATCTGTTCTATCCTATTCAAATATAATCCTCCGTTATCTCCCACTCCCAACTTTCCTACAAATGCTTTCACCTGCAGGTACTGAAACAATTGAGATGCCCCCAGCCTCATATCCCTCTTTATCCTAACAAACTCACATAATTCCCCTTTCTCCACCAGAGTCCCTATATATGTGACTCCTCCCCTCTCCCACTCTGCAAACCCCTTGTCTTCCATCCCTGGTACAAAAAAAGGGTTCCGTGCTATTGGGAGTAGCACAGTCTCCCTCCGAGCCAACCCCTCCCTCTTCCACAAGCGGTCCCAAGCCTCTGTTTCCCTAACTAATGGGTTCCCAATCCCCAAAGTCCTATATGCTCGCAAACCCCTGCTATGAAGGTAAGCTGTGAACCTTCTTGGGATCCCCTCCTGCTCCAATCCTACCCAACTGGCCACATCTGATCTATGCACCCAGTCTGCTATTCCTCTAAGCTGCACCACCCTATAGTAAGTGCCTAGATCCGGGAAATTTAGGCCCCCCCTTAGTCCTATCCACCTTAAGTCTTTTCAGACTAATTCTGGGCTTCTTACCTTGCCATATAAATTCAGAGAATCCTTTCTCTAATCGTTTCACATCCCTCATTGTCAACCTCAGCTGAAGCATTTGCATAGGATATAGAATGCGGGGCATAATATTCATTTTTATGAGATTGATCCTTCCTATCCAAGACACAGGGAGCGGTGTCCAGCGCTTGAGGTCTGCTAGGATCATTTTTATCAGGGGATAATAATTCAACCTGTCTAGCTCCTCCCATCTCCGCCCTATCCGTACCCCCAGGTACTTAAAGTCTGTTTGAGCCACCTTAAATCCCAGTCGCCGCACCTCTTGACTCACATCTGGGAATACCATGATTTCAGATTTCCTAATATTGATCTTGTATCCAGAGAAACCGGCAAACCTCTCAATGATATCTATTAGGTGCCCCATGGAGCTATGCAGATCTCCCAAAAACAACAACATATCATCGGCATATAACGCCACCTTGTGCTCCCTCCCCTCCACATCTCTTACCCCTATCACCCCTGCATGTTGACGTATGGCCACCGCTAAGGGTTCGATCGCCAAAGCGAACAATGGGGGGACAATGGGCACCCCTGCCTCGTACCCCTCCCCAGGGAGAACTTCTCGGACAGGCATCCATTGACCATGACTCGCGCACTCGGCCTAGCATACATAGCTTTAACCCAGCCTATAAACTAGTCTCCCAGACCAAACCGGGCCATCACTTCAAAAAGATATTCCCACTCCACTCTATCAAACACTTTTTCAGCATCCAGGAGATCACTCCATCCCTCCTCTGTTCTGACCCGCTCGCCATATGACATTTAACAGTCTCCTCACATTATGGTAGGACTGACGCCCATTAATGAACCCGGTCTGGTCTGGATGAACCACCCCCGGCAGAACATTTTCTAGCCTGGTGGCCAGGACCTTGGCCAGGATTTTCATATCTATATTAAGGAGAGAAATAGGCCGGTATGCCATGCAATCCGACTCATTCGGTCCCCCCTTATGTATTAAACAAATATTTGCCTCATAACATGAATCAGGTAACTCCGGGATTCCGCCCTCCTCCCTTTCCCTAAATACCTTACATAAGGTATCTGCCAGTTGTCCCCCTAGGATCCTGTAATACTCAACAGGGAAACCATCCGGTCCACAGGCCTTACCCTCCTGTAGTTTCTGTATAGCTCCTAAAATTTCCATTCTTGAGATGGGCTGGCCTAGCAGCTCCCTCTGTTCATCCGTGACCTTTTGCAGGGGCACCTCATCTAAGAACTCCCGTATACATTCTTCCTTCCCACTATGCGCTGCTCCATACAATCCCTCATAATAACTCCTGAAGCAGTCTGCTATGTCCCTCAAATTATCAAAAACCTGTCCCACCGCTCCCTTAACCCTCAAAATCCGCGTAGGGCACCTACCCCCTTTCATTAATCTCACTAGCATAGGACCTGCCTTATTCCCCCATTCAAACACCCTTCTTTGACAATAAAACCAGGCCTTCCCAGCCCCCTCCCTTATTAGCACGTTAACAGCCTCCCTCGCTGTTAGCAAAGATCTAGCAACTTCTCCCTTTTCTCCTCCACCTACCCGCTTCTCCAGTATTTTCACTTGCCTCTTCAATTCCTCCCTCTTACTCCTACTCTGTTTCTTGATTTTGGCCAGATAGGCTATAATAGCTCCCCTCATAAAGGCTTTCCTTGCCTCCCAGAGGGTAGTACTAGAAATCTCATTCGTAGAGTTTGTCTCCACATAGAGCTTCCACTGTTCTGCTAGATATTCCTTAAATACCCGATCCTTAACCAGATAGGTAGGGAACTTCCAGGCACTTGGCCTATTCTCCACCCCTCTCCCATATATTTTTAAGATAACCATAGCATGATCCGAGATAAAAATAGGACTGTGGGTTATCTCTGCAATCCTATCCATCCAGCCTCTAGGCAAGAAGATATAGTCCAAAGGAGACCAAGTCTTATGGGGGTTGGAGTAGAATGTATATTCTCTTGCACTGGGATTAACCGCTCTCCAGCTATCCACCATATCCAGGTCTGCCATCCCAACCAACCATTGGCACATAGCTTCCGTCACCCGCCCCTTCCCTGCGGAGTGATCCATGGATGCATCCATGGTCCAATTAAAGTCCCCCCTTAGAATAAGCCCGGGGAATTGCTCCCTAACAAGCAAGCCCAGTAAAGATGTATAAAACTGCGGGTCATGCACTGCCGGCGCATACACACATCCAAACGTGAGTGCCTCCCCTTGCCATGTTCCTGTGACAAAAATATATCTGCCCTCCTTTGGGTCTCTTACCACCCTCTTCACATCAAACAGCAATCCCTTACGTAAAAGTATTGCTACTCCCTGCTTACGAGAGGAGTAAGAGGCCGCAAAGCACCTTCCCACCCAGTTCCGTGCTAATTTGCGTGCTCTAGATCCATCAGGTGGGTCTCTTGTAACATCGCCACCTGTGCCCCCCTCTGCCTCAGTGCGGTCAGGAGCGCAGTCCTCTTCACTGGGCTCCCTATGCCTTTTACGTTCCAAGAAATAACGTTAAGATTTACTGCAGCCCCCATTTCTCCACCCTTGTCTTTCCAAGCTCCCGCCACTTCTCCTTCATAATGCCCTTACACCCTTGCATCTTTGCATAGCATTTGAGAGCTGGCTTGCATATTACCTTCAGTTTCCACTCATTCGATTGCATCCAAAGAAAAAGAAAGAAAGAAAGAATGTAACCAAACATCTAAAGTAACCACAACAACCATCTTAACAGTATTAACATTTTTAACTCTATAATTTTGACATAACTCCTTCCTCCCACCACCTTCCCCTCCCTCCCTGACCCTTTTCCGCCCCACCTCATTCAACCTTCCCGCAACATTTCCCCCTCTAGTTACACTAATTGCTAACATAGCCCAAGTGTTTATCCTAGAGAAATAAACGTACAGATAGAAATGCACTCCTCCACAACTGAGATGCGTGTCCCGCCGCTCCCCCCAGCAGCCAAGTTCCCTTCCTCTTAGAATCCCCCCTCCCTACGGCCCCATAAGAGTGACTACTAAGCCCCAAATCACCTGTCTCCCATCATCCTTTTCCCTCACTCCCACTTTATGACATAGTTGAGCATTCCTTCTCCACCTCTCACCCCCAATTCGTATGTCCTTCCCGACTCCCCCCATGAGCCCCTCACTCTACTGCTCTCTGCATCATAATCTAGTTATCCCCCAGGAGATCTAACGCTTTTACAGTCTTTTCTAAAAATAGCTGATGCACACACACACACACCCCATTCGCATTCATGATCCAGAGCTTCTTTTAATCGTTTATTTCATCAGCAGCACTCTCTCTCCCTTCTGGAAAGACCGGTGTGACATCTTACCCTGAAAGAAAGAAGGGGAACCCCCCCGCACTTCAGGCTGATTTGTCCCCTGCCTATCAGCTATATCCCTGATCTACCCCCATTCCCCCCCCAGCCACCTTCCATAAGTGCACACTCTCCGTGCCTCTCTCCCTCTTCTACTGTTGTCTGCTGATACAGGCGTTAGTGTCCTCCCTACCCCAAACAAGTCAGTCTGCATTCCACACTTTTAATCCTCCATGAGCTCCTTTAAATCGTTGGAAGGGCAGTGCAACATGGCAACACACGCGAGCATCTCGATCGTCTAACCCAGAACCTCACTTCATACTGTCTACTAAAATACCCCTGAGACTTGTTCTCATCCCCCCTTTATACCCACCCGGCTTCCCCCACCCCTCCTCCAACCTTCATTCCCCCGCTCTCTCCCCCACACCTATCAATGCCCCCAAGTTCCCACTTAACACAAGTAATTATGAAGGTGAGGAGATAAAAAGAAACACATCATAATTGAGACGTGGGATACCATTTAGGACGCGAGAGCCAGGCCGCGCCATCTAATTACACGCGCTAGGCCCGCCCTCGCTCCTACCTTGCAGCACCAGTCCATAGCTTCAGGGCCTCTCTCTCACCAATCCCTGCCTCCGAATGAGTTCTCAATGTCGACCACCTTCAGAGAAATACTAAGAGAGTAACAAGGCCGTGGGAGATTTGCCCGAGTCCCACCTCCCACATCCAGTATCTCTCTGCTGCTTAAAGAGAATCGGCAGCAGCTGGGCTGTCGGCCATTTCTCCGTCCTCGTGGGTCTCCTAAACAGATAAGGCGCAACAGCGCCAACAGTTCAAACAGGAAGCCATATTTCTATTGTGAACAAAAAAATGACATTCATGTCACTCCATCAGAGACAAATTCCAGCCATCTCAAGCCTCCGACTTCTCCTGGCTCGCTGGCAGTCTCTCAACTCACTCTTCTCCTTAGTCCCTTCACAAACTCCTCTGCTTTACTAAGCTCCCAAAAAGAATATGTCACCCCTTCATGTTTAATTTTAAGCTGGCGAGGTGTACCAGGAAGTTTTCAATCTTTAAATTCCTCAGCTGGGTCATGAGACTATTAAACGCCTTTCTCCTCTTTAATAGTCGTGCTGAGTAATCCTGGGACAGAGACAGCCTGTGACCTTCAAAGCTTAAGGTCCCCTTCTCCCGATATTCTCTCAGGAATGCCTCCCGATCTTGGAAGTTATGGAAACGCATGATGATCGCATTCTGCTTTTTGAAGTTAATAAGAGCTATCTCTTGAACACTATTTCACCTCTGTTAACAAAACCTGGGAAAGCAAAAACAGCCTCATTCAGGTCAAAAGGTCAAGCCCTTTTTAAAAAAAAAAAACAAAAAAATCCAGCCGGCCTGGTGGCGCTGGATGCCACACCGGCGACCCGGGTTCGGGAACGGACTTGGGCCACGGGGGCTGGCAGGGGAGAGGAGGGATTGAGTATCCGAAGATTGCTCTCCTTTCTCTGGGGTGGGTAGGCGTAGTGCACCGCTCTACAGCCGCGACTGGCGGAGGCCAGCCGCACTATAGTAGCGCGCATAACGTAGGGGGGAGCGTGGCAGGTGTCCGCACTACATGCTCTGATGCCATTGCACATCCGGCTCCCAACGGGAACAAAAGATATGGCGGAAAATTGCGAGGGGCGATCTCCACGGCTGATGGCCGCGCCCTGGATCTAAGAGGGGAACCTAACCAGGGTGCAGAGCGATGAAAAGCCGGCCCTGTGTGTGTTCATGTGGCCTGCATGTATGACCCGGTCCGGCGGTGCAGGCGCTAGCGGCCAGAGATTGTGGAGGCCGCCCCGCTGAGGAGGATAAACAGAAATATGATAACAAAATAAAATCCAGTCTTTCCTCTGTGTGCCTTGTGCTGACACTGGCATGTCTATATACAATAGAATTACAAAAAACACGTATATACAACATAATATCTACAAATAAGGGTTAGCAGTGCCAGGGTAGCTCCCCACATGGGCAGAAACAGACAAGCCTGTGTCTTCATCTCGAGTTTTCTATGGCAACCTCTCCAGCTTTGCTCGAGGTTCCTAGTAGCCATAGAAAACTCTCGATACTGATACAGGCTTGTTGTGCACCGCTGCCCATATATTATCCTCTGTGTTTTACGTGTTACGAGTTTCTTGATTTGTTCCACATTTTAAGCGTCAATGCTCCATATTTCAGGAACAAAAGGTCCAGAGTTGTGACGTGGTGTAGAATTTGTAGTTATAAGGCGCCCTCCCGCTTTACTTTTTGTCCTTTCAAACAAAGTATAACAAAAGCCCTTCCTCGCCTTCACTTTTCGTCACGTGACGACGGCCGCAGTGGCGGCAGGAAGCGCCCCAGAATCAGGCAAACTTCACTCCTGAGATAATCTGCCGATTTCCTGCCAACTAAGTGCATTACAGAGCATTCGGTCCAGCTTTTTCAATGGGTAAGCAGCTCCTGTCGGTCATGTGAGACGAGGCTTCACGAGCTGTAACTTGGCTGAGCGCGGTCGGTCTTAACTCCTGGGACTCAGTGGGAACAACAGGTTGACAAGTAATTTGATGTTGTAGTGCCTGGTTCTAGTGCAGCCTTTACGGAATGGATAGGTAGCGTTGATACTTGCCACTAGTTTATGATAACCTTCCCTGAACAGAGAAACACACATACAACGAATGCATTCCAGCTTGGTACACAAAAGAAACAGTAAGAAGTATTCCGACTCAGGTCATCAGTACCACATAGAGTGTACAGTAAGCAGACCACAGCGCAGCGGCACCATCGTGGTTCTGGGTCGTATCCAAAGCAGCAAGCGTGATGGATTTACTGCAGGAAAGCGATTCCTACTCTCTGTTCCGTGCTCTTAGTTGAATGACAGTGTAGAGCTACAGACTGCGTAAATAAAAACTGGCGTAGGAACTATTTTAGCAGCATTACAGTGAAAAAACACAGGTTCGTATATTTCAAAACACAGTGCATGGTTAAGGACAAATTTTTACCAAAACTGCCCCACTACGGTTATGCTGTAGTGCGCGTGTGTGTGTGTGTGTGTGTGTGGTCGGTCCAGTCTATTGGACATAAAAGGAGTAATGGGCTGGGTGAAGAAACTTTTTTTAAAAACATTTCCTGACAGGCTGAGTTAGACACTGGTCCCATCAGCAAATAGTTACTCATTTGGTATCGCATATTGGAAAGCATATATCTGCAGTTGTGCTGCCTAGGTTGCTAGTCTATATTGACAGTTTAAACACAGGATTACCGCATACCTCGGGTATGCATATGTATACAAAAAATTATATATATATTTTTTTTGTTGCATTGCTTATTGTGCCCAGGTGGAGCAGTGGAGGGGGGAATAAACAGACGAAGCTGTAGCTTAGCATTTACTAACACAAATGAGAGCAAGCATGGTGCCACTTCCTGTTAATCATCTGTTGCCCATCCAGTCCCTGAGCAAGAACCAGTGCAACAGCCACTGAGAAAAATCTCTGCTCCATCTTCTCAGGTATGCACTAGCCAGGCTCACTCTCACACACATTTGTTTATTTAGATGTGAGACCTAGTTTGGCTGGTATGGAAGACTCATGTTGTGGGTGTGACTTAAAGCATGTTTTGCTTTTCATTGCACCTTTGCTGTTTCAAAGACCAGCTAAGGCAGTGCCAGTGAGATGCGGATTTGTGACTTCCTCTCCAAGGCAGGGCTGTTTTTATAAAAACAAAATGTTTGCACCCACTCCTTATAGATGGACCAGGCCAGGGTTTTGTTGTTAGGCTAGGTCTGCTGTGCTTAATTTGACGTTTGGGTCTGTGAAGCTGACCCACCATGTACCATGGCCAGGTCAGGGTAGGGTGTGTTGCTCTGCAGCAGGTATGCATGCAGTTTTTTTAACCCAGCAAGCCTCTGTCATCATGTTTATTGTAGTTGTGAGTCCAATCCATTCTCAGCCTTGCTGTCTCTAGGTAGGCTGTGTAAGTTAGGTTTTCCAGGCAGGTAGTCAGTGCTTTGCTGGTCTTCTGAAGTGAACTAATGATGCTGTGGACACTGTAATAATGATACTGAGAAGTGAGTGTTGTGGGGCATTGAAGCAACTTCCTGGACCGGGGGGGGGGGGAATGAGACTGGCTAGCAACCTGCTGGGATGGTGAGTAGGGAGCACTCTTCATGGCATAGGCTGGCCTTTCACCTGAATCCTATCTGAAGTACGGCAGGATGTTTGGGGGAGATAGGAGCAGCCTGCTGTGCTGGGGAAGTGCTTCAGGTGCAGCTTGCTGGGCTTTCAGAGGGGGACTGGGGGAACTTAAATCTGTGTCAGTGGCTCAGCAGGTTGCACACTCACCTATGAAGCCGGAAGATCATCAGGTTGAGGGTTTAAGCCCCACAGCAGTCACTTGGGGTAAAATCCCAATACTGACACTGTAGTGCATCTTGAGGGGGATGCTGCACTCCTTTCGGATGAGATCTTAAACTGAGGTCCTGTCTGCCTGTTCTGGTCATTGTTCAGGTGGACGTGTTAAATCCCTTGACACTTCTCGAAAAGAGTAGGGTAATTTACCTGGTGTCCTGGCCACATTTCCCCCATTCACTAAAAATACCACCAGCAGCTTAATCTGGTTCAATTTCAGTTGGTTTTCATCTGTATCCGGCCCCCTCCCCAGGATGAGGATGAAAATGGACAGAATTATTTAGCTCTCCTTTCCTGGCCAACAAAAAATAACTTACTTACTGAGCTTGGAAAGGGGGCAGCGTTCTGGGCTGGGGAGGACCAGTGACTTTTGGGAAGGGGGGGCTGGGGTGCAACTTTGCTAAGCAGGCGGGAAAGTCAAGGTTTTAATCCTAGACTTGAATAAATAAAAATGTGGTAGTAAATCCTGTTACAAAACACCCTCAAAATGCACCACAAAACCCCAGACTTTTATGGGGCCCAGGCAGTTCCCAGACTAGAGATGTGTGAGGTTTTGCATACTTCGCTTTGTGAATTCATTTGTTGAAGTCTGCCAAATATCCGAAGGGCCGACTTTCTCAAGTCTTGAAGTTTCACCATTACTTCACCTGATTTTTTGCTTGAAAAAGTGCCACTTCCATAGGAACACTTACTGTGATGTTGTGAAATGGGAAGGTGGGGAATTTGCAAAGTTTTTTCACAAAAATGGATTTCGCAACTTTGCCAGAACTATACCAGCAAAATAAAACAGACCTCTGGCCTGTAGTTCACATTTTGGAAACTTTTGCATACTTTTTTTAAAGCCTAGTTACTCCACTGTTTGACTGTGCTATTGTAACCGGGTCATCTTAGATATTGCGGGTACTACCCCTGCCCTGTGTGCTCAGACAAAGTTGAGGGGCCTGGGTTGTCATCTTCCTGATTGGGGGTTTCCTTTCCAGTTAGATTTAGTTTGCGCCATGTCTCCACCCCGAGATTAGGTTTATGTGGGTCTGGTGTCAGAGCAGTACAACCCTCTGGGATACAGTGCCTACCCACAGTGTTCCCCCACACGAACAGTAACAGTGTAAAATAAAAAAATGCATTTAGTGACCCTCTACTAGTAATGTGTTCATGAAACAAAAGTCAGAATTTTATTGGGGGATATTCACAAGGGGATAGTGGATGTAAAACTTATGAACTGTCGAACCAAAGGCCGAAGTTAGTTGCCCGACCAGACCTGGTCTATAAAACACCCTTTCAGCAGTCCCCACACCCCACCAGACAATGCAAGTACAGATGCTGTAAACCTTTTTGTCACTCTCAGCCCTTCTGTACTGGGGGTACAGCCCTTTTCCCACTGGTACCAGAGTGAACCTCTTTAACCAATTAGGGAGCTCCTGATGCTTCACTGGGTACCCAGCCGTGGAAACGGTACAGGCCCATTGTTGTTGCAGTTGGTTGGCTGACAGTGGCGCATGTGAAATGGATAAAACACTATTGAAACCCAAACTCCAAAGGCCATGCCATTGCTTAAATGGTAGCTTCAGAGTGAGGTATTTGTAGATCATGACCTGCTGGCCAAACCTGAAGATTTGGTGGCAAACTTTGTAATTTCCCAGCTGTAGGACAAGTCCTGAGAGTATAAATGGTTCTGATGTTACCGGTTTTCTGTACGTTTTGGGATTCTCTTCCTCCCTCTCTGCAGGGTCAGGTTTCTCTCGGGTGATTGATCAGATTGATAGTTCTGGGTGATAAGTTCTGCTGTGCAGGTCTTAGTGCCACATGCGGGAATCGGGCTGTCTGCTTTAACAGTCACTGGCTCCTCTCTCCTCCTCCTCCACTGGCTGGTTATACCAGTCTCAGAACCAGGGGCCACATGTCACATACACACACACACGTACACATGTGTCCAGGCTTCCAGACCCCAGTGTGAGACAGTAGCCAGTGCCTGGCAGCAGCAGTGACCGACTGGTTCACCAAACTGTCTGAAGGCGCTTCCAGTTAGCAGTACGCACAGTCTCTGTTCACACTGCAGGACGGCAGCTGTGACACTAGTGCTGAATAAGCATGTATTTACCCCCTTTTCTCTGAAAGTAGGAAACCATCTGTCTCCTTCCCCCCCCAAACCCTTCTTTTTCTCGGGTGTCATTCTGACATAGACAGCAAATATACATCTAGTAGTCTGTACCTTTTGGGTTGTAGAAACCTTTAATTCACATACTGTGAAGTGGCTGTAGAAGCCCCAGGCAGGCTTTCTCAAATGGCTTTGGCCCGCAGCTCCTAACCCTCCTCACTCTGTGAGAGCTAACTGCCAATTGCCCAGTTCTGGAACTGCCCTCGGAACATCTCTGGGTGAGGGCAGCTGGGCACTGGTCCAAGGAGCTGTCAGTCACTCAAAACTATCTCTTTGACCCCTCACTCAGTGCACTATTGGTTGATAAAAAGGGCATCAAACAGACTGCACATTCTTTCTCCCATAATCCACTCCTGCCTGAGATCGAGATCCCTGGCCTGCTTTTGATTGCTGGAGAGGTCAGAGGTGGACAAGATGGCAGTCTCAATTCAAAATAGAAACATTTGCTCCCACAGAGTCATTTTGTAGGGCTCCTGCCCTTATTCTAAATAATTTGACCCCTAGAGTTGTAAGGGCAGCCATGCTTTATCTGGTCAGCCTTTTGTAATGCTCAGGGAATTGCCCACCCTGTCTCAAGTGCTGATGCTCACTCACTGCATAGGCAGGGTGGCCCCTTTGATGTGCCACGGAGAGATGCACTAATTATAGGTGCACTCCGTGTCAATACACACAAATGTTCTTTCTTCCTCTCACAGCGTGTCTTCGGGCTCCTGATGAGTCCTTTGGGTGGAGCTGACTTAGTCAGAGGAACCAGTCGGTGATGGTCAATGGGGCAGCATCAGGAGGATATGGGGTGACTAGCGGGGTGCCACAGGGATCTGTCTTGGGTCCTTTACTCTTCAGTATTTTCATAAGTGACGTTACTGAGGGGCTGGGCGGGAAGGTGAGTTTGCTTGCAGATGACACAAAGATCTGCAACAGATTGGATACTGCTTAGGGAGTGGAACAAATGAAGAGCGACCTGCTCAAGCTAGAAAAATGGTCCAGCATGTGGCAGTTAACCCTTGCTGTGCCATGGGCTGATATATCAGTCCAGATTTCCTATACATTCTAATTCTGTCAGCAGCCTAAAGGTTAAAATTTAATGCAAAAAAATGCAAAGTGATGTATCTGGGAAGGAGTAACCCAGGAGGGACGGTCTACTATCTGGGAGGGGAGTAGCTAACAGCCACCAAACAGAAGTGGGATCTTGGGGTCATCATCTCTGATGACTTAAAAGTGGGCAGACAATGTGAAAAAGTGGTGCAAAAAGCCAGCAAAATGCTGGGATGCATAAGAAGGGACATCACAAATAGAAAGAGGGTAGTGACCATGTCACTATACAAGTCCCTGGTAAGTCCCCACCTTGAGTACTGCGTACAGTTCTGGAGGCCTTATCTCAGGGAGGATATGGATAGACTAGAGACAGTACAGAGGAGGGCAACAAAAATGGTACAAGGGCTCCATGAATTACCATATGGAAACAGATTACGGAAACTCAACATTTACTCACTGGAGCAGCACAGAGATAGGGATGACATGATAGAGACATTCAAGTTCCTGAACAGCATAAATAAAGTTCCTACCCAGGAACTCTTCCTGATCAGTAGCTCCACAAGGACAAGGGATCATGAAATGAAATTAAGGGGAGAGAGGTTCCGGGGTAACATGCATAAGTTCTTCTTTACGGAAATTGTGGTGGCCCCATGGAATAGTCTACCTGCAGAAGTCATTGACTCCAAAACAGTAGGGCATTTCAAATCTGCTTGGGATAGGGACAAGTGTGCCTATCCCAAGCAGAATGAGTTAATCTCAGTGGTGTTTCGCCTGGTTAAATAAAGATTGATTGATTGAAGGGGATTGTCTCTAAGAAATTCTAAGGGGGTTAGCACTCAGGGCAGACTAGATGGATCTTTGGTCCCCATTTGTTGTCACTTTCTGTGTTCTGTGAGCACATTGGAGGTGCTTCCATGTTGGCCACAGTTGTGGTGAGTGGGCAGATGCGAGGAGAGCCAAGTACAACAGCCTTTGCAGCTGCAACTACAGAGTTCCTCCGGTCCCCACCTAGGCTGCAGTTCCAGGGCCAGAGTGAGCAGAGAGGCAGGCGGATGGTGAGTCCTGGTTCCATGGAGCCCATAAATAGGCCCCACCATTGTGGGGGGAGTTGCACCATGTTAGTAATGCCTGTTCCCACAATGCTATAGTATGTTAATAGAATTGTTTCCATTTTTTTTTTTTTTCTATATACATTTTTAGTTTTCTCCCCATTTTTTGCCCATCCCCATTCTCGGCCAGGCGCGCACATGTTGCGTCATGCGCACGTCGCGGCTCAAGACACCCTCCTGCAACTTACCGCCCCCTCCCACCTACACTACTCACTGGACCTCCATCCAGAGAGCTGCCCTACAGCTGCTCAATCATGCTCTCACCCTCTCTTCCCTGCCGGCTCCCTGATGACTGGAGTCCATTTTCAAACCTGGGCTGCCGGCATGATGCGAGGTAAGGCGTCCAGCGCCTCAGCCCTCTGCACCACTAGGCCGGTTGTTTCCATTTTTTTCTATGCTGATTTTATAAAACTTACTGTTTAACTTGTTACTGTACCACTGTATTGAAACGATGTACTCATTTTTAGGTACCGGCAGTGTAGCTGTAAATGCCTATTGTGATCATGTGTACTTTTTTTGCATTTAGTCAAGTTCAAAGGTACATTCAGGGTGACCAATTTGGCTGCATGATGTCATTGATGGGGCTTTTAAGGGGGTGTTGTATGGATTCAGACTTGCACAAGCCTGGGTTCAATCCCCTCAGGGAACTTTTTTTTTTTTTTTTTTCTCAGAACAATTTATGTAGTATGAGACAAATTGTTAGATGTGATGCTAATGTTAGTGATGGAAGTTCAGCAAGGTTTGAAGTTCTTTATTGCTAATAACTTGAGAAAAATTCCAGCTGAGACTTTCAGGTTTGAATGCAACTTGGAGAACACTACTTCTTTTTTTTTTTATTCTTTTTATTGAGTTTTCAACTTGTGTACACATAAGTCATCAATGTTCACATATTTAAAATCATGTATAGCTTTCCATATTGTACAGTCAATTTGTAATAACAATGTGAAATTCGTACAAACTGGGACACACTACTCAGCTTTACAGTTCCATGTCTGGGGCATCATGGTCAGCCCTTCGACCTCCAAGTCTGGGAGGTTAACATTTAAGACTAACATTTAAAGCTTGGGATACAGTGAGTGTTTTATGAATTGATCCTGCTGTTGGTGGTATCCCAATAGAGCGTCCTGGCCCTTAAGGAGCCAATGTCTCATCTTTCATGAGGCGGGTCCTTTGAAGGCGAAGATACCCAGCCATGTTTCCACAGGTGGCTTCCCCGGAGTGAAGGGGGGGGGGTAGGTAAGAATTATAGTACTATTGTTTACGCTAACTCCCATTCCAGGTTACAATCTGGCTACGGTAGTCAGTTTGCTCTCATATGTCCCCTGCATCAAAGTCACAATCCCCTCCCGAATCCCACCTTGCTCAAGCTGCTTCAGCTGGGCAGAATTATGCCTGGGCTTTTACCCCGTGAGGGACCAGGGGAGCCAGGTTTGGGCCCTCGGAGCCAACTTCTCCGCTATCTCTGTTCGTGATTCTCGGTAGGTTCCTAAGCTGTGCTTCCTTAGGGAACGAAGGTGGGGTCTTTCAGCATGTAATATATTTGCCAGCAGATCCATCTGGTAGTGAATTTCTCTCCCTGTTCATTTAGGCTATATGTTAGTTATAGATCTGTTTCGTGATATCCCACCAGTCCTGGATTGAAGGGATTCTTGTTGTTAACCACTGTCTAGTAATTGCTTTCTTTGCCGCTGTTAGAAGCAGAGAAAGCAGGTATCTGGTATTAGGGCCTCTATGTGGTCTAGGGAAGGTAAGAAACAAAACCATCTCTAGGGTCAACTGGAGTTGTGGGTCTATGAATTCTTGCAACTGGACCTCGAGCTGCGTGAGGAATGCTTTGAGTACTGGGCAGGCCCACATAATGTGAGTCAGGTTCGCCTGCGGATCCCCACACACAGCCTCCAGCACTCTGCTGCATTATTTGGGGAGTAGTGGTTTGTGACTACTGGGGATCTAAAGTAGCACACCAAAACCTTCCATGCGAATCCACGCCACTGATGTGAGCTAGTGACCCGGGCAGAATAGCTGCACGCCTGCCTCCAGTCCTCCAAAGAGAGCTGATGTTTGTTTCCCGGGACCACTGTGTGCGGATGTCCTCAGTGAGGGCTTCCCTTTGTTAGTTAAGGGTTTGGTAGTACAGTGATATCAAGTGGTCTTGCTTCCTTGTATTGTTTAATTTAATTTGACATTGGATCAATGCGGGATAGCCCTCCGGGCTCCACAGAGATTGTGGAAGACCTTCCACATAGTGTCGCAGTTGAAGATAGCGGTAGAAATCTTTATGTGGTAGATGGAATTTTTTTTGTATCTCTGCATAGGTCCAGATACTTCCTTGTGTCACTATTTGTAGCGGATATCTTAACCCATCCTTTTCCCATTTTAGGAAACCATTCTCTATATTGTTAGGGGAAAGTCAGTTAGGCTAGAGATTGGGCAGATAAGCGCTTGATATGGTAGTAGTTGTTGGGATTTTTTAAGCGCAAACCAATTCTTAAACTGATCCGCTAACCAAGGATTGAAGGTCTGTTGAATTCTCTTCCCCCGGTTCCTGTCGGGACATGGCCCGTAAGAAGGCCTGGTCATGTAATAGAGTTTTTTCTGTTTCTAGCCAGTGTGGGGTGGAGGTTCTGGTCTGCCGGGCCATTATATGGACAAGGGTATTGCCTGTTGGTAAAGCTTTAGGTCAGGGAGTGCTAGGCCTCCGATTTGATGTGGAAGGGAGAGTATCTTTAGGTGGACCCGAGGTTTTTGATGAGCCCATATAAATTTCATTATTAGGCGGTTTATTTCTTGGAAAGTTTTTAGTGGTATGTATAGGGGGATGTTTTGAAATAGGTATAAAGCCCTCGGGAGGGTTATCATTCTGATTAAGTCCACTCTCTTCGAGAGGCTGAGGGGCAGGGTTGCCCAGGCCTGTAGATCCTGTTTTAGTTGTGTAATAAATGGTACATAGTTTTGTTTATAGTACTTTGTGGCCTCCTGTGGTATGTGTACGCCCAGATATTTCAGCTTCTGCAGGTTCCATCTGCCTGGCAAGGTGTCTCGGGTGCTCTGTGTAGGCACGTACTGGAAGGTGAAGATTTCCGTTTTAGTCAAGTTAAGTTTGTAGCCTGACACCGAGCTGTAAGAGTCCAAAATTTGTCTCACCGAAGGGATCGATCGATTGGTCGGGGTTCTGGAGATACAAAAGAATGTCGTCCACATATAGGGCAAGGCGATGATCCATGTCGCCTATCTTAATCCCTTCGACCTGCTGGGATTCCCAGATTTGCTGCACTAAGGGTTCGATGACTACGGCAAACAGCAGAGGTGATAAAGGGCACCCTTGTTGGGTTCCCCTTTGGAGTTGGAAATAACTAGAGTGATGTCCATTCACTTTCACGCATGCCTGGGGGGCGGAGTATATATTTTGAAGGATTTGAATGAAGGTGGGGGGAAATCCAAATTTGTTTAGAGTCAAGTACAAAAAGCGCCTGGCCACCCTGTCAAAGGCCTTTTCTGCGTCTAGGCTTATTAATACTGTCTGGTTTCTAGACTTTTGCATCTGGTGCACCATGTGTAAAGATCGCTTGATATTATCAGTGGTGGTGCGGGATCTCACAAACCCTGTTTGGTCTTTGTGTATTAATAGGGGGAGAATCTGGTCCAGGCGGTGCGCCAATATAGTCATAAATAGTTTATAGTCTTGGTTAAGAACTGATGTAGGCCTATAGGAGGCACAATTTTGGGGGTTCTTGCCAGGCTTAGGTATCACAGAAATTGTTGCATAGGACCAAGATTGGGGTGGGGACTCCCCCTCCAGCACCGAGTTAAAGACTCGGAGGAGTGCAGGGGTGATCTGGGCTCTAGTGGTCTTGTAGAACTCCGCACCATAACCATCTGGCCCCGGAGCTGTCAGCGATTTAGCGTTGGCTATTACTTGTGCCACCTCCAGCTCCGTAATGGGTTCCACCAAGGACTCCCTATGTGCCTCTGTGAGTGCTGGGAGGGTAACTAAACCTAGGTAGTCCATCATCTGATCCGTGGACGATATAGTCTCAGGGGTGTAGAGGGCCCTATAAAATGTAGTAAAGGCATCCGCGATGTGCGTTTTTGGAGAGCGGTTGGCACCCTAAGGGGTGCCTAATGGATGTAATCGTTGCACCCTTCTTCTGTCTGCGTACTTGGTACGCAAGCAGTCGTGTGGCTCGTGGTCCAACTTCATAGAATCATTGCCTCAAGAAGGTTAGGGCAATTTCAGTCTGTTGTTGGGCCAATTTATCCAGCTCCTGTTTGGTTTCCTGTAGCTGGGGAAGGATTGACTCGTCTCCCTGTTGATGCACCATTTGAAGGAAGTGGAGTGTGTCTTCTAATTTGGCCCTATGTTCCTTGCGTTGCCTTCCCAGTTCCACCATGTATTTAATTATATGTCCTCTGAGGACTGCTTTGATCGTATCCCAGTGCACCGATGGAGTCGAATCAGAAGGGGGATTATCCGTCAGGATTTCTGTGACTCTCTCCGAGATGAACTCGCAAAACTTTCTTCACCGCAAGTGGTATGGGTTTGCCGCCACTGCGTGTTTCTAGGTTGTAGACCCAGGTCCCAATAAGTAATCCAGGGGGCATGGTCCACGATAGAGATATCTCTCAATTGGGCATCATGTATGGTGCCCAGATTTTTTTATTTGGGTGTATCCATGATCTATTCGAGGGTAGGTATGATGTGCCGAGGAGTAATAAGAGTAGTTTCTTGTCTGCGGGTGTAGTTTCCGCCAAACATCACACCAACCCATCTCCGATATAAATTTGCTGAAGAACTTTTGGGTGGTGGTTTGCTTCTGAGGTCTCCTACTAGAGGAGTCAATCCGGGGGTCCATGGTCAGAGTAAAATCACCCGCCATTAAAAGAATACCCCTAGTCTTCTGGACTATCTTATCTAGTAATGGCCTCAGTTTTGGGACAGTGATGCCCGACGGGAGGTAAACATTTATGAAAGTTACCTCTTCGTCATTAAGTTTTCCTTGGGCAATGATCAGCCGGCCTTCCGGGTCAGACCAGGTTGCATCCATCTGAAATGGAGTGTGTGGAGGTATGATAATGGCCACCCCTCTTTGCCTGCCTTCTTTACAGGAGGATTGGTAGACTTGCCCTCTGCTTAGCTTAGCTAGTTTAGCATGTTCAGTGGGATTCATATGTGTTTCTTGGAGGAAAACTATATCCGATTTAGATCTTCTAATGTAGGCTAGTGCTCTGGATCTTTTAATGGGAGAGACAAGGCCCTTGTTATTCAGGGTCAATAACTTCAACCCTGGGGCATGCATCGCAGTAGGTTGTTGTAGTGCTTGGTACCTGGCTCCCTTGTTCCCCCCGCAAGGCGTCTCTTTAAACCCGTGCAAGGCTTGTGACTGTACTTGATATTGCGTGAACCTGATGACTTTTTGACATACGTTACAAAACCAACAGAGCAACAAATATAGACTAACAAATAACAAAGGTGTCAAGAACCACCATGTGACCAACATGATCACTTAAACATAGTCTGAGCAACTGGTACTTCCACTGATCCGGGCTAAGCCCTGATCTGGGGGTAGGGATGTGACCCTACCGTTGCGGCCCTTATTTACTCCTACTCTTATTTACTCTTTCCCTTCAGGTACCAATGGTACCTGAAGGGAAAAGGTAAGTGGGGTAGGCGACATATATAGCAGAGCCTCAGACTTCCCTGAGACCTTTAATGGCTGGAGAAGGAGTTCAACTGGTTTAATGGAAGGTTTGGCCTTCCTCAGCCCAGATGGGGGGCACCCCCCCCGCGGTCCAGCCATATCTGCCCCACTACTGGATCCACCAGGGTCCGAGGACCCAGGAGGCAAGGAGCACAACTCCCAGCAGGGGTGCGTTCCCCCGCTCTCACCGCCCTCTGGGGTGCTGTGCAGGTGCATGACCCGACATCACAACTGGGGCCTCTAAACAGGGCTGTTGTCCTGGGCGTCCAGGGTTACCCATGCTGCACCGCTCAGGCCGCCTGCCAGCTAGTCTCGCCACAGCCATCTGAGAGTCTCCCAGCCATTAGCATCTGGCACTCGGGGCAAGCCGCCTGTCTCCTCCGGTGTGCTCTGGGTGTCCTGTTTGCCCAGGGCCATGGAATGGAGTCTCCGACCCCACCCCAAAACAACCTGGCTAGGGTATAATGATTAAATTGGTCCATTCTTATTTCACAGATGTCCCCAATCCCCCACCCTAACAATCCATATATCTTCTTGTTTTGGTCTACCTATTGCCATTCTTCTACAGCGTCCTCCGCGGTCCATTATTTATATTTCCCCCCCTCCCCATAGGTCCCTCCTCCCTCTTTCCCATGATAGCCCCTCTTCTTCCACTCTGTTCGTCCCCCTTCCTCCTCCACATACTTGGTTACCTGCTCTAAACCCCGCCAAAATATGCCCTGCGGACAAGGGTGTGCCCTAGTTCCTCCACCTCTCCTGGGTCTACTCGCAGTCGGGCCTAACTGTAGAAGAGGGGTCCCGGCGTTGCTGAGGGTCACGGGGGTTCACGTGATTCCCGACTCATCAGGACCTACAAGTTGCCGACAGGAGTAGTAAGGAGAACATGAAGGGGGGGAAAGGAAACGGCAGCCAGCCCAGCTTTTTAGGCTCCCCCCCAACAACAGGCCCGAAATCAACCCAAAAGTCAGGCGCTCCCATCTGCCACAGCTTCCAGGCCCTAAATGGCGACTCCTTGGCTATCTTTCAGGAGGAACTCTCCCCTTCCCTCACTCCACTGGCCTACCCTCCACCCATCACCCCCGTGCCTCTAGGCCATCCAACCTCCACAGCCCCCTGCGGGAGGAGAGCATGGCTGCTGTCGCCCCACCAGTCAGTGGGGAAGTCTGCCCATCAGCCGCCCCCACCCAGCCCACCCACAGTAATGGAAGGGCATCGGGTAGTCCTTCTTAGGTTCGCTTGCTCGAGCGGCCCAGGCTTCAGCAGCTCGCTCTTCCGCGCAGCCAGTGTGAACACATCCCACCATAAAAGCACCCAGCTGCACTGTCAGCCGCTCAGGGCCTAAGTTACATCTCATGAGCAGGCTGCAAGGTTAGTGTAATCTCCCGATCATTCAGGCTGCTATCTCTTGGGGAGAACTGCCATGTAACAGATTCTCCCCCCCCATCACTCCTCGACTCCCTCTCCCCACCCCATCCCGTTACCCTCCATGTGGTGTCTTGCACTGTTGTATGTATAGGCCAGCCCGCAACTGCTTCTTCTCCCACTCTATCCCGCTTTCATTTTGACCGGAGGAGTGTCCCGGGGCTTTGCTTAGGAGCCGGTCCAGCAGGCAGGTCCTCATCATGCTAGGGCCCTCCGTAGACCTGGGTAACTACATTATTTCCGGGTGAGTACTGCGTCGCCCCCTCTTTGACATCTCTCATGTACAAATGGATATCACTATCTGCAGGTCTACACTAGCGTGCTATTTGTTGTGCATACTCGGCTAAGAATACTAGTACTGGCTTTCAATCATCTAAACAACCCCTTCCTCCCACATCCTACTCCCACCCCCAAGATTAACAACTGTGCTTTAACTTTTACTTTAACTGGACCCGATTTAATTTGTACAGCATTACTTCAGTCGGGTCCCAGCAACAGACAAAGTCCACATTTTATACTTGCGGCAGTTCAGGTCGAAGGATCCTGCAAGGTCGTCTCCACCTCCTGCGGGTTTTGGGTCCTGGACTTCAGGGTACTGATTATTGTCTGTATAGCTTCCACTCCTTGGCGACGTCTGGAATCTCGCTGACTGGCACTCCAGGCTTTCTGGGCTAGTTTGGAAGCAATAGGCATCTGAGCGCTTGTTCGCTGTGGGGGGGGGATCTCCCATCTTCCTGGCCCTGAGTTCAGTAATTGCTGCAGCCGCATTTTCAAACGTAAGGGGCCCCTCGTTTAATTGAATCACCATTTTTGAGGGATAGAAAGTTCTGAATCTCACTCCTGCTGCTTTAAGAGCCTTCATAACTGGAATGTAGGCCCTTCTGCGCGCCATCACTCCGGGGGCAAAGTCATTTTCAAGGTACAGCCTGTGAGATTTATAAAAGACCGTGCCCTGTCTCCAGGCTGTGTGGAGTACCGTTTCTTTTTCTTGGTGGCTGAGGAACTTTATCAAGACAGTGCGGGGGCGCGTGCTAGCTGCAGGCCTGGGACCTAGAGTATGATGTACACAGTCCATCTCCAGCGAGATCGCCTCAGGTAAATTTAGCGCTTCCCTTAACAGCTTTTGGGTAAATGGAATGATTTCGGTGCTCTCCACTCCTTCTGGGAGCCCCGAGAGTCGGATATTGTTCCGACGGCTCCTACTCTCTGCATCCTCTGCGCGGTTTTATAGGCCCCTCAGTTGTGTGTGTAGCTGAGCAGTGTCACGCTCAGTCTCCTCTACCCTCTTGTCTGTCGTAGTCAGTTGCTCCTCGCAGTCATCCTGTCTTTTCTTGAGCTTGCCCAGGTCAGTCCGGAGCGCAGTGGCGGTCGACCTGATCTCCTTTCTGAAATCCCATATCTCTGCTAACATTTGAGCCATTTTGCCTCTGTAAAATGGAATGTGGCACTCGGTTGGTTTGTGAGGTGCTATGGCGGGAGGCCGAGGAAGCTCGCGAGTCCCCACTCTCTGAGTCCTCTTCTTGGGATCTCTTCCCATCCAGGCGTTTTGGAGACTTATGCATAGCATCTCCTCTCTTTCTGGGCATACTGGTACCTCCTGGTTAATATTGTGCTCATTTTACTTTGCGTTTAGCTGTTACTGTTGAGGTAATTTGTTTGTTCTCAGGGAGAGCCTCGCGACCTAAGCTGCTGCTCTATGCATGACGTCACTGGAAGTCCGAGAACACTACTTCTTCAAATCGATGGACTGTTCAATACAAAACCATTGTAGCAAAAGGGGTGGGGGTGGATCCAAGACTTACTACTACTGGATGTCCTTCGCCTTCCTGTCAAGGAACCGTAGTACAGTTGTAGAGCTACAGGCTACCAAGTGGGTAGGGGGCCTGCATTTAATCCCTAGTGTGGAACATTTTTTTTTTCTCTCTTCTGAGCTGGTCTCCGGGCTTCCTTACTCCTGGGCTGTACCTCCTGATGTCAGTGACAGGCAGGACCAACGCTGTGCAGCAGGGAGGATAACAAGCCCTCCACATCCGGTGATCTCCAGTCTACTTCCTGCCATTAGTGACGCAGGTACTCTGCAGCAGAGCCCTGTTACACGTGGCAGGGCTGAAGAAACTGTAACTGGAAATTTTCTTTTCTGAAGACCTTTTTTGATGTTTTAGCCTTGGTGAGATCCAGCCTTAGCCATGCAAGCTACACAGACTGGTCTCAACTCACAGTGGCCCCTCTCAGCTTTTTTCCTGCACGACAGTCCTGACGGTCGGATCTCGGATGCGGCTGTCGTAGGAGCCAGGCTACGAATTTTCACACTACAGTGCGATTCAGCTGTTAGACGAGCGGTCTGAGCAAAATTAATAGACTGCTCGTCGTAGCTCCAGCCTAGCGTGATTCTGGCACCAGAAGTACTAGGGCAGCAACGCTGAGATAGCGCTTCCACGTGCCGTACTGCTGTCGTGGGAGGGGCATCGCTGAGGAAGCGCTGCCACGCTACTGAACATTCAAAGGGGTTAGTCATAGCCCCCCCACCAGCCAAACAAGGAATCGGAAGGATTGTCTTGCAGTGCTTAAAGGGACCATACAGGGATTACTGTACAATTCAGGCAGTGCTTAAAGGGGCCATTACAGCAGGGCTCCCAGGCCAGGTTTTCAGGTTTCTGCAGCTAGCAGTGCCTAAAGGGCTGTTTCATCCTCTCTTTGACTCCACAACAAGGGGGGATTATAGGATCATGGCCTCAGAAAAATCATGTAGAGGTAAAAACATGCCCGTGCTGCAAGTCCCCTCTCCTAATCGCCTTTGCTGGCTCACTCTGCCTCACATGTGAGAAGGCAGCGGCAGCTAGTGGGAACAGCACAGTGGACACCACCTCCATCTTGTCTCAAGCAAATGGCCAAGAGAGGTCCGAATGAGCGCAGGCAAGTATTCCTGAACTGTCTGAACGGCTAGCTGCCTCGAGGTCTGAGCGAGGAGCAACGTCCAGGGACCCTCCCCCCTCCTTAGACCCTTAACTTTTATAGACAGGTTGAATAGAGCCTTTGCTCTGGACCCCTCTTCCTTTGAATGGCACCCTCCTGGGTCACCAGATGGGAGACCACACAAGAAGGCCAGGAGAAAAAGGATCCCCTCCCCATCCTCTTCCGAAGAAGGGGGGCTATCCTCACATCGCTCCCACTCCAAGAAAAAATTTAGAGACGGGGGCAGATCTTCAGAGGAGGACGGTCACCATTATACTAGCCACAGGCGGAGGAAAAGGTCTCGTTCACGGAGTGGACCAAGGGGCGGGCACAAGGGCAAACGTCACAGGGGATATTCCCTGGGCTCCTTAGCCGCCAGCTCTTCCACCGAGGAGGGGGAGATAGTAGATTCCTCATCAGATTCCGATTCCTCCCCGGCCAGAAATTTCAGCCTAAAGGACCTAGACTTCTTTTATCAAAAAGGTCATATCTGAGATTCACCTCGGCTCTCCCCCTCCGGTCACCTCACAACCGAAACAGGTTTTTCGCTTGGCATCCGCCTCTAGACGTGCTACAACTTTGCCCATTCCACCCACCATTGAGGGCTTGCTAAAAGAAGAATGGCAGGGTCCGAAGCGTGCGTATCCTGTTCCCAGATGGATCTCCAAACTTCTCAAGTTTTGACAAAAAACAGTCCGAAAAGTTGGTTAGACTGCCCCATAATCGACCCCTTGATTTCTAACCTGACCAAGAAAACTGTCATCTGAGCTGAGGGAGGGCTTCTCTAAGGGACCCAGTAGACAGAAAGGTGGACTCATCGCTCAAAAAAGCCTTTCAAGCCTCGGCAACCTCCCTTAAGGCCGCCACGGCAAACCTATTCTCCGTCAGAGCCGCCTTATCCTAGGCATCAGATTTAGCCTTTCAATTCGCAGAGGATCCAGAAAAGAACTCCCCCATTATCCACCAGCTACAGTTATTGGGGTTGGTCTCCGCCTATGCAGCGGATGTATCAGAAGAGGCTGTCCGATGTGCTGCATGGATCACGTTCTGTCAAACCTGTGCCCGATGCAACCTATGGCTTCAGGCATGGCAGGCAGATGCTTCCTCAAAGAGCCATCGGGTGAATGCACCATACGAAGGCAACCTCCTGTTCGGGTTGGCGCTGAAGGAGGTGGTGAAGGAATCGGGTGAAACAGCGAAGATGCATATGCCCCAGTCCAGGGGCCGGGGCAAAGCATGGTCTTCAGGCACAAGGTGCAATTTTCATGACAGAAGTTACAAAAAGGGGCAGAATTCCAATTTTTCAGGAAAAAGACCATGGTTCTCCCGAAACCAGTGGAATTTTAGGGGCAGTGGATCAGGCGGAGGGGAAAATACCAGAGACACAGGAAATGGTAACGAGAAAGCACAGTGAGGAAATGCGGGCTCATCCTTGAGTAGGAGGGGGCAGACTTTCAGATTTTCTCGAGGAATGGGCCCGGACAACGTCAGACAGATGGGTTTTAGACATTATCCACCAGGGATACCTGATAGTTAAGAGTCCAAGCCCCCATTACATCACATTGTGCCCTCTCCCATTTCGAACAACTCGTCCAAAAGACAAGCCATATTGCAGGCTGTCACGGATCTTCTGCAAGCAGGTGCTGTCGAACAGGTTCCCCCCACAGAGGTCAACCAGGTGTCTACTCCGTATTTTTCATTGTGCCCAAGCGCACAGGAGGTCACAGACCAGTCCTAGACCTAAAATTCTTAAACGGCTTTGTGCGCAGCAGACCATTCAAAATGGAAACACTGGCCTCAATTGCCGAGGTAGTGCTGCAAGGAGACTTTCTAGCATCCATCGACCTGCAAGATGCCTATCTACATATTCCAGTTCACAGCAGGCACAGGCAATATCTGAGGTTCAAGCTGGGGAACCGTCACTTCCAATTCAAGACTCTCCCGTTTAGACTGTCATCAGCCCCAAGAACCTTCTCGAAGGTTCTAGTAGCAGTGATAGCCCACCTACGGATCCGGGAGATCCAGCTGTTCTCTTATCTGGACGATATCGTCATCAAGGCTCCGCAGCTCAACCAAGCGGTACAGGCAGTAGCGGATGTAGTCCAGTGCCTTATGGCTCACGGTTTTCTCATCAGCTGGAAGAAGAGTTCCCTAATTCCGAGCCAGAGCCTGAACTACCTGGGAGTGGAATTCAGGATGCAGGACAAGGTCTCTTCTCCCCGAGTCAAAGTTCAGGGAACTGTTAAAACTCATCAGCAAATTCCAAAGGAACACTCAACTGCCGCTCAGTCTTTTTGCAACTAATCAGGACGTTAGTGTCGCTGACAGACTCTCTCCTATGGACTCTAGTGCACATGCGACCCATTCAGACGCATCTGCTCAAGCTGTGGTCCCAGTCCAGGCACAGTTGGCACCAGCTCATCCCAGTTTCACAGCAGGTGAAAAGCGCTCTCGCGCGGTGGTCTTGGAGGGAAAATGTGATGAGACGTCGAGGACTAGACCATCCCCATCAAACAAGAATCACAACAGATACAAGCCTCAGGGGGCGGGGGGGCTCATCTAGAACAGATGTCAGCCCAAGGCATGTGGTCCCTGATGGAATCAAGGTACAGCAGCATAAACATCCTAGAGATGAGGGCAGTTCGTTTAGCCCTGATGCACTTCATCAGCAAGTGCGTAACAGGGATGCGTTGGTTCTAACAGACAATCGAACAGCAATGGCCTACATCAACCATCAGGGTGGCACAAGAAGCTCAAAGATGCTTCGGGAATCTCTTCTCCGGTTTCACTGGGCAGAGAAGCACCTGGCAAGCATAAGAGCAGTGTACATACCAGGACAGGAAAATGTCACAGCAGACATGATAAGCCGCAAAGACGTTCTCCTGGGAGAATTGGAGCTAAAGGACGCTGTCTTCCAACTCCTCATACAGAGGTGGGGCAGTCCACAAGTAGATCTGTTTGTATGCCGACAAAACACCAAGACTCAGCAGTTCTGCTCCCTGGCCAGAGACGATCTAGCATTAGCTCAGGACGCCTTTTCCCTAAACTGGAGTCACCTCGGCCTCCTGTATGCTTTTCCTCTGATCCCACTGCTATCCAGGGTCCTACACAAGGTGGCCTGAGACAGGGCGGAGATGATTCTAGTCTGCCCCAGGTGGCCATGCCGCTCCTGGTTCCCACTACTCATTCAGCTGTCAAAAGCACAACCATTAGTTTTCCAGCTCACCTCAGACCTTCTTCATCAGGGTCTGGTTTTACACCACAATCTGAGCAATCTGTCTCTCTCTCAGCTTGGAGATTGAGCGGGAAACTTTCAAAGAGTTAGGATACACTGCTCCGGTTATTGAAATGATGGTAAGCTCTCAACGCCCCTCATCCTCTAAGGTGTATTATAGGATCTGGAGAAGATTCTTATTCTGGCTCCATTCTAAAGCTATACAGGATCATCCAAAATACCTTCCGGTGCTTTTACAATTTCTTCACGAGGGAGTTGACAAGGGTTTGCAGCCAGCCACCTAACGAGTTCAAGTTTCTGCAATGGGGGTGCTTTTGTTCACTGATTCAGGGGATACGCTGGGATCTCATCCTCATGTCAGGAGGTTTTTAAGAGCAGCAGTGCTAAAGCGCCCCCCAATTAAGCCAACTGTACCACTTAGGAGACTTAATCTTGTCCTCAAGGCCCCAACAAAAGCGCTGTTTGAGCCTTTGAAGGAAGCATCAGTCATGCATCTTACAATGAAGGTGGTCTTTCTGGTGTCCATTACATCAGCCAGGAGAATCGGCGAACTGGGGGCGCTGTCAACCAAAGAGCCCTACACCGTCTTTCATCAGGATTCAGTGGTACTCAGGACGTATCCAGGTTTTTTACCGAAGGTTATGTCTCTCTTCCACTGTAACCAAGAGCTTTTACTTCTTCTTTCTGTCCTCACCCGAAAAATGAAAAGGAAAGAGAATTTCACACTCTAAACCCAAGGAGAGCAATCAAAATCTATATTAAGAGAATGGTTGCTTTTTGCAAAACAGCAAGCTTGTTCATTTTGACTGCAGGCCAAAATGTGGGTAAAAAACATCAAAAGACTATATAGCCAGATGGATTAGATCAGTAATCACCATGGCGTATGACCAGGTGGGAGTAGCTCTGCCCGGGCCAGTGAGAGCCCATTCCACCGGAGCGATGGCCGCTTATTGGGCGAACTTCAGAGAGGCATCTCCAGCAGATTTATACAGAGTGGCCACTTGGTTATCCATTCATACATTTACAAAATTCTGCAAACTGGATGTGATATCCTCGTCGGAAGCATCCTTTGGCCGCAGAGTGCTTCAGACAGTGGTGGAACCCCAAGGGCACTTGACATTCTTCCCACCCGGGACATCTAGGGATGCACTGCTTTTGGATATCCCAGGAGTAAGAAAGCCGGAGACCAGCTCAGGAGAGAGAAATAGAAATTTGGGTACCTGTAAATTTTTTTTCTCCGATGGCTGGTCTCCGGGCTTCAGATGCCCTCCCAGAATGTATATGGTTGGCTGTCCTCAGGGCCACTTATGCCGTAACTGTTTGTGTTTTTGTTTCCAAGTTCTCGTAGTATTACCTCAGGGGGACTGCATTAGGAATGACTGGAGATCACCAGATGTGAAGGGCTTGTTATCTCCACCCCCCCACCCGCTGCACAGCGTTGGTCCTGCCTATCACTGACATCAGGAGGTACAGCCCAGGAGTAAGGAAGCCCGGAGACCAGCCGTCTGAGAAAGAAAATTTACAGGTACCCAAATTTCTATTTCTTTCTCGCTACAATTAATAGAAATTGTAAAATGTCATTGCTGTTGTTTGTTTTGGAGTTTTAGGAAGGTTTGAAGTTTGGTATTGCTGCTGACTTGAAGAGCTCCAGCTTAGGCTTTGAGGTTTAAATACAACTTGGGAAACGCTACTTTATGTAGACTGTTACTTATGAACATCCTTTGCAGCTGTGCGCATGGGGATGTGTGTGTGTGGTCTGCACTCACTGCTGGATATCCTTTGCCACAGCGTGCATCTCCTATATAGGATGCTTAGTACAGCAGTAGAGCTACAGGTTACCAGGCAGTAGAGGGTGGTGGGTCTGCCCTGGATTTAATCCCCATAGTGAACCATTTTTTTCTTTCCCACTGCAATATTTGTAGTTTGAGAGAAATTGTAAGATGTTATTGCTGATGATAATGACAGACTTTCAGCAAGGTTTGAAGTTCTATATTGCTAATAACTTAAAAAGTTTCAGCTCAGACTTTGAGGTTTAATGTTAAATTAAGAACTTCCAGGGTCGGGGTGGGGGGTCTGCACTTACTGCTGAATGTCTTTGCCACAGCATACATCACCTGTCTAGGCAGGTTAATACAGCAATAGGGCAACAGTCTACCAAGCAGTATAGGGTAGGGGGCCTGAGTTTGATCCCCCAGACCTGAACATTTTTTTTATTTCACAGTACAGTTGATAGATGTGCCTCAGATCCCATCCCCTAAACCACTTTTGCCAGGGGAAGATTGTCAACCTTTCTTTCTGGTCACGTAATTATTTCACACAGATCTTTGGCACCTTAGTGCCATTGGCACTTTGACTACTTTTGCTTTCTCTGTACTTTTCTGTTATTTTTGCAAATAATTTTTTCTAGTGTAACCCCCCCCATAGATGGGGGTTCCTAAAAACCTTCCTTGGGTGTGCCTAAATGCCCTCTGCCAGGCTGGTGTTCTGTGTCCTAGTCATTTAAAAGTGTTTGCATGTGACTACCCTGTTAGCCTCCGTGCCTGTTTCTTTAAGAGCTGCCTATTTCGTAGTGTATAATTAATCTGGGTAGGGGCCGAGTAGTTTCAGGCCCGAGTCCCGCCTGGGCTGCAGTGCTGTTGCTTCCTTCTGCCATTGCTATTTGCGCAGAGGAAGCTCTATCAGGAAATATAATTGTTTGCTGGTTATTTGCTATAGTAATAATAATATTGTAGTTTGTCTAACCTGCCTTCCTTTGCAGTATGGACTTTCTGCATTTCACCACCATCTTGGTTCTGGACTGCCTAATGGGACCAATCCGTGCCTTTGGGGACCCTAAAATGGAGACTGTCCCCAAGGGTCTTGTGGGAGTGAATTTCTGTAGGACTTGTAGTTTTTACAATTTGGCGCCAAAACAGACTTGGAGGGGAAGCCCTTGCTTTGACAGACAGGTGGATCAACCAACCAAACATTTTGGATCAGAGGGAAATCCCAGAGCTGCCTGCAGCAGTGGGGCAGAAGTGAGTTGGAGCTGGAAGAGTGAGCAGCTCAAGCTCATCGAGCTGCTGCCCTACAGGGTAGCATGGGGATTCGACGGGAAGGCTGAGTCTGACCTGCCTGCCTCTAGCTCTCCTTCATGGAGAGATTCGTGCAACCTTAATTCGGACTTTTCTCAGAATATTTCGCTGTGCCCTAAATATTGGGTACAGTGAGTCAGTCTGAGTTTGGAGTTGAAAGAGTGAACAGCTCGAGTAATTCGAACAGCTGCTTCTGTATAGTGCACAGGGGAAATCTGTGGGAAGACTGTTGGGCCTGCCTGCCACCATCTTCATAAAAGAAGAGGCTTTAATCCTGAGGCTGGATTTCATCCGAAACTGCAGCTTTGCGATCGAAACCTGATTTGTGACAAACTGGATTTTCCTGAAGTGGACCAAAGATTTGCCTCGGTGCGATCAGCCTGTCAGGACCTGAGACTGCCACAGAGCGTACGGTTTGTGCAGACACTGTGAATTGCAACCGGACTGCTATCCGAACTGTGGTATTTGCCTTGCTTTTACTATAAATGTGCTGAATGCTGTTAGTGGGTCATGATTTGGTTCCCCACTGCCTGATTGTGTCATGCTTGCTGGAAGCTGCTTCCAGCAACTACCGGACTGTCATCCGAATTGTTCGCCCGGTCTGGGCCCTGCCACCTTGACCCAGACAGCTGCTCGTGCCACAGAGAAAACCATAGACGAGAGACCAGACCAGGGATCAGCCCCCTGCTCAACACCATGAACAGGAAAGACACCACAGTGAATCATGTGGGCCCTGCTTCTCCTGGCCATCCAGAGGTCTCCATTTTGTCAATCCTGTGTCCTGTACTGGGTAGTGTGGGTAAACACCAGGGTAGCTCCCTGCAACAACAGCTCAAAGTGTGTCATCTGATTTAATTGTTTTGCCTAATTATCACAAACTGAGCCACCTGGCTCTGGATTACAAATTGTGGGTTACTGTGCATGACTATTTCTTTCCATCATTGGGGCTCCGACCAGCTGCAACACCAGCCTACCCCGGGCAACACTTCAGGCTAGCATCTACCAACAACTGGGTACCCAGAGTGTGTGTGACTGTCTGTGTTGTGGGACTCTAAAATGCATGCCAATGATCTTTCAGATCTTGAATCAACCACCAGATTCTGCCCCTTCCTTGTTACTGCCTCCTTGAATAAATCAGATCTAAATCTTTTTGCATTCAGACTGGTTGTGGTGTACCTCTGTATTGTAAATACTATGGTATTGCTGTTTATTGTTACAAGTCTTATTTTGCAGGGGGTCTCCGGGGCTGAGCCAGGTGAACCAGCCCTGGTGGTAAGTGCAACAAATATGGGGTTGAAACTGTTGTCAGGGGCAAATTGCAGTTGTGTATTCTGTGAATCATTGAGGCAACTAGAGGGGAAAGAGGGGGGTAACAGCGTCCCAGTGGGCTGTGCCCAGGTCAGCTATGCTACCACAAACCCTGTTCTCCGGGTGGAGGCACCCGTTTCTCTAGTACCCAGGCCCCTTAACCTGCATCTGGTCATGCAGGCAGGGGTAGTAGCCCTCGGGATAGCGCCACCTAGGGGTTACACTAGCTTGTGTGTTTAACAATGTATTGCCCTTATTCTTTGCTCGTCTAGGCCTGGGTTGTTCTGAAAAAAGGTTCCTTGACCAGTGTGCTTACCTGGTCAACAAGTAAATACATTGTTGGGGCCAGATCATTGAGAAATGTAGCTGCCGCACCTCAACCACTCACACTGGAGTGCCTGTGGTTTTATGTGGATTGGGACATGGCTGGGTACCCAGTGAAGCATCAGGAGCTCCTTAATTGTTTGAGGGGGTTAACTCTGATTAACTCTGGTACCAGTGGGAAAAGGGATGTACCCCCAGTACAGAAGCCCCCAGTCTTTGTGTATTTGAATGTATGTACGGTGTGTGTTTGTTTGGTTTAGTGTAATTTAGAGTGAGGTGTATTTCTGAAAATAGTAGTGGGCTTTAAAAGTGCAGGGGCAATTGGTAATGGCTTACTCATCTGGTGAGCTTAGGAAGTTATGTCCCTTTAGGGACTGGATTCCTTGGCTCCCAGTATGGTCCAGAATTGCAGATCCATGGGTATCTTGCATAATGTGAAGTTGAGGAGAAAGAACAGATATGAGATGGCTAGAAGCAAAGACAGTTCCTATAGACCAGTAAGAAGAGCTTTGATACTGGGTACTGTGCCCCTTCAGAAGTTACTAGGTGGGCGGGGAGGGGGTTAAGGCAGCTGGGTTACTCCAGCATGGGCAGTGTTGATGTTTGCTGAATCCAAGGTTGATGGTTGCGTCCGGCTCCAACCTGGTTTTTGTGACCAAGACCAGGTTGAGGGTCAACACTGGTATTTATGTCTCTGCACTTGTTCTCCCAGGGTTTTCGGTCACGTGCTGCCCTTACAGGGAGTGTAGAGGAGGGGGAGTTGCCATTATTTATTTTTCTTCTCCCCAAGCCCTCGGTTGGCTACTCCGTTTGAGCCGTCAAGGCCCGCCGCCGTCACATCCCCATTGCCATCCGCCACCCCCATCTTTTCCGTGACCCCGGGTAACCCAATGTAACCCTTTGTCAGTAGGGCCCTCCCCTGTGGGAGGCAACCAGAGGAGAAACACCCTCAGGAGTATAAAGTATTCTGGGGACACCTCCAGGCTGTTGTGGTGGCGGGGACTGGTGGCCATCATCCAGTCAGCTGAAGGCTGATTTTTCCAATTTTCTCACAACCCACCCACACCCTCCTACAAAGGGCAATCCATGGCGGCGTCCTGGGGAAGGGGGCGTTCAGTGGCGTGTCGAGGCCACATGCTGCCAAGAACACCAACCCCTAGCCACCTCCAGGGGCTGACAAACAGTGGTCTGAAATCCCCGAGGGAAGCATCCAAAGGATGCTCTAATCTCCCTTCCCGCCGGACTCTGCTCCTGACATCTGGGCTTGGGGCACGAACCCAGGTCGCCAACAAGCTTAGCGAACACCCTTCACTTTGCGCCACAGAGTCTGCCTGGTCTTTATTTTTAAGTCGGATCTGAAGGTTATGGCAGTCCCAGCGGGTGAGCTGAATACATTTGAATTTGTGGCCATGACATGGTGGCAACCTTAAATGTAAGATCCTCCTAGTTTATTGTCCCCCCAGAGAATGGAGTTTATGGAGAAATTCACATACTTGGTGTTGGGCTAGTTATTGGATCCCCGAGGCTTTTGGTGCTGGGGGATTTCAACTGCTGAATCAACACCAAGGAAGATAAATTTGCCTAGGAATTCATCCGTTTAATGGAATTGCTTAGTTTTATCCAGCATACTCAGGCCGCCACTCATGTAGGTGTCCACTAACATATATATATATATATTTTTTTTAATTTACTATGCTCCCCCCCCACCACACTGCTGTCTGTCCGGGACCTCAGCCCGGTCATGGACCTCGGCTTCCACTTCCTCGCTTTGGACCGCAACCCTCCTGGCTTGCTCCCCAGGGTGGAGTTTGTGGCACAAACCCCTAACAGTGCTGCAACAATGGGGACTAAGTTAGAGGGCCGGTCTGGAGGAGGCTAAACAAATCTGAGGTGGGCTTCATCAAGGGCAGCCGGCAGCAAGTATTTTTCTGTGTTTCTTTGGGGGTGGGGACGTACAATGATGTCCTGTGTCCGCCCTCCCCTTGAGAGCTCTTAAATGCCGGTTGCTGCGGTACCCTCCGGCCTCTGCCAGGGTTCCGCTAAGCACCGGACATTCACCCACCACCTCGAGAAGGGAGAGCAGTCCTAGGGACGCCATCCTTCTGCCTCCGGCTAGCCCTCCGACCTGGGTCCGTTCTTGAACCCGGGTTGCTGGCGACGCAAGCGGAAATCCAATCGCTGCACTGATGGGCCGAGGTGGCCACAAACTTGACTTTGTTTCAATCATCAGGATAATGGCAGATGAGCCCCAGATGATGAGAGAAATAGATCCTCAGCTCTCTTTTAGGGTGGTTGATGGTATCCTCCATTTGAGTGTCTCTTCCAAAATCTTGGAGCGAATACTCCAGAGGTAAGTGAGGGATTTTAGAGCTTCTTCTCAACGAAGATTATGGACATCATGGCTGTAAATTCTTCCATGATTACAGTATTATGACCCTGAGAAGGCAAAAACTCAGTTTGCGTGGGACATTTTTTGCCCATCTGACTCTGATGAGATCTGCCACGTGCTGTTGGATTGGTGCCCAAGTCACTTGAACCTGCTCCTGCCACCCTAATGATGTTTGGAGTGGCAAATGCTCGGTTCAGCACTCATGGAAATCGTCAATGCCTCTTTGAGATAGGGATTAATTTTGGCAGCTTTAAAAGAGGCTGTAGTGCAACCCTTCCTTAAGGAAGCATCTTTGGATTCAGAAAATGTTATGAGTTTTAGCTGTATCTTTCACTTGCCTTTTTTCGGAAGAGTTATTGAAAAGGTGGTGGTGCACTTAAGAAAGTACTTGGAGGACTTTTCCATCTATGAGCCTTTCCAATTGGAATTGGTGAGGGTTTTGAATGATCTACTCCTTACAAGACATTGTGAAGAGGTTTCTTTCCTGGTACCCGTTTGGATTTATTCTCTGCATTTCACACTGTTGTACCTATAGAACTCGTGGAAAGGATGGGGACGACTGGGACTGCTTGCTTGGATTTGGTCTTTTCTCAGCAATCGCTGACAGTAGGTGGTGTGGGGGAATTTTTGATATTCCCTGGTTAGCAGCTGTTATGGTGTTCCTCAGGGTTCCGTCTTGTTGCCACTTTGGTTTGCAGTGTTTATGCTTCTGCCAAGAGAGGTGATCCTGAAGTATGGCATGGGTTTTCATTGCAAGGCTGATAATACCTACCTATATGTTTTGTTCAAACTCGGGCATGGCCTCTACAGAGACTGTGCTTGAGAGTACACTGTCTCACAGTGAATGGCTCATAGAGGGTTGAGGGAGCATGCCAGACTCGGCACCACTGGAGTCGTGCGGGGTGAATTGTCAATGTGATTTCCACCCCCCACGATCGTCTCCAACGGTCGCTGTCATTCCTTAGCCACAGTGAGACAGTCTGTCACCAACCAGCCAATCTGGAGGGAGTAGGAGTTTGCTTTCAGCACCAAAACTCAAACTTTTTAAACAAAAAGAGTGCAGTTGGTGCTCACACGCCAGCGGGTCCATGCTGGACTTTGTTCTACTGGAGTTGTGTGGGGTGAATTGCAGTGAGGTCTTCGCCACTAGTTGCCTCCAGCAGTCACAGATGTTCCTCTTGAGCCCCACCGAAGAAGCATGAGGGCAGTCCTGTCACTGAACTTCCACCTGGCAGGGAGTAGGTAGGGGTTTTAAACCTTTTTAACCAAGATGAGAGCGATTGACGCTCATACATCAGTGGAACCATGCCATACTCTGTGCTACGGGGATCTTGAGGGGTGAACTGCAGATGGGACCTCCCCCTATCCACGGTCACCTCCAGCAGCTGCATTCATTCCTTCTCAGTCCCACTGGGGAAGTACTGGGCTGGTCCTACTGCTGACCAGCCAATTAGGAGGGAATAGGTGGAGTTTCTCTCTCCCTTAGCTGCTACCTCCTTCCTGGCAGGCCTCTGCTGCTACAGGCTGCATGTATAAGCGTGTCTCATCAGGTATAAGGGTGTCTACCATGAGTGTCTGGTGTAAGGGAGTCTATTGTGGTTATCTAGTATATGGGTGTTCAGGGCGTGCATCAGCACTAGTAAAAAGGGGGCCAGGTTGGCCCTCTGCTTCAAATGTTTGGGGGCAGACCAGAGAATCCTGGGGTCAGAAATTTGCTATAGGGGCTTTGTGAAACATTACGCAATACTTTTTTCTGCTAATGAAATCCATGAAAACCTTTCCATATACAGAGTCAGTGCTGAAGCACTGCTTTTATTTTTGTGCTTCAGAATCCTCAGAATTCCTATTGGGGACTTCAGTGGGGGGGGGGGTGTTAATGCAAGCCCTGGGTGTTTACTGTGGGTGTCCGCCGTGTAGGCAGCCAGCCATTCTGCCCTACGTGTCAGCACCCTGTGAACTGCAAGTCTGGACTCTACTGCCTTATACATGTTACTGGTGAGTACAATGCTTAATGGGTTTCAGTAACCCAGGGTGCCCTACCTTATATTTTTTACATTACTGTGCTAGTTGCAGTGCTCTAGGTGAATGGGCTTTAATTAGTGTTGATATAAGGCCCTAGTTACACCCCATCTGGGCGTGCCTTACGTGTGAACAAGCATACAGGTTTGGTGTCGGTCTGTGTGTAACTGCAACCTATCTGGGTATAGTCTCTGTTTAACTGCAACTTGTCTGGGTGGACCTTATTTGGTGGCTTCTGGGGTGTAACTGGTGGCTCTGGGGCTTCTTTGTCTCCCTGCTACGTCCTGTTTTGGTGGTTTTTGACATTGGTTTATATTTACTGACCTGGTATTTGAATGTATCTACCTGTCCCTTATCTAGGAAGCACCAGTATCATTGCTCTAGCCCTCGTATGAGTTATTCGTTGTATAGGCATAACTTATAAACCATACTGTACATTCCTCCCTTACCAGCAGCAGTAGTTATTGACTCCACCTGGTTAAGTTGCTGCTCCTTGGGCACATTTGTGCTAGTTTGGTACATCTGTGCTTTTAGCCGACATAGAAGGTCTGCTGCCCTGGACTGTCTTTTGCTTTCATCATTACTTGTATGCTACTAGTGTCTGACTCCATACCTGTCATGTATCCCCACTATTTAGCGTCACCTCGTCTTACCAATTTTCAGCATTTCCAGCAACTTATTTGATAATCCTAAGGGCCTGAATATCTAGTTCCTGCTTTCCCCAATCACTATGAAGACTACTTATCTAGAGAGTCTCCGTTGGGGTCGCTTGCCTACAGTTAGGCACCTGAGATTCAGTCCCTTAATTTGTTTTGCCGTTTCAGCAGCTATCCTTGGGATGTTGAATTGAACCCTGACCCTATGTTGGCACATCCATCCAGTTTTAATCTCCCTCCCTGGCAGGGTGTTAAGGGCCTCAAAATTGCCCAATACCAGGAGTCTGATCCCTAAGCCCGATGAGCTTACAGCATGGATCAATAACTTGTAAACCTGATGTCTTGGGATCTCTGAAATGTGGCTAAAGCCATCCATACCAGGTAATCCCTGTGCCTTACCTGGGTGTAACTTTGTCTATTGTGACTGTACGCCCTTAAAGAGGGGTGGTGGCACTATGATTCGTAGCTGATCTACCACTGTTGAGCCTCAATTGGGATATTGCCTGCTGTCCTTTTGCTAGGCAGTACTGAAAAATGTGCATCTTTTCTGCGTATGTATCCCAATTCTAGGAAGCCTAAATGTACTCCCTGCATTGGTAAATGTTGTTGGCGCCCTTGTAAAAAAAACAATGAATTTATTATTTTCTTCGGCTTTAGTATTAACTGGCTTAGCTGTAATGATGAGTGTCGGACTGTCCCTCATTAAGCTCCAGCTAACCCAAATTGTCTCCAAACCAACCAGGCTCTAAAACAATAGAAACTGAGCCACCTTAATTGTCTGGGTACTCACTCCTAGAGTGGATGAAATAAGCTATCCAGGTGTGATTCCTGATACAGTACTAGTGACTACTCTTCAGTCCAGTCTCTTGCATGTGGAGGGCAAAACTTTCTAAGACTCCCCCCAGACTTACTCATTTTTGGGATTTCTCAAACCTTGAACCTGCCTCTTTTAGACTAGAGATATCCGATCTAGCGTGTTCTTCGCTATGGGCCACCTCAGATGTTAATGTGGCCATCTCTCACTTTAATTTTCTGCTCTTTGGCCTCCAAGATAATAATATTCCCTAAACAGTGAGCAGGGTACAAGGCCCTGTTACTAAATGGCTGGACTGCCCCCCTCCTATCTTTGATCAAAGCTAGGGATAAATGCTGGCAGAAATTCAAGGCCTCCTTGTCTGCAGCTGATTGGGTTAATTTATATTTATAGGGCTTTCAGGAATGGTTATAAAAAGGCCATCTGGCATAATTAAAGCAAGCACTGCAATCTGCTCTTTGACTCCTTATCTGGAAACCCATGGTGGTTTTGAAAGTGTTATATCAAATAGAGCTTGGGTTTGAGTGGTAATTTCTCTCCATCTGATTTTGACCTAAACCATGTAAATTGCAACAGTCTGTCCACTATTGCAAATGCCTTCAACCAGTATGTTGTTGATCTTACTGCATATACTGGTTTCTTCCCCTCATCACCTCATGCCTCCCCAGTTTCAGGCCCCGTATCAGCTGTTGATCCTTTTGATTTACCCCCCTTTTATTTTTATGTTCGCTTGCGCGCATGTGCAAGGAACGTCTTGGGAGAATGGGACACTTTGGAGGTGTTCCCGTCCTCTGCAGTCCCCTGCTCCATTGAGCAGGCGTGGCAGTCCTGCATCAATCAGACGCGGTGCTGTGTATGACAGTGGTGGTCTTCTCTTCAAAGAAAACCACCACTGTTGCTTGCACCGCCACGCCCGCCGCCCCCAAAATCTTTGCTGCCACGCTTGGGAGCCCACCCCGGCGTGGCAAACGTCTCATCGCCATCTGCCAACGGGTGCCCAACTTCGTCGGCTCCACTGCCTGCCCCAGCTATTCTGCCACGCCTGGGAGCCCACCCCAGCGTGGCAAACGCCCCACTGTTTTTTTTTTTTTTTTTAAACCTGTAAATTAAAATGGTCCCACGGCGCTTCTCCCAGCCACCCCTCCCACAACCCGCACTCCACCCACTGCGCACCCAGCCTCCCCACACCCCTCACCCCATACCACCTCCGGACCTTGGCGCGACGATCTTCGTGGACTGGGAACACGCCTGCACTCTTCAAAGCCGACCAGCGTAACTGAGGAAGTGCCGGTAAGCTGTATAATGGGCTAAATAGGGGTTTCAACTTATTGCATATTTCAGGCATTTTTTCTTTTCCAACTTCCACATGGGTTTGGATTCTTCTCATGAATGCTGTCATTGTCTGCGTGCTCAAGGGTGATTTCGCAGTCACTGCGCGAAATCACCTCTCGGCCCAAATAACACCATGACAGTGACATCATTCTAGAGAAGGTCCCAAAACCCCATGTTGAACATTTGGTGCAAGAATTCCAAAATGACTGTTTTATGAGCGTGGTTAGCGCAGTTCCACGCAGGCTCGTACGCTTTCATGAATTTTCAATATTTTCACTACAGATTTTCATTGCCATTTACCATTAATTCTCCTTAAGAGCTGTACAGCTGTCATTTTTCACATCCTGCCAAAACGTGTTTCCGCCCATGTAGTAGTACAATGGGCAGTCGTGTGCGAAATCAATGTATGGGACACATTAAGAAAATCTCAGTAACACTGTTCATTAGCAGAGGTCTTAAAATGGCTATGTTGAAAATTTGGTGAAAAAATTCTAAAATGACTGTTTTATAGCGTCGCGTTCGCGTAGTTCCTACATGCGTTAAATGGTCAGCGAATTTTCAATATTTGCACTCCAATGACTTCCAGATACCTAAACAGCACATAGAAGCAAGCAACATTCGGCATTGACAAATGCTTGTACTTCTGTGTCACTGATATTTTTTTTTTTAAGCCATGTCCAAGTGCCAAATACCACTGCAAATACCTGCAAGCGAACGTTCGGCATTGACAAATGCTTGTTCATTTTAAGGCTGCTTATGTCCCTGCTGGGTCAGATGGTCTTGAACCTAGACTCTTTAGGGTCACTACAAATTAACTTGCTTCACTGATAACTAGAATAATCAGTCCTTCTCTGTTGAGGTTGTGCCTGAGCTATGGAAATTATCCCATGTTGTGCCTGTCTTTAAGAAGGGTAACCCCCAAACATATTAGCAACTTCTGGCCTATCGCCATTTTACCAAGATACTCAAAAAAACCAGTTACCTTTCCTCCTGCAACCTTCTGTCTCTTGCACAGCATGGACTTTGTAGAGCCCATAGCACCACTACTGCCCTACCACAAATACTGCTGCTGCAATGGATGGGGTGATCTCAGCAAGGCCTTTGACATGATTGACCATGATCACTCCCTTCTTCGTGCTAAGCTTGCCAACCTGGGAATCTCCCCTTCGGCGTGCCCCTGGTTGAAAGATTATTTAGCTAATAGGTGCCAGAGAGTCAAGGTTGGGTCCTACCTCTCTAAGCCCGCCCCACCACAGTTGGGTATCCTCAGGGGTTGATTCTTGGGCCTCTTCTCATTACATGCAGTATTAGTTCCATCCACCATTATCTTTCCCAAACTATACAATGGGGTTCTAAAATGGTGCACTTTGGCTGACTGGCACCTTTCTGCCATGAAATAATTCTTGTATAATCACTAAAAAGATGCCAGTCAGCCACTTTACCAATCAAAAGTAAAACACTGTGACCCCCAAAATCGAAACAAAAAAGTTGCCATATTGATTTCCCTCACTAAGCGCCCACTGACAAATGGCAAAAACGAAAATGGACTGCAGCTTTGATTTAGCTGATAATGAGGAGCTAAAAGCGATTTTTCACTTCAGTAACAGCTCGGGGAAACAGATTTGCCAGACAATCCTGAGCAAGATATAGCTGAAGTACTGTAACTGCCTCGACTGCAGTCAGAACTGCTTCTCAGCTGCTGGTAACAAACAGGCGTCCTATTTAGACAGAATTGGCACCGGCAGCCACATACAGGAGATACCTGCCAGCCACTCGCAAAACTCTCTGTGTCTCAGCCATTCTTACCACACTGTCTGTCTCTCTCTCTCTCCACTCCCTCTGTTGTTCAATAAAGATTTTAAACAAACAATATAAGAAACAGAACCTGATGCATCCACAACAGTCCAGTTGCCTGACTCACTCCACTACCCCCGACCGTTCCTTTACACTCTCTTAACTTGCCTCACCTAGCACCACGCAGCTCGCTCACTCACTCTTTCAGAGCTAACAAAATGCCATCAAACCAAAAAATAAAACAGTGAAGACCGGATAAGATGGACAACACACACAAAAAAATATCTCTTAAAAAAAAAAAAAAAAAAAATTAAATGCATCTCGCACAGTCTTGAGGAGGGAGAGGGGCAGAAGGCATCTTTAGCCTTCATTTACCCAGCAACAAAGAACTTTTTACCAAGCAACAAAGGACTATTTACCCAGGAACAGGAACAAAGGATTTCGGTACCTGTGTGTATATGTATTTCCTGGCACTACCAGTGCTCTGTTTTGTTGAAAAAAAATGGCAAATCTACTCCAACGTTGTGAAATACATGCCACATATAGCTTTTCAGTATGGGCATGTAAAAGTCGAAGTTTGTGCTGGTGCTCCATGTCAGATGTGTGCTCTCGGCATACCTGTGCATCCAGGTGATGGGGTATTTTCGGTCGGGCCGCTTGAATGTAAAATATTGCAAAAAAAGAAGGAAAATTGTAAGCATTTTCACTTGTGGCACATTTAAGAACATTATGTGGGGCATATGTGATGGGTGCATAGAGGTGCACTGATAGACTTGGAAACAGAAACAAGGGGAAAAGCTGACAGTACCCCTTTAGACAACTGCAGAAAAAAAAATATAAATATGTATTAAAAATAACTAAAATGCAACTCGCTTTTATTTTAATAATTATCCCACTGTATAATAACCTCCATCCTGGAATGGATTATTATGATGTTGGAATTTGCACACTTCTGGTGTGGTTTAGTCACTTAGCTTATAGCCTTGTGACCAAACCACAGCAGGTGTGTGTAAATCCTGGCATGACCCACACCCTGTCATGGATTATTGCTTAAGTACACCTATCCTGTATGGGGATGTCCTCGTTCCCTTGTTTTGGTAATATTGAGAACATCAAAATGCAGCTGTCCTTGGACCTCCAGGCTATTCAGAGCTGGCTAAATGTAAACAAACTACTCCTGAACACACATAAAACCCAGGCTTTGCTTTTTGGCTCATCCCCAAGATCGAGGAATTGGCTGTCCCCTTTATCTGTCTCATGTAGCGATAGAACCTTTCTTGACACTGTCTCATCCTCCAGCTACTTAGATGTCACACTTGACCCTTCCCTTGATTTTTTCACTACATGTTGCAGGTATTTGCAAAACTGTCAATTCCAGATTAGGTATCATCCGATATGGTGTGGCCCAGGGAACTTGCTGTCCAGGTGTGTCAGGATCTCAGCCTGATGGTCAGTCTTGCCAAGTTCACGCTCTCCCTGCAGCAGGTGATTCTGTTTGTTGGAGTGGAGCTGGACTGTCTTTAAGCCAGAGCTTGTCTGTCCCTGTACAGGATGGAGGACCTATCCTCCTGTGTACAATGATTTTGTGTTGGACAGTTGTGCTCCTCCTAGGATTACCTCCACCATGGTCATGGTACGTTAGGCTCGCTGGCACATGTGACACATTCAGAGTGAACTGGGGCACCGGTAATCTTAATCGTTCTCAGCCCTGAACTAATCGATCCAGGTAACCTCGCTAGTGCTGGATGCCATCCATAGGTGGCTGTCCCCTGTGAACCTCTTGGAGGGCATCCCATTTGTGTTTTGGCAGAACCTTTAGTCATTGATGGTGGATGCATCATTAATAGACTGTAGTGAACATCTGCTAGATTGTAGAGCACATGGGTTCTGGTCACTTAGTGAGACTTGGTTTCACATCAGCCAGCTGGAACTCCATGCGGTTTGCCTAGGCCCTGGTAGAGTTTGCTCCATTGGTTCAAGGTTTGGTAGTACAGGTCTACACTAACAGCACATGCACTGTGTTTTACCAGAACAAACTGGGCAGCACACACTCCTTTACACTGTTTCAGGAGTCACAGTATACATGGTCTCTGGCTTGCTCCCTGCACATGGATCTGGTGGCAGTATGTGGCAAGAGCGAACAGCAACAGGGCAGATGCTCAGTCAAGCAGGAGAGGTGCCCAACCAATGGTCGCTACATACACAGGTATTAATGGATTTTTTTTCAACTCCTGGGAAAACAGGAATCTGAAACTGTTCTGAGCCTGCCTCCTACAGCAGGGTACTCTGCAGGAGGATGTGTTCTCTCAGTCCTGGGCTCAGGACCTCCTGCATGCCTTCCCACTGTTTCCTCTGGTTCACAAGGTGGTCATCAAGGTATGGAGGGATAGGGCATTTCTGATTCTGATTGTGCCAGACTGGTTGTTTCATTTCTTGTATCGCGGTCTCCTCAGTTTCATCAGTAGATCACCACGGCTACTTCCTTTTTTTTTTTTTTTTTTGAAATTTCTATTTTTCCTGCCCCACTGAGCCATCCCTCCGGAGCACCCATGAAGCCTGCCCCTGCCAGCATCCTTCCGCTCCCTCAGTCCCATCATTGAGCCACGGAACACCTCCCAGGCGGGGTCGGGTCTGGGGACCCCGAATCTTGGGTACTTATCCAGGTCCTGGGTTGCGGGTGGGCGCTGGCACATTAGGACCCCGGCTTGGCGCTCCTTCATCCAGGCTCCGCGGGGGTTCTTTTACCATGTTCCCCATGGGGCGCTGCGTGCCTGGCGTCAGGGCATCCTCTGGCGTCCATAGCATTCCCCCTTCCATGAAGGAGCAGCCTCTGAGGCTGATTGGCTGCTGGCTTCACGCCGTGACCAATCATACCCTTGAGACTCGGCTTGCCGTAGCTCTCCCAGTCTCCACCAGGGGTTGCAGCTTGCGGTATAAATCCTCCTCCCCGGAGAAGGTGAGCTGTCCCGGACGCTCCAGCTGTCTCCCCGGCCAACCCTGGCGGCCAGGCTCGCTCCGAACCCGGGTCGCGGCGTCAGTCGTGGTGTGGCGTCCAGCGCCTCAACCCTCAGCGCCACCGGGCCGGCCACGACGGCTACTTCCACTCCTGATGACGAGGTCCAAGGGGATGATCAGGCATCTGGACCTGCAATCCCTGAACACATGCTTTCTGAGCGGCTAGAGTTCCAAGCCCTTGGACTTTCTAGGGATGTTCTCGGGTGCTGGAGGCATCTCTGAAGGAGTGGACCCGCAAGGTGTACACTTGCAAGTGGACGAGGTTTTCCTGCTGCAATAAGTGCAGATTGCTGGCTTGCTCTTGCCCCATATTGCACATTCTGGACTGCCTCTGGTCTAGTCCCTGTCTGAGGCAGGGTTGCAAGCCACATCCCTCAAGGTGCACCTGGATGCCATTTTGAGATACCCTGCTAAGGCATGTATGCTGATAGTGGCACAGGACAGTGTGAGTGGCCATTTCTTTAAACATGGTTTGAAAATGGCACCCGCCGGTTCATCAGATATGGGTGGATTTTGGTTTGGGTGGGTAAAACAGCTGTAGTAGAGTGCCCTCTAGATGCCCTATCCTAGCCAGGACCATTTGCTATTTCATGCTACATGCCGCAGTTCTGGGCATTGCTGTTAGGACACAGCTGACAGAAATTGCCGAAGGGAAGTCCGAATGCTCTCGAAGACCACCAGGATACGCAAGAGGAGGAGGAGGTGATGATAACGGCAAGCGGGAGAGGGAGTCTGCTTACTGAGGACTGAGCACGGATTTGCCTTCACAGCTTGACATCACAAGGAGGGAACACAGTTTTCTTCATCCCTTCTTTAGGAGCCTTCAGTTTGTGAGCAGCAATCGGGAATCCATGACTTCAAGCCAAGACCTGCCTGCCGGTAAGACTACTCTGCAGTATTAAAAATGGAGTCCGTAGTCAGTTAAGGGGGCAGCTGTAAATCAGTTTTATTTTTTATTGATTTTCGAAGTATGGATCTTACAAAGAGAATCGCAACAGAATAGCACAAATACATTTTCCAAGTAAAATTGTTCTCTTACAAAGGAATTGGCACAGGACACCTCCCCAGTCATTACATCATGGGAGGAAGTTCCAAATGATCATATCATTTATAAGGTAAACATTTGTATACAGCCTAGGAAACTGATTAAGAATCAGGCAAAAAATAGTCCCAACTCATCCTTTTACCAAAATGGCCTACTGGTGTATAGATCCCTCATTGTAATAAAAAGAATATGGTTAGTAAAAAATTTCACTGAACCTCCCAGGAATGTTCAGTACCCATATTGTCTAGTAAGTAATAAAACACATTAACAAGTTCTGTCTAACTTACTTTAACCAACGTTTAAGGTAAATAAATGATTTATAATAATAGAGCTGTAGACATATGTTAATCATTGGAAGAACAGAGCACCAAAGATTCCCCCCAGGATACTCACAGTATGTGACTTCTCCAATTTCATGCCAGCAAAATTTCCCACCTTCCCGCAGACCTGGTTACTTACAAAACCCTAAGAAATAAATGTAAGCTAGACATCAAACTTGCCAAAAAGGAGTATGTAACCCGCCTCCAATGGTCCACGCTGGGGAATCCTAAGCTTTTCTGGGCACAAATCAATGAACTGCTGAAGGGCAACTCCAAGGAGCCACAAGGTCAAATTAAGGTACAAGGACAGTGTATCAGTGATTGACAGCTTATAGCCTCAGCAATCAACCACCACTTCACCAACCTTGATGCATACAAGGTAGGGCTACCAGCACCCATGCCTGTACAGACCTTTGATGAATCCCCCTGTCTGAACAGACCCCAGTTTCACCTGAGAATGGTCAAGGTGAGCGAGGTCTGTAAATGTGTGATAGCCTTCAAACACAAAGGCTCTGGTGGCCCAGATGGAATCAGCCTGAGGCTACTCCAGGAAGGTGCACTGTCTCTGGCCAAACCTCTGACCTGGATCATCAACAGGCCTTTACTTGAAGGGTACTTTCCATACCAGTGGAAGGCTGCCAACATGGTCCCCATTTACAAGGTTGGCTATCGTGAACAAATTGACAATTACAGGTCCATCTCCCTGCTGTGTACCCTGGCCAAATTGCAAGAAAGGCTAGTTTATGGGCAACTGAGAGACTACCTGGAGCTCCACCAAATCCTAGCCCCTTCACAGCATGGCTTTCGGGCAAACCATGGAACAGACACAGCACTCATCAAACTCACAGTGGACCTATTCAGGGCAATGGATGAGGGCATGTCGACGGGTGCTATCTTCATAGACCTGGCCAAGGCATTTGACCTTGTGGACCACAACCTTCTTCTTACTAAGCTTCAAGGCATTGGGCTCGATACCCAGGCTCTAAACTGGTTCAAGAGCTACCTCTCAGGCCGCTTCCAGAGGGTCATTTGGAAGGGAGAGCTTTCCGCCCCTTTACCCATCAAGGAGGGTGTGCCTTAGGGCTCAATTCTTGCCCCCCCGTTCTCTCTCTCTTTTCACAAATGACCTAAACCGGCACTGTGGGGGATAGCTCAGTAGTTTAATACGCAGACGATACTGTCATCTTCTGAGCCAGGTCCACACCACATGATCTGGGCCCTCTCCTACAAGGGGACCTAAACACACTCGAGGCCTGGTGGCTTACATCAAACAGAATGATCCTCAACGCAGCAAAAACTAAAGCCATGCTGTTTGGTCCTAGATCCCTTGGCCAGGATCGGACCAGTTCCCCTAAAACTTACTACTCTTGGGGATAAACGAATAGACGTAGTTGACAACATAAAATACCTAGGGCTAACTATTGACCAGGGTCTCACCTTTAAGCCCCACATTGACCAGGTGACAAGGTCTATCCACGTCAAACTTGGCACCATGTACAGGCTAAAAAAACAACTTATCCCAGAGGCTAGAGGAGCATTCTCCTCCAGTGTCCTCCTACCCACATTAACCTATGCTGCCCCGGTAATCCAGGTCATGGCAAAGGGCGAGGTTAGCAGGCTTCAGGTCCTGTATAGCAAGGTTGCGAGGTTTGTGACAATGTGTCAACCAGGAAGCTACCCCTGCATCTCACTAGCCCAGCTGCAATGGCCTCCTTTCGAGGCTCGTCTACAGTATCCCCTGCTCTGCCATGCATACAAATTGCAGAGCCCGGCGGCCTCAAGCCTAACAAGATAATCATGGCTAAGCCCTAACCCTCAAATGCTCAGGACCTCAGGTGGGTCCCTACTGGCAATCCCCAGAATCAAGACTACTTAAGGAGGCAATTCCTTCATCTCACAGCCCTAAACTTTGGAACACTCTCCCACCTCCTAGTATAGAAGTCCCGCTACCAGTCTTTCGCACTAGGCTTAAGTCCCATTTGCTCGGGACAAGCTCATGCCACTGCGAGGGTATAGGATAATCACCCCTGATCCTAATCACAACATCCATTCCCCCTCTCTTCTCACCTTAATCGACATTAAATCATGTCTTAATCCTTAAATCTTTCAAGTGTTGCACTTATGGTCTACGATTTGAATAATTGCCTGTACTGTTATCCTCATTATCTTGTCTACTCCTTGTAACCCTGTATCACTTGACTGTATATATTGTATTGCTTCTGGATCACCTGATTGTATGTATTGTATTGCTTCTGTTCCCCGGGTCGCCCCTGAAAAAGGGACCTTCGTGGGCCCAGTGGGCCAACCCGGTCATCAAAATTCAGTGAATAAATTAATAAATTTAGTCTGTCACTTAATAAAAACAATAACAACTTAATCAATGTGCCATTCAGCTGTGAGCAAATGTTATGGCTAAATGTTAGTGAATAACATTCAGGTTTGCTAATATCATGCTTTTGATAATTTCCATGCTGATCAGAAAAGTAATCAGTTGGGGAAGTTCAGCAGGAAATACCGCCATCATAGAAAAATATTTCATCCAGCAGCGGCTAGTCCCCATATTGTGAGCAAAGTTAGTTTGAACCTTGTTACTATATAAAAATATCATTCTGATTAGTGATCAAATAGAATGTTTCTAAATTATAACACTGCTCTGTCATAAATAGCAATTTAGGCACTTACTACAAAGTCCAGTTATTTATTTATTCACTGAATGAGGAGTCTACCTCCCCCCCCGCACCTCCAGATCAGAGTCCATGCACCATAGCAATTTTTCAGCATCCTATGGATCAGTAAAAAGGTACAACTGACTGTTCCATTGCAGGTGCAATTTCTCTGCTGGAAGGAGCTGATGTTGCAATTTTAATTGTCGGAGCTGATTCCTTACCCCATCAAAAGCCTTCATTCTTTGCTATGTGCTGAAGGAAAGATCAGGGATCAGTAGCACAGTGTCTTTGCTATGCCTCAGAGACTGTTTTTCTTTTTGGTTTTTTTTATTTCATTTTTATTGAGAGAAGTACAATACATACATTCTCTCTTTTTCTATATGTGTGTGTGTGTGTGTGTGTGTGTAAAGTGCGCGCGCGCACGTGTGTGTGTGTATATATACATATATGTGTATAATCACATTATTCTTAACATCCATTATAGATCTAGCATAATACATGTATACTTCTAAATCAATTTGGGATGGAAAAAATAGAGATTACAAATAAAAACAATGATCCTTACATCGAAAAATAAATTTTCTTGTCATCCTTATATATTAATAATTTATAAGCTGATTTCACAGAAGGTCAGTTCTGTTATCGGTATATAATTTTCTCAGAGGCTGATTCATCTCAAGACCCTTGGACTTAGGGTTAAGTGAAAATAATTATGATGCTCAGTGCAGAGCCCCCCCCCCCAGTCCCACATAGTGTTTTAAGAGGCTCCCCTCTGTCCCCTACGGTACAAATTCTGGATCCAGCATAGCCATGTAGTAGATCCACCTTTGCGACTTCTCCCTAAGCTGTTTGCTTATTATGTATATCTGCTGTCAGACCTTCTAATTTGTAGATCTCCAAAACAATCTGACGCCAGTCTGAGACTGACAGTATATAGGTAGTGGGCAAGGTGGGCAAGCAATGTGAGAGGGCAGCAAGGAGGGCTGGCGGGATACTGGGATGCATAGGGAGAGGCATCACCAGTAGAAAACAAGAAGTTATCATCCCTCTGTACAGACAGCTGGTGAGACCACATCTGGAGTACTGCGTGCAGTTCTGGAGACCCAATCTCTGCAAAGACAGAGACAGGATGGAAGCTGTCCAGAGGAGGGCAACTAAAATGGTGCAGGGTCTGCACCGGAAGACATATGAAGAGAGACTTAAGGAGCTTAATATGTATAGCCTCGAGGAAAGGAGGGAGAGGGGGACATGATAGAAACTTTCAAGTATCTCAAGGGAATCAACAAAGTCCAAGAGGGTAGCATCTTTCAAAAAAAGAGGTGTGCAAGAACAAGGGAGCACAATTTGAAGATAGAAGGGGGCGGCTTAGAGGTAATTTAAGGAAGTATTTTTTCACAGAGAGGGTTGTGGATGTATGGAACGGCCTTCCAGAGGAGGTTGTGGAGTCAAAAACTGTGGTGGAATTCAAGCATGCATGGGACAGTCATAAGGAAATTCTAGGGGTTGGGGGTAGGAAGAAGTAGGCTGCTGGTTAACTAGGATCTGCAGCTTATCCATCAGGTAGGGAAATGGGCAGACTGGGTGGGCCAAGGGGTCCTTATCTGCAGTCAAATTCTATGTTTCTATGTAGTCAGCCATTTGCGGGTTATCGCTTTTTTTTTTTGCTGCTAGGAGATATAGTGGCAATAAGGTACGGTGCCATGATGGTCTATGTTCTGGGAAGATTGATAGTAATACCATTTCAGCTGTGAGCTCTACTTGTTCTCCCAGACATTCCCGTAGCTCTTCCTGTAGGGTGTACGAGAATGTCATCAATCTGGGGCACAGCTAGAATACATGTTCTAGGTCTGCCAGTCTGCAGTTGCATGCCCTCCAGCAGTGCCCGTAGGATGCTGGCAGGTACTTAGTGAGAATCACTGGGGAATGGAAAAACCTGGTTTGATACTTCTGTGCAAACTCCCTCCAGATATGTGATGAGGTTATTTTTAATGCTTTTAGAGATGTCACTCCATAAAGATAGAGGGACAGTGAGTGACAAATCCTTATTCCAACTTTCCAATACCGACTGGGATGAGTCTCCTAAGGACTTTCAGGATTTTATATAATTGGCCTATTAGGTGGCTCCATGGGTGATCCTGTAGTGCATCTTTTAACATGGTCCACAATAAAGACAGGTGTGTGGGTATTTTGGGTACAACTTCCCGTTGTCTCAAAGTGTAGCTTGTTACTTGGGAGTGGCAGAAGGAGTCTCTTTCCAGGGAGTCCATAATTCCCCTGTAATTCAGGGAAGGGAATAATACCTGCATTTGTTAAAAACTGTTGGGTATAGTTAAGTCCAAGTCTTCTCCAAATCACAAAAGTTAGATCGAATTTAGCTGGGAAAAATTATCTTCAGATAGCAGTGTATGCAAAAAATTGAGTCTTTAAAAGCAGTTTTCTGCTTTAAGGTATGCCAAACTTTCAATATTTGAGCCATATATTTAATAAAAATGTTAAGATGGGGTACCCTTTCCCCTGAAAGCGAAGGCAGTCTTCTTAACGTCATATAGGTCATTGATGAGGAATTCAGTCTCCTTCCAGGGGGCAGTGAAGGACTGGGTGAGCCATAAGATTTTAAGAAAGGACGCTTTAGCATAAAGCATAAGGTTTGGTAGGTTGTCCCCACCTTGAGATATAGATTGCTGGAGAATGGAATGGTGAACTCTCGATCTCTGTCTCCCCACCCAAATAAAATGAAATATTATTCTGTTCCATGACTTAAAGTAAAATCCAGACGGGAAGGTGGGAATCCTTAGAGACTGTTTTTGTATTGCCTCAGCCATCATTCTGTCCTGATCGCCTACCCCGGTGCTAACCACCATGGAGTTCCGGGGGTAGTTGCCACCGTGGCTGCCCACTGCAGAGTGATGCAAAAGACCTTCTTGCTAGATACAGGGTGGTCATCTTCAGAAAGTCCCAAGATGGCAGGATTGAACATTTTGGCAAAACCTAGGCAGTCTTCTCCCTCTGTCGATTCTGGTAGCCCGACAACACAGACATTCCGTTCCCAAGTTTGATTTTCCACATTCTTAAGTCTCTGACAGAGGAGGGAGTTTTCTCTCACAAGGCGAGTTGTAGCATCTACAAATTTAGAGACAGAGGCTTCTGTTCACTGGAACGACTGGTCCATAGTGCCCATTCTGCTTTCCAGGGTGGCTACCCTCGAATGCAGAACATTGACTCTGCGGTCCAGATATTGGACCATTTTCACAAATTGTCCCAGCGTCTTGTTAATGGTGTGCAGAGCACCTCCCCTGCCTGTGGGTCAGTAGAGATCCTGGCTTTGCCTTGCTGCGCAGGCTGCTCGTCACACTTTTGTCCTTTTGGTTTAAAGTCCTCCGATGGTGGATTTGAACCTTTATGCTTGCCCATCTTGCTGTAGTAGTTAACACCAACAGTATTTGAAAATTTGGCTGGAAATTTTCGCCTGAAAAGGGTTAATTTATTAGTTTTAGAAAATTCTCTTGAGAGCCCAAGTGAAGTGCTGCTTCCTGTCTGGCTGTTCCGTAGTGCCCCCCACCTATAAATCGGCTTTCTTATGAGGATCACGTCACTTTCCATTTGTTTTAATGGTCCCTGGTTGGGGATAGTCCTCCTTGTGGTGTAAAACAGCTTCCCAGTTCTGGTGCTGACCTGGCGCAGCCTCATGCTGTTTGATAAGCACCTCCATAATGCCTGAGTAATCAAAATGTGCAGACACTCGTGTCCTATACAAATTATTAGAGGTGAAGAGAATTTAGTGCCACACACACACACACAGCTCTAAACTCTTAATATAGAGAAAAGCACATCAGGAAATCCTAAAGGAGTGAGTACTTTTTCAACACTACTGGAAACATCTCAATAAAATAGTAATAGTACTTTGACATACATTAATAGTTTAATAATATTGTTGGTAACTACAATAAAATTAGTTTTTTGGAAAAAAAATTAATTTTGGTAATTTTTGTGCGGGGCTAGTGAAAATCCTGTCTGGCACGAGGATTTTTCCAGTCGCTAGCTCTGTTGGCTAGTGGCTTAAAAGGTTAGTTTTAACCCCCTATTTAAAGGGCTGGAACATCTGTTCCCAATGATATGTGAACCACCTCCACTGTGGGATCTACTGCTGTTGCTGTCAAAACTAATGGGTAAGCCGTTTGAGCTTATGAACAGTTGCCATCTCACACACTTGTGGAAAACCGCGTTTTTGGTCACCATCACCTTGGCCATACAGGCGATTGAGTTTCACGCGCTGACTGTGGAGTAACCTTATCTAGTTTTTCACAAAGACAGTTATTCTATGTCCCATATAAAATTCCTGTCTAAGGTAGTTTCTGAGTTTCACCTAAATCAAGCACTCACCATGCCGGCTTTCTTCCCAAAGCTGCACTTTTCAGAGGCCGAGTGAATGCGTTGCACTCTATGTTCACAGGGCTGTGCTGTTCTACAGGGAGAGTATGGTGAAATTTCATGGTGAGGCTCACCAGCTGTTTTTCACATATGCTGACGCCGCTGTAGGCGGACCAGCAGCCAGGTAGATGATTGTCTGATGGAGCACCTCCTGCATTGCTCTACGTTATAAGTTGGCCAGGGAGGAGCCCTCCAAGGAGTTTTCCTTTTTTTAATCTTTTTCTAGCCACCTTGGATGGCCCCCATCCGCCTGGACCGTCCAGCCTCATCACCCTGATGTCCACCAGGACGTGCCACTGGACAGTACCCACAGGGCTTCCCGTCCCCGAATCCGTCACAGCGAACTGGATCCAGTAGTTGGACCGGCGATCCTGGCTAGTCGGGTGAGGGGCCTGCAAGGGTCCAAGCACCATCCTTCTGCCGAGGATGTTTCCATTTTCCTCTCGCTGAGGGGTGTGGAGTGCAATGACACCATGCCGTGTGACCCACGGACCTGTGTGCGATGTGTCGGCGTCAGCCCACCCCTGCTCAGTCTGTGGCAGTCCCGGGTGCCTTTCTCCTAGCTTACTGCTAGGGGCTAGGCATACACTGGGCTCCTGCACCCCCTCCCCACAGAGGAGGAGGAGGTGAGCAGTCCTCCGGCTGCTTGATCCTCCTCCTCCTCCTCCTGCTGTGCAAGTGGGCCGGCCGCCATCCAAGGAGTTGAAGGCTTACTCCACCAGACATACTGCTAGGCAGCCGTTGCTGCTGGCAGGTATATTCCAATTTCTAAAATATGTAGGGTTGAATGCACACACATTCATTTCCCATCACAACATCAACTTCCTCAGCCTTGTTTGTAATACCTTTCAACCTCTCAGCATTTAAATTCATAGTACTGGGCTTCAAACTTCAGAACAAATGACCAGAATATGTAGCACTTTCTTATTTTAAAGAATAATATGTTTACAAATAGAGGGCCCCATATATTTATTTTTAAGGAATATTTCTGTCTAGTTAGTTCAATGATTTAATAGTTTGTGTGTCCAGAAATAACTCTTAACATTATTAAGAACATCAGTAAGTATTTGCAGAGCAAAGGTAAATTTCAATGTGAAAGATCTTAGTGCTATGCTAAATTCATAGCAGTTGAGAGTATGCTATACTGCTTGTAGATCTCTAGTCCTCCAGTATCTTTTTGCCTGATTTGGGGTGTGGACTTTGCCAATTCTTCCTGAGGACTGCTAGGAGCCTGCCTAAGTGTGGATAGTGAACTGAATCTAGGTAGTTTTAGTCCTCCTGCTGGTATTCGGTTCACATCCACACCACCCTCCTGACCTCCCCTGGCAAGGCTTGCTTCAGATTCTTGTTCCAGCGTGCAGATATGAGTGCACTGAAGGCAGAGCCACAGGACCTCGTAGTTGGAAGGTCGTTTGAAGACTGCTCCGGTGACTGAGCATGCTCAGTGGGTGGCTGCCTAAGTGTGAATGTGAACTAAATACTAGCAGCAGAATTATGGTTACAAGTAAGAAACTCTGTTTTTCTGTATCTGTCTCCATTCATTCTTCATTACTGAAGGCATTTATTAAAAACAGGATATTTGTGTGTAACCCTGATTTCCCCTTCCCCCCCCCATTCATGTTACACAGACAAGGCAACAAACCACAAGTTGGCAGAAAAATAGGTAGCACCCCAGGCAGTAGGGTAACTACCTGGCTTGGGCATCTCAGAGGTCGGGGTGGGGGGGGGTTATGCACAAAACTAACATTTCTGTTTTACCCGATTCTGGGAGAAGGGTGCCAGGGCTATGCTGTCTCCCCCTACCTGAGGGGCCCACAAAACATTTCACAAGTCACTCAAAGATGGATTGTCTGCAACCATAAACTTTGGAATTGTATTGTATGGCTTTATTTCTGGCAAGATGGACAAAAGAAGGGTAGAAGGGTGGTCTCCCAAGGTTTTATTGCTCTGGACAGATGACAACTTTGCAGGCAGAAACACTTTATACTCTGGCAGTACTGTAAATCCAACATGAACACTTTCCCAAACGACTTATCCATCCCTGCAGAGTTGACCGGGGGTTCGAACTGTGCATTTGCACAGGGCCCCAAAAGCATAGAGGCCCCCCCCCAAAAAAAAACAGCTGTCCGTGGCCTCCTCCTTCCTGGTCCTGTATGTATTAAAGTGCAAAAATGGCACAAAACTAGCTAAAAATGAAGCTACAGGAAGGCCATGATAGAGATGAGGATGTTCCTTGGGGGCTTCGTGACTTCTGATATGGGGTCTCAGCAAGGAGGTTAGCACAGGGCCCCGGAATAGTTAGGGCCAGTGCTGCATCCCTGTGCTGAGGAATCTTTCGATCTGTATTGTAGGGGTTGCCATGCACTTGAACACACCTGACGAGATGACATGTATTAACACCTGCAGGAAAACTGTTCCTATCTTGTAATCAGTTTCTGCAACCATGAATGAGGGGCTGCTTACTCTGGCCAGAGTCGGACTCTCTGTCATTACCTCAGGAAACAACTGGATTCCCCAGCCCCACTGGGCTGCTAGAGACATCCATACATTCAGCACATTAATAGCACATTTATTTTTTGTGGTGAAAGATTCTGAGTACCTGTAATCTAGCCAGCAGAGGGCACGTACAAAGGTACCAGACAACACACAGTCTATCTTCAAATGAACCTTGTACTCACCTAGAACCTTGTATTAATTGAAGAGGGCAGTAAGAAAGCAGAAGAACTAAACATGTACTTTTGCTCAGTTTTTACGATGGAAGGTGAGGGCAGGGAGCCAGAGCTCAGGGGGAGGTGGGGCAGTGGGATTTTTTTTTTTTTTAACTTTTTTTCTTCACCTACACCCCTGACATCCTTCAGGAGTGCCCACTCAGAGTCAGCCCTACTCCCAGCCAGAACCCTCGCTTCTCCCCTTGATCCCCTCCCCCAAATGGCCCCAGGCAGGCTCGACCCCCAGTACCATCTCCGGGTCGGATTCTGCCCTCCCTAGGCGGCTGGCTCCTTAAGCGTGAAGTGTCTACCTGTTGTAGTCGGGTCGGAGGTAAGAGGAGGATCCTTGGTGTGTTGGGCTGGCATTTGGGATGTGGGCAAACCCCCCTCCCCGGGGGCCACTGTCATCTCACTGACGGTGTAGGAGGCTTTTTCCTGGTGTTTTTTCCTCATGAGCGTGATGTGCAATGGCACTGACATGCAGGCTATCCCCATAGACGCCTGCCACGCTCAGCCCCTGTTGAACAGTGCTACTGGACGAAATGCTCCCAGCTTCCGCTGGGGGCTGCCGCGGAGCACGGTATTCCCTGGATCCCACCCCAGGAGAAGAGAGTAGTCCTCCGGACACTCGATCTTCTCCTTACCCGCTGACCCCCGATGGCCCTGGCTTGCGCCTCAACCTTCAGTGCCACTGGGCCGGCCGGGGCGGTGGGATTAACAGTGGGATTAACCCCAAGCCCGTTCAGAGTCGAGAGGGTTAGGGAGGAATTAGGCAGGCTGCGGGTGGATAAGGCCATGGGGCTGGATGGACTGCACCCTAGTGTGATCCAGGAGTTGGGGGTAGAGCTGGCTGCTCCATTGACAAGGCTGTTCAACCTGTCGCCGGATTCGGGAAGGGTGTCAGAGGACTGGAAGAAGGCAAATGTGGTGCCGTTGCATAAGGGGGGCAGCAGGGATTTGAAAGAAAATTATCATCCGATCAGCCTTACCTCTGTGGGTGGAAGGTCATGGAGGCACTCATTAAGGAGAGGGTGATTGAATTCCTGGAGGAAAATGGACTCCTAGATGACAGACAGAATGGATTTACGAAAGGGAGGTCATGCCAGACAAACCTAATTGAATTCTTTGACTGGATGACACAGGAAATTGACCAAGGGTGGGCAGTGGACGTGGTCTACCTGGATTTCAGCAAAGGCATTTGACAACACCCCCCACAGAAGGCTAGTAAACAAGTTGGAAAGCACAGGTGTGGGTGATAAAATAATCAGGTGGGTAGAGAACTGGTTGGCAGGAAGAAGCCAGAGAGTGGTGGTAAACGGGGATGTACTTGGGGACGGGGGAGTGACGAGCAGGTACCCCAGGGATCAGTACTGGGTCCCCTCCTTTTCAACATCTACATAGGGGACATAGTGGGAGGGTGGGTGGGCCTTTTGCAGACAGTAAAAGATCTGCAACTGGGTGGACTCTGGCAGGGTGGAGGACATGAGACTGGACTTGAGGACTTTAGAAGGATGGGTGGAGACATGGCAGTTGAAGTTCAATGTCAAAAAGTGTGCAGTGATGCACCTAGGGCACAACATCCCAGAAACAAGATACATGCTTGGGGGGGGGGGACATTAGGGTAACAGAGCAGGAAAAGGATTTGGGAGTAATAGTATCCAGCAACCTCAAGACAGGCAGCCAGTGCAGCAGGGCAAACAACTGGCAGATGGAAAGGCAAATGGAATGCTGGCGTGTCTTGGTAGAGGTATCACTAGCAGACGAAGCGAGATACTGATGCCCCTTTACAAAGCCATGGTTAGGCCGCACCTGGAGTATGGAGTCTAGTTCTGGAGGCCACATCTACGCAAGGACAGAGACAGGTTGGATGGGGGTTCAGAGAAGGGTGACTAGGATGGTGCAGGGTATGCAGGGTAAACTGTACGAGCAGAGATGCAGGGAACTGGGGCTGTACTCCTTGGAAACTAGAATGGAGAGGGGGGACATGATCGAAACGTTCAAGTATGTCAAGGGGATCAATAGGGTTAAGACAGGGAGCCTATTCCACAGAAAGGATGGTGCAGTAACTAGTGGCCATAGTCTGAGACTATGGGGGGGAGATTCAGGGGGAGACGTAAGAGGACAGTTCTTCCCAGGGAGGGTGGTGGAAGCATGGAACAGGCTTCCAGAGGACGTGGTAGGGGCCAAAACAGTGACAGAATTTAAGATGGTATGACACAGGCATAAGGGGCTGTGTGGAAACACGAAGGGGACCGAATAAACAGGGTGGGAAGGGCAGACTAAATGGGTCAGAAGGTCTTTTTCTGACAACAAGATTCTATGATACTCACAGTTTGGTATTCCCTTTTAAGGCATTTGAAAGAACACTTCAGTCCACAGTTCCCTCACACATCTATAACTCCCCGTATGTATTTTATGGAGTTTTTCCTTTTTCTTCCTGATGGGACCCTGGCAGAGGCGTATGTGTGCGTGCGTGGAGGCACATGCTGGAGTACTGGCTCAGCCATTCCGCCCCACCCTAGCTATCGCTGCCACCTCCCTCACGCCCTCGCTTCCCACCAGACCTCTACCCGGTGGGAGCAGAACTACGGAGGACGCAGCATCCACCCTGGGAGGGGAGAACTGCTTTGTAGCTGCTCAATCCCGCTCCCCCCCCCCAACATGCCTGCTCCCCGATGACCTGAGGTTGTTCCCGAACCCGGGTCTCTGGCATTGCGTGAGGTAAGGCATCCAGTGCCTCAGCCCATAGCGCCATGCTGCCACCGGGCCGGCCACATCCATAGCTTTTAAAGTAAAAACACACATAGTCTTATCACTCTGGCAGCTCTGACAGTCTTTCAGGGGATCGCCCCAAAGAATTGACTTTAGTCCCATTGCACTTTTTTGTGTGAAAATCTCACCCTTCGGGGCTTCACAGGATCTGGTAGCCGCCACTTCCCAAGAAACCAGCCTTTGGATCACTGTACTATGGCAGAAACACAAACACAGGGTCTGAACAAGAGTGCCAGCAGGCCCTCTTGCTCTCAGAACTCTCAGTGAGCTCCTCTCCCTTTAACCTCCAACTTCAGAAGAACACATTCTGACAGTTCCAGCAACAGCTGTTAGCCAAATGTGGCTTATGCTGCTGCGAGAGTTCCGAACAGCGTTACCTCAACCTCTGCTCAGCAGAGCCAGGCATATGTAAGCAATAAGACATGACAGGGTGTGCATGGAACATATTTTACTGCACGGCCAGGGACGTAATAAGGCACGAGGCCTTGGCGAGTGCCTTCTTTCTGGCGTGCGGTAAAAATATGTTCCTGTACACCTGGAATGTCTTTATTGCACTTATAAAATAGTCATGCATTTTTTGGGTTAAAAAGGCAAGGAAAACTTTTAAGTTAAGTGCATAAAAACTTTTATTTTTGCTGAAAAAATTACTACGCAGCATAAAGTAGTTCTACATAGAATGAAAGGTAAAGGGAGGGATAGAATAATAACTGGGAAGTGGAGTGGGTATTTGAACAAGAAAAATGTTTTTACATTTCTTTTACTGTTGGCCCAGAATGTTTTTTTTTTTTTTTTTTTTGTGTGTGTTCATTTCATTTTTCCCATCCTCGATTTGCATCAGTAGCATCACTGCTTAGTGCTAAGTGCTGTGATGTGCTTGCGATCGGCTTGTCAGTTTCACTGAAACTGACATTTCCCGCTGTCTTTGACATTTGTGATTTAATGCCAGTTACATCTCCAACTGTCAGGTACTGTGATGAACTGGCCATCGGGTTTACAGTTTTAACTTAATTTATTGTCGTGTTTGCAACTTTTGCCTTGTTAACATGTGTTGGCATAGTAGTCACTGTCATTTGCGGTGGCATCCTGGTGACAGGTTCTGTGTAATTAATAACACTTACTGTGGGACTTGCCGGCTTTTTCTCCACCACAGTAAAATTTTCCTCTGGTATGCTAAAAATCCTCTCCATCTCCTCATCCGACATGCTAATATTGAAATCTACTTCGTTTGCTCTAAGCATCGGTACGATTTTAAGACGGGAATAATTCAAATGTGTTTTTCTCGCGCTTGTCAAATGCAAAGATGGCAGACAGTAAAAATGCCAACGTTCCATGGCTTATGGATATTGGCCTGTTTACTGCCAGCACCTTTTTTTACCCATGCATGGGTAACTAGCCAATCACATCCCTTGATTTAGCCTACCCATTTTATAAGATGATGTAATGTTTTACAGAGAGCATTTAGTCCCTCTGAACACTGCCCAGACTATCTGCCTGCTCCAAAACTGATGGGATTCTAGTAACCCCAGGGACTGGCTGGTTACATGTGTGTAACCCCCTTGCAAATGGCGTTCCTAGAAATGCCAGTCTGGGTTTACCTTAGCCTGTTTTGTTCTGTCCTTCTCCTGACTTGGCTTCTAATTTTTCTGGCTTCCTCCAGGGTAGCTATGTTCAGCTCCAGCCGAAAAGTAAAAAATTAAAATGTTTTAAATAATGGAACTGTTGCTGCTTGTTGGGAATATGTTATACATGTGGGAAAAAGTGTTTAAAGTTAAAACTAATACTGTTTCCTTGGCAATTCCAGTATTGTGGGACTCTATGTGTCAGTCTGTCAGCTGCTGCAGGGGGAGCTTGCAAAAGCGCAGTAGCGACAGAAAAATTAAAGGAGCCACATTCTTTATCTGTGCAGCGACTACAGGTGCAGCCTTTAAGCTATAGAACTGTGTGGCATTTGGGGCAAATAATTACTTCTTTCTGGCTGCACCAGGACATTATTCAGGACTGTATCTAATCTCCTATAAGGGACAGTGGGTTAAGCAGCCATTGCCAGCAGTACAGCCAATTGGAATTGCAGCAACAGAAAGCCAGTACTTGTGGGACATTCACTGCATCTCATGGGAAAGCACCCAGGTGCTTATGGGGGCTTACAGGGACATTATTTTTGGCGCAAATTCTACAACCCAATTGTGCCTCGAGTGTTCTGATTGACAGGTTCTTCAGCAACTTAGAGACATGTCACCCCATCCCTGCTACCAATCAGGAGTCGAGCTAGGAGCTCTATAAAGAGACAATGTTGCCAGTTTGTCTGGAGATTCATTCAGAGATGCAGAGCTGAGAGAGCAGCAGACCAGGCTCCAGCCTGTTGGGAGCCCCCCATGGGGGAGGGGCTCAGGCTCCAGCCATGCCATCAGGCCTGGGCCACGTAATTCAGCCTTTTCAGTCTTCAGAGGGCATTTGTTATTTTCTTCAGTTAACAGTTAACTAGTTACAAGAATTGTGCTTTCTACAACAGCTAGTCTGGAGGTTGCCAGTACTGTCCTCCAGAGGCTAGCCTTCCCTCCCACGTCAGGGAAAGATGTGGGCAGAAGAATTAGATGTTCCAGCTGCGGTGAGAGCCCTGACCAGACCAGATGACATCATGCAGTAGTGAGAGCACTGACCAAGTACCTCAGCGGTGAGAGAGCTGAAGAAGTCTTCAGGATGCCTTCAATTGCGGATGAGACCCGTGGAGGACCTGGGTGAGTACCCTTGTACCCCCCGGTGCAAGGGAGAAGCTAAGCAAGTAATCTTGGGGGTTCCATGCCCCATTAAGAAATGTGTGCTGTTAAGTGTGAAGTACTGAAGTCATCAGTCTGGGCTACTAACCCCATAAGAGACTGCCTATTTCAAGTAATGGATGCATCTTGTCTGTGGCCCAAATGGCTAAGTTGCAGATGCAGCAAGATGCTGGGCTTAGTGAATCATATAAATGTGTAGCTATGGGTTAGAGTCCTGCCATTGTGGAGTTGTCTGCCAAAACGCGCTTGCCACTTCATGAGACAGGAAGGCCCTAGGGCATGTTAATGTCAAAGATACCTTAAAGAGAATGTACCTGTGTCTGCACAGAATTTCATCTAAGAGCGCTTGATATAAGTGTTAAATGGCTAGACGTGCTGAATAGAACTCCGCTTGTGGATAATGTCCTTGGTATATAAAATGTACTGGATGTGACTGCCTGTGACTAAAGTATGGGATGCTTGATAAAAGTGTTGTTACCAACTTACTATGGATGGATGCCTTTTGGTATATAAATTACTGGATGTGACCGTGTTTAAACTGTTTAGGATGCTTGACAGAAGCATCACCTTTATTGCTTTGGATGGGACTTCCAAATATTGTGCTGAATGTTCTGGATGTAAGATCCATATAGTTTATTCTGGAATGTTCGGAAGTCTGCAAGTGCAGGGCAATCCCTGCTGTGGTTGTAAATAGTAAATTAATAGCCGGCCACCTCGACCAGCTGCAGCTTTATCAGGCCTGCAACATCTTGGACTGTGGTATCTGTTTAACCAGTATGGTATGAGATTGCGCGGTTTCTGCTGTACCTGGGACTGGTACCAGTGTGGGTATTATTAATAATTATGTTTAACATCTGATTTATCAGCAGCTAGATAGCCAGGGCTCTGGATGTCTCAAGTTGAATGGTAAAATGTGATTTATGTGTGCCTGTTAATATGTAGCCACCCAGCTGGAGGGTTTACCAGCAAAAAATCTAAATAACATCTGTACATGTGTAAATATGGTAAGATAACCTCTACTCCTCCTGTTTCCCTTTCCTAGCTCCTTTATTACCCCCAAAATAAATATCTTGTTGTTGTTGTTTGAAATCCTGTGTGAGCATATTATTAGAGAGAGTCTTTAATTCAAAATGTGGAAATGTGGGGAACTGTGTATTGGGGCATGTCTGGGGAAGGTAACTGGTCATTGTGGGTGGTGTAGCAGCTCAGGGGGCTACACCCAGTATCCTCTCACCCACGTAAAGCACCCTCAGTGGAGGCACTGCGCAAAGGTTTTATAAGTTAGCGAACCCAACCCCCTTAGCCTATGTTCGAGGTAGTAGGCAGGGGTGTAACACTGGGGTGGTGCCGCCCAGGGGTTACATGTGTCTCTGACTTCATTGCATGCATTTGTTGTCCCTCCCATCCCCCGATCCCGCTTAAGTCATTATCCCCTGTTTATGAGATCAGAATTATTTCCACAGCAATAGGTTGTGATGTCACAAACACAACTACGACTTCAGTGCAGAGAACAGTAGGAGGATGCGATGAAGTCTTGGGACTAAAGATCATTTTTTCATGCAAATGTCCTCAGTAATAAGGGAAAGAAATGACATAAACAGAATAGACTAATGATAAAAGTTGAATTGTATATTTTAAAAATGCTTTCCTGAATACTTGAAAAACAAGTTCATCTGCTCCTCAGACTTATTTCCTAGTTGAGGTGATGACTCCTGGTTTATGACATTTTAGTGTGTTGTGGAAATGATAGTGATGTCACAAGCTGAGAAGTATCACCCTTAGCCAAAAACTAGCAATCGGAAGCAGATGCACTCCGAGAAACAAAAATCCTGTGGCTGTATATTGCAACATATGCCCATAGTAATCAAAAATCTAATGACTTGAACATTTTATTTCTTTTTAATTGTTAGCGTTATAATTTATTTTTCTTAATCCCACCCTCCCTTTTCACCTGCAATCCTGTATGGACCTCACCAGGGTCTGATATTTCCATCCAGTTGATGGCTCATCCTGCAGTGTACGTGTGAATCCGCTCCTGACCCAACTGCTTGGCTCCATCTGCAGCCCGCTGTGTGTTAAACAGGCCTTGTTGCCCAGACTACAGCTTTGCTGTTTAATACTGTTTGATGGACGATCTTGGGAGGCGAGGGTTGCTGCCAGGATCAATGAGCTACACAATACTACCATGTTAGTTATAATACTAACATGCGATGGTGCTTTGCAGCATCAGGGTTAAAAGGAAAGGAATAGGAACAGTACTTTCCAAGTTATAACCCTGCAGTGGAGTGGAGCAGTCATTTCCAGACACAGTTCTGGACTTAAAATATATTGTGGATTACAAAACTGAAACTCACAGCAATAAGTAGTCATTACTGTTTGTAATGGGACACTAAGGAGCTACACTGGGCACTCGAGTTGGCCCACCCTCGCACCCCCCCCTCCATCTCACATATTAACTAGTCAGCTAAAAGGGGTGGAGCAATTAGGTACCACCTACAGGTGGTCCTTGTAAATTCAAAACATTATTTAAAGCTATAAAGGACTGTTTTTTAGGGATCTAAATTATATTCTGTAAATATTGCATTGCAAAACTATCTTTTGGCTGAGCATAAATTTTTGTGAGAAAAAGAAAAGGACAGGGATAAGAAAAGTGCATGATAATCTTGGATTTAAGAAAATATTAGTTACTTTTTAATTATAGTATAGCTTAAACAGATAGTATATACATCTTTTTAACTACAATATTCATTGTACTGGTGGAACATGAACAGACTAGAAATGGACGAAGGGAGGATGCATGGGGGTGTGATGGGCTTCCTTCTGAGAGTGTGTGGGGACTCTGGTGGGCAAATAGACAGATGTGTAGGGTGGTAGGCTGTAACAACTGCAGAGTGCTAATCTTAGAATTTCGTGGAGAGTGGGGGATTGTTTGGTGTGCAGGCAAATAATGCAGCTTAAAAATGAGATCAGAGGTCTACAGGAGGAGCTAAGGAGGGAATGGAGGGCTGCAGTGGCTAACAACTCAAAAGGTGGAGTAAGTAGATGGGGAACTGAGGAGGAAGGACAAATAGAACCAATAGGGGGAAGGAGCGGGAAAAGGGTGGCGGATAGGGAACCGAGGTGGGGGGGACACAGGTTGAGGGTCAAAAGAGAGCAGAAAAGGGGGAAAATGGAGGATGGGGGGAAGGGGGGAGATAATGGACATAGAAGCAGTAGCAAGGGGTGGCCTGGTAATAGGAAGGAGGAAGTATGTGGTAGTAAGGGGGCATTGAAAAATTGATTCGCAATACTTGCAGGACTGGGTGATGTGATGGAGGGATCAGAGGAGGAACTAAAAATAGTCTGGAGGAACACGGAACGGGCAGGAGAACTGGGGATGATTCAACAGGGGCGGAAGTGGGAACAACTGTGCTGGAGGATGAGGGGGAGTCTGGAGGAAGGGGTTGGGATGAAGGGGGACCAGGGAATGTGGCTCATGGAAAAGAGGGAGGAATCCTAGTGCTGGGAGACTCAATACTTGAGGAGTCGTATAGGGAAGCAAGGGAGAGAAGCATAGTCACATATGGGTGGAGGCCATGCCAGAAATGTCAGCGGAAAGGGTGGGTCAGTCTGTTCTAAAGTTTGCTAGGAGGGGTAGGGTGAAACCACATATAGTTCTGCATGTGGGGACAAATGACCTAGTGAGAGAGACGATGGATGTAGTTCAGGGGAGGTTTGAAGAGCTAGGACCAGTATGTGAGGAGGCAGGAAGATCAGTAGCTTTCTTGGAAGTACTTCCAGTGCCCAGGGCGGGCACTGTAAGGAAACTGAGGATAGAGGAATTTAACAAATGGCTAAGAACCTGTTGCCAATCCAAAGATTATGGGCTGGTGGGTGAGTGGGGAGGGACCTGGGAGGACAGCGATCTCTACGGTAAGGATAGACTTCACCTAAGTGAGGAGGGCAAGATGAAGCAGAGGATGGGGGATTACATAGCAAAGAAAAGGCATTTAAACTAGGAGCAGGGTGGGTGGCAAGTGGTCAGGAGGCGTGCAGAATCCACAGAAAGGGAAGTCGAATGAGCTTACCCACTGTGCTAGAAGCAGTGGGGGAGAAAAGGGAGTACTAGAGGGTATGCTAGGAAGGGAGAGCAGGAGGGGGGAGGGGGAAGGAAAAAGGGTGGAGGGTGGTCACCTTGAATGCTAGGAGCCTAGAGGACAAAACAGCAGATCTACAGGCTCTAATGGCAGAAGGGGAGGTGGAAATGGCAGACATCACCGAAACATGGGCCACCCATTACCAGGACTGGGACATGGCGGTACCAGGTTATAAGATATTGCTCAGAGATAGGGTAAATGAGAAGGGTGGGGGGGGTGGCACTGTATGTGAAAGAAGGACTGAAGTGTGTTCATGAGGAGGGTAGTACAGAGTCGTTATGGATGCAAATCCAGGATTCCAAGAATAGGACTCTCGGGATGGGAGTAGTGTACAGGCCACCATCTCAGACAGAGGAGTTATACAGGGAACTGGCAGGACAGCTCAGATGGGCCTGCAGAAAGGGTAGCCCGGTGATTGTGGGAGACTTCAACCTGCCGGGAGTGGATTAAAGTACCCCAGCCACCACAAATAAAACGGAGCAGATACTTCTGGATGCGTTCCAGGATAGCTTCCTAATGCAAATGGTCAGTGAGCCAACCAGGTCAGGAAACACCCTAGACCTTGTGCTGGCAAATGAGGAGTTTGTGAGGGAGCTGCGGTTGGAAGAACCACTGGCAGGGAGCGACCACCACTCAGTGTGGTTCACATTCAAAATGGATAAGGAAGGAGTAGAAACGGGTACAAGAGTGTTGGACTTCAGGAAGGCCAACTTCGGGAAGATAGTGGAGGTAGTTAAAGGGTATCTAGCCAGAATCCAGACTAATATGGACACTAACCAGAGGTGGGAGGTCATAAAACTAGGGATTGAGGAGGCAACCAAAACCTACATCAGGGTCCAGAGTAAGTCAGCTAGGACCAAGAAACCCAGCTGGTTGAGCAAGGGAGTCATGGAGAAAGTAAAAAATAAAAGAGCTGCCTTTAGGAGGTTCAGAAAAACAGGGAGCAGGAGTACAGAGAGGATTGCTTGAAGAAATTGAAGGAGGTGATGAAGGTAGTAAGGGGAGCCAAGGCGTCTGAGGAGCTCAGGCTCGTGCAAGGCATTAAGAAGGGGGAGAAGGAATTCTTCAGGTACATCCAGGAGAAAAGGAGTTGTAGGGACAAAATTTAAGGATTAAGAGGGATGGGTGGAAACGGGCAGAGCAGGTAGAAGCGCTTAATGAATACTTCGGCTCGGTGTTTACTAAGGAGGAAGTAGGGGCGCTACCAAGAGGGGTGGGGCCAGGCTCCTGGGAGGTGACAGAAGAGAGAATCACAGAGGGCAGGGTACTGGAGGGCTTGAGGGCACTGAGGGTGACAAGGCACCAGGGCTGGATGGCATTCACCCCAGGGTACTGAAAGAGCTGGCAGAAATCCTGGCAGTGCCCTTGGCAGACCTGTTCAGTGCCTCCCTGGTCTCAGGAAGTGTACCTCAGGATTGGAGGATGGCTCACATGGTACCCTTCCATAAGAGCGGTCCCAAAGACGAACCAGGAAACTACAGGCCGGTAAGCCTCACATCCATCGTGGGAAAACTGATGGAGACAATCTTGAAGGAGAGGCTGGTGTCTCTTCTGGAGACCAGTGGGCTGCAGGACGTTAGGCAGCATGGGTTTGTCATGGGCAGATCCTGTCAGACCAACCTGGTGAATTACTATGACTGGGTAGCTAGACAGTTGGACAAGGGCCATGCAGTGGATGTCCTGTTTCTGGACTTCAGTAAGGCATTCGACTCGGTGCCGCATGGGAGGCTGGGTAGTAAGCTGGCAGGTACAGGTGCAGGGGTGAAAATGGTGGGATGGGTAGTAAACTGGTTACAGGGAAGGCAGCAGAAGGTGGTGGTGGGAGGAGAGCTCTTGTCTCAGAGGGCATTAACAAGCAGAGTACTGTAGGGCTCAGTGCTGGGACCGCTGTTGTTTGGGTTGTTCATATCAGACATCTCAGTGGGCATCAAGAGCAAGATCAGTTTGTGGATGACTTAGGAGGGTGGCATGGGTTGCAGGATGATCTGTCAAAATTGGAGACCTGGTCGGACACCTAGCAGTTGGGATTCAGTGCCAAAAGTGCAAGGTGCTACATTTGGGCAAAAAAAAAGCAAGACAGAGTTACCAGCTTGGGGGTCAGCTAGCCGTGACAGAGGAGGAGAAGGATCTGGGGGTGATTATAACGGGCTCAATGAACAACGCAGCACAATGTGGAAGGCAGCTGCAAAGGCCAACAAAATGCTAAGTTGTATTGCTAGGGGTATATCTTCAAGGACAAGGGAGGTGATCCTGCCATTGTATAGGTCACTGGTTAGGCCACACCTGGAGTACTTTGTGCTGTACTGGCACCCATACCTGAAGAGAGACATTAAGTTACTGGAGGGGGTGCAGCGCAGGGCAACAAAGATGATCGAGGGACAGGGGACATACCCTACGTGAGCAGGCTGAGGGAGTTGAACATGTACTCACTGGAGGAGAGATGGGGGATATGATTGAAACCTTCAAGTACATGAAGGGAATAAACAAGACAGGCACGGAGAGACTACTCAGGTTAAGGGGGGATAGGGACACTCGTGGTCATGATCTCAGATTGGAGGGAGGAAGGTTCAGGAGGGGAAATGAGAAGACACTTTTTACAGAGAGAGTGGTGTCTGGGTGGAACGCGTTGCCTGTGGAAGTGGTATCCTGTAGAACAGTGGACTGCTTCAAAAGGGGATGGGACAGGGTAAGGGGAAGGGGAGGGAGGGGCAGCTGCAGTATAAGGGTTGCTAGCTTCAGACTCGATAGACCATAAGGCCTTTATCTGCTGGCAAAATCATATGTTCGTATGTCAGGAGCCCTGGTGTACGTGCCCTCCCACCAGTAGGTTTCCTGTAATGTTGACATTATATGGGTGGAGGTGGGGCTAAGTTCATGCTGCAGCCGAAGGACTCCAGTACCCTGGGCCACAGGGGGGGTGGGGGGTGGCAACCATCCATGACTGTCACAGGAAAACTCACCTTGGAGGAGGGAATGTTGTATAATTCTAAAATGGATAGCAGAACTCCTATAAGCTGATTGGCTGAAGCAGTCTTTGACCAATGATGATATCTAGTATATCTTTCCATTTTAAAACTGATTACCAAGATCAGCCATTTCCTGCACTTTGGGTCGTTTTATAATTGCAATAATACACTCCAGAGTGTGGCATATGTAAGCAATAGGAAGTGACAGGGTGTGAGTTTAGTCTTAAACTGCACACCCAGGTGCATTGTGAGGTACGAGGTGTTTGTGCCGGGTGCCTTCATCCACCTGGAAGTGCTTTCAGGAATAGACCCACACCCTGAAATGTATAATTGCTTATAAAACGAGTTCACTGAACCAAAAAAACAAAAATCAAATACATAAATAAGTGGAAGCTGGCAGGGTTGGTGATAAAGCGTCCACAGGAACATTCTTCACCTGGGGAGGGTGCTGTGGAGCACCACTTGGAGACCAATACATGGGGGTGTGTGGAGCCTTTCCGGCGTGGGTGACCACATGTTGGCTCGCTCTGCCTCCAGGGTGTCACTGCAGTGCATGCCATTGTGGTGGGGGAGGGGCCACAAAAAGGGAAAACTAGCAGCCATCTTGGCCTGCTGGATTACAGTTGTCTTGTTCCCCCATGCCGCAGCCCCCCCAAGCACACTGCTGCTGCCCCCCTCTGCCTTGCACACCTCGGAGGGCCCCCCCCAGAAATACTACGCTTTGCCTCTCCATAAGGGGAGGTCCGCTGCAGGCATATGCCAGACCCTCTGAGGATGAGAGTACAGCATGAGGAGCCAGGTATCGGGATGCGGCAGTGAAGGGTGAGTCTGAGTGGCAGAGGGGGACATTGAACAACCAGAAGGAATGGGATGTCGGAGGTGCAAGGGAATGTGAAAAAGAAATAATAATTTTACCAGTGCTGTTATTATTCCTGAACTGTGCTGCTTTGGAGCCTTCTCAACCAATCGAGAAGCAGGATTTTCCCTACCCATTTTATAAAATGGGATATTTTTACTTCTTAAGGCACTTGGCATTGCCTCGTGCCTGAGGCATGACGATCTCGCATGATATACCACAGCCTTTTGTATATTATTGCTTAATTGAGTATAGCTGATTCCAACTAAATTTTTTTCCGATTGGTGGGTCCTCCTCTTTGTAACCAATAATGCATGTTCATTCCAACCAGAAGTGCTACAATATTTATTGGGATAATTTTTTTCTGTTTAAAGATATTGCAGGACTTAAAAGGATAAAGTGTTCAAAAACTTCAGGATATCTGAAACTACAAACGGTGCCTGGTGATTAAATTTTAACATGTCAGAAATGCAAGACATCGCATCCTAGTAGCTGAAGGCGTGCATTATCACTGCTGGAAGAAGCCTTCGAGATCTGCATGTGCTGTGAAGAAGCAGCTTTATCATGGACCGTTACACAGTACTGAGAGTAATTGGAGAGGGCTCCTTTGGCATGGCTCTCTTAGTTCAGCCCAAGAATAAAAGTGTCCAGGAGGTGATGAAGGAAATCCGACTTCCAAAGGCAAGTACTGTGCACAGACCTATCACTTGAGTACGCCTTGCTTTTGTCTCTGGGACTGACAAGCTAAAGGCAGCATTATTTATATATATATGTTTGTTACTGTATTTTTTTAACTTTGTGTATTCAGTTTTAGAAAAACTTACAGTTTAGTTTCAGACAGGGAACATTGTAAAAATAACATTTCCATGCACAGATCCAGTTGATACCAAGAGTCTATATTTAGTTTACTTATTTGATTCGGAAAATACTTTTGAGTCATAGACTCATTTACAAAGGTTCCACGTCACAGAGGTAAGATACAGACTGACAGTACTAACAATTGATCTTACTTCGAGATACAGCTCTTGCAGCAGGTAACACCATTAGGACTGAAGCCGGCAGGCGTCAGGACCCCACGGAAAAATTCTAGCTAGCTATCTTCAGCGGGGACCGCCCCCGACGTCGGTCCCGCCTCCGACAGCGAAGTATATAAGGGGGCGGTTCACCAGATTCCCCAGTTCTTTCCCTCCGTCACTTGCATGTCTCGACCCTTCGTTAGTTTCTAGCGCCGCGACGCTGGTAAAGTGTTTTCCCACGGGAAATTGCCTCTCTTCTGCTCAGCTTTTTCTCTGATGTCCTCTCCGACCTCCAGTCACTCCTCGAAGTGCGCCTGTGGGAAGCAGATCCCATTCAAGGATCCGCACTCGGCCTGTGTCCGGTGCCTAGGCCCAGACCACGACACCCGGTCCTGCACCTTTTGCCAGGGTTTCAACAGCAGAACCCGGATCCGTCGCCAGAAGGCCCTACAGGCATTCCTGCTCGAGGAACAACTCAAGACCATGGCTTCCAGGGGATTCTTCGCAGAAGGCCCGCAAGCATTCTGAGAAGCATAGAAGGCCCCTTCCAGGTCCCCGTCTAGGGCCTCCAACTCGCGCAGCTCCGGCTCCAGGTCCGACCACTCTCCTTCCCGGGCCAGCTCTCAGCCTCCCCCCCCGCTGCGGTGAGAAAATCTTCAGGCTTCTCTTCTCAGGCCAAGACTCCCAGGCCTTCCTCGTCCTCCAAGGCCCTGGCTAAGTCAGGGGATCGTCACCATCACCACAAGTCGGGTTCCAGCCATTCTGAACCCGACGTCAGCTCCGCCTCCTTGCCTCCTCCTCCCCAGCAGAAGACCAAGGAGCTCACCTCACTTAAGAGGCTGTTGGACCAGACGCCGGTTCGCCCGATGTCGGCCTCTCGCCACAGGTCCCCAGAGCCGTCGTCCATCAGAAGACCGTCGCCGGCCAAGCCAACTCATCACCGGACGCCGGTAGGGGGACCGGCGCCTGCACCAATCGAGAAGAGGACCCCGACGCCTCCTACCGACGTCGGTCAGGAGACCATCACTGAGGAGGAGTTGACTCAGCCCGAGGACCAGACGGGTGACCCCGGTCCTGTTGGGACTCCCAGGAAACCCTCTCCGCAACCCGAGCCCCCTGTGGAGCCGACGCCGGGACCCGACTACCGGCACCCAGTCCGTCGTCGGGCCTTTCTTTTTCAGAGGTGAAGGAGCTTTTCACTTGCTGGTGGGATACCATTAAAAAGGACATGGTCCCCACTCCACCTGCGCTTCCACCTCCTCCTCCCCCTACACCAGTTACTCCTCCGGTTCCTGCGCCCCCTTCTCCATCTGGGTCTGCAGGCCGGTTACCTCCTCCCCGGGAGCCCAGGACCCCTCCAAGGGGGAGACCAGACAAAAGGAGACCTCCGTCCAGATCCTCTTCTAGGTGACCCAGCCCTAAGAGACCCAGAAGACGCCGCCGTTCGCCTTCGACGGAGGACACGGAATCAGAGTTTTCAACATCCAGATCCCCATCTTCTCTCCATCCCTTCTCCGGACCCACGTGAGCTTCCAAAGTCTCCTCCGGATGACCCTTCGTTCTCGGATATCATGAGACACATCCAAGAGAACATGGGATGGGATGCGGAAGAGTTAGACCCGGAAAGGCTACGCCTTGCGAAATATCTTCGGCAGAAGGACCCCAAGCCTGTGGTGGTGCCACCCTTGGTAGACACTTTCGTGGACATTACCAAGGCAGCGTGGAAGTGTCCACATTCACTCCCGGCGATGCCGAAGAAAGCTGACCGCCTGTACAAGGCTCCAAAGGAAGACCAGTACTTGACTCAGCATCCTCAGGCCGACTCTCTGGTCATAACAGCCTCTCATGACCGGTCCCAGAGACCGCAACATTTGAGCACTCTGCCACTGGACCCAGAGTCCAAGCAGCTGGACGCCATGGGTAGGCGCACGTATGCTTCCGCTACCTGCGCCATCAAATCCCTGAATTATTTGACCCACATGGTGTAGTTCCAAAATGCCCTGTGGGAGCAGGGTCTGGATGCGGCTGAAAAATTGCCAGAAGGTGAGCAGAAGGAGGAGATGTTGCAGCTCCTCCGTACGGGTTCAGACGTGGGAACCCAAGTGCTACGAGCCGCGTAAGACTCCGCGGACTCCTCGGCCCGAGCAGCAGCTTCAGGCGTATGCCTCCGGAGGCACTCTTGGCTCCGTGTCTCGGTTTACCCGGACGTCCAGAAAAACATCATGGACGCCCCATTCGAGGGAGAAGTTTTATTTGATAAACCCTCCGAGAAGATAATTACCAAACTCCAAGAGGCCGGGAAGGTGGTGAGGTCGGTTCAGGCCTGTATGCCGACCCAGCTTAGTTCCTTTCATAGGAGCCAAAGCTGATTTCGTGGACAGACGCAGAGACAACAGTCCGCCCGTTCCACAACAGAGGGGCTCCGGTTTCCGCAGAGCCCAGGGAAAACAACCCGCAGGTCGAGGCCAGCGCTCTAAGCAGGCCCAGCCAGCGGGACCCTCAGCCGCCACAGCCTGACTCCTTTCTGGCCCCCGCCCCTCAGGATCAATGGGATTTCATGGTCGGGGGTCGCATTGCGAATTTCCTGCCAGGATGGCAGTCTATAACCACCGACAGGTGGGTTCTCCAGATGATCGGGAAGAGGCCATTTTATAGAATTAGCGGAAAAGCCACCCTCGAGGCCTCCTCTGCTCTCCCGGTACTCGGGTCAGCACAAGTTATTGATCAGGCAAGAAGTAATCACGCTCCTGCAAAAGGGAGCGATAGAGTACGTCCCAGAGAACCAGAGAGGACACGGATACTATTCCCACTTCTTCCTGGTTCCAAAGAAAACAAGGGACCTCCGTCCGATGCTGGACCTCAGCGACCTCAATTTGTCGGTCGCCTACAAAAGATTCCGCATGGTGACTCTTCCGGGTCTTATTCCCATGCTGAAGCAGGACGCCTTTAGCATCTCTGGACATGCAGGACGCATACCTGCACATCCCTATAGCTCAAGCGCACAGGAGGTTCCTGCGCTCGAAGTTTCTTGGCACCATCTTCAGTTCCGAGCCCTTCCATTCGGGCTGTCGACCGGCACCCAGGGTCTTTACCAAATGCATGGCAGTCGTGGCAGCGTCTCTAAGAGACAGGGCCATTATGTGTTCCGTGCACCTGGACGATTGGCTTCTCATGGCCGCCTCCAGAGAGGCGTTGTTACTGGCGATTGGAGTGCCCAGGACCTGTTCGATCTCTGGTATCTTAATCAACTACGAGAAGTCTCTCCTGGTACCATCGCAGAAGCTGCAGTTCATTGGCGCAGTTCTGGACACCGTCCAGGGAAGAGCGTTCTTCAGGCGACAGAAGCGGGCGCATCAGATCCCTCATCAGGGAGCTGTGGTGATCCGAGCAAGACCGTCCCAGCCAGGTCGGTCCTTAACTTGCTTGGACACATGGCTGTGGCCATTCCTACTGTCCCTTTCGCAAGGTTCCACATGTGGGTTACTCAGTGGATGCTCAAGGTGCAATGGGACCAAAGGCAAGACCACATGCAGCATCCGGTCAGAATCACGAAGCCCGTGATTCGAGACTGGCAGTGGTGGCCAGACCCAGGGACACTCTCTACGGGCATCCCATTTATAGCGCTGTCCCCGGAGGTAATCCTCACCAGATGCCTCAGGTCTAGGGTGGGGAGCACACCTGGACGGGGTGAAGTCCCAGGGATCGTGGACCTCTCAGGAGGCCCTCCTCCTCCATATCAACGTCCTAGAAATGAGGGCGGTTCTTTATGCCCTGCAGGCATTTCAGTCAGAGATCCCGCCGAGTACTCTCCTGCTTCAGACAGACAACACGGCGGTGATGTATTACCTCAACAAACAAGGAGGCGCACACCCTTACCCCCTTTGCAGGGAGGCCATGAGAGGTGGGATTGGGTAATCCGACATCAAGAAACCTGATCACAAGTACATGTTCCGGGTGGACAACACACCGCAGATGGCCTGAGCCATTCCCAGGCCAGAGTCCACGAGTGGAACTTCTTCAGGAGGTAGCAGAGGATCTGTTTCTTGATGGGGAACTCCAGAATGGACTTGTTAAGCTTCCCCATCAGCATAAAACTGCCCAATTTTTGCTTCGCTAGATCCAGGTCCTGGTGTTTTCTGGCGGAGGCAGCGTTGTCCCTCTTCTGGACGGACAGATTCCTCTACGCTTTCCCTCCCTTCCTGTTGATCCAGAGAGTTCTTCTCAAACTGCGGGGAGCATGCAAATGATCCTGGTGGCCCCTTTGGCCCAGACAGATATGGTTCCCTTTGCTAATGCAACTATCCGGGAACCTCCGCTCCTGTTGCGTTCAGCTCCATCTCTTGTCTCAGGAGGACAGTTCACTGGTCACCGGACTTCGCTCTCTGAACCTGCATGCATGGCTCCTAGAGACATAACCATTTTGCGACACAGGGTCTCATAGAAGTGGAGAAGTCCTTTCCACAGTCAGGAAGCCGGCAACGCATGCAACATACGCCATGAAATGGCGCCGTTTTTGTTTATGGTCGCAAGCACGCGGCCTTTCCCCTCTAGGTTGTCCGGTGAAGGCGGTGTTAGAGTATCTGCCCTCCTTTTTCCATTCGGGTCTCGCCCACTCCTCTATTAAGGTGCATCTCTGTGCTATCTCCGCTTATCACCTTCCGGTGGGACAGCGCACTGTGGCGCAATTAGATGCCTGTTGGGAATTCCTGAGAGGGCTGTTGCATCTTAGGCCTCCCATTAAGGACCCTGTGCCTCCATGGGATATACTCTTCATCCTGGAACAGCTCACGCTCCCCCCCTTTGAACCTGCTGCAGATTGCGAGCTGCGTTTTCTGTCGTGGAAAACGTTATTTTTAGTTGCTGTTACGTCAGCGAGAAGAGTTTCCGAGCTTCAGGCTCTCATGTGTAAGGAACCCTATTTGGTTTTTCACCAGGACAGAGTTTCCCTGAGGACGAACCCTAAGTTCCTGCCTAAGGTGGTCTCCACACTCACTCTCAATCAGGACATTGACCTGCTGGTCTACTTCCCTAATTATTCTAATAGAGGAGAGGTGCTGCTCCACACCCTGGATGTTCACCGCAGCTTAAGGTACTACCTAAGCAGGACTAGGCAACCGTAAGTCGGAGCAGCTTTTTGTTTACTTTACTGAAAGGATGATGGGCCAGCCAGTATCGAAACAGTCCCTTTCTCACTGGCTTGTCCAGTGCATATCATACTGCTATGATATCAAAAAGAAGCCCCTCCCGGGATCAGTCCGTGGCCATTCCACTAGGGGAGTGGCCACCTCCTTTGCAGCACTTCGAAACGTCTCCACTTTTGCCATTTGCGCTGCAGCCACTTGGAGCTCTGTACATACCTTTATCAGGCACTATAGCCTGGACATCGCTTCACGGCGAAGAGCCGGCTTCGGCCTGGCCGTGCTACAGGGTCTCCTGTCCTAGACCAGGACTTGGAATGAGTATTCTAGTTTCCTCCTCCCAGAGTGTTTACAAGCGCCACTGCTTGGAAATCAGTCCTAATGGTGTTACCTGCTGCAAGAGCTGTATCTCGAAGTAAGATAGTACAGTTACGTAAGAACTTACCGTAACAGTAGATCTTCGAGAACAGCTCTTGCAGCAGGTGCCTTCCCGCCCACCTTCCCCTTGAGGAGGCATGGCTTCTGAGCCTTTAACGGACTTATACCTCTTTGTCTTCTGACGGTGGATCCTCGGTCTCCCATTCTGATGTCATCCTACTGTGGAGGTCTCCGGTGGGAGAACTGGGGAATCTGGTGGGACCGCCCCTTATATGCCTCGTCTGGCCGTCGGGCGGGACCGACGTCGGGGGCGGTCCCCGCTGAAGATAGCTAGCTAGAATTTTTCTGTGGGGTCCTGACGCCTGCCGACTTCAGTCCTAATGGTGTTACCTGCTGCAAGAGCTGTTCTTGAAGATCTGCTGTTACGGTAAGTTCTTACGTAACTGTACTTTCAATGATAAAGTTCAGATTAGTTACAAAGAACAGCAAGGCAAACATTCGAATGCTAGGGATTACTTAGTACAGATCCTACACAATACAGGTTGAATCACAGATATGAAACAATTCCTAACAGTCTCTGGTTAGGCTGAAAAGCAGGATGGGGGTATAGTCAGGCCAGAGGCCTGTATATATACATTCCCTGAATTGTTGTACGTCCAAAGGGGACGCAAGAATTTGCTTCCAGAATAATTAAAGGGAAAGTGTACCATTGAGTTGTAGTTTACATTTATCTAACCCTTATCACCCAGTCTAGCCACAGAATTTAAAAGGCTGATGCTATTAGTACCTCTGCATACTGTTTTCTAAACGTGTACAGCGTCCCCTATGCCCTGAAGCACCACGCCATCTTAGCCTAGGGCTGTCACACATTTCAACATATTGTCCCGTCTGATGACATCCATGCCTCGCCACCTGATGAGAGCATGGACATATAGCCATCAGAAACCCGATATGCAATAGTGTACATTCTGCACCTATTGCAGTGCAAGTCCCCAATATCGAAAGCACACATACCAGAGTACAGTGTTCTAGTGTCCATTGTCCGCTGGTAGCATTAGTTTTTTTCACATTGCCACTGTCACAGCTCTAGATAAGGGCTAGGTAGTCAGGGATCTGGCTCTATTATAGTGAATGGGCTCAAAAAATAAACATTGTCTACTGACTGCATGCTGTAGTAAAGAAGCCTATCGGACCTGCCAAAATGGTGTGGGAAGTGGTAATGAACATGGAATAGGTTTATTTGGCTGTTCTAAACTGATTACCTCGAGCATGCATGAGCGTTCCTCACTGATGCACACTTGCAGTAATCAGTTTATATATCACATTGTGCACTATAACACATGTGGTTTCTAATGGCTGTATGTCCATGCTCTCATCAGGTGGTGAGGCATGGACATCATCAGATGGAACAGTATGTTGGAGTGTGTGACAGCCCTAAGCTGAAACGGTGCATTGCTTCGGGGGCTGCACAAGTTTAATAAAACAGAAGTAAGAGGTACTAGTAGCACCAGCCTTTTATAGTCTATGGCAAGATTGGATGGTAAGGGTAAGACGAATGTAACATGCAACACAGTGGTACACATTCTCTTCAATGCTGCAGAACATGGACTGTCAATTTTTTTTTCTTGCGCCTCCCACACCCCCCTGACCGGCCACTCCTTTGGAGTGCCAGCACCTACCTACCACCCTCAGACCTCCTGCCACCTTCCCCCAGCCCCCATTGCAGCCTACCTTGAGTAGCCCGGCATATCCCTTTGCTAGGAGGGTCCCTCTCTTCTGGGAGGGAATGTCCTCAATGGCCGACATCGCATCTCAGGCACTGTGGGGCTGGATCCGGGCTGGCTCTGGGGCTTCAAATGGCAGCGGCCAAGGCACTCATCATCTGGTCAGTTGGGGGCATTTTTCCTATTTTCTGTGCCTTGCCCACTGCAGTTTTTGGCTTTGCGTGAGTGTGGGGGTGTGCAGGGTGTGTGTTGAGGCAGCATATCCCTCAAGCACGCTGCCAGTCCACCCGCAGGTCCCCAGGCAGAACCCACCCCCCACTCGGGAGGGAAGTGTCCAATGGACACTTATGAAACCTCTCCCTGCTGGTCTCCGCTCCTGGCACCCGGGCTTGGGGTGCCAACCTGGGTCACCAGCATGCCAAGCGAACCCTTTCGCTAGGTGCCACAGAGTATCTGTCATTTTAAAGTAAATCTGATGGCTAAACAGTGGAAAGAGAAAAAAAATAAATATACAAAAAAAACTTTTTATGTCTGACCAACAGGTTCAGAAATGTGGAAAAAGAACAAAGCTTGTGGCATCATAGGCTCTGTATTATGGGACCTGAGGAACAAAAAACACTGAACATGCCCTTTATCCAAACCACTTAATACTCTGTGGCAATATATAACCCACATAATAAACCTTAATACAACAGGCTTGGGAGACTGCCCCAAAACAGGATGATACAATAGAAGCCATTTAAACAGGGCAGGCTAGTGGATTGGGGTTTGTCCTGCTTAAGCGAACGTCTCCTCAAAACAAAGTTGCTGTTTTTGCATAATTTTCCACAAAAACAGGTCGGGGGAGTTGGGCTGTGTGAAGTTACTGTAGATTTATTTAGTGCTTTAGCGCTTCGTGATGATTTTGTGTTAATTTTTTTTTTTTTTTTTTTAACTGCTTGTGACAAAAAACGTGTTTAGTGCTTTTGTTCTGTTTGTTCAACTTAGGATTGTTGCAGAATTGTGTACACTACAGGGCTATCAGGGCTTTCATCCATCAGGAGTGCAGCACTCTCCGTTAGGTATGAGAATGCAAATTCTTGCTTAGAAGCTGGGACTGGAGGAGCAGCGACAGAAGCTGGTAATGAGGACATCGAGGATGATGTTGCAGCACTTGTTAGCTGGAAAAAATTCGTAATTGTCCTTTGCCGTCTTTCAGTCACTGCTTGCTGATGTATTGCACATTTGCAGGCAAACAACTGCTGCCCAGTGCCGTTCTGCCCCGTAGTTGACACCAGCACATAGCAGCTCGCAGACTGGATAGTGCATCCAGGGTAGAGATCTACTTGTCTTGTGATTCTTCAGCTATGTCCTCGCTCTCGGCATCTTCTTTCAGCACAGATCTTATGAGGTCTTCGTCAGTTACTTCACCGACAGAAGGCTCCAGGCTATCCATATCAATGAAATCCTCGAACTCTGCATTATCCATCCCAGACGGGATTGCAACATCTTCTAATTCAGAAACAGCATTGCTTTCAGGTAAACCACTTGCCACTTTAATAAGTTTTATACCTTTCAGCCTGCGTTGGACGTCACGTGGGTGAGTGGAGCAGTTGTCCACAAACAGCAGAATTTTTCTTCTGCTCCGTTTAAGTTCTGCATCCCATGTTAGCAGCCAGTCAGTGAGGTTCCACTAGTCATCCAAGCATTGCTGGATGCTGTGTATGTGACAGGCAGAAGTTTTACATCTTTAGGGAAGCAATGCGGGCGCTTGCTTTTACCCATCACCAGGAGCATTTTCTTTTCTGTGCTATCCTGATTCACACAGCATAGGACAGAAATCCCATCCTCCGCTTTTTTACCTCCTATGAGCTCAGTTTGCTTGTGAGCATGTCCACGGTTAGGGTACCCTCTGTAAAACAGACCAGTTTTATCTGCGTTAAAAACTTAAACTAGTCAGTACCCTGACAGGATTCCTGGAAGGATATCAGTGGCCCAGCTCAAGGCATCATTAGTGTCTGTGTCCTGCTTCTCCCCATGCTGCCGTTTGGGGAAAAAAAAAATTGGTGCCTTAATTTCCACCTCAAAAGCCAGCCGTTCTGTAGCTTTGAAACTGCTGTGATACATTTGCTCTGCCAGATCAGTAGCTTTTGTCTTTAGCATGGGACCAGAGACTCTCACACCTTTGTCGACTGCCTGAGAGAACCAAAGAAGGGGGGCATCTTCAACCTCACTGTCCTTGCCCTCCCTCTTTCTCTTTCTGTTGGGGTTAGAATTAGCTCTCCACTTGGACAGGATTGTGCCCCTGTTTTTGCTAATTCTCCCAGTCTGATTTTTTGAGATTTTAAAATCGTCTGCAACAGAAGACGAGGCAGTAGGGTTATTCAAAGCCCCTATCACTCTAACACATTCTGCCAAGGTGAGCTCATTCCTCGGTTGGGACATCATGAGCTCACCTTCTCAGGTCAGTTTAAAAAACAGCAACAGCGAGAGATTAAGCTACAGACAAAAGGATTCCAAAAACATGTTTCTTTAAACAGCACTAGAAATGATCTGCAGCTGCGTAAAGCTGATTACTGAGTGATCGTAAAGGTCACAGTAGTTGGCAAAACAGCTGCAAATCGGCGTCGGTCGTCTCTTTAAAGCATCTTCTGCCATCGAGACAATGCCAGCTAAGCGATGTTTATTTATTTTATTTTATTTGTATTTTCGGAAAGAATTTTGAATATGAACTCTTTTACAAAGGTTCCACATCTTTAAACACAGAAACAAAAAAAAAAGACAAGGATTTCTTACAGTAAAGTTAGTTTACACTGGTAGTCAGAATCATTTCAGTACTTGTAATCAGAGTCATTTCTAGTAGCTGCTTGTAGAGCGGCTGCTAGGAGTAATAAATAGCACCCCCGGGGGAGCCTTGTCAGAGAAAAAAACATTGATATAGAGGCCCTGACAGCGCTTGGAGATAAGAGTAAGGGCAAGAAGGGGATGAGTAGAGATGAGAGGCAGGGAGGGAAGGGGTAATAGGTGACCTGAGGGAGGAAGCAGGACAAGAGGAGGAAACGGACTTGAGGGAGAACCTGGGTCTTCTTTGCAAGGGTGGGATGTGTGAGGAGGGGAGCCGGTGAGGGGAGGGACTAGAGTAGAGACCAAGAGGATATCGGGTGTCCAGAGGGAGAGTTATTCTAATGGGGGGTACGTGGATCAGTACAGGCAGTCACAGATATTCATGTTCAATAGATATTGGTTTAGTTCAGTTTTAAAGGCCCGAATGTTGGCTGTGTTCAGTACCTCAGCAGGGAGCTCACTGAGCCAAAGTGGTGCTCGGTAGAAGAAGGTGCGCTGACAGAGTGCAGTCCTGCGAAATGGGACACAGAGCTGGTTCATCTCCACACCCCTGGCCTTCCTCCCTAGAAGGAAGGTTTGGTATTTGATCTTGTTTCTAAGTGATAGCAGGTTGGACTGAGTATACAGTGCACAAGTATATGTGAGACGGTCTGCATTTAGCAATAGTCTGCAAGCCTTGTGTAACCAGGGTGTGGATGGTGGCTTGTTATTAAGTGCCTGGTGCCTCCATTTTGTAACCCACTACCTGGCTAGCCTGGGTTCGGGGAGAAAACATTTGCTTGGCATCAGGGCTAGGTTTGCACTTCTGGACAGGGGCACCCAAGTAATTCCGGACACAGGAAGCAAGAACTGAAAATGTCCAAACCAGGAGTGGGATTCTAAAGTGGGGCTTTTATTCACTTCAACACAAGAACACAAAGCAAGATGGACCCCCACGGGGCTACACTCACTGGTCACTGGTCATGCAGATCTATAGAGGTCGGAACACATCTTCTTCTTCATCACAACAACCCTCAGGTTCTGAACACACTGGGCTCTCAGCCCGAACTGGTACTCTCTCTTTTGGATTCCCTAGCATGGCCCTTGGCCAGCACAGGTACACTTTTCCATATGTCATGGACTTTTAGTGGTGGCTCCCTCAACCACCCATGAGCACTTCCTAGCTCTAAAGGGAAAAACACATGTCCTTAATCCCACATACTTTCTGCAGACACTGGCCAAGTGCCTGGGAGAAAGTTATAGGTGCCCAAAGTGAATCCGTAGAGGTAAATCTGGTTACTCCAGATGGGGGATCTCCCACCTCTTGTCCCCAAATCCATACCCGGCCATTCATTTGGAGTCAACAGCTTTCCTTTGAAACTCTCTGTTTGTAGAATGCTATTTCGAAATGTATATCACATTTAACATTCTGCTGTCTAGGTAACTGGTGTCCTGACTTGCAATGTTCTTTAAGTGGCTATGTCCATCTCTGTAGACCCCCACTGATTAGATGCATTTCAAGCCATACACATAACTTAAACTATTGTACTTGCCTGTCCTTTCCTGACCACACAGCAGCAGATACTTTACACAACTGTCTCGGTGAAAACATAGGCTCACTGGCAGAGCAGACTCACCATGGTTCACAGATGCCCCAAGGCTTCTCTCACAGGAAAAACACACTTCTGGTACCTCAGCACAAATCTTCTCTTCAGGCAGCTTTCTTTCTTCCAGCAGGGCCAGAGGATTGTCCCTAAAAAGCTGGTCTTGTTTCCCCCCATCCCTCTCAGGGATGGGGCACTGGAACACACTGGGGACGGTCTCAACCACTCCTGTTGGTGTTCTTCTGTGTCCTTCTATAGGGTGAGAACACACACCCTCTTCCTTTAGTAGCTCTATTACAGAGCTGGGCTATGAGGGACTGCCAACTGCAGCGCACCTCCTTCCTCCACTGAGTCTCCCACTGGACTGACTTTGAAAACCCCAACATTCTAACCTAACTCCCGGCTGCAACATTTCACTGTGGCTTATGCTGCTTCGAGAATTCTAAGTGATGTCATCCCTCCAGCTCGGCTAAGACTGAGGACAGAGTGAGACAGTGTGAAACCCATTTAACTGGTGTCTCACAAGCTGCCTTTCCCTGCCTGCCACTAGATCTAAGTGTGATTCTAGTAACACCGGGTAATGGAGGGTTACACCTGTTTAGGACTGTAACAACTTTGTTGAGATAGCCATATCAATGGCTGCTCCACAAACCATTAGAACGTAGTCTAATATGGATAGAATGGAACTGGAGCCGGAGAGCATAGGGAGGTAGGCTTTTTCTGGGCCTATACAGGATGCATACATTGGTGTTCATCGCCTTCACCACCATGTCAGATGTGATGCACATATGAGATAGTGTCGTCCACCATGACACCCAGGTACTTGAATGTGTGTACCTGTTCTGAAGAGACCGAACTGTGATTTGTGACTGTCAGGATGGGGTTCCTCTTCTTTAGCTGGGGGCTTGCGAGGAGCATTGTTTTCGTTTTTTTATGGTTAAGTAGTAACCTTTGAGAGCTAAACCAGATTTCCAGTTGTTGGAAGGTAGTCTGCAGCTCGGCCTGAAGGTCCTCGATATGAGAGTGACTGTTAAGTATGACTGCATCATCGGTGTATAAGATGATTTTACTCGAGCAGGCCACAGGAAGATTGTTCATAAAAAGGCTGAACAGCAAGGGTCTCAAAATTGAGCCTTGTGGAACTACCAACGAGACTTCTTTTGAATCAGACACTGTTTGGCCTATTTTGACTGTTTGGGATCTTGGAGAGAGAGTCCTGGAACCATTGTATGGCATTCGGGGCAACCCCAGAGGTGCATTATTGTTTCAAGAGGAGGGGGTAACAGACCGTATCGAAGGCCTTTGTTAGATCGATAAAGATTTAACCATCCATTTTACTCTCATCCAAGGCCTTTTGGACATAATCAGTGAATTCCATCAGAGTTGTGGCCGTACATTTTTTTTTTCCCTAAAACCATGCTGCTGGGGACATTGCAATAGGTATTTCTGGATATGATGTGTGAGCTGATCCACCACTATTCTCTCTAGGGCTTTGGATAATGGGGAGAGAATAGATATGGGCCTGTAGTTTGTGATGAGGGTCCTGTCCCCATTTTTGTGTACTGGGGTCACCAGCGCTTGCTTCCAGAGTGACGGGAATTTAGCCTTCAAGAGTGACTTATTAAATATTTTGGTGATTGGAACTATTAGTACATCAATTGCAAGAGCTGTCATTTCCATGTCGATATTGTCACTACCTAGCCTGGTTTTACCCAGGACTTTTTTGACATAACCCATGGCCTCTTTGGTTGTTACTCTCTTAATGTAGAAATTAGGGTGATGATTTTGCAAAGGTATGTTTTCCAGGTCCGCACTGAAAGGCTTGAGATAATCGGCTGGGAGAACAAATCTAAGGTTAGTAAAGGCAGAGTTAAACTCTTCTGCAATGGTGAAGGGATCCATAGTGTACGAGCTGTCAATACTGAGCAATAAAGGTTGTTTTTTTCATCTTTCACTGTAAGTTCCTTAAGGTTATCCCAGAACCACCTCCCATCTCCCTAGTTTCCCCCTAGTAGCCCTTGCTGTGCTCCAGAGGTTGTCTGTATCTCTCATGCGAGCCAGTATTTCGCCGGTAATCCATCCATTATTATAACCCTGAGATTTTCTTTTTTTAGCCAAGGCGACTCTGTCGCAGACCATGTTGAACTTGTCTATAAAGTATTGAAGTGCTTGGTCAAGGTCATGCAGGAAATCTGAGCAACCTGAGCAAACCCTGAGCAAGTCACTCAACCTCCTTGTGCTCCCAGGTCGCTCCTGTAAAAAAAACTTTCAGCTTAGTGTGCTATACCTGGTTAAACAACTAAATAAAAAAAAAAAAAAAATCGGTGGGAGACCAGTCAATATGTGAGAGAGCTTCTTTGAACGCTGCAAGGTGTCCTCTTTTCAGAATTCTGCTTTTTACAAAGATTGGGGGTGCTTTCTTAAATTTGTTGGACCACAAGCAGGTGATTGGGGATTGGTCGCTTAGACACTCAGAGAGCACGGAGACCGCCAATAGCCTGTTGGGTGAACTTGCAAGGAACCAGTCTAGAGGCTTGTGTTTGCCAGGTTTATGGTTCATTCTGGTGGGCTGTCTGATACATTGCGTGAGGTAAGAGCTAGCCACAGTATCCTTCTGATTTGACGTGTCACCACTGATTCAGTTGATGTTAGTCTCCTGTGACAGTAAACTCACAGTTTTTGTTTATGCCAGCCACAGCCCCGATGATTTTACCTAGACCCTCTTTAGCCTTTCTTGGTGGGAGGTAAACACATGCAGTGACTAGGGATTTGTTGTGTGCTCCAAACAGGATCCTAACCGCGAGAAGCTTGTGGTCTTCTGCACTGGTGGTGATGGGGAGTACAACCCCTTGTAGTGTATCCCTAATGTAAATAAGACAACCGGCACACCTCTTTCCCAGCCTGTCATTCCTAAATGCCTGGTACCCAGGTAACCCAATCTCACAGTCCTTACCTTATGTGATAGCCATGTCTCAGTGATGCAGATAATATCAGGGCTCTGTAGTTGTGCCACCTTTGAAAGTAAACTGCAGATATTCAGAGCAGCAATTTTTAGGCCATGACACTTGGGCCCTTTAGACTCAGCATTAGTCTGACGGCCTGGATTGGAGTGCACGTTCCCTGATAATAGTAGGAGTAGTAGCAGAGCTTTCTTAGTTGTGAAGCAGTGGAGAGTTAAGTTATCATGCTTTCTTTCACTGTGTCTGACGAAATATGGTAGAAACCTATTTGCGGACACTGTAATTGATAGGGTAAGAACCATGTATACAGTTCTGTGGCTTAAGACTAAAAGTTCCAAAGGAGTCAGGAATGCCTGTTCTTTGAGGCAGCTGCCTTGCAAGGAGGTGATGTCAAGAGCTTTTAACTGACTACAAGTTGCAAGGCTGAGGACAAAGGAGTCAGGGGGGATGTTGGGTGTCATTATATCCAGCGAGGCTTACACTTAGGAAAAGGGTTAAAAGCAGGGTTGAGGCAGTGCATGCCATTGTACACAGCTCCAGGCAACAATAGGGGCTTATGTGGCAAAATAAGATTCCTAGGTTTAGGAGGCCTAAGTTAATAATGCCAATTAGGTACCAAAGTAAGATTCCTAGGTTTAGGAGGCCTAAGTTAATAATGCTGATTAGGTACCTGGGGCGAAACCAGATTCCACACTATCCGCCTGAGGAATTGTAACAAAGAGTGGGATGGCAAGGGTTACGAGGTAGGACAAAGAAATTAAAATTTGATCAGACAGGCAGGGATTTGAGGTTCAGTATGTGTCTGATTTCAAAAGTGCAGAAGTGGTATTAATGATCTGTTTAATTAGGGGAGGTCCCTTTAAGAGGGGTGAGATTATTGAAAATGCATACAGGGGTTTGATTAACGAAAATGCGTACAGTAAAATCGGTAACTGAACAGGCATCTTGCTTAAGTGGTCGTCCCGCTTAAATGGCTTTTACTGTATTTCACTTAGCCTTCTTGTCCCAAACTTCTTCTTCAGCCACATCTTGGTGACAAACCTTTAGTGTTTCTTGGTCCACACACCAGCATCCACAGGGTCTGGCTCCATGTACACCTTTCCTTTATGTACCAGACACAGTTTAGCAGGGAACAGTATCAAAGTTTTTACTGCTGCCTTGCTCAGTTTAGATTGCACAGCTTCAGTTTTTATTCCTTTTTTTTTTTTTTTGCTGTTGCCTGGTGGCATACGTTATACTGTATTTGTGGAAACATATGATCAGCTCCTCTCCAGTAGTAATAGTCTTCTTTTGTTTGACAAGCCACAAAATCCTGTCCATAGAACCAGGGGTGGCCATCGGCATGGATCTTGGAAGTCCCCTTCTTGCTACTTACCGTATGAGTGCCGAGGTATGCCTTCTGGATAAGCCTCATGCCATCTCATTTTTGAAACAGTCTTTTAGCAGTCTGTAATAAACAAGATAATGTGGTCCTCTTTAGTGCCTTCTAAGACTCCCCATAAGCGTACATTCATACTGCTAAACTGCTTTTCCTGTAGTTTTCATGTGGGAGGTGAGATGCTGTGTTTCCTTTGTGATTGCAGAAGTTGTATTCAGTGCCATCTTCTCCTGGCATTTTGACTCAGTAACCTCATATTTCAGTCCATCCTCTGTGACATTAGTTAGTCTGCCTGTTAAAGCATCTGATGTTTTGTTGACTTCTGTGACTGACAAAATGAGTAGCTGTAGTTTCCCACCCAGGTTCTGGAGCATTTCCTCTGGGGCCTCTGTCCCCTCAGCTGGCATGTTTTGCATTCACGTTCCCGAGGTCACCATTCCCTAAGGTTTCCCCATCTTGTGCTGTGTAGCTTCTGATACTGGAAACGGTCGAGTAAGTGGATTAAAATCAATCCCTTTAAACTTTTTTTTTTATTTTAGATTATCAGCAGTGGCAACCCGCAACCATCTCGTGGGGCTCCCCAGTGCCCCCATCTGTTACTACAGTTTTGGTGCATCTTTGGTTGCTACCCTGTCAATTCTCAAGTGTCGTTTTTTACTGCTTTTCCCTCTGACCCACATTTTTAACAAGAAATTCTGCATCTCGTGAGACTATCCGGGTGAGAAAATTGTTTTTTTTTTTTTTTTTTTTGAAGAATATGGGGGCCCCAGTGCTGATTTTCAGGGGTCTCACAGAAAATTTGAAGAGGCCTATTTCAACAAAACACTTGAAGTTAATGAAAAATAATGCACAGGGTTGGAAACTGAAAACCAGGTATGAAAAACTTTATTGTAGCTGTTCTGCTTTTTCTTTCAAGAGTCTCAGGCTCAAATCAGGGATCCAGGGACCATTACTATGGGGTTAGTAAATGCTGTAAAATAATGAGTACTAACTAGTACAGCATGTAAGCTGTCCCATTAGACTACTTATTTAGAAAGTGCACAATCTGGAGCAGAGTCAGGCACCAGCAGCCAGTGTGTGTCCTTTATATAGTCCAAATGGCATTCGGCGGCTAGGTGGATGATCCGGTATCTGATCCAAAACCATTTTGATAGGACACAGCAACTATTCAGCCCCCCAAAACCTGTTAATATAAAAAAATACTACTGCCTACAGAAATAAAAGCTGTCTGCCCCCACAAGTAACAAAGCAGTTTCCCCTACCCCACCCTCCGCCTCCTATATTAGCCAAGCACCTCTGATTGTGCTTGTGTTCAGTGCTTTTGTGCTGGGGAGTCAACATCAAACCATGTTGTGGTCACCCTTATTTTCAGTGTGTCCTTACAACTTTTCTGGATTTGGGATGGGGAGGGAGTAAAAAAGGGGGCACCACAAATATATGTGCTTGGGGTGCCATCAAATCTAACATCCGCCCTGTGCACACTTATTTCTGCACTGTGTGAGATGTAAACCTGCTTACTGGTGTAGATTTCTGTACAGTTTTACTTCTAAAGGTGGATCATTGCGCATATGACTGTTAAGTGCGTGCTTCTGAACACTGGCACTCTAAACCTTTGACTCTTCATGTCTGAAGAAGTTGAATTCCAGCACTAACAAGTTGAATAGTGTTTGAATCTCTGCTGCATTTGTGCTGGGAGGGGGGGGGTCATAGTGGTCAGGGTGCTGTTGCTATACAGATCATATCTAACAAAAACTAGAGGGGTCATCATATAACCCTTCCAGACATTTGCAGAATAGCACCATAGAGATAATTTTGGCCACTTGCATATGGTGGCCTAAAAGCCCCAATTTTTCCACGTGATGTCCCGTCTTGTTTTTGTTGTATATCATTTCTATGTTTGTTGCTGTCCTTAGGTTCCTGTCTCTAGTATGTAGCTGCAGACCTTGTTACCCCCTTCTTTCCTGATGCATAGAGCACACAGGTACCTGACCTCAGCCTTGACGGACATTGGGCGCGCTCCTCTGAAACCTCACTGAGTCTTGCTCATTGCTTGACTGTTTGGGTGTGCTACCAAGCAACTTGTACCTTTCTCTCCCAGGTGAGAGAATGCACCACCTCTGCAATGGGCTTGCCCTCTGCAGGCACAGAGAGACCCTGAGTCTCTCTCTGCAGGCACACAGAGACTCAAGGTCACTCTTGATCTCAGGACTGCTGGATGGCATGACAGCCCACTAGGCTGCATCCTTCGAATTTTTGTTTTTTCTTCAGCACATTTTGCTTCTTTGTCCCCAATCACAGCAGCTTCCCCAGCTCCACCTCTGACCTGTACAGTGGTCTTACTGGTTATCCACCACTACAAGTGGACTGCCACATGTGGATGTGCTGGGGCTGTGGCGGAAGTTGAGTGGTCCAGGGCATTTTCCTCCAGCTTTTTGTTTGCTTTCCTGGACATTGGTGTACAGTGAGGCATATGCACACATGTGCACGGTGGCGGCGGCGCACATATATGCTATGCCTGCCTATGCCCCCCCATGTCTGGCTGCTCTAGCCGTTGTCACCCTTCACCAGGTGGCAGTTAATTGATGGGACACACGATCCCCTTCTGGGATGCTCAAGCCTCCCTCCCTGGGTCGGCCTCCTGAGTGATCCTGGTCCATTTCAGAACCCGGGTTACTGGTGAGGCAGGTGGTAACGGACCAGCGCCTCATCCCACGATGCCTCTGGGCCGGCCCACCCTCTAGATTTATAAAGATTAATTGGAGAACAATTTATTTCATGGATAGCCTCTTGAGATGCAGTATGTCTACATACTCTGTTTACTTGATATGTAGGAGGAAAATCTTACAGAAACCAAAGATGTTTTCTTGGCTTAGACTACACACAGCAGCAAAATGAACACTGTTGGCAGTGCTGGCTTTCTACAGTTTGTTTTACTTGGTTGAGTGCCACTTAATGATGTGATACAGGTAAACATGTTTTGGGCTATGTGACCTAGAATGTTTATATATAGTTGTCATATTTCAGTTGAAGAGCAGCTGAGATGTCTTCTTTACCTGTTGCAAGTCCTGTCCTTGGTGGATGTCTGCCTAACTAGCAGAATTGCAGTGTGATTAAAAATAAAATTAGTTTCGACTCGGGTGGCCGGAAGGCCGGCCGGGGGGAGAAGGATGGACCGTCCGGGGGGAGGGTGGGGATGCGCACCGGCGCATGCTGACTCCTAGCGGAGGCTGGGAGTACAGCTGTAACGCCTGGGTTCATGCTTAAGGGGAGGACAGATGGCGATGCCTTTGACGCCAGGAAGTCACTCCCACAGAAAAACCAGGAAAATACTTCCTGGCTGGCGGATGCGGTCTCTCTGCCCTCCGCTGCCTCCGATCCCAGGACCGGCGCACCTCAGCAGTACGGGCCGAATGAAGTAAGAGTGCTGGCGCCCCACGGTGCCTTCCTCGGAGGAGGGGACCCGCCCAGCCGGCGGGACACGCCTGGTTACTGGGGGACCATATGAGGTTGGCAGCAGGTGTGGGATTTGGGGCAGGCAGTCAGGAGGGGCAATAGAAACCCGAAGGAGTGGGCAGCCAGGAGGAAGGGGAGGCAGAAAAAAAAAAATTAGTTTTATTAGTCTTTTTGTAAGCAGCACATGAAGACGCATCAGTAGTGCTACTGACAAGGTCGTGGTATTGCTGGTGCTTGTCAGTGATATGAAATGAGGAGCGCCTTTAGCGCAGCACTCTTTCAGCATGGCTGTCTTCCTCAGTGGTCTGTTTAGCAGGTTTTGATTGCACTGTATTCATAAGTAAAATGCCTTGTTCTATGAATAAAATTGGGTCTGAAGCAAGTCTGTACCAGATTTGTCAATCAGTGCTAACAGCCACTGCAGTAAGTGGTGGTGGAGGAGGAGGGTGTTCGGGGTGTTGATGATAGCATTGTGCAGTCCTGATACAATGCAGCTAAAAATAAAAAATGATACTTCGAGTGATTCATTGGTTGTATCTCATCATGTAGCTACAGGTGCTCAGCGTTTTACTGTGAGTGATGGACTACGTGGAGCATAGCACACTGGCAGAAATGGAATTGTCTGGTTGTTGTCTTGTAATTGCTGGCTTAGATGTAGCACTAAACCATGCAGACAGCTGCATGTTTGGCACAGTGCCTGTAGTTAGTGCAAACACCTCATTGTTTAATGAAGGTGTGTCTGGAGTGACATTGTTAGTTGAAAATACAACAGTTGTTGCAGGTACAAGTGCCAATTGTACTGGTTCTCATATGAGTTTCGTTTTCACACCTCTGCTGCTAAGTTCAGACTTGAATTCTGTTCTATCTGACTTGACAGTGGTGCAAGAGGGAGACAGGTGATAGTAGTGATGGTAATATTGTTGTGAGCACTTTTCCTGTATTTGAGACATGCGTGTTGGGTTTTGTAGACAACGTTTGCACACATAGTTTTACAAACAGCAATGTGTCACACATTTGAGTGTCAGTAGTCCTTCAGGTGACCATGGCCTTGTTCACACTGCAGTGGTTGAAACAGAATAAGGTGACAGAACCGTTTCACAAGCATGCTAGCACGATTAGTGTTCACACCTATCACACTTCGCAACAAGTTTTCAAGAACCATGTTCAAACCCTGATCTGACCTTGGCTTAACTATGGTTCTTGAAAACGTTTGCCTTCTTAAAACAATTGTACTCACAGTATGAATGCTTCTCATTCTCCATCCGTGTTTACTCAGCCTGAGGCCAGCTGACCGCGCAGTGCATCACAGTAAGCAGCTTGCAAACACACTGCTGATCTGCATACCTCTCAACCTCCTGCCTCATAAATCAGGGACAAGGCTTAAAAAAATCAGGGACAAAGGACCAAAATCAGGGACACATTTTCAAAATTGGTGATTTCCACTCAGGAAGCTGGTAGAATAAGGGGCTTAATGTAAAATGCATTTTCTAAGGAAGAACAAGTCTGTAACTTTAATGTTTGACATTATTTTGTGCTTACAACCCCCACTGATTGGTCACGGAAACACAATTTTTAGGAGGGACACAGTAAAATTTTGAGGCAAAATCAGGGACGTCCCTGAAAATCGGGGACAGTTGAGACGTATGCTGATCCGTGCTTTACTGAACATGGTTCTCCGCCACAGTGCAGACACAAGAAAATGTTTTCAGTAAAAATGAAACCTGACATGTCTTACCCTGCTGTAGCGTTTGCACTGTGTAATACATGAGTTCATTTTCAGGAACGTTTCCAGAAACCATGCTGTAGTATGACGAGGGCCTACATTACTGATAGTGTGTTATCCAAAGAGGGTGACACTAATAACGATCTTGCATGTGAAGACAATGGTGGTGTATATTTAGATGTTTCATAAGAGGGATATGGTGATAGTTCTGCAGACGCAGAAAATAGCTAGTTCTGTTAGTTATACATTTGAAAACACTGTTGTCGGTTTTTCCGACATTTCTATTGTTTAGTATGAGGGCAATTAGGAATTTGTGCCACCAGCACTTGTCTTTAACCTTCGTAATGTTCAGCCGTATGCATATGAACATTATTTTTTTTTTTTATAAACTTTGTTTATTGATCTTACAATAGACATACAGTAAAAAGTTTCCTGAGACAGTACATGAGGATTAATAAAGAAAATTCCACATGGGGGCGCCACCCTTCTTAATACATGCAGGTTAAAATTAGTTATTGTACTGTTTCAATTAGATACGACCTTGGGGGGGGGGGTCAGTAAATACAACTTAATTCAGCATTATATTCAGATATCGATTGCTGGCCGGCCTGGTGGCGCTGAGGGTTGAGGCGCTGGATGCCACACTGGCGACCCGGGTTCGGGAATGAGCCCGGGTTGTGGGGGGTTGGCAGGGGTGGGAGAGGATTGAGTGTCCGGAGGACAGCTCTCTTCTCCCAGGAGGGACAGGGGTCCCTAGTCGGTGCTTGGCTGCCCTCTGGCAGAGGCCGGAGATGCAGCACGCGCTGACGACGTAGAGAAGAGGCGGGGGAGTGGCAGACAGTTCCATGCCTTGACGTCAGGGCGCTATAGTCACTCCCCAAGAAACAGGGGAAAATGCCCTTCAGCTCCGGTGGAGACGGAGCACTGGAGCTTGCCTTCGATCTGCGGCCGCCTGCCTGGCACCTTCCCGACCGACGCTACTGACTGCTCGGGGTGTTAGGGCCCACCTCGTCCCTGCCTGAGGGGTAAACTGAGGCTACACGGGTGACGGAGGACTGTCCAGGTAGGGTGGACCGCAGAGGGATGACTCCTTGATGCTCCCGAGGAGACCAGAGCTGAGGGGAGGAGAGGTGGAATAAATATGAAAATAAAAAAAATAAAGCGATTGCTGTTACCTGGGCCCATGAGCTGCATGATGTATAAAGTCAGAGTGTAAATCCAAAGGGAATACTATCTCAATCTCTTTCATAAAGGAAATGAGTTAATCACGCTTAGTTCAATTTAAGGTACCCTTCTGATAGCATTAGAATACAAAGTCTAAAGAACCACACTCTTATAATCTTGTATCTGGCACTGTGGCAGTAAACATCTAACTACAGGAAGAAACAACCTTAGTGGGATTACTCTGTAGCTATGCAAAACCCACTCCCCTTATCCCCAACAGTTTAACTATAAAAGTTTTAAGCAAGTATAAACATTAATCAGGACAGGTATATTAAGTATTTCCCTGTCAAAAACTATCAGCAGAACAAACCCTCTAAGGGACACGACTATGTTTTTGAGCCAGACCTTCTCATTATGCCCAAACAAGTGTTGTGCCAATAGTTTATTTTTCTAATAGCACCAAAACGTACACTGCAGGTTCAGTTAATCACAAGCAAATCTGATACTTGGCCCTGCAATAAATGAATCAGGTCTCATTGTCCTTGGCTTTCTCCTGATCTGACTTATCAGATATGTCCCGGCGGTGAAGCGTGTCACTGAGCCCATTTCAGGGCTTCGGCTGAGTTTAAAAAGATATAGATCTTCCCCTTATGCAGGATCCAAAGTCTCACTGGAAAAAGCATGTTGTGGGATATCTGTGCCTTCTAGGGACATGGATATGTTGTTCATCCACACTGTCTGGCAGGTTCCTTGCCGGAAGGTCTTCAAGCTGGCTCCTCCCACCCACCCGGGTGGTAAAACTCTCGGCTCCGCCCCATGATGCCAGATCTTCCTTACCGCTTGGAAGCTCAGGTTCCCTCCTTAACGCTCTGCATGATAGGCTGGATCCTAACTCTTCGGTTCGTCTGAAACTCATTTTAACATTTTCAAAACTTCGGTCTTCCTTTTCCCTCGTGGCAGCGATGGACAAATCGACTCACGGTTTTCGGCGGTGCCCTTGTGGGCAGAAGATGTCCAGGATGGATCCGCACTCCACGTGCGTCTACTGCCTCGGCCTAGAACACGACCCGCAGGCCTGCGAGTCATGCTGTTCATTCTCGGCCAACGTCTTGGAGGACCATGCTGCCCGGTGAAGCTTGGGCACCCGGTAAGTGCTATCTGCCAGTAAAGTCGTAAAGATAGTTCAGCATGTTACCGGAGGCTGGCTCGGCTGAGCAGCTCGAGCAGATGACGCCTCGAAGAGGAGGCGTCCAGGGCCGTCCTCCTCCTCCTCCTCGGTCATGGCATTTATCCTGCTGTCTTTGGGTACCTCGTATTCTGCTTCGTTCAAGGAGCTTTGCCAGTCCCTTTCCACGAAGGGAGAGGGGCCATCGGGACATTCCTCTCGGTCCAAAAAGAAGGATTCCAGGGGTAAGTCCCATTGTCGGCGTTCGTGGGAGCGGGAGAGGTCCCCTTCCCCGGACAGCCGACTGTCTACTTCAGTTGAGGTTGCGGCTAAGGCTGGCTTCACAGCGTCCCCGTCAGGTCAGCCAGCCAAGACACCCGTCGACGCGGTTGAGATTTTTCTCGACCCATCGGATGGGTTGTCGACTGCTGAAGCCGACAACCCTTCTTCGCCGGTTCCCCCGGTGGAGACCGAGGATCTGCCTGTGCCCCTCGGTGCAGCAGTCCCCAGTTAAAGTGTCCGAGCCGAGGGAAGAGCGGGTGTCCCCCGCTCCTTCCCAGTCCTGTCCTTGGACACACCGAGGATCTCGGTCTTGGACTTCTTCTCGGTCCAGCCGATCCTGCCAACATCGGTGGTCTCGGCACCGAGGTAAGCGGCGCCACCGCTCGTCCTCGGAAGAGGAGAGGCTTCGGTGCAAATTGCATCAATGCTACGAGGAACTGATGTGGCAGCAGTTACTTTTGTCCGGGAGCAAGTCGACACCAACGCCTTCCCTGGCCATCAAGTGGCTGTTACCGGAACGGCCGAAACAACCTCTCGCTGCAGTCGAGAATGGTCCGGGTGTACCCCTTCCTGGACGACTGGCTGATTGCAGCCCCCTCCAGAACGGAGGTGGAGCAGTCCAGAGATCTGGCCCTCCAGGTTTGCTCTCAGATTGGCCTCCTCATCAACGAGGCCAAGTCGGAACTCGTGCCGAAGCAGGTTATACTCTTCATCGGGGCAGAGCTCGACTCTCTTCGAGCCAGAGCTCGGCTCCCGGCGGACAGGGCCGAGGTTCTTTCCTCCTTTGCTCAGTCATTTCTGGTTGGGCAGTCGCGCCCTGATCGGGACTTCCTGCGCCTCCTGGGCCTCATGGCGGCCTGCACCAGCATGGTCAGTTTGGCCCGCTGGTACATGTGTCCCCTTCAATGGGGACTGGCCAACCAGTGGTCACAACACTTTGATCCGTTGGATCAGCTAGTGACAGTGACCCGGGGATGTGGAACGCTCTCCAGTGATGGACCGTTCCGGCACATCTGCAGGAGGGCATCCCGTTTGTCCGCCCCGAGCCGACGGTCTCTCTGTCGACCAATGCCTCTCTAATGGGTTGGGGTGCCCATCTTGGGGGGCACAGAGCGCATGGCCTCTGGTCCCCTCGGAGTCCGATGCCACATCAACCTGCTGGAGCTTGAGCAGTTCGTCTAGCCCTCACCGCCTTCGCTCCGTTTCTACGGGGTCAAGTGGTTCAGGTCCAGACGGACAATACCACGACCATATACTACCTAAACTGCCAGGGCGGGACACGCTCCATGCCTCTGTGCAGGGAAGCTCTCCGCATTTGGTCTCTCGTGCGTAGCCTGGAGGCGGATCTCCTTGCCATTCACGTGGCAGGAGCCTCCAACACTCTGGCCGATGCCCTAAGCCGGATAGGGGCAGCATCTCACGAGTGGTCTCTCTTGCCGGAGGTAGTACAAGATCTCTTCTCCCACTGGGGCACGCCTCAGGTGGACCTGTTTGCCTCCAGGGAGAATGCGAAGCTGAGACTGTTTCATGCCCGCCCCCCTCAGCAGGTCTCGCTGCAAGGGGATGCCTTCTCGAGGCCGTGAACCCCGGGCCTCTTCTACGCCTTTCCCCCATTTTCCTTGATCCACAAGGTGCTTCTCAAGGTGAGGAGGGACAAGGCGCAGGTGATTCTGGTAGCCCCAGACTGGCCCCGTCAGTTCTGGTATCCATATCTCCTCAGTCTCAGCTCCAGGCTCCCGAGGCGGCTTCCAGCCCGCCCGGACCTGATCTCAGTCAATCAGGGGAAGGTATTCCATCCGGACCTTCAGTCCCTGCACCTGACGGCCTGGTTCCAGAGCGGCTAGAGTTCCAGACCTTGGGTCTTTCCGACGAGGTCCTCAACGTCGTTGAGGCGTCCCGTAAGGAGTCGACCAGAAAATGCTGTGCCTTCAAATGGAAGAGATTCTCCATTTGGTGTCAGGGCAAAGGCCTGGACCCTTCCTCCTGTACCTTGGCAAGCATTCTGGACTACCTGTGGTCCCTTTCTCAGCAAGGGCTTCGGTCGAAGACCCTTAAGGTGCACCTGGCAGCCATCTCTGCTTACCGGGCACGGGCCGGGAAGCAGTCGGTGGCACAGGAGAAGGTGGTCGGGTGCGTTTTCAAAGGCCTTGATCACATATCCCTTCCGGTGCGAGAACCTCCACCTCCGTGGGATCTACTGCTGGTATTGGCTAAGCTCATGGGCAAGCCATTCGAACTGATGCACAGATGTGACATCTCTCACCTGTTGTGGAAGACCGCCTTCTTGGTGTCTATCACGTTAGCCTGAAGGATGGGAGAGCTCCAGGTGCTTTCCATCGAGTCTCCTTATCTGGTCTTCCACAGGGACAAGGTTGTCCTGCTCCCCACCGAAATTCCTTCCGAAGGTGGTGTCGGAGTTTCACCTTAACCAGTTGTTGACTCTGCCGGTGTTCTACCCCAATCACACCTCGGAGGCCGAATATAGGCTCCATACTTTGAACCCTAGAAGAACGCTCGCTTATTATAAGGAGCGGACTGCCGAAGTTCGGGGAGAGGTTCGCCAGCTGTTTGTCACCTACGCTGAAGCTGCACCTGGCAGACCTGCAGCCAAGCGGACGATAGACAGGTGGGTCACCTCCTGCATAGATCGCTGCTATAGGTTGGCGGGCATGGAGCCTCCCAGAGGGATAAGAGCTCATTCTACCCGCCATACCGCTGCATCGGTAGCTGCTTCCAGGGACGTCCCTATCCAGGAAATCTGCAGGGCTGCTACCTGGAAGTCAGCACATACCTTCATCACCCATTACCACATCGACCTTGAGTCACACCGGGATGCTGGTTTTGGGGCCTCGGTTCTCCAGTCTTTATTCCCTAAGTAGGGTGTGTGCGCCTTGCCTCCCTCCTCCCAGAGAACTGCTAGGAGTCTGCCAGACAGTGTGGATGAACAACATATCCATGTCCCTAGAAATACAGGTTACTCACCTGTAACAGGAGTTCTAGGAATGGTATATGTTGCTCATCCCTACGACCCTACCCACCTCCCCGGCTCGGCGCACGCACCCGCTTCCAGCGGGCTATATCTGGCGTCATGGGGGGTAGCCGAGAGTTTTACCACCCGAGTGGGTGGGAGGATCCAGTTTGAAGACCTTCCAGCAAGATTGAAAGCGGCAAGGAACTTGCCAGACAGTGTGGATGAACAACATATACCATTCCTAGAACTTCTGTTACAGGTGAGTAACCTGTATTTATGTAGGATGGCCCAGACCCCATCGACTCTCTTCTTCTTTTGCCAGGTGGCGTATCTTAAATCGGGGTAGAGAGGAACCGGAGTGACGTCCTGGAGCAGCGTTTTCGTCTGTCTCACCAGTACAAGAATAAAGTCTCTCTTGAGCCGATGCCATCCAGAATTGTGACTATGGCTCTGGAGGATTCTGGATTATCTGGGTGTCCCCTGGATGCTACATGGTAAGCTTTTTGGATATGGATGCCTCGATCCACAAAGGCTTGACCCAACTGCTGCTCCAGCCATTCCGAAACGAATAGGCAAAGATGATCCCCCTTGCTCTGTTCAGGTATACCCATGATGTGAAGGTTCGCTGCCTGGGCCTGATTTTCTAGTGTCTTGAGCTGGGGCCTCAGGTGAACATTTTCATTAACCAGGATGGCCGTTGCACCCAGGGCTGCTTCCGAACACTTACGGGACTCTGATACTTTCGTTTTTATAGCTTTGACTTTAGACTCCATTGTGTTGACTCTGTTTGTCAGGAGTCAAACTTTTCTGGAAGTCCAGACATCGTAAAGATAAGACGGTTAATTTTAAGTCCCAAAATTTGTAAGGTTTCTTCACTGCTAGTGGTGTCTTCAGGAGCAGAACGGCCCTGTGCGGATCTCATGGCAGGGGGTCCCGGAGCACTTTTGCTTTTATCTCTGTCCTGCTGCACCTTGTCTTTCTTTGGAGTACCCATCTCTGTTCTGGTGATGTTCTGATATGTACCAGATATAGTGAATTTGTCTCCCAACGCGCCCAAAAAAGTACTATAATTACACTTAGTTTAATTTCACTGCAGAGAGCTGTAGTTCTAGACAACCATCTTGCTCCGGCTCAACAGCACCCCCCTTGAACCTGATTTGATTATTGATGGGGATGAGGTTGGAGAGCATAATAAAAGGTGTTTGCAGGTCTGAGGAAGAATGTGGTGTTCCACCACCAGATGCCATGTTACTAATGATTCTGGTGGTAGCTATCCCCACCGCTGTCTTACAGTTGGCCACCACTGGGGCACTTGGTGAGAACCAGTGTTTGGGGAGTGTTTTTGTTAGGGGAGGAGATGCCATACTGATGATAAAGCGGCTGACCAGACAGAGAGGTGTTGGGACTTTGGTAGGTGTGGGGAGTGGTGTTTCTGGGGAATCCGTCCTAATTCCCGCTGTGTAAATTCCCGAGTGACGAAATCCTGAAAAATAAATCCGATTACTCAGAATACTGAACTGAAAAGTACCGAAACCAGAATCCCGCTTAAAGGGGCGTGGAAGTTGCAGCTCTGTTAAGTGAACACTGCAGGGAGTTCAGAGGCAGAAAAGTGACAAATTAATTACGAAAACACTGAATCTGTTGAGGCTTACCGGGTGGCAGTGAGAGAATGTCCAGACCATTCATGCTACCTTTATATTCATACCCCCTCCCCAAGGGCTGGATGGTCGCGAGGGCTGCACTAGAAGTGCCCTCCTGGATCCTGAAACCACCACCAGGATACCCCCCACCCCGAGGAGGCGAGGCCGTTGGTCACGAGGGCAAAGCTGAACTGCCCTCCCTGCAGACTTCTACCTGCCAGCCAGGACACCCCACACCCCTGAGAGCTGTGGTTGTGCAGGGGTCAGTGAAGATCCATACCCCTCTCCCCAAGGAGCTGGATGGTCGCGAGGGCTGCACTAGAAGTGCCCTCCTTGGATCCTGAAACCACCACCAGGATACCCCCACCCCCCGAGGAGCGGAGCCGTTGGTCACGAGGGCAAAGCTGAACTGCCCTCCTGCAGACTTCTACCTGCCATAGGACACCCCCACCCCCGAGGCCGTTTGGTGGCGCGGGGTCAGTGAAGATCCATACCCCCTCCCCAAGGAGCTGGATGGTCGCGAGGGCTGCACTAGAAGTGCCCCTCCTGGATCCTGAAACCACCACCAGGATACCCCACCCCCGAGGCGCGGAGCCGTTGGTCGCGAGGCAAAGCTGAACTGCCCTCCTGCAGACTTCTACCTGCCGCCAGGACACCCCACCCCGAGGAGCCGTTTTGGTCGCGCAGGGGTCAGTGAAGGTAAACTATTGCCTAGGGAATTTTTACGTGGGGAATCAAAGTAAAGAAAATAGAAAACACATCGCGACAGTCAGTGAGCCAGCCGCCAGCCTACCTGTGGACTTCTGGTCTGCTTTTTGAATCGCGGCTTTGGCGCCTTTTTTCCACTCGGCTCGCGTCACCCTCTGTCCCTCTGCAGTCGGTGCACTAGTAATAACCCTGCCGAACGCTTTGCGTTCGGCTCCCCACCGCCCCCACCACCACCCTTGCTCGGCTCTCCCTTATGTAGTGTACTTTTCTGTGTCACATGAGGCTAAAAACAATCAGCCTACTTTTCCATTTGCTGGTTATATCATTCCAGCACTAGAGAGAGCCTGCCCTCCCTTCCTGCTCTATACTGAAATGTCTCACCCAAGCATAGTCCTTGCCATGCTGGCCCTCCTCCTGTTTCAGCACCCTATGCTCTCTCTCTGCCCCTCTGTCCCCCATAAACCAGCCCCCACCCAAAGCACACTGCCCCACTACTGCAATCCCCTGCCCCACCATCGGCTTCCTCTCACATCTACCCCTCTATTCATCCCAATCCCTCCCGTACCCTGGACCTCCCAGCACCTCACCCACCAGCCACTTACGTGGTACACTCAGTATTGTGTTTCCTTTCACAGTGGACTCTCACCGGGCTAGCCCTCAGTTGTTCTCTCCTTCCTATCCCTGCTCCTCCCAGTCGAGGTCCGTGCCACATATGCACCCCACCACCAGCTTCAAACATCATGCGGGCGTCTGATTCTCCTGCTCCTGCTCTCCGCAACGTGAACCCAAACCCGGGCGGTTGTCCCAGAAATGCCCCGCCCACAGATGGTAAAGGCCTTGAGTCGCCTTCATTAATATATGCAGTCTCCTAAGAAAACTGCAGCCCTTCTATGTTGGGTCACCCAACACTCCCGGACATTCTCCTGCTTGCTGAAACCTGGCTCTCCTCCCCGACGCTGACTCTGCCATCTCCCTTCCTGGCTTTACCATTTCAGGGCCGATAGGGATGGGCAGGCGTGGTGGGGTGTGCTATCTACTTCGCGCACTTTCGGTCCTTGGGCTCGCACTCCCCAATCCTGAGCTAAACCATGGGGCGCAAGCCATCACCTTAAAAATCTCACCCTACCCTGGACGTGGCCCACTCTATCTAACTGCGGCTTATCTACCCCCGGGTTCTCACAAAGACTCTGCGGCCACCTCTCTCCTAGACTACCTGGCAACCTTACCCCCGAAAGCTGAACAATTAATCATGGGTGACTTAAATTCCAATTGGCTCAGCCTGTCGGCTGATAACTTGAAGAATGAGCTTGCTGCCCTTGACCTGTCCCAAATGGTCACTCAGCCCACTAGACTTAACAAAGTCACAGGAACTAGCTCTCTCCTGGATGTTATCCTCTCTAACCGGCCTCATAAAATAGTCTCCGTTGAAGTCCTTGTGGACTCACTCAGTGACCACTCCCCTGTCATCTGCTTCTGGTCCTCCCCCACCCTCTGCCCTGGGTACAGTAGGATCCCTCGCCGCCGCTTTCTCCCCGGAGGTCTCGCCAACCTCAAACGTCACCTCGCCCATACCGACTGGTCCCCATTGGACAGCGCTCCTGACATTAACTCTGTCCTAACCTACCTCTCCACTGCCTTCAACCTCGCCTGTGACCTGTATGCACCCCTCAGCTCTCCCAGGACAAAAAAAAGGACTGCTGCTTGGATAACTCCTGCACTGATCCAACAACTAAAAAAGAGAGATAACCTCTGGCACTTAGCCAACGACTCTGGTAGGCCTGCTGACAGACTAGCCTACAGGACAGCCCGCAATCAATGCACCTGGTCAATCAAGCAGGCTAAAGCTAAATTCTATCAGGCTGCATTGACATCTTCCTGGGGCTCGTCCAGAGCCTTCTGGGACAACATTAAAGATTTAAATGGTAAGACCCGCTCCCCCCCTCCATCCCAGATTGTCATAAATGGGACTGTCTCGACTGACCCCACCTGTATCGCTGACTGCCTTAACAAAACCTTCACTGACTTAAGTGCTGTCCTCCCGGCCCACTTTTCAGACCCGGTTGCACAACCCACCCACGCCCCTATTTCCAGGCCACAATTCCACTTCCGTATGATCTCACCCCACGATGCCAAACCTTTCTTAATAAAATCCCTCGCCTCTCAGAACCCTATCAATCGGCCCTCTTGACTCCAGGATGCTTCGCCTCGTGCTGGATGTCATGCTTACCTTCGCTGACGCTTATCATTAACAAATCCCTCTGCCTCGCCAATTCCTAAGGCCTGGAAGCAAGCTGAAGTAACCCCATCCATAAATCTGGGGACCGCACTCTGCCTAATAACTACAGGCCCATCTCCATCCCTTCCCCCCTATCCAAAGCCTTAGAAAAATAGTGACACACAGCTCTCTGAATATCTTACTAACTACAACCTCCTTTGTCCAGAGCAACATGGTTTCCGCCCTGGCCAAGCACGCCCACTGCCCTTCTGGAATTCTCCCACCACATTCACTCAGCACTTGACAAAGGTCATCTGAGGGCAGTCTTTATAGACCTGTCCAAGGCCTTGACACGGTGTGCCACCCCTGCTACTAAACTCCTTAGCGTGCTGGGTCTGCAGCCGGCCCCTGAAGTGGTTCACAAGCTACCCACACAACAGGTCCCAGAGAGTCAAACTAAATGGGAACCTCTCCCCACCTTCCACACTCGGGGTCCCCTAGGCTCCATCCTTGGCCCGACCCTTTTCAGCCTATTCCTGCACACCCTCCCCAGCTCCTGTTCCAGTAAAATTTTACTCTATGCTGATGATGCTGTTATCCTTGCATCACACCCTGACCCACTCCCACTCCAAGACATGCTGCAAAGCGCCTTCCTCCAAACCGAAAACTGGTTCAATAAGCACCGCCTAGTCCTGAACCTAAAGAAAACTAAGTCCATGCTATTCTGTCATCGGCAAAACAATGCCAGGACTTTCCCTCACATCTCCACCAGCATGCCCTCCCTCTTGAGCAAGTCTCGTCCTACAAGTACCTGGGCATCACTTTTGACACCGCTAACTTTCCACGCCCCCTTAAAGCTTTGGCATCTGCAATGAACTCCAGGATCGGTCTTCTCATCGCCACAAAGACTGTCTCAACCCGCCTTAAAACTTGCCATCACCTCTTCGGTATTATCACTGGCTGACTACGGACTCCCGGTTTACGCAGCTGCTGATGCCTCTGCCTTATCTAAAATCCAGACCTCCATCAACAAAGCCTGTAGACTCTTACCGTGCCCACAGCAGAACCCACACCTGTCTGCTATACTCCGCCACAAAAATACTCACTCTTGAGGAAAGACTGAAATATCAAACCTGCCTACTGGCCAAAAAATCCATGGCAGGTCTCTGCCCTCCTGGGGTCTCTGGACCTCTGCAGCGGGCTGCTAAATCCCTGCCAACCCGGTACGCCGCTGCAGCCACTTTCATCATTCCCAGAGCAAGGACCTCCCGCTGCCAAAGATCTTTCCACCACCTTGCCCCGTCCTGGTTCAACTCCCTTCCTGAAACCATCTCCAAGATCCCAGGCATTGGCCGTTTCAAAATTGCCCTCCGCCAGCATATTATTAAAACCGATGTAAATGTCTGTAGCTGCACTGTGCGGTCCTTCCTAATACTCTCAGCACCTTACCGCCGTTCTCTTTTACTCTACATATTATTTGCGATATGTTGTTAATTGAATAACGTATCTCCTGTTGTTTTACCAATGTTAGCACCTTACACGAGTTGCTCCAGTACAGCTCGCTGTCTGCACTCTCCAAATGTATATTTTATGTATCTAACCTGTCTGTCATCCCTGTCCTAACACCACTCTATTTGTCGTCTCCCCCACCTTTCTTGACGAGGTACCTTTGTAAACGAGTCTTTGACTCAAAGGTTGTAAAACTGATCTTGCAATAAATAAATAAATAAAATAAATAAAAATATTCTACTCCTGCTGGCTAGACCTAGAAAAAGGGAAAGAGGATTCAAGCCTATTCGGGGAACATTGGGGATACTTGAGAGAGTTTAGGGTAGTAATAATTACTCACCAAACTCCATGCAAACTCCAGGCAGTAGCGGCATAAAATCTTCAGCGCAGCAGCATCGTAAATCCATCTGTTCATTTCTTTTATTTCCATTAAAAGTTCACATTTTATTTTTAAAATTTAAAAAAAAAAAGATTACTGATCCTGGGACATCCGCAGCAGCAGCATCAAATCCTCATGGCTAAATCACTCGAAAAGGACCTCTGCACCATCCCTCTGTTCATTTGATTTATTCCTTTATTTATTTCATTCAAAGTTCACCTTTTATTTGACGATTAGAAAAAGGGCATTCGTTCTGTCTTCACTGCTAAATATCTGTGCAGCAGCATCAGGTACACTTACATGCTGAGATTGTGAGCTATCCCTCGAAGAAAATCTAAAGTTGTTCGTTGTTCTTTCACTGTAACCACATTTTGAATTTTTTTCCTCCCTTTTGCAGTACCTCTTTTTTGTTGGAGACCTAGGTAGACCACGAAGTATTTTCTCACAGGTTGTTTCTGTGACCATTGCCTCTTTTTGTAGCTGTTCTATAAAACGGTATGTGCCAACATGAGCAGACCCTATCAAAGCCCCTAGTCGTCGATGCCAAGCCTCAGCTTTATTTTGTGTCCTTGGAAATCCCGTTTCGACCTGATCTTGGACTGACCAAAATTCTGGAGGGAACATTGGAGGGTTTCTGATGGGTGCACGGTTTCTCATTACTCTTCTGACTCTACCCAGAGCGTAATGTTCCTCAAACCACGAAATAAGAGGGCAGCATTGTCAGGCATAATGGTTTTTAATTCTTGAAAAGCACTAATAATTTCTCCCGATGGAAGAAAAGCCAGAGCAACAAGGTGTCGTAATAGAAGGCTAAATTCCAAGTCGGTGCCATACTGCTGTGCTAATCCGCTTGCCTGTATCCTCCACACAATCTGGCCCAGGTGGAAAAGACAACCTTTATTTATAGTAGAAGGAAATTCAGTTTTGCACGCCATTAATAGCTGCATGTTCAAAGTCAGTAGGTGAAGGAAGGAAACGTATTCAATTCAGTGCTTTAGAGTAACTGGTAATTGGTATTTTTCTTTTAAACTTAGATTGTAGGCTTGTAGTGACACTATACTTTCTTTCTGTGTTGTCTTTACTTATAATTGTTTTTTGGGCTGTTGAAAATTTAAAACATAGTGGTGGTGTAATTCTGTGCTGTCTTTAATTGCTGCAAATTTTATCTTGGCTTGTCTGACTGTCCCACCCCTTCCCCCAACTCTTAATTATATGCCCTGATAAATCTGATTGACAGGAGCTAAACACAGGGTATAGTAAGAGGTGTGAAGTAGGAGGGGCATAAGGGGGAAGAAGACCACCCTCAGCACGACAAGTGTTTTGACTCATTTATTTATTTATTGGTTTCTTTTTCCTTAAAAAAATATATATATATCTGACGATCCGTTACAGGATTTTTAGTACTGTAAATAAATAAAAAGAGAACTAAGAGAGCTTCAGTAGCAGAGAAGTAGTGGAATTGCAGTATAATGTGGGGAGTGGTGCAATGCAGTGGCTGTGGGGCAGCCATATTCAGGCAGACCTTCTGGACACTGAGGTGCTGCCCTATCTGCATGCATCTCTCTGGACTGCGGGATGAGGTAGCCAGACTCTGAGTGGAAGTAAACTGGGTCAGGAGTACCATCACCCCTATCCAGGGACCACCCAGTCCAATGCAGCTGCCTCAAAGGATGCCGAGAACGAGGAGCACTTAGATGACAGTGGGCTCAGGGAGGGTTAGAGCAGTCAGGCAGAGGCACATCCAGATCCTATTCCTCTCAAGAACTGGAGCTACACTGGCAAATGAGGACAACCAAATAGAGTACCCAGGAAGTGGAAGGAAAGGATGTGGAGGTTAGGCAAGGAGGTGACCTCAATGGGGAAAGCAGTGGACCCCAGAGGAGGAGGAAGCGAATCCTGGTGGGGGACTCCATCGTAAGAGGGATCCAGCTAGGAACACAGGAGGGGAGGACAGGGAGGTGAGGTGCCTACCAGGTGCCACGGCATGGAGGGATGGAAGGAAGATACTGGGGATCACTGGGAAGGCAAGACGGGAGGGTGAGCTGGATGTCATTATCCACCTAGGTACTAATGACTTGGCAAATGGGGAGCCAAAGGAAGTTCAGGAAGAGTTTAGGAAACTGGGGAGGGGTCTCAAGCAAGTAGCTACTTCTGTCACTTTCTCAGAAGTACTACCTGTGAGAGGCAAGGGAGAGCATAGGAGTGCATGCACCAGGAACTTTAACTCATGGTTGAAGAACTGGTGCTGTGAGGAAGGGTTTGATTCATTGGTGACTGGGGACCCACCTGGAGGGATGGAGGTTTGTTCAGCCTGACGGCCTGCATCCATCCTGGAGAATCCAAGCATTCAATGATAAGTTTAAATGCTACATTGACAAGCATTTAAACTAGCAAAGGGTGACGAGCCAGCAGGGCAGTACCTACTTGCTCACCCCCACAGCTAGTAGTGGAACCAGTGAACCAGAGGAGTGGCTATCTCTGCAAAGCAGTGTGCAAAAGATGGAGATTAGTGTCCAAAAGGTGGATAAGCAGAAAAGGGCAAAATTCAGCAGAAGGGCAAACAGCAAGGAGAACCAGGGATAAATGACAACCAAGGAAGGGGCTGAGTAGAACAGGAAGCAGTCTAGGGAGGTCAAATCATGGAAAGCCATGTGTGCAAATGCCAGGAGCCTTAGCAACAAGATGGAAGATCTGGAGACTGTCATGGTACAGTCAGACCTGGACATTGTGGCCATCACTGAAACCTGGTGTAATGATAACCATGACTGGGAGATGGCCATACCTGGCTACAACATATTCAGAAGAGACAGAGCAGGCAGGAAGGGAGGAGGAGTGGCACTGTATGTGAAAAATGACATAAGGGCCACACAGATCCAGGAGGAACAAAATGGGGGAGAGATACTGTGGGTTAAGCTGGAAAGGAAAGGAAAATGGGGCCAGCCATCTGCACAGGTGTGGTCTGTAGACCACCAGCCCAGGAGGAAGAAACAGATAGGAGTTGATGCTAGCCATCCAAAGGATGGCAGACAAGGTGAGGTAGTACTGGTTGGAGACTTCATACACCAGACGGGACTGGAGCATCCCAGCAGCAGCATCAACTAGGAGCAGATTTATCCTGGACTCTTCTAGGGTGCCTTCCTCAAGCAACTGGTCATGGAACCAACTCGGCAGAAGGCAATACTGGACCTTGTGCTCACAAACAGGGACAGTGTGATGGGGGGTAACAGTGGGGAGCACCTGGGTAACAGTGACTCACCAGTCATTGTGGTTTGAAATCACAGAAAGAGCAGAACCAAACCACACAAAACACGATCCTGGATTTTAGGGGGAGACTTTGGGAAAATGGGAGATACTTGAAAGAGGCATTAAGGGAATGGGACAGGAATCGGGTTGAGGAACAGTGGGCATTATTTAAAATGGGATTATAAGAACAACAGAATTATGCATTAAGCAGGTTAGCAAGAGGAAAAGGAAGAGGAGACCATTATGGTTTTCCAAAGAGGTAGCAAAAAAGTGAAAGCCAAAAGATTGCATTCAGGCAATACAAAAGTCACAAGCAGAAGGGGATAGGGAGAAGTACCAGGAGAAACAAAGGAGGCAGGGAAGTCAGTAAGGAAGCCAAAGCTCAGACAGAAGAACACATTGCAAAATCAGTGGGTAAAGGGACAAAACCTTTACAGGTACATAAGTGAAAAAAGAAAGACAAAGGGAGGGATAGTGAGACTGAAGGGGAGGATGGGAGCAGTGGAGGATGACAACAATAAAGCTGACATATTGAACAGGTATTTCTGCTCAGTCTTTACTAAGGAAGAGGGGTAACAATGGGTCTGAAGGGTACAAAGGGGTGAGAATGGTGCAGAAATGGACACAAGTCCCTTTACGAGAAAGGGTCCTGAAGGAACGGAAACAATAAGAGCTGATAAGCAATGGGGCCAGATGGGGTGCACCCCAGGGTCCTTAAAGAACTAAGAGAGGTGGTGGCTGAACCTCTGGCTATCCTGTTTAGCCAATCACTGGAAACAGGGGAGGTACCCAAAGACTGGAGGACAGCAGATGTAGTCCCCTTATACAAAAGTGGGAACAAAGAGGAAGCAGGGAACTACAGACCAGTCAGCCTCACCTCGGTAGTGGGAAAGATCATGGAAGCACTACTGAAGGAGAGATTGGTGGAACATCTGGTTGTCAATGGACTACAGGACCCAAGGCAGCATGGTTTCACCAGGGGGAGGTCACGTCAGACCAACCTCATTGAATTTTTTGACTGGGTGACTAGGGAGGTGGATCAGGGAGGGGTGGACATGGCCCATCTGGACTTCAGCAAGGCCTTTGACACTGTGCCACATAGAAGACTATTACACAAACTGGGGAATAAGGGTGTGGGCAGGACAGTAGTGTGGTGGGTAGGTAACTGGCTGGGTGGCAGGACACAGAGGGTGGTGGTAAATGGCTGTCACCCACAGAGGGAAGAGATAACCAGTGGGGTACCACAGGGATCAGTGCTGGGACCGTCCTATTCAACATCTTCATCAGTGACATTGCACAGGATCTAGAAGGCAGAATTTCACTGTTCGCTGATGACACAAAGCCTGTAACAGAGTAGACACACAGAGGGTGTAGACAGAATGAGAAGGGACCTGCAGAAACTTGAAGAATGGTCAAGGGTTTGGCAGTTGAAATTCAATGCAAAGAAGTGCAAGATAATGCATATGGGGGCACAAAACCCTGGCACAATATATCAGTTGGGGTGAGGATATAGCATGCACCAAGCAGGAAAGGGATCTTGGGGTTGTCATCTCTGATGACCTCAAGGTAGGGAAACAGTGTGACAAGGCATCAGGTAAAGCAAATAGGATGCTGGGATGGTAGGCAGGGGCATCACCAGCAGGAAAAGGAGGTCATAATTCGCTATACAAGACACTAGTGAGGCCCCACCTGGAGTACAGTGTACAGTTCTGGAGACCATACCTACGTAAGGACATAGACAGGGTAGAGAAGGTTCAGAGGAGGGCAACAAAGATGGTGTATGGGTTGCATCACAAGTCCCATGAGAGACAGGTTGAAGGAACTGAACATGTGCTCCCTGGAGGAGAGAGGGAGGAGGGAGGGGATATGATAGAGACATACAAGTATCTTACAGGGAGGAACAGGGTGCAGGAAAACACTATTTTAAGCGAAAAAGATGTTTCAGGACTAGAGGCATGGGATGAAGTTGGAGGGAGGACTATTCAGAGGAAACATGAGAAGGAATTTCTTCACAGAACGGGTGGTGGACAAGTGGAACACCCTGCCAGAGGAAGTGGTGGGGCTGAAACAATCACGGATTTAAGAATGCATGGGATAGACATAAAGGAATTCTAGAGGGCAGGGGAAAGGGGAAACAGACTTCTAGGAAAACAAACTGAACTTACAAGCTCAAATGGGCAGACTAGGTGGGCCATAGGCCCTTATCTGCCGACACTGTCTATGTATCTATGTAGTTATGATGTAACTTAGGGGCTAGTATTAAGTCTGCCTCGTCTGCCAAGTCTTGTAGATCCTGAAATAATCTTTGATAACTGCATTGTGATTTATCAGACATAATAATTACAAACACCAAAGGGACTATCCTGCAAGTTTCCTCAGGTCCCACAGGGGCGTGTACTGAGTACAGCTGACGGAAAATAGTGGAAGCAGTCCTAAAAGTCTCATCCATTATCCAATGTTGTGCCCTGGACAACCGCTCAATATTTGCCCCGGTGCAGAACAGCAAGAAGCGTTCCTCGCCCACAGTGGTGTCTTGCAGCAACCAGGGCTGCCCATTCACTGACCGCAACTCCTCAGACACACTAACCTCTTGCAGTGATCGTGGCTCTGGTGGTCGATGTGCTCTTCTTGCTCTCTTTATTACCTGAAGCAATGCCTGCTTCTGTGGCATGTTTGGCTGAGTTCTGGGGGTACAGAGGACAGTGTATCTTGCACTAGCTGCGAAGGGTTATTGTGTGTTTTTACAGCTCTCTGTTTTAAAACGGACATTGCTTCTGCCTTCGGTGCATCTGGTGAATGATTATGTTCCTTTTCATTTACTAGCAGATGCAGACCACCGCGAAGAACAGTAATTGCACGTCCATGGCAGTTCATTGACTTTCGGCTTTGACAGCACCAGTAATGCCGCTCACCATTGATTCTTTCACTCATCAGCAGGTACCCGCTAATGCAAAGCTTATTCCGTCCTTTTTGTGAAGGGACAAATCGGCACACAGGATATTCCACTTCTGGGACAGACATTGTTGTTTGTTGCTGAAAGCCATGGTTGGTATATAGCCCGGATTACAGCCTTGCATCTGCGCTCTTTCAACATGGTAGTTAGGTAATCATCACACCTGATGCCATTTTACATTTCGGATTTTCAGCTAGCCACCCATATCTTGTAAAAGTCAGTCGGCAGAGGGCTAGAGCTAGAAAAGAAGAAGGCACTGGCAACTCTGGCACACACGGGTCGAATAGTCAGTTTTTCCGATTTTAGCTGAGGCTAACTGAATTGATGCTCTATTTCGCTTATTCCACTGAGTCTGCGGGGGAGCGCAAGCTGCAAAATTCTAACAAAAGCGATGTTGTCACCTCTATGGGGAGCGCTAGCTGCAGCAGCAGCTCTGTTAAGTGAACACTGCAGGTAGTTCAGAGGCAGAAAATGACATTTTCTAGTGGGTGGGGAAGTCTGCAGCTAATTCCGATTTTCGATAGTGGTATCTGGACAGTACTGGGAAATCAGCTGTTCGGGATTTTTTTGCGGCAATTTACTGTGCGGTATTTTGTTCATCGGGATTTCGTACCTAACCCTGTTTCTGGTAATAGGCAATATAATTAAGCAATATGTTAATGTATATTGGTATGCTAGGGTATGATGTTGCACAAGGTGTACCAGAGTGGCCTGTGCCACTTGAGGATAATGATGTGCTTCATGCCTTCTTGTACCAGCTGGCCCCCCATCGGCCCGTCGCCCACCATTCCTGGGACTTACTCAAACTCCATGTTCTCCTCTGGATGACCCCAAGGGGATAGACCACCAGAGGTTGGCCTGACTCCTCCGGTGAAGTTTAGCTTTGGTTCTGGAGCGGGGCCTCATCTGCAGTGCAAGACCTGTGGTGGGTGGCATCCTGCGTGGTTGGGGTGTTTCCTTTTTTCTCCCCGCTCCTTGGATGTTGCATAGGCCCTTGTGACAACACAGCATGCGTTAGGGTGGCAGAGTCCCCCTGTCTCGATCTGCTGACTCTGGCTGCACTGCCACATGTGGTCACCCCAGATGGTGGCAGAGCAGTGGAGTTCAGACACCCACCCTCCACAACGAGGTGAGCGTTCATTGGGATTCTCCACCATTCTCCCCCGGCTGACTATCCGACGACCTATGCTTGTTCTTGAACCCAGGTCAACAGTAATGCGAGTGGTAGCACTACCGCTGCGTCTGATGGGTCGACTCTGCTAAAATTGTTTTTTTAAAAAGCTGCTGACATGCTCCATGCAGGCAACCCAGGATGTGGAGTTTCCTGCCTTAGGAGCTATTATGGCCAAACATTGAATTTTTTGTGTGCAGTATATGAAGAATTATGTCACTTGCAAATCCCGATACATAAAATCCTGGCTCGAGCTGAACATCCAGCGAGTGCTGCAGTCGCTCACTCAAACACAGCAGAATGATGGAGCCATTAAGCTGATCGGGGAATGGGGATATGGGGATTGCTCAATGCAGTTCGATTATCATTGCTGGCATGTATAGGGCTGATGTGTGTGTGTGTGTGTGTGTGTGTGTGTGTGTGTGTGTGTGTGTGTGTGTGTGTGTGTGTGTGTGTGTGTGTGTGTATGTATGTATATATATATATATATGTGTGTGTATATATATATATTAGAGGCAAAAACTCTGTTTGATGCATCAGTTAGGGTTGTTCCAGCGACAAAAGTGAGAAATTGATGTTAGGGTTGAAATCCCCTTTGCACCCTTCCAGCCCACCCCCCCAACTGGAATCGGGGTGCGCATTGGGGTCATCGACCCTAAGTGTCACCCCATCACATGTGGAAAGAAGCTGAGGAATAGGAGAATGGGGTGACAGTTACGACCGGTGACCCCAGTGCACACCCCGATTTCAGCTGAAGGGGTGCAAAGCGGGTTTCATCCCTAACATCGAATTTCCTCGCTTTTGTCACTGTGGAACAACCCTAACTGATGCATTAAACAGAGTTTTTTGCCTCTAATTTCCCTTCTTTTTGAGAATGATAATGAGAAATATTGAATGTAATGCAGCGGCGGGAGCGCGGGGGTGATGTCTTGTCGCATTGTAACATTGTGCCCACAAATGCAAATCGTAATGCGCATGGTGATGCAAAGCGAAACAGAAAGAGGAACAGTACTGTAGACAGAAATGTTAAAAACAATGGAAACGCAATCGCAAATGAAAACGCAAAGGGTAACGCACATGGTGGCGTAAACGTGAACGGTAAGTGAAACAGGTACGGAACCGCAAGCAGAATCGGTAATGGTAAGAGTAATGTAAGTGCACAGGCTGGTTTTCCCCAAAAGCTGTATAGAGAAAGACAGTGAGTAGAAAGAATGTATGCAAAATAATGACTCTCGGAACACAAAAATCAGTAATTGTAATAGTAAATTGCTTATATCTCAGTAACCGTATGACATAGAAAAAAAATTTAAAAGTCATATGTATGATCACTTTCCTGGCTAGTTTTATACGCTATAATTTTTTGACAAAAACTCCGTATCTCGCACCGTTTTCGAGATACAGCCCTCAAAGGCGTGGCGAACGCCGTAATGTTATCCTATGGGGAAAAAACCAGAAGTTTGGACTGCCATAACTTTTGAACAGTTTAATATTTTTTCACGAAATCTTCAAAAGGCACATTGGGGACCCCAGCCGCACGTTCTCTGAAGATTTCAGGCCGGTCGCGCAAACCGTGCGACCTGTAGGTGCGACCATAGAATTCCAGAAAAAGCGTAAACGCACGCACAGATCACGCTTAATAACTCCACAGCCCGTATCCAACCGGTGCAAAACTTGGTAGATCCCAAGGCGTCTGGTGTCTTGATCATGTATTCCAAATTTCAGGCAAACCGTCAACGGTGGCAAAGTTATTAAGGTGCAAAATTTTGGGTTTAACATGTAAATGGCTCCTCAACCCTAACTATGGTAATATTGTATATTTTATATGTGTGTGTGTGTGTGTGTGTGTGTGTATATATATATATATATATATATATATATATATATATATATATATATATATATATATATATAAATTTAAAATATAAATATGGTTCAAGAAACAGAAACTTACTGCTGCTGTTGTACTGCCCAGTGGTGCAGGGAATAGGTTGCCCAAGCCATTGAGCCACTGCCAGTGTCAAACTGTCCCACCTGGAGGATACCTAGAAATTCTCAGTGATTCTCTCCAGTTGCATTCCACGCTAACTTCCAAACATTGAAAATCTTTGCAAATATCTAATTTTTAACTAAATGGAGTTTTCTGATCACTGCAAATGAATTTAAAATGCATAACACAGAGCCAGTGTACCATACTGAAGTGTAATACTTGTATAGGTATTTGACGCCTGCTCCCCCAGTTGATCTACCAGGTGTGCCCCCAGTATCGGCTTTCTGGGTACTCCCCCACCGTATCAGTGTTTGACCCGCCCACTGCTCCAGCTACCAGATATATGCATGCAGGTTGGAAGGAGGTTAGGGGATGCAGGGGTAAAATGGGCAGAAGACTTTGGGCTGGAGTTTCAGAACAATGCTGCTAATTTGTCGTATCCTTCCAACAGGATTCCACTTCTTGGACACGAATTTTAGACCACCTACAAAGTGTCCTAACTTTTTTGTTTGTTTGTTTAACTATTTATCCACCACCCAGCTGCTGTTCTTGCAAGCTTATACCCTGTATAGACCAAAGCCGTGATTCTGACAGCATCTGGATGTTTTTTGTCCCAGTTTTTCACCCGTGCCTCCATCTGCGCCCTGACACAAGTAGTTGCTATTTTGGCACAGTGTAACCATAGCCCACTGTGAGGGAGCAGGCTCCCTGGCTCTTTCTGCAGATGTTGCTGTGGCACGTGAAGCTACCACCCACCCTCATCTGCCTCAGCCTACTGCTACTCCCTGAGGTGGCTCTCCGAGTCCGTTTCCGAACCTGGGTCACCAGCACGGCAGCACAGCGCACTCTGCTGGGTCATTGAGGGGCCCCTAGTGATCTAACGTTCATGTGCAGTTTTTGAGTGCTGTATCCAGTATGGTACTGTTTATGAAAAAAAAAAAATGACACAAGCATCTTTTTTTGTTTGTTTTTGTTTACCCAGGCTGCCACAAATCGTAGAAACTGTTGTAAAAACTTGAGCACCTTTGAAAATAACGTGCTTGAGTATTTTGTGTAACTAGAAGGACACTGACAGAGCAGAAAATAGCTCCGTGCACCAGCATCCTCCCCTCTGAAAATCTAGCCCATAGAGACTTCGGTTTTAGAGGCCTGAGAAAGGAGTGTCACAAAAACTGAAACCAGTCAAACTTTCATGTATTTCATATTTGGATCCCAAACCCAGTGCAAAGCATCATGGGTGACTGTATGCAATGCAGGTGATGGTCTGAGTGTTACTATAGTTTTCGACTTGAAAGTCTGTACTTTGTATTACTTTGCCTCTGTGGAAATAAATGCTACTTTATTTTTTTTAATTATTTTTTTTCAGTCATCTTCTGGCATGCAAATCTCTAGGAGAGAAGCTATTTTACTGGCTAAAATGAAACACCCTAACATCGTTGCATTTAAAGAGTCATTTGAAGGTAAGGGGAAACGCAGTTTCTTTTTTACATTTATTATGCAATTGGAATACTCTGGTCAATGCGTGGGTACTTGTAAACCTGATGTTTTCACATGCAGCTGATGAACACCTGTATATTGTCATGGAGTACTGTGATGGCGGAGATCTCATGCAGAAGATAAAACAGCAAAAGGGGACCTTATTTCCTGAAGAAATGGTAAGGGACAGAGAAATCTAGCAATATTGGGGAAGGGGGCGGTCGTGCTAGGGGTGTAATTCTTTAGATGTGATATTAAAGGGAATGTGTACCGTTGTGTTGCGTGTTACATTTGTCTTACCCTTACCACCCAATCTAGCCACAGAATCTAAAAGGCTGGGGCTACTAGTACCTCTATATGCTGTTCTTTAAACTTGTACAGTCCCTGAAGCACTGCGCCATCTTAGCTTAGGGCTATTGCACATTTCAACGTATTCTCCTGTCTGATGAGGTCCATGCCTCACCACCTGGTGAGAGCATGGACATACAGTCATCAGAAACCACATGTACTGTAGTGCACAGCGTGCACCTGTTACATCGTTACGTCCCCAATACGGAAAGCACACATATACCGTAGTACAGTGTTAAAGTGTCCATGGTCCACCAGTAGCATCAGTTTTTCCTGGCTGTACAGCTGAAGATCACATTCTGGCTCACTGCAGCACCCAGTGTACACGCCACCACTGCTGCAGCTCTGCAATGAGTGCGCACAATTGCATAAGGGTTAAATAGTTAGCAATCTAGCTTTACTGTAGTGAATGGGGCTCAAAAATAAACTTTGTGTACCGACTGAATGCCCTAGTAAAGGACACCTACTGGACCTGCCAGAATGGAATGGGAAGTGAAAACGAGCATGAAAGAGTTTTTTTTTATTGAACTTTATTCTCCCCTGGGCCGGCCCATGTCGGCCTGATCTCAGCCCCCAGCCCCGTCACCCATCCCTCCTGACTTACCTTTCCCAGTGTTCCTCCCCGGCTTGCCCCCCCATGGCAGGACCTTCTGGGGGCCTACCATTCCCGTGTCAGAACCTGAGGTTCGATGTCTGGGAAGCACCATGGGGTGACTGTGAGAGACCTACAAGGTGAGGCACGGCCCTGTTTTCCGTTATTTTGGTTGAGAGGTGTGGCGTGCAGTGATATTGATGGCCAACGTGCCAGCATCTGCCCCGGTCCCCCCCCCCCGGCACACTCTGGCAGTCAGTTCTTATGGTCTACTCTAGGGGCTGCGGCAGCTAACCCCCCCTCCCCGGAAGAGAACAGTCCCTAGGACTCAGTCCTTCTCTCCATCCTTCTCTCCTCGGCTGGCCATCTGACTTCCAGGCCCATTCTGGAACCTGGGTCATCATTGTCACAAGCAGTAGTGCTATCGCTGCACTGGTGGGCTGGCTATCAATTGGTTTATTTGGCTATTCTAAACTGATTTCTGTGAGCGTGCCTCACAGATGCATGTTCCTGGTAATCAGTTTAGATAGCCAAATAAATGTATTCCGTGCTTGTTTTTGCTTACCATCCCATTCTGGCAGATCCAGTAGGTGTCTCTTACTAGAGCATGCAGTCTGTAGAAAATGTTTATTTTTGAGCCCCATTCACTATAATAGAGTTGGATCCCTGACTGTCTGGCCCTTATCCAGACATGCACGCTAACTACAAAGCTGCACGGTGGCAGCGCGTACATGGGGTGCAGCTGTTAACGGTACCAGTGAGCTGGAATGTGATCTTTTGCTGTGCAACTGGGAAAAACTGATGCTACTGGTGGACCATGGACACTTTAACATTGTACTCTGGGATGTGTTCTTTCGGTACTGGAGACTTGCACTGTAACAGGTGCACACTGTACAATATCAGACATGTGGTTTCTGATAGCTATATGTCCATGCTCTCACCAGGTGGTGAGGCATGGATGTCATCAGACAGGACAATATGTTGACATGTGTGACAGCCCTAAGCTAAGATGGCATGGTGCTTCAGGGTATGGGGGTGGGGGTCTGTACAAGTTTAAAAAAAAACATAGAAACACAGTGATGTGACAGAAGAAAAAAACAAAACAAAGGTCTGTCCAGACTGCTGTAGTTCCCTATTTAGCCCTGGGGTCTACTCTTCCTCCAGGATCCTAGTCCTCCCAACCCCCACCATTCTCCTCCCCGATTCTGATGCACTGAACAAACTCCTGTACCCTTCATTCTGTCCCAGCCATGCCTAAAACCAATGTTTTTTGCAGCTACCACCTTGGCCGGCAGCCTGTTCCATGGCTTCACCGCCCTTGCAGTAAAACAGTGTTTTCTCCCGTCCCCCCTTAACCTCTTTCCTGTTAGCTTCTACTCATGACCACATGACCGTGACTTAGTATCTAAGTTAAATAGTTCCTCGAATTTCACCCTGTTAATTCCTTTTAGGAATTTGAGCATCTCTATCATAGCTATCTCTCCCTTCTGGTTTCCAGTGAGTACATATTTAGTACCTTGAAGTGCTTCTTAGGATCTGCCCTGCTGGCTCTGAATCATTTTGATACCCTGCACTTCCCTGTCTTGAGCCTATCCCAGTCTTTCCTGAGGTGAGCGTCCCAGAACTGGGCGCAGTATTCCAGGTTTGGCCTCACCAAGGATCTATACAGGGGAAGTATTACCTGCCTGTTTCTATCAGTACCCTTCCCGATACATCCAGGCATCCTATTTACTTTGCTGTAAGCATTTTTGCACTGACACGATTGCTTTAGGGAGTCTGCCAAGGCACTAAGTCTCACCCCTCCCATTCAGTACTCCATCCTGGGGTTCTTGTTTCCTAGGTACATCACCTTGCATTTTCTGGTATTGAATTTCAGCTGCCAAACCCTTGACAACCTCTCCAGCTTTTGCTCATCTCTCTGCATTTCCTTTATTCCCTCATCGCTGTCCATACTCCCACAAAGCTTAGTGCCATCTGCGAAGAGACACAGCCTGCCCTGGATCCCCTCACCAGTGTCGCTGAAGAATATGTTAAAGAGGACCGGACCAGGACAGAACCCTGTAGAAACCTGCTCGTGACCTTCCTCTCTTTTGATTTAAACCCATTGACCACTGACCTCTGCTGCCTTCCCTTTAGCCGGTTACCTACCCAGTTTACTATGACTTTAGCTGCATCCAGATCCTCCATCTTCTTCATCAAGTGTCTGTGGGGTAATGAATCAGAAGCCTTGCTGAAGTCGAAGTACAGCAGATCCACAGAGTGTCCCCTATCCCATTCACTCATTACCCAGTCAAAGAAGACTTTCAGGTTAGTCCAACAAAACCTCCATGCCACAAATCCATGCTGCGTACTGTCCTGGAGACCATTGCTCTCCAAGTAGTCCACAAGATCCTCTTTGATCAGAGACTCCATCAGTTCTCCTACAATAAAGCTAAGACTGACAGGTCTGTAGTTCCCTGTTTGTTCCTTGCCTCCCCCTAATGAAGCAGAACTATGTCCGCTATCCTGCAATGCGTTGGCACCATCCCTGTCCTTTAGAGATCTGTTGATCAGATCTACTGTACCAAGGGATCAGTCAGTTCTGCCGTCAGTTCCCCAAGTATCCTCGGATGCAGCCCATCTGGTCCTGGAGTTTATCAATCTTTAGGGCTGTCAGAGGCCCTTTCACTACTAAATGCTAGCTGCCTCATCTCTGGGACCACGCCCCTTTATGGCCACTTTGATGCCACTCTCTAGCAAGGGCCCACCATCCTCCCTCGTGAAAACTGAGCAAAAGTAATCATTAAGGACGGTGGTCTTTTGCCTATGTGCCTTAATCACCCTCTTCCCCTCTGTTAGACTCCCAATTCCCCTTCCTTTCTTCCTTTTTTCACAAATGCACTTGAAGAACTGTTTTTCTCTGCTCTTTGCCTGCTTTTGACTCCCTAACTACCCTGTTTTTCAGTAAATATTGTTCTCATTCTTCCTCCCCCTGATTTTGTTTAAATTTATAGAAGGCCTTTTTTGGCCCTCACTGCTTCCTTGATCCTTGCCAGGAACCATAGTGATCCCTTGAAACTGTTATTTTTGGTTACCATTTTCATGCATACCTTAGATACCTGTAGAATCGCCTCCTTCATTCTCTCTTTTTCTACCCCATCTATGTTGTCCACCCCTAATAACATCGGTGACCAGCTCCTTCTGCCTGTTGGAGTCTGCCCTTCTATACTTAAGGACTTCAGCTCTCGATTGCGGTTTACCAGACCCAAGGGCCAGTTTGAACCGAACAGAGTTATGGTCACTGTTCCCTAATGGCTACCCTACTCCCACAGTTCCTACTGCCTCTGAATTGGTGAGCACCATATCGAGAATTGTGATCTGCCTGGTGGTTTCTTAACTAACTGTGCCGGTAGACAGTCCAGGAACACATCCAGCAAGACCTGGCATCTAGTACTCCTGGCTACTGGAACATCTCAGTCGATGTCCAGCAGGTTCACATCACCCACCACCGCTGCTTCCTTAACTGTCCCTCTTTCCAGTTCTTCCCTGAGTTCTGTGTCCCTCTCCTCCCATTGCCCTAGCCAGTCTGTAGATCACCCCCAATCACAGTTTCTTGCCTGAGGCTACCACATGTTGCACCCACAATGACTTGGTCTCCCCAGTACTACTCCTGATGCACCCATCTTCCATCATCTCTATACCCTCCTTGACATAAAGGGCTACTCCTTCCCCTCTACCTGCTCCTCTTGATTGTTGAGTACCCAGGGACTAATTCAGTAGTATTTAGAGGTACTAGTAGCACCAGCCTTTTATATTCCTTGGCTAGATCAGATGGGAAGGGTAAGATGAATGTAAACTACAACACAATGGTACACATTTCCCTTTAGAACTGTGGTGACTATTGCCTGTTTCTGATATTTGATGGAAGTTCAAGATTGCTGAGGGCCTACACTCCCTCACTCAAGAAGATAGGTTCTGCAGTTGTGAATGGCTGTGTGTGGAGGTTGCTGAATGTTCAGTGGCCATCTTTCTTGTCTGTATTTATTCCCTGCACTAGCAGTATCTAACTCATTAACCTGTTTTATAGGGAGCAGTCGAGGAGGCCATTGATTTAAAGCAGCAGTGCAACAAAGGTAGGCAAAAAATTTGACCCTACCTTTTTTCACTACAAAAGATTCCGGGCTTCCAGTTTTATTTGGTGGTACAAGGCTCTAATTCCACCAAAATTTGCGTATTTTATAGACGTTTTATTTTTTCTCAAGAAAAAAAGATGGCTGTTACATTTTGCATAGAAATAGTATTGTAGACCTGGCAAGCGTTAGTATAGGAAAAATAAAAAAAGACTCAAGGTGTGTAGCATAGGAGGTACCTAGACAAGTACATTTGCCAGGTAAGCTAATATTTTTGTTAACTGTAGCTCAACCAGACTTTTTTGGAAAAAACATTTTTCGTTGCACTGCTGCTTTAAAAAAAAAAAAAAAAAAAAAATCAGGTGCCAAAATGGTAACTATGGACCAACCAACCTGTTGGTAATGCCCGCCTGATGAAGACTGCCTGTTGTCGAAGCACTGGGTCTATTATTGACTCCTGTGGCACTTTTGTATGCCCACAAGTAAACTTCACTTTTTTTGCTTATGCAGCAACTTAGTTGTGAGTTTTTTTTTTAATCAGTAACATCCTCAAGTGCCACATGCGGTTTGTACAGCTGAGGTTTAGCTATCCTGATTAGTACTGACTGACAGACCTTGGACGTGCTGCTCCCTTGTGAAGTTTTCATTCTGTTATATAGGGAGTATTCTATGGTGGCACTTAAAATGTGATTGTTATTCAGTGTATACTGTTGCTGTTTTTGTTCCTTTACAATGAGTCGCATAGCCACGTGGGCAGTGGAGCAATAACATCAACAGTCTATGCTGAATAACATTCATATTTCCAGCCACATCATTGAATATCCTATATATAGCGTATATAATGGTTCGAATAACATTTTATTTATTTAAAAGTTGATGATCGGGAAAAGCACCATTGAGCCAAGGCTTGTTCCTAGGAGCAACCCGGGGACAAGGGAACCTGAGGAGAAAAGAACAACAATCAGCAAGGAGCCATAAATAACAGGACAGTAAGCAAGGGGCAGGGTTACAAGACCCAAAAACAGTGCAATTCAAAAACCGGCAGCAATAAGATCATAAAACACAAGCAATTACATAGTGCAAAATGGAGCAACAAAAAGTGAGACTACGGGTTACGCAAATACCCCCAGAAGCAAAAAAACACAATGACGCATGCTGACTAGGCCTGATACAGGCAGATCGAACAAAACGTTTCGGAAACATTAAGGAGGTGAGGACTGGGGACACTGAGAGCAAGGCTGATGTGGTAGGTGTCTGCGGAGCCTTTTGAAGGAGAAGAGGGAGGAAGATTGACGGAGGGAGAAGTTTATTCCAGAGAGAAGGGAAACAGAATGAGAGAGCAGATTGCCCAGAAACAGAGTGGGGGTGAGGGATAGAGAAGGATCAAGGGTCTCTGTGACAAAGGGAATAATTTGAGGAGGCAGCTTGGGAGAGGTGGGAGGAAAGATAAGAGGGAAGGGTGCCATACCAATATTTAGCAATGAGAGAAGCGCAGTGAACCAGTCTCTTGTGGGAAAGGAGGCAAGTGATAGGGCAGAGTAAAGAAGACAGTGGTGAGTAAGTGGCTACTACTAGTAAATAAGATAGCTAGTCCGGTAAAATAATATTGAAGGCTACTACTAGTAAATAACATGGCTAGTCCAGTAAAATAATATTGAAGGCTACTACTAGTAAATAACATAGCTAGTCCAGTAAAATAATATTGAAGGCTACTACTAGTAAATAACATAGCTAGTCCAGTAAAATAATATTGTAGGCTACTACTAGTAAATAACATAGCTAGTCCAGTAAAATAATATTGAAGGCTACTACTAGTAAATAACATAGCTAGTCCAGTAAAATAATATTGAAGGCTACTATTAGTAAGTAACATAGCTAGTCCAGTAAATTATTATTGAAGGCTAATACTAGTAAATAATAGCTAGTCCAGTAAAATATTATTGAAGGCTACTACTAGTAAATAAGATAGCTAGTACAGTAAAATAATACTGAAGGCTGCTACTAAAATAGTTTTCTCAGTGTTATTTTACTGATAGTTGTGTTGATGAGTAAAATAAAATGTTTTATTCTGCAAATTTATTTGCCCTCCCATGGTGTACTTAAACCAAAGAAACCGATGGATTACTATCTCTTATGGTATATGTATGTTTATATGTACAGTTACTCTCTCTTGTGGTTGAAAGACTGCATTCTCATGTTATTTTTGTGTGAGAACAGCGAAGCTGAGCAGTTCTAGGGACACGGATATGTTGTTCAATCCACACTTCTTGGCAGGTACCTCGCCGCTTTAAATCTTGTCGGAAGGTCTTCAAGCTAGCTCCTCCCACACCGCCCCATGATGCCAGATCTTCCTTACCGCTTGGAAGCTCAGGTTCCCTCCTTAGCGCTCTGCGTTTTAGGCCTGGATCCAAACTCGTCGACTAAACTGAAACTTATTCTTAAATTTTCTAGACTTTGGTCTGTTTCTTCCTTCGCGGCTGCGATGGATAAGTCGACTCCCGGATTTCGGCGGTGCCCATGTGGGCAGAAGATGTCTCGGACTGATCCGCATTCCACGTGCATTTACTGCCTTGGGCTTGGGCTCGATCACGATCCGCAGGCCTGCGAATTGTGCAGGCCCTTCTCGGTCAACGTCCTCGAAGACCATGCTGCCAGACTTCAGCTTGGGCGCCCCGAGAGACATATTCCTCCAGTGAAGTCAAAGGAGGCCCATTGGGCAGTGTCCGGTGGTGAGCTCGGCTGAGAAACTTGAGCAGATGATTGCCCTCGAGAAGGAGGCCGCATCTTCATCTTCCTCTTCCTCGGTTGTGGCATTCATCCCGCTCTCCTTGGGCTCCTCCTACACGGTTTCTTTTAAGGAGCTTTGTCAGTCCCTCTCTACAAAAGGTGAGGGTCCATCGGGAAATTCCGCCCGGTCCAAGAAGAAGGACTCAAAGGGTAAGTCCCACCGTCTGCATTCGTGGGAGCGGGAGCGGTCCCCTTCCCTGGACAGTCGACTCCTGACTTCGGTTGAGGTTGCGGCTAAGACCGCTGGCTTCACGGTGTCCCCATCGGGTCAGCTGGCCGAGACACCTGTCAACGCGGTCGAGATTTTTCTCAACCTGTCGGACGGGCTGTTGACTGGAGAGGCCGACAACCCTTCACCGGTTCCCCCGGTGGAAACCGAGAACTTGCCTGCGCCTCCTGTGCCGGAGTCCCCTGTTAAGGTTCCCGAGCCGAGGGAGGAACGGGCTTCTCTCGCTCCCTCCCAGACCCACCCCGAAACACCGGTGTCTCGTCTCGACCTTCTTTCGTCCAGCCGATCCCGCCGACATCGGTGGTCTTGGTATCGGCATCGAGGAAAGCGGCGGTGCCGCCATCCTCGCTTTCTTCCTCCTTGGAGGAAAGGTTTGGGCGCAAATTGCATTGATGCTACGAGGACTTGATGTGGCAGCAGCTCCTTCTGACCGGGAACAAGCCGACCCTGTCACCTTCCCCGGCCATTAAGTGTCTGTCACCGGAGCGGCCGAAACAACCCCTTGTGGTTATCGAGGAGCCAAAGCCGGCGCCGGTTGTTCGCTAAAACCAGCTGCACCACCCATCGTGGTGGAACCCCGCCCACAACCTGTGGGTCGGGGCTCCACCAAGGATTCTTGGTCGGGTCAGGGGTTGCCCCATCGTTGTCGGTCACCCTCACTCCCGATCGGCCTCGGCAGATGGAGGGTGGCTCAGGCCCTAGGCAGCTGTTTGCAGACTCCTCGGAGTCTGATGATAACTCTTCCCTGTTCTCCAGGCCCCTTGACCTGGACTCCACTGGGGGGCAGTCAGTGGACTAGAGCCCATCCTGGTTCATGGGTATGCTTCAGCTCATCTCAGAATCTACTGGGATGAAGCTCGAACCTGTGTCTAAGTGGGCCAAGTATCCCCTCACGGAGATACTGGACCGAGGGGATTCTCCCACGGAGGCCTTTCCGGTGGCTGAAGCCATTGTTGGCCCAGCTCTGGAGTTATGGCAGCAGCTTGCTTCTTGTCCTGCTCCTTCGGCCAGGATGGCCAGAAGGTATGTGGCCCCCACCGGCTCACTCTCTGGATTTTTGGAGCACCCCTCTGCGGAGGGGCTTGTGGCCGACAGCGTTTTCCGGCGTTCCGGAAACGCTAGGGACGTGGACAAGCCTCCCGATAAAGAGTCCAAGAAGCTGGACTACATCGGGCGTAAAGTCTATGCTGCGTCCTCCCTAGGCCTTCGTCAGCCCAGTTCGGCCATACTGATGGCACACTTTTCCCACGCCCTTATGGGCTCCCTGGATGAGGTGATTCCTCATCTCCCCCGACTGCCCTCCAGACTACGGTCAAGCAGGTGCGGGATCAGGGAAGGGCGGTGGCAAAGCAGCAGCTCCAAACTGCTCTTGGTGTTGGAGACTCTTGTGCCCGGTCAGTAGTAGCCGCAGTGGCCATGCGCCGCAGAGCTTGGCTGCGGATCGCCACCTTCACGGCGGATACCCAGCACAAGCTGGCAGACGTCCCCTTCCTGTGTACCGACTTGTTCGGTCCCGCGGTGGAGGGGCATTTGCAGAGGATCGAGAAGTCCAATGCCACCTTGGACTCGGTCACGTCTGCCCAGAAAGACAAAGGCCACCAGCAGCAGCAGCGTAAGCCCTTTCGGCCTTCTGCCCCTGCGGCTTGTCCGGCCCAGCAACACCAGCATCAGGGCCAGCAGGCTCGCACTTGGCACCCCAAAGCCAAGCCTGCAGCTTCCTCCAGCAGGAAACCGGGAGGTCCCTCGTCTGGTCCCTCCTCCAAGCCTACCCATTGACGGGTTGAGGGGTGTCTCCCCCAGCCTCGTCGCTCCCCCTTTGGTTCTCCCCATGGGAGGATGCTCCACCACTTCCTTTCCGCCTGGTCCGCTATCACCTCGGACCGTTGGGTGTTGGAAGTGGTAGGAAAGGGTCTGCCTCTGGAATTTGAGCAGTCCCCACCCTATCGAGCCGTCGCCCCATGGGGAGCTACGGGTTCCGCAGCCTCTCTGTCAGCTCGTCAAGCCGACATTGCCCTGCTCCTCCAGAAGGAGGTGATCAGGGAGGTGGCGGATCCTCCACCAGACCCATGGTTTGTGTCCAGGTATTTCCTGGTCCCAAAACGGACGGGGGGCTGGCGCCCCATTCTAGACCTACATGACCTGAACAGGTTCCTAAGGTCTCGGACCTTCAGGGTGGTCACTCTGGCTCAGATCATTCCATCCCTGGAATGAGGCATGTGGTTCTTTTCTCTGGACCTCCAGGACGCGTTCTTTCACGTCCCATTCCATCCATCCCACCAGCGATTCCTCCGCTTCAGGGCGGAGGGGTCCCTTTATGAGTTCCGGGCCATGCCCTTCGGCCTCTCTCCAGCTCCCAGGGTCTTCACCAAATGCATGGCAGTGGTGACAGCATTCCTGCGGTGCCGAAGGGTCCGGGTGTACCCTTACCTGGACGACTGACTGATTCCAGCCCCCTCCAGACCGGAGGTGGAGCGGTCCAGGGATCTGGCCCTTCAGGTCTGCTCTCAGGTTGGCCTCCTCATCAACGAGGCCAAATCGGAACTCGTGCCAAGGCAGGTGATTCAATTCATTGGGGCAGAGCTCGACTCTCTCTTCGAGCCAGAGCACGGCTCCCGGCGGACAGGGCCGAGGTTCTTTCCTCCTTTGCCCAATAATTTCTGGTTGGGCACTTCCGCCCTGCCCGGGACTTCCTGCGCCTCCTGGGCCTCATGGCGACCTGCACCAGCGTGGTCCGTTGGGCCTGTTGGCACATGCGTCCCCTACAATGGGGACTGGCCAGCCAATGGTCACAACGCTTCGGTCCTTTGGACCAGCTAGTGGCAGTGACCCAGGAGATGTGGAACACTCTCCAGTGGTGGATCGTTCCAGCTCATCTGCAGGAGGGCATCCCGTTTGTCTGCCCCGAGCTGACGGTCACTCTATCGACCGACGCCTCTCTGATGGGTTGGGGTGCCCATCTGGGGGAGCACAGAGCACACTGCCTCTGGTCCCCTTGGGAGTCTCGATGCCACATAAACCTGCTGGAGCTTCGAGCGGTCTGACTAGCCCTTACTGCCTTCGTTCCGTTTGTACGGGATCAAGTGGTCCAGGTCCAGACGGACAATACCACGACCATGTACTACCTAAACCGCCAGGGCAGGACGCACTCCTTGCCTTTGTGCAAGGAAGCTGTCCGCATTTGGTCCCTCGTGAGCAGTCTGGAGGCAGATCTCCTAGCCATCCATGTGGCAGGAGCCTCCAACACTCTGGCCGATGCCCTAAGCCGGATAGGGGCTGCATCTCACGAGTGGTCTCTCCTGACGGAGGTGGTACACAATCTGTTCTCCCACTGGGGCACACCTCAGGTGGACCTGTTTGCCTCCAGGGAGAATGCGAAGCTGAGGCTGTTTCATGCCCGCCCCCCCTCAGCAGGGCTCGCTGCAGGGCGATGCCTTCTCAAGGCCGTGGACCCCGGGCCTCTTCTGTACCTTTCCCCCATTTCCCTTGATTCACAAGGTGCTTCTCAAAGTGAGGAGGGACAAGGTCAGGTGATTCTAGTATCCCCAGACTGGCCCCGCCAGTTCTGGTATCCAGATGATCTCAGCCTCAGCTCCAGGCTCCCGAGGCGGCTTCCAGCCCGCCCGGACCTGATCTCAGTCAATCAGGGGAAGGTACTCCACCCGGACCTTCAATCTGTGCACCTGATGGCCTGGTTCCTGAGTGGCTAGAGTTCCAGGCCTTGGGTCTTTCCGACGAGGTCCTCAACGTTGTTGAGGCATCCCGTAAGGAGTCAACCAGGAAATGCTATGCCTTCAAATGGAAGAGATTCTCCATTTGGTGTCAGGATAAGGGGTTGGACCCTTCCTCCTGTTCATTGGCCAGCATTTTGGACTACCTGTGGTCCCTTTCTCAACTACGGCTGCCTCGGCCGACTTAAGGTGCACCTCATGTTACTTGCTTACCGGGCGAGGCCAGGAAGCAGTCTGTGGCGCAGAGAGAAAGTGGTCGGTGCTTTTTCAAAGGCCTTGATCACATATCCCCTCCGGTGTGAGAACCTCCACCTCTGTGGGATCTACTGCTGGTATTGGGTAAGCTCATGGGCAAGCCATTTGAACTGATGCACAGGTGTGACATCTCTCACCTGTCGTGGAAAACCGCCTTCTTGGTGGCTATCACGTCAGCCAGAAAGATGGGAGAGCTCCAGGCACTTTCCATCGAGTCTCCCTATCTGGTCTTCCACAGGGACAAGGTTGTCCTGCGCCCCCACCCGAAATTCCTTCCGAAGGTGGTGTTGGAGTTTCACCTTAACCAGGTGTTGACTCTGCCGGTGTTCTGCCCCAGTCACACCTCGGAGGCTGAATATAGGCTCCATACTTTGGATCCTAGAAAAGCGCTGTCTTATTATAAGGAGCGGACTGCTGAAGTTTGGGGAGAGGTTCGCCAGCTGTTTGTCACCTATGCTGAAGCCGCACCTGGCAGACCTGCAGCCAAGCAGACGATAGGCAGGTGGGTCACCTCCTGCATAGATCTCTGCTATAGGTTGGCAGGCATGGAGCCTCCCAAAGGGATAAGATCTCATTCTACCAGTCATACCACTGCTTCGGTGGCTGCTTCCAGGGACGTCCCTATCCAGGAAATCTGCAGGACTGTTACCTGGAAGTCAGCTCACAGCTTCATTACCCACTACCACATCGACCTTGAGTCACGCCGGGATGATGGTTTTGGGACCTCGGTTCTCCAGTCCTTGTTTTCTAAATAGGGAGTGTGTGCCTTGCCTCCCTCCTCCTGGAGAACTGCTAGGAGTCTGCCAAGAAGTGTGGATTGAACAACATATCCATGTCCCTAGAAATACAGGTTACTCACCTGTAACAGGAGTTCTAGGAATGGTATATGTTGTTCATCCACACAACCCACCCGACCTCCCCGGCTTCGACGCACAGCCTGGCTTCCAGCGGGCTAGATCTGGCGTCATGGGGCAGAGCCGAGAGTTTTACCACCTGGGTGGTTGGGAGGAGCCAGCTTAAAGACCTTCCGGCAAGATTTCAAGCGGCAAGGTGCCTGCCAAGTAGTGTGGATGAACAACATATACCATTCCTAGAACTCCTGTTACAGGTGAGTAACCTGTATTTCTTGCATACAAAGGACTTGAGAAGTAGCTAATATGCATGAGATACAGGAACTTTACATACAAACATATTATGGATCGTGTGGAGATTCAGCCTCTTTTTCAATATGGTAGCCATATGTTATCATGAGATCTTGGTTGGAATAAGATTTCATTGGTTAGAATTCCCCTATTTTAATAAGTATAGAAAGGTTATTATTATACTTAAACCAAGAATATACAATAAAAGGAAAAGCTGACTTAAAATTATGTTGCCTATGTAAATCTCATCCGATATATTGTAAAGAGGCACGATTTTCACAGCACTCCATATTCTAAATCATATTGAAAATCTCCGTTAGTAAAAAATGAAACTTTAATTCAAAATCAGGACATTTTTTGCGTTGACGCCAGCCCAGTAGTACAGCGGTAGCACTGCCATGCAATATGTTGGAGACCCAACTTTGGGAATGAACTCTGGTCACTCATGGGCCAGATGGCAGGGAGGACTGAGTGCCTCAAGGATGGCTTTTCTCCCTCAGGGAGAGGGGGACACTACATCCCACTGCTTGCCTGCCAGGTAAAGGATGCCAAGGGGCAAAATGGTTGTAATGCACACAGGAGGTACCTGTTATCAGACACTGATCAGTGCATGCTCGCTTCCGCGTGCATACATAGTGCAACATTGCACAATTGGCGACCAGCTGGGGAAACCACTAGGAGGGAAAAAAGCTCATGACCATAGCTGGCTGAAGTCTGGTCCTCTGCAGGTCATGCATCACTGACCAGGGATCTCCTCTGGAAATTGGGATTGTGCCCCGGAGGGGTTGGGCCAGCCCTGAAGGCCCCCAATGCACCAGTGTAATTTCTTGGAGGCTAACAGGAGAGGTAAACTTTGGAAAGACTGGTGATGGAACTGGGAGGATCAGGTCAGAAGGGGACGGTCAGTGGAAGAAGGATCAACAGATAATGGTGAAAAAAAAGTTTTGTTTCATAGATAATTATAGAACCCCCTGTGTGTAGATATAAACTATGCCAACTGAACTTGGAGCATCAGAATTTTAGAACTGTTAGCCTTAGACCCCTCTTACGGTTCTAAGAATACCTAGAAAATTTTTAAATAAAAACCCTGATTAGGTAAGAATGATGTAACGATTTATGAAGTGTTTCATACCATAGTTGGCATCCGCAGAGTTCAGTTACGTAGCATTACAATACAATTGAATTTCTAGGCGTACTGTTTATTATGGCCAACTGCATAAAAACTGAATCTTTGCACCTTACAGCCAAGACAGTCTGGAGTTGAGATCATATTACTTTGCTTGCAGCATCACCATCTGTTGCATTAGGAAATGGCTGTCATGTCACAAGCAGGGGGTCATAACTTTAAATCCCGAATAAACCTCAGCTGTAGATAAATTGCAAGGGGCAAAGGTCCAGTTTTTATGTAAATACTCTTGTCAATGTACAATGGGATGACTTGAAATTCAGGTTTGTTTGGAATGTAGTGCGACTGGATTTGTGCTGATGCCAACTTGTATGTTTGCTGGTGGCTGGTCTCCCCTCTTTCAAAAAAATAAATTAATGTGTTAGCCCAGTGGCGTGGAGGGCTGAGGTGCTATGCGCCTTACCTGCTGCCATGCTGGCGACCTGAGTTCAGGAATGGACTTGGGTCATTCAGTGGCTGGCCCGGAAAAGGAGGATTGAACATCTGTCAGACTGCTCTTCTTCGGGAAGGGGAGTTTGTGTGGCGCACAGTGTGACTGACACCCAGTGGTGGGTGGGTGGTAGTGCATGTGATGCCTCCAGGAGAGGGAAGGGGCCCCATGTTCAGGATGTGGGCCCGGGGCAAAAATCTGGTGGAAAAACTCACTGGTTGCAGGATGAACACCGACCCACTCGCAGGCCTTGTAACGGCAACTGGGCACCCCCCATAGTCTTGTGGTAGAGGATGCCATTGGGAAGGTAAGTCTCGGGGAAGTCAGGTGACAGGGCTGGGGGGAGTTGGTCAGAAGGGGGCAGCTGGGGTAAACAGGTGATAAAAATGTATATGGCGGAAAAATAAATCAATTATGATGCTGGCAACCAAGGGTTAGGAACGAGCATTGGCTGGTATGGGGTGGAGGAGGGAATGTTCCAGGGTCACTGCCTCCACTGCTGTGCTGCCACCAGGTGGACCACAGGTGGTAGCACAGTGAAAGGCAGAGTGGGCGGGTGGACATCTGTGTGAACCCCATGTGCGCCACCGTCAAGTGGACAGGAAGCAGAAACTTGGAAATTGTGCCTCAGAATAGCAGACAGAGGACTCCGGTACATTTGGGTCCCCTCTACCACCAGATGCATTTCCCGATGAAACAAAGAAACTTGGCATAAATCCTCTCCTACTCCAATCCTTGCCAGGGGTGGAGGGTAGGAAGCCAGGGCTCTGTGGAGGGCGCAGGCACCAGTTAGTAAGGTGGGGGGGGGATTGGTTATGTGTAGTAGGAATTTTTGTGGGAGCCTCGTGTTGGTTTAACGAAGAGGGCATACAGAGAAAGTAAAAAATAAAATTAATTGTTTCTAGATGGAGTGTATATACAGTTCTATTAATGTTGTTACATTGTAAACATAACAATAGATATTTTGGAGGTGTTGAAAACTGGCTGTATTCATAGCCCCTTATTTTCTATTTGGATTTCCTTTCTGTGTAGACAGAAAAAATAATTAATAAGATGTTCACAAAATATGAAGCCACAGATTCTGTAAAATACAAAGAAGTCCAGGCCTTACTGATCACAACACTTAATACCTTAATTCATGTATATTTACCATTGGAACAGGACACGGTTCGTATAGGAAGGATGAGAGAAATGCACTGGAAGAAGATCTGAGTTTCTTTTCATAATGGAATATAGAAGTGTGTGTAGTCTTGACACTAACTCGGTGTTCTGCAAACCGATTTAAGTGTCTAAAAACCATTTACAGTGCCACATTTTAATGCTGATCTTAAACTAAACCCTAGTGTCAACTTCTGTGTAAACTTTAAGTGATTGTACTCATCTATTTGTTTTTTGTTCTTTCTTGAAGGGCATGTGTAGTGTCCCATCTGTGGTTATAGAGACATACATAAGCATTAAACTATGATGAGAAAGGAGGCTTCCACTAGGGAATTAATGCATGGTTTGAGAGGTGATATGATCGAAACATTCAAATATATTAAGGGCTAGAGTCTAATATGTTTCTTTTTTTTTTTTTGTATTGTTTGTTTATCTCCCTGTGTCTCGATCGGCCTCTCCTTCTGGCCATTGCCAAGGACCCCTCCTCTGGGACCCTGTCACCAACCCCTGGCCTCATATTGCAGCCGCCCCAGGGTAACCCAGCGTATCCCTTCGTCGGGCAGGTCCTCTCCTTCTGGGGAGAAAGTACCTTATGGCCATGCATCTTGGCCCTGTGTGCTGCTGAGGTTGGGTCAGCATTCTCGGGGCCCTGTGGAGGTGAGGGTCCGGGCGGCTGTCATCCAGCCAATCGAGGTGCCAGTTTCTATTTTTTCTCCGAGCTTCCCTGATTACGCCACATCTGTAGTGCTCCTGGTCTCCACCAGGGGCCGCTACGGAACGAGTCGTCTTCCCAACCCACCCCAGGAGAGGAGAGCAGTCCTCCAGACGCTCAATCCTCTCCTCCTCCTGCTGACCCCTGGCATCTAATATATTTCAATATAAGAAAAATAGGGCAAGAGGATACAGCATGAGATTAGAGGGAGGTTGATTAAGGGGTAATGTGAGGAAGTTCTTTTTCACAGAAAGGATGGTGGATGCATGGAACGGCCTACCTCAGGAAGTGGTGGATATGAATACAGAGCAGGGCTTCAAATGGGCATGGGATAGGCATAAGGGAGCAAAACAGATGAGTATGAATAAGTAGGCCATTGACAGAGTAAAGGCCTATGGCACATTCATAAGGTAGAAAAAATGGGCAGACTGGATGGGCCTTGCGGTCCTTATCTGCTGTCAACATCTGTGTTTCTATGTTGGGGGGGGGGTTAGAGCATGAGGCAAGCGCTGGTTAGGAAATATTGCCATGTTAGAGATATGCTATGAAAACAGAGACCGGCAAACAAATGATAGTATTGGTTAATAATATTTCATGCTGTTCAAGTCTGCACTTTTTACTGACTACTCACAGCACAAGCTGTGCGTGTGCACATTCCACACTATATGTGCATCACTATGAGTGAATTGGTTACACACTTTGCAGATGTAAATTAAACACAATTACACAGGTAAACCATTAAAATATGTAGTAATGTTAATAGAAGTCAACATTTATAAAATGATCGGCTCTGTTTATAGTTGCAATTTATTCATGTGAAGTGCTGTATTATGGGAGAAACAGGGATATTTGCATATCAACTTCATTGGCGACAGGGGAATGTTTTTCTGAAATGTTGTGGCCATGCCAGTATTTGTCTTGGGCACCGGACTTTTCCCTGTATATGCTGCTTATATTGGAGATCTTGTAGTCGACGAGAACACACCTGAAGTGGTATGCAGTGGGTACTCGGAGGTCCGGAGGTTGGGTGGGTGGGAAAGAACAGTGAGATTTAACAACTACTGCTCAGGAGACAAACTGGGTTAATAACACTGTGCAGGAATGAAAAAAAATTAAAAACCAGTGTTCAGGGATATACATCCCTGACTTCAGCAGCTGTTATGTGCGGACTACCGGAGTGTGCTGTTAAAAGCAGTGAGTTGTTGGTCTCCGGAGCTCCGTGGGGAAGGTGAATACAAAGGAGCACACATGGCATTTTTTCAGACTTGTTGCTCTGTGTCACGCTGTTCTCTGTGCTTGAGGATGTTTTCCTCTCTGTCTTGGTGTGACAAGATGGACTAACACCATCTATGGGAAGACATCGAGACATACAATAAGAAGAACGGCAGACAGAAATGTGGGAGAGACAGTGATTATTGTGTGCGTCTGTCTTTGACTAAGCGCGCTCATGATGTGAGGAGGGCATTACTAAGGAATTAATGCCGTCCTCGACTTTGGTCATGTATGCTACTTTAACCAATAGATTTACAGTATTTTCCTCGAACATTTATTGGCATGTTACAATGGAAATTATTGTATCCACAGGTGAATGTTCAGTGCAGAACCCACGGTACTATTATTGATCTTCAGTTATTTATTTATTTTTTATGCTTGAGTTTTTTGGCCTCAGTTGACGGCCCCACCCCCCTTGTATCATCTTGGTCTTGGTACATGGTGGGATCCAGGCGTCACAGTGCTTGTGCAGAGGTGTTTTTGCCAGTATGCATCCCCCCCCCCCACCGCGACCTGCTGGGTGGAGTCAGTCATGTAATGATCTCAGCTCACTATTGGGCACACTCCCATCCCCAACATGCAGAGGTCTGCTGGTCCCGTCTGACAAGGCCAGGAAGCATGGTTCCGGGGTGCCGTGCCTCCACAGCCAATGCTTGGGGTTGGTAGCTGCTGGGTGCCAGGTCCCCTCCCTCCCCGGAGAAGGCGAGCAGTCCCCTGGATGCTCCACTTCCTCCCACCGGGTGACCTTCCGACGTCTGAGGTTTGCTCCTGAACCTCAGAAGTCGGCACCGCAGACGGTAACACTACCGCTGCACTTGCGAACTGGTCTGTTGGTCTTCAGTTAATATGTAAAATTGTTTGCCTTGACCCAATCCCTAAAGATATTGTTTTTTAGGGTCACCAGTGTCGCAGTAGCTCTACCGCTGTGCTGACAGTGTGGCCTCATCGCCAGGTACTTACCCCAGCCTCCTTTTGTTCCTCAGTGACTTGCTTCACCATGGTGGAGTCCTTAGGCAGTGCCAGTTCCCCGACCAGCTCAAGATTTGGTCTGGGAGGTGGGTATCTGTCGGCCGTGTGAGTCCTGCGGAGGATCGTCATCATCTTGCTGTCGGGTGAGTTTTTCCCCATTTTTCTCCCTTGAGGCTTGCTGTTATGCAGTGACAGAATGTGCATTTTAACATGTCAGTGTCCAGCTGCGCCCGCCTGCGTGGCAGCCTCTGCTTGCTGTTCGATGCAGCTCCATTGAGTGGCATTCAGACATCAGAGAACGGAATGTCCCCTTCCTAAATGAGACATGCTCTTTAGTGGAATGCTTGTCACTCCTTCTCTAGCTGGCCTCCCTGCAACCTGAGTCCATCCTGAACCCGAATTGCCAAATAAGTGAGCAGAAGCCCTACAGCTATGTTACCGTGCAGAAATCTCACTTTTAATTTTTTATATGTTTGGTTTATTCCCTGATCAGCAGTACTGCCCCATCTCTGCCAGTCATCTTCCAGCTACATCTGTTCCTTCTGTACTTAACCAGCTCCTGAACCTGATCCCCTCAACCTGCCCCTTGCAGTGGTGGAGCCTTTGAGGGTCAGCATTCCTCTACAGGGGCGGTCTGCTATCATTTGGGGGCAGTGAGCTTATGATCACAGAGAGTGTCATCTAGGTTTGCACACTTTTTCTTCTTTGTTTCACCCTCTACTCTTATGACTTTGGTGGCGAGGGTTTTATGGCCAGCATGCATATGTGTACAAATGCACAGAGCTTGCTGGCATGACTCCTGCCAGAGGCTGATCCAGCTGTAGCAATGCCAGTGGTCACCAAAGTAGCAGGATGGCAGTATACAGCCTAGATGTAGCCAGGTCTGCTTCTCCATGAGACATTTATAGGGGAGCCTTTGGGATGTCATTCTTGTGGTTCTTAACCAAATATTCAATTTCCTTGAGACTATGTATGTATTAATATTTTGGAGTCCTAATTCCAATCTGACATAGCTAGCTGGACATAGTGACCTAGCCCTAATGTTGTTCTTGGCATTTTAAAAAGTGGCATGGTTAGTTTACTTCTATTTTTCTATACCCATATTTCAGTTCCATGTAAAAGTTGAAAATAATATTTGACCCTTACTGCTTCAATCAATGGTTTAATAGATAAGCCTCCATAAACATAGGTAAATTTAGAGAGTCCAAAAATCACTTTTTTTCATGTTAACTATAGTTTTATTAATTTGTTTAATCCAAGAACCATTTGCTTCAAATATAAGACCCAGATATGTGTCATTATTTACTGTCTCTAGTCTTTGGGTACCAAGACGTCAATATCCCTTAGCGTGTTTTTGTCTAAATACTACAACTTTGGTTTTGGAGTAATTCATTTGAAGTTTTAGGTCTTTAGGCATCATATATGAGGTATATCTTTGTTCAGGTGACTCTGCCAAAACAGCAAGGCAGGGGTGCACATGCCTGCTCAGCAAACCAACCTTTTAAGCTATTTAATCTAATGATAGGGTTTGCCCCCTTGTAGTGTTATCAGTACAGAGTTCCATAATACAGTGCCCTTGTAAAATAAATAAATAAATAAATAACTCCCTCCCAAAAAAAACACAGAGGACCTGCAGGAAGTAGCCTGGATCCTTCAATCTACAATAGGCAGATCGAAATCCCATGTAATCACCTCCCCCCCCCTTGCTTACCATCTCCACTGTTTTGGACCCCGGCTCCCTGTCCCTCTCCTCTTCCTGCCTTGGCGGTCTGTATACCACCCCCAGTCTTGGTTTTCTCCCTTTTGTTGACTATACCCATAGCACTTCAGTCCCCCTCTGTACAGTTTTCTCCCTCCCTTACATACAGTGCAGTTCCCTACCTCTCCCCATCCCGTGTCCCTTCTATATAGTTTGTACCTGGGGATGGAGAGGTCCCAGTCATGGTTTGGCTGTCTGAAGTCTCTGTGATGACTGCCATGTCCACCTCCTCCTGCCCCTCCCCTTCCATTAGCCTGATCCCTCTAAAACCTTCGTTGTCGGGGGGGCCTGTTGGTCCCCACCCCCGGTGACTAAAGGTGCTGTGTCCCTTCTACCTCCTTTCTCAGTTTAAATTAAAGGTGTTACTCATATAATATCCTGTATTTCCTTTTAGCACCCTGGTGCCCTTCCTACTGAGGTGTAGCCTATCTGGTGCATATAGAGCCTTATTTTACTAGGTTCCCTTCAAACTACCTATGCAGCCAGAACCCTTCTCCCTGCACCACGCTCTCAGCCATACACTGAAGTCTGCAGTCCTCCTTTTCCTGGCAGTACTAGTCCTGGGTACTGGCAATAATTCAGAGAAGGCTGCAGATCAAGCCACACTCCTATATATTTTCTCTACCTCCTTAAATCTTTCTTGTACCACCCCAAAATCACATCTGGAAAGGTTGTTCGTCCCTAGGTGGACAATTATGTGAGGTTTTTCCCCTATTCTCTGTGCATGCTTACTTATTAGTGGATCTACCCACTCCGCTGTCGTCCCTGGCATACACACCACCTCCCTTTTATCCCCCACATCACCCCTTTTACAATGGGTCCCCCCAAATCACCACTCTCCTCATCAGCGTTTGTTATGCCTACTTCCCCTTCTCCAGATGTCTCTTCCACTCCCTTGATTCCTCTACTACGTACCTTTCCCTCCCTCCCTCCCTTCCTTCCTTCTCTCGAGCCTGCTTTCACCTCCCTGTCGGTTCTCCTTACTTCCTCTCTCCTTTCCAGCCATCCCCCCTCCTGATCCACTTGGCTGTCCAACATTCCCCTTGCATGACCTCTCACCTTCCCTCCCCACCCTATCCTGCTCTGCCACCTTTAGCCTCCCTTCTCACCCCCATTTGCTCGTTCTTCCTTGTGTTATCTCCCTGCGTTACCCCCCTCCCAACCATATGCAAGAATCCTCCAAATTGTCCCTAGTCAGTGGATGAAATCTGTTCTGCGCTGGCACCATTTGGGATACTCCCACTTTATTTCTCACCCTCTCCTCCAGCCATTGCCCATCTACCCTCCTTTTGCTCTGGGAGAGAGACACCCAGGGAACCTGTATCTCCTCCCCCTTCATCCTTCCCCATCTGCTAGCACCACTACCCTGGAAATCCCTTTGCTTCTCCCCTTCTCCTCTGTGTATTCCTCCATCAGGTAGGACTCCAGTTTCCCATCGAAGCTGTCTAAGCTCCTACATACTGGGCAGTCCTCTAACTCCCATAGTGTACCCATGTACACTGCTGCCTCACACCCTCTGCAACAACTAATCCTGCTTTTCATTACATGCCTTCCATGAATGCTTTCTTCGTTGCACTTTCCTTCCAACTTCTACTCTACAAACCACTGCCTAGATTCTTTACTATATTCCTGCCTCAGCTATGGATTTGTTACGCCCCTTATGCACCCACTTCTCTTTATCCAAAATAAAGATTTACTGCAGTCCCATATAAGACTTGTGTGTAGCCCTACTCTAGATAGGGTGCATCTGCTGTCCCTTTGCTAACCCTTAGTCAGACCCAATACTCTGCGTCCTATACCCTGTTTCCCTTAAGCATTTTAAACACCATTTTAAACACTCCATTAACTCTTAAAACACTTTAGCATCAATGCAGCTATACTATCACATTACTAAAATAATGATAATGTGAATTATTCTATTATTTAAGTAACTTTTACCCTTGTACATTTTTAGGTACTGTATTTAAACTATGCCTCAGCCTCCTTCTCTTTTTTCTTCATTTTTACTATGTAATTATGTATTATCCTATCAACCTTTGTATGTATGTTTACCTACCGTTTTCTTGACGTGGAACCTTTGTAAACAAGCAGTTCCGGCTCAAAGGTATTTGTAATCATAGATTTCAATAAATAAATAAATAAACTATACCAGGTTTCCCTTTTTACACCTTTTGCAGATTGATCTACAAGTTAACAACCTTGAACTGTAAATTACTTACAGACGGAAAAAATTAAGCCCACTTTCATAATTACTGTGTCCTTTGTATTTGATGCTGGGTGTTTCCCCTCATTTACACCAAACCTGCACATCATATACACTTTAAACTAGATAACAGTAGCTAAGAGTGTTACAGTTGGGATGTACTGTAGCATCTCCTGTTGACTGCTGTCCCACGCTGTTGCCCCAAGTGTATTGCCCTTATGCTACGACAAATTTTAACAAAATGAATAAACTCTGTTTGCAAAAAAAAAAAAAAGTAAAAAAGTGACTTCCTGATCCAAGTGTACTGTAGGGGCTCTGCCACCTCATTTGTGATCTGGAGTTGGTGGTTAGGGTTAACAAAGTGCTTTGAAGTAGCTTATAATGAGTGCTAACTGAAATGTCCATTTAAACCCGGTATTTCATTGGCTCTTAATTTGAATGGAATGAAACACCAGGTTTAAATGGACATTTTCAGTTAGCACCATTGCTGGCTAAGGGAAGTTAAAATACTGTGGCATCAGTTGAATGTTGCTGCTTATGTAATTCATTTTGGGGGAGGTATATATTTTTGTATACTGAATGTTTTGATATAAAATTGTCAATGCCTGCTTTTTTGAATATGATAATATAATTTTGATGCATCAATTACATTGGTTAATAGATTGATGTTTGGTATTGTGCTTGTAATGATATTGGGATTGTGGGCTTTTTTTAGTGCGATAGATGGTATTTAATTTTGTAGTATAGTATACCGTTATATCAGATAGTAGTCAATTTCATGGTATAGTGACATTTGCATTTTATGCCTTGATAAATATTTATTTATTTATATTATTCAATAGTAAAGAGCTATATGTGTTTTATGGATCGATGTAGAGCTACTTTAGATAGATGATTCTACAATATTATATATGGTAAAGGGTGTTGTATTATAGGTATTGCAGTATTTAAGCCTGACAGTAGAGGGGGCCATCGTCTTGATAAAGAGCAAGTGGGCTTGAAACGTTGACGGTGTGATTTGGTGGGGAGCTACCAAGAAAAAACGATTTAAAAAAATGAAGTATATTTATAAGTGTACCCTAGTGATGGGATTATTTTCTTTCTCTACGTGAGTAGCCAAACATGTTGTGGTATGCAGTGATGAATTAATTGGTACGACACCGCGGGAGCTCTGAGGGCACTAGTTTGGTGATTCAAAGCACATAAAAATGTTACATAAGTTTTCTTGGTTGTGGGGAGATTAAGAAAATGTGTTGTGTGGTGTTTAGTGACTAATAATCAGAATTTTGGAGATGCCTAGAGGAATTTTAGATTTTCTTCTTATTTTTATGGCTGCATAGCAAGAACCAAGCTGATGTCTTGCTGACGTATACAGAAAAGGGGGTTCTGGGGATGTGGCTGGATACCGAACGCACCACAACTGGCTCCTTACATTGAGTGGAGTTGAAGGACATCGTTATGCGAATCTCTCTGTGTCCTCCCCATTCATTAAGGTGTTCCTCCTCCCCCTGGCACTATATTCTTGCTCCTCACAATGGGATCAGGAAGAGTTTCTGGGCTCCTGCGATCACTTCCGGTTGTGCTCCCCCTTCCCGATCGTACCTATGTATTCACCTGATTTCCCCTTTTAAAAAATTAAATGCTCACTTCAGCTTTTTGCCTATTTCATTAAAAAACAAACAAACAAAAAAAAAAAAGCAAAGTCAGTTTCCCCTTTCCAGTCCCGGCTCCTGCCAGTGAGGGAAACATTAACTTTGGACCCTATTATTGTTTGTGAAAACACCCTTCCCCCACACCCCAGTCCTACCTGGTTCCCTTTGCTTGAAAAAATGCTGCATCAACAATAACAGGCACCATCCACTGACTTTTCTGCACCCCAGTCCTACATGATCCCCTCCCCCCAAAAGAAAACACTGAATCCACAATGCTAAACATTGACTACTTACTTTTCTGTAAGTTGCTGTCGGTGTCTGGGCAAGAAGTTTGCTTTCCCGATCTCAGGAGTACTCACTTGGGCTGCGTGCCCAATTTTTTTTTAAACTCTGTGCAGTCGGCAGATGGGCTAGAATATGTGTTCTCCCCCCTCCAGTCTAGCTATATGGAGCTATAGTAAGAAAAAAAAAATGTATCCTCTAGGTTCTCTTGGCAAGAATATGTGACCCTCTCCCCCAGTCTAGCTATATGCAGCAATATATGGAGAAATATTAAATAAATGAAATATATCCTTTAGGTTCCAGCAGAAAGAATATGTGAAACACTCTACAGTCCTAACTATGTCTCCCCCAGGTCTCCATTCTGTTCACAGTGCCAGTGTGCTCATTATTGGATTTTTTTTTTAAGTGGTAAAGTGACTAACAAGAATATGTGATTGTGAACCACTTGCAGTCAGCATCTGGGCTAGAATGCGTGCCCCCCAGTCTAGCATGTAGCTATGAAATTATCCTACTAGACGGTCACCACATGTGCACACTATATAGTCCTAGTCTGGTTAAAAAAAAAAAAAAGTCCCTCCCACTGCCAAGTATTCCCCCAACCTCCCAGTTCTTTACTCTGTGCAAAGAAACTCCCTCCCACTGCCAAGTATCCCACCCACCTCCCGTTTCTTCCCTCAGGGTCCCATCCCTACAGACTCCCTCCCACTGCCATGTATCCTCCCACCTCCTGGTTCTTCCCTTGATGTCCCACTCTGGTCCCTCGAAGTCCCCTCACGATCCACTGTCTCCCCAAACCCCCATCCCAGCCCCCCACTTAGCATCTACCACCCCTCACCCCACTATACCCCTCACTCACCTTGATTCGGTACAGAACTGTTGATAGTCTCTCACCTGAAGCATGTCCTCCTCCTGGAACAACAGTTTCAAACTGATGAAATAAGGTAAGTCCGGTTTATGTATTTTCTATGCATTTGAACTTTGACTCATAACTTGGTCCTTATTTAATATTTTAACTTCAGATTTTTGACATGGCCTTTTTGGAACTCCACCTCATGAACCAGGTAGGTGAAAATGTTCAAATCTTCCCCAAAAGGTGATTTTGCAGTTGCTAAGTGAAACCACCTTTTGGGTGGGATTTGAAAAGTTTCACCTACTGGGTTCATGAGGAGGCATCATAAGAATGCAATGTTGAAAATTTGGGGTCAAAATATTTAAAAAAACAAAGTTATGAACATGCATTGAATTTTTCATTGCTCACTCATAACTTTGGTAATTTTCAGCATTTTCACCCCAAATTTTCAACGTAGTCATTTTTTAACACTGCTCATGAATGAGACCGGTGTAATTTCTCAGATCCTGGCCAGACTGTCTTTTTGTACTTGTGGTGCGAAATGACGCCTTGGCTGGGCTGGTTGAAAATGTTCACATACCAGATTCATGGGGTGGGGCCATACAAAGGCTATGTTGAAAATTTGGGGTCAGAATCTCAAAAAACAAAGTTATAAGGCAACATTGAAATTCTTCAACATTTACTGATAACTTTACTATAATGTATGGGAGAGGCTTATTATTAACTAAATTCATACACTTTACAACATTGTTATACCATCAACATGACATCAGATTGTTATACCCTCTTCACTATGTCATATCGATGGTATAACAAAGCGTAACATTCACTATGTGTAGCATTCTCTACTGTGAATTCAACACAAACTGGTGCCCATACACTGTAAAAGCTAATGGATGGTATTTGGGTAACCACCATGCTGCAATCACTTCTCAAAGGTTGCCATGCCAACAGTAAACATTTAGAGGCTTAAACTCCAAGGTTTACAATCTCTCATATTTCAGCCTCTCAAATGATTACAGCATGCTTAACAATACAAAAGACCATCCATTATCCTTTATATTTTCCAGATTTAGACCCCATATTTTCAACATAGCTGTTTTTTAACCCACCTCATAAACAGGGTCAGTGCAATTCTTCAAATTTCCTCTGAAACATTTTTGCAGTCCCTCCGCAAAATCACCTTTCAGATGGGATTTCAAAAATTCCTCTTGTCTTGATCATAAGGTGAGGTGATAAAAAGACTCTTGAAAATATGGGGTTCAAATCTCAGAAAATGACATTAATACCACACCCTGGAGTGTCTTATTGCACTTATAAAATGGCAATTAAATAGTTTTTTATACTTTGTATTTATTATATTTTCATTCACAAAAAACATAGGACAGTTTTTACATTGTGTAAATTAAGACAGCATAAAATTACAGCAGTCAGGTGTTTGACAATACATTAGCTAAGGATATCAGGACAGCTTAAATAGGTCACAAGACAGTTCATATAGTGAACACTATGTCATTTACAGAAACCATCAGCAGGATCAGCACACTCCTAAGGTACAACAGTAAGATCTAAGGATGAGATATATAGAATCCATTTCAGCCATTTAAGCTCAAATGTGGCCTATTTATCTGCACTTTTGGCTATTAATCTCTCTAATATATAAATTTCTCCCATTATTCTCCGCCAGCTCTGAATGTTAGGGGGCATCTTCTTTCCCCAATTTCTAGTGATTGCTTTTTTAGCTGCCAGTATATAAGTAACTGACAGTGACCCTCTGGATATTGGGAGATCCTTTGGCGGATCTGAGAGTAATATTAGTTCAGGAGTCAAAACTGATTCCACATCCACCAAATGTAGTAATGCCTCAGAGATATCTCTCCAATAACCTGCTAACTGTGGGCAGGCCCAAAGAACATGAAACTGATCTGCAGAGAGTTCTCCACAATCCCTCTAGCAATAGCTTGGTGTTCCCAACGAGAACTTAGCCAGCTTTGCCGGTGTGTAGAAAAACCTATTTCTAGATTTCCAGGCAAATTCCCGCCAATAGGGGGCTCCTAAAAGTCCCATTGAGAATTTAGTATATTTTTCCCAGTCCTCCTTTGATACCTGGACTGGAAGTTCCTTATTCCATGCAGTCAGAATTCCTTGAGTCGAATTTTTTGATAGTTCTTATATACCCTTATATATTAGCCCTACAAAGTGGGGCCAGAGTTGTCCTCTCCCTGTGGTCATAGCTAGGGTAAGCAATGAAAGGGGGGGTGGGGTCTGGAAGCCTACTATAGGCTGGTCCCTTTTGTTCGATGCTTTCTCTTAAACTTGTATATATTGAAAAGTCTCGTTGTGGAAGATTGTAAATTTCTTGGAGTTTAGTAAATGAGAGGACTCCATTCTACTATGTGAAATATAAATTTTATACCTGTTTGCCTCCATTGAGCTATAGTGCGTTCTTGTTCCGGAGAAGAAGGTTGGGTTCCTAAATTTAGTAAATTAAAATAGGTGCCCACTGGTTCTGTCTCTCTTAAGTGGATGAGTCTCTTCCAAGTTTCTATGGTAGAGTTTGTACTATAAATACGTCTAGGTCTCTTGTTAACTGGGATATATATGGATTGTAGAAGGTCGCAACCCTCCTTTACCCCGTTAAGGGTAAACTCCAGATTCTTCCAGGGTATATCATACGTTGGATTATTCCAGTTAAAAACTCTAGCTATCACAGTAGCATATGCGTACATCTGAAGATCAGGCAAATTTAAACCTCCCTTATTTTTTTGGAGGCATTAATGTAGACCACTTAATTCATGTTTTTTCCCCAGCCCAGACAAATCTCGCCAAAGATTTATTCCAGGATGGAAAGTACATTCTATCCGGCATCACTGGTATGGTCTGAAAAATGTATAACAACTGTGGAAGAATATTCACCTTAATAAGATCAACTTTAGAATATAATGATAAATGAAGCTGGGACCACTGATGCATGTTGGACTCTGTTTTTTGTGTGAGGGGTTCGTAGTTTACCATAGTGAGATGCATTAACTGGTTTGGTAAATGTATTACTAGATATTTTATCTTGATGCTATTCCAGCGTAAAGGTAATCTGCCTTTCAATGTTTGCGAGGAGGAGAAGTGGAAGGGGAGAACTTCCGTTTTAGAGGAATTTATTTTATATCCTGAGAACTGAGCGAATTGCTCAAGTACCTCCCATATTGCTGTAATAGAGGACTCTGGATCCGATACTGACAGTAGAATGTCATCCACATATAAAGCTAATTTCCAGGATTGATTGCCCACCTGAATTCCCTCAATCCTTTCTGAGTTTCTAAGCATCATAGCTAAACGCTAAAGATATATAGCAAAGGGGATAAGGGACACCCCTGTCTAGTGCCTCGCTGTAACACGTTTGGAGGTGTGATACCACCATTAAGTTTTATGTATGCCCTTGGTTCCAAATATATTTGCTACACCCTTTTCAAAAACTCCCTTGGAAACCCAAATGATGTTAGCGCTCCCCATGGGAACCTCCAGGGCACCCTATTGAAAGCTTTACAAGCATTTAAGCTTACTAAAGCTGAGGGGGTAGCTGAATTAGCCATATGATCCATCAAATGAATTGTTCTTTGTACATTATCTGCAGTCTGGCGCATGCGGAGAAATCCTGCCTGATCTGGGTGTATCAGGGTAGGAAATATGGTCTCCAACCTGTGCACCCATATCGCCATGTACAGCTTGTAATCATTGTTTAAAACTGAGATGGGTCTGTATGACTCTAAATTTAGTGGATCTTTACCTGGTTTCAAGATAGCTGATATAGCCGCATAGGACCATGAGGGTGGGGCAACTCCATCCTGCACCTCCAAGAAAGTCTGCTGCATTGGCTGGAGCAATTTTGGGAGAAATGTCTTACACCATTCGGCTCCAAAGTCGTCTGGGACAGGACTTTTTAAAGTTTTAGAATGTTTAACTGCCCTCTGAATCTCTGTAGTGGAAATAGGGCTCAGAAGTGAAGCCTGCTGGGACTCAGACAGTTGTGGGAGATTAAGGGGGACAAAAAATGTTTTATGTCCTCTGGGGAGGGAGGTGTAGGATCAGAGTATAAATCTGCATAATATTGCTGGAATGCCTTCAGAACTGCAGAAGTTTTATTAAGAATGTCTCCTGTTAGGGAATCTCTAATCTTTGTGATAGTGGCCGTCTGCTTAAATCCTCTAATACGCCTAGCTACATTTCTGGCACCTTTAGGGCCTCCCTCGTAGTAGAGTCTCTTAAGACATAATAAAGACTTTTGCGTCTTATAGTCTAAAATAGACTGTAATTCCGATTGAATTTGCCTGAGCTCAAGCTGTACCACTTTTTCCCCTCTGTCTCTCATCTGCTGTAATTCTTGCAATCTAACTTGTAATAATTTGTATCTGGATTCTCTCTGTTTATTTAGTCTGGAGGAGTACGAGATCATCTCTCCTCTCGTCACTACCTTCAGAGTATCCCAAAGTATGGTAGCTGGTATAGATGGGTCTGCATTCTCCTTGATGATTTGTGTGATACGGTCTGCTATTTTAGCCTTAAACACTTGATCCTTCAAAAGAGAAAGATTCAGTCTCCACAAGGTTGTTTTATGGGTTTTGTTTAACCCTACCTTGATTAAAAGAGGTATATGATCTGAGAGGAGGCTTGCCTCCAGAGATATGTCCTGGACTCTATCTAGGTGTTCTGTAGATGTAAAAAAAAATATCTATTCTAGCTGATGTATGATATCTAGGAGAGACAAACATGTGTCCCTCCAAAGAAGGGTAGAAATGGCACCATATGTCTATAAGACCGAACTTAGGTATCTGAGTTTTTAAAAGTTTTTGGGTGGGAGTAAACCTGTGCTGTTTAGGAGAGGTGGAATCTTTCTGTGAGGACATTATTAGATTGAAATCTCCTCCTATTAGCATTACTCCCTTTTGCGTTTCCAGCAGTCTGTTAAAAAATCTGTCTCAACAATGAGGGAGATGCCCCCGGTGGCAGATGCACACTTGCCAGTGTCACTTCAGTCTCATGCAAACGCCCTTGTACTATTATAAAATGCCCATTATTATCTGAATATACCTCCCCCTTCGTGAATGCAGTAGTAGCAGGAATCAAAATTGCTGCTCCACGTCTTTTCCCAGACTTACTGGAAGAAGAGAAAACAGTGCATCTGCCACCTGCAGCAAGCTTAGCATGTTCTGCCTGTGACAAATGTGTCTCCCGTAAATAGATACAATCTACTTTATGCTTCCGCAGATACTGTTGTAGCCTAGTCCTTTTTATAGGATGGTTAATGCCATTAATATTAAATGACAATATCTTAGTTGTTTCTAATACCATTTTAGGTTTTCGTTTGGTAGAGTATCCCTGATCACTGCTATTTCCCCCCTCCACGACACCCCCCTTGACCTCAGCAAGTATTTAGAAAATCCTTTTGATGTCCTAATAATAGTTCCACAAGAAAACTTCTGACCTTGTTTTAATTGCCCTGTCTTCTGTCCGATTCTTTGTAATTTTAATGAAATTTTCGTACTGTCCCATAACACACAGATATAACATGTTATCTCACACACAACAATAGTTTGCCTTCTTAAGATCCAGGTGTAAGTGGTGTATCCACTAATCTGGGTAAATAGCTTCCCAGTAGTAATTAGTAATGAATCATAAACATATTTATATAACAGTGTGGCTATTAGTAATGATCTATACTGTAAAATTCTTAGGACTTCCAGATATGGGGAGAGAAAGGAAAATCTCCAGATTTCCAGTAGAGACTGCTCCTGGAGTATCTGAACTCTCCCTGAAGGTGAAGGGAATCCCTTACCATTGTCAGGGGCCTTCGAGGAAGCAGTAAACTGTTCCCCTTTAATTAAGGGAAAATCAACTGAGGAGAGGGGTAGATGACTCCAAAAAAAAAAAAATTTAGGGATAGCCTCCGAAAGCAGCATAAAGCTCAAAAACGGATCCTTTCCCCATTCTCTGAGCTTTCTGAAATTTTTTCCCTTTTTTGCAGCAAATATTAAAGGAAGAAGAAAAATAACACAATCAGTTAGTGAAATCTGTAACTTCCAATCCAAAATTGAAAGGTAATTAGGTTATTTAAATGTACTAGCTGTTACTTAGCCAGCAATTTATGTATGGTAGTGTCTTTTCAAAGTCCAACTGCCTATTCCAGGCTCGGAGCGGCTCATTAATATAGAGAGCACACTTCAGGCCCAAAAACCCGATGGCGCAGCACAAATATTCAGACCCTCTCACTTCTGCTCACTTAGCCGATCAAGTTTTTCCTGTAAGTTCAAGTATTGTCACTTTTTGCCTCCCTCCGGTAAACTGCTAAAGCAGATTTAACTGTTCCCAATTCTTGCTGTTTTCCCTGTCGTCTATTCGAGTTAGACTGCCAGCCAGCTGGGCATTTTTCCAGATTTGTGCCACCCAGGCCACATTCGGGAGCGTGAAGACCCATTTTAGTAAGTTCTTCTTTTGCCTCTTGAGCTGTGGAGAACTCCCTCTTTCCAGAAGGTAGATGTACTATTAACCGAGCTGGGTATGGGGTAGTAAATTTATGTTCTGCTGCTTTAAGTACTGGAAGTAAGGGTAGATAAGCACGCCTCAACTGAGTAGTTTTTGGTGCATAATCATGATCGAGATATATGCGCATTGCGCCATAAAAAACTTTCTGGTGCCGCCATGCTGTAAGCAGAATGTGTTCTTTTGTTGCATAACTGTCGAAACGAAGAATTACTGACCTTGGCGGCAAGTTTGCAGAGGTTGGTTTCGGTGCTAATGCCCGGTGCACTCTCTTTAGTTGTAAGTTGAAATCTTTTGGCAGTTTTTAAGGCTGTGAGTAACAAAGCTTCAATAAAGTCCTTGATGTTAGCCCCCTCTGAATCTTCTGGCAAACCGTAAATTCTGATGTTTTTGTGGCATGCTTTATTCTCAAAATCTTCTTGGTGATCAATATGCTCTTGCTTCTCTTTCAGCTGCTGGACCGTTTGCTCCAGCTCGTCTACTCTGTTCTCAGTTGCCGTCGCAGTTCTCTCTTGATCGTCTACTCTCTGCTCCAATTGTATCACATCTCTACGTAGTTCACTGTACATTTCTTTAATTTCTGCATGGAAAGTAAGTATCTCTTGATAAATTAAGTCTAGTTTTGCCTTCTTCGCTTTAGCTTTTGGTTGTTTCTGCATAAATTTAATCAGGCCCCTTTTGAGATCTGCAGAGTCGCGGTTATCTGATGGGACTGAGGCCTCCGATTCAGATCCTTCAGCTATCTCCTCCATCTTGTTGTCCTTCGTTACTTAATTCAGTCACCTTAATACTCTGAGTCACAAACCCACTCAGCAGGTCAGGCCCTCTACTCCCAAAGTGAAAACCTCCGAGTGCAGTCTTGTGAACAGTTTAACAGAACAAGGTAACCCTCTTGTCTGTTTTGTTGAGTTCGGATCAATCTTTGGTCTCAAGTCTTGGAGGGATTCAAACTGTGAACCTCTTGCTAGCGTACCCAATGCACAGGCTCAGATATATCTGTCTTCGGGGGGGCCAGATATCCTTGCCTACGGGCACCTAACCAGGTATACAGAGATGAACCCTTAAAAACTTTAATAAAGACCTCAGATTTAAAACGCTTCTCTTTCCAGTTTGATACCACCATTCAAGCTATGCTTCATGTCTGCTATATCCGTATATGCTCTTCTTACAAGTGAAGGAAAAACAAAGACAGACCAAATATGCTCTAAAAAGAGTTTTATTAAAATAGATAAAAATATGTAAAACACAAAATATAGAACTGTTATATCACAAGACATATAAATCTTATAAAAGAACAAGGTTTAAACAGTGCAATTCCTACTACAGTACTTAGTCTCTAAATTCCTGCTTAAAGTGCTCACAGATGTGTCCATGTCAGAGTCTAGATAAGTGTCCCAAGTAAAACAGAATATTCCTTAAACAAACTGTATTTGCCAACCCCTTTCTGTGTGAGGTCACTAGCTCCTCCTCTGTCAGAATATATATAAAAAATATATATATCTTATACAAAAACAGGATGTCTTTTCAAAGTATTACATTCTGCAACTTCAGCATAATTCATGTCCTTCAAATGACACTTTGTTGATCTCATAATAAGCTTCCTCCTTCCAGGACATGAAAGCATCTTTATGATTTCGCACTTCTATGTAATAACCTGTTTTTCTTCCTCTAGAGCCGTCATAAAATGGATATGCTGAGCTCATGCTTCTACCAGCCTGTAATTAACTTTAGATAAAACCTGATCCTTGATTAAGGCATTCCATGTAACACATTGCATCTAAAAACCTGTGTGTGATCTCACATGCTGTTTTAGCATTTTCTCATGGCTTTCATCTTTCCGCTGAAATCTGGGGCGGGGGGGAGTGTGAGGTCATTTCAAGAGTACCAGATTTCTCAGCAGAGATAGTCAATAATACTTTTTATATTAAAAAAAAAAAAATGACACAGCACTCAGAACTTGGCTGTCCACGTCACAGTTTCTCCCCACCTAGACTGAATTTGGGGGTTCTGTCCCCTACATGGGATGAGCTTCCCAAATCAGTTCACTCCTCATAGACCCTAGACAGCCCATCTGAGTTCTGGTTCTTCGCTGCAGCCCTATGTATGATTGTCAGATCATAACCTTGCAAAGTAAGACTCCATCATAACAGTCTGCCATTGTTTTTCCCCATCTGCGTCAGCCAAACCAGGAGGTTGTGGTCAGTCTGCACCACAAAAGGATGCCCATGCAAGTATGGCTCTAATTTCTTTAGGGCCCACACTATGGCAAGACACTCCTTTTCCACCCTGGAGTACGCTTGCTCCCTGTGAATTAACTTCCTGCTCAGGTACACTACTGGGTGATCTGTTCCTTGGCTAGACGTCTGACTCAGTACTGCCCCAATACCCACTTCTGAGGTGTCCGTCTGAACTAGAAAGGTTTTGCTATAGTCAGGACTTGTCAAAACAGGAGCACTGCACAGGGTCTCGTTCAGTCTGGTAAAGGCTTCCTCATAGGCTGGGCCCCAGGTAATTTTCTTTGGCATCTTTTTTCTTTGTCAGGTCAGATGGGGAGCAGCCAGGGTACTGTAATTGGGTACAAATTTTCTGTAGTACCCTACTGTCCCTAGAAAGCTCCTGACCTGCTTCTGGGTTCTGGTCTGGGCCACGCCTGGATCACCTCGGTCTTTATTTGGTTAGGACGGAGCTGTCCCCGGCCTACCACATGCCCGAGGTATGCCACTTCCACCATGGCCACCTGGCACTTCTCGGCTTTGGTAGTGGGCCCGGCCCTCTGTATCCTGTCCAGCACTTCCCTAAGGTGGGATAGGTGCTCCTCTCAGCCGGTAATAAGGATGGCAGTGTCATCCAGGCATGCCACGGCGTACTCCTCAGCACCATTTAACACCTGGTTCACCAACCTTTGGAAAGTGGCCGGGCGTTCTTCATTGCGAAAGGCATTACTTTAAACTCAAATAAGCCTATCGGAGTGATGAAGGCCGACCTCTCCCTAGCTCTGTCTGTCTGTTGGCTCTACCTGCCAATACCCCTTTGTAAGGTCAATGGTCGTAAGGTAGGTTGCCCCTCCCCCAAGTTGTCCAGGAGTTCGTCCATCCAGGGCATCGGGTGGACGTCTGACTTCGTGACTGCATTCAGTCCACAATAGTCCACACAGAAATGAGTTGAGCCATCTGGCTTAGGTACAAGGACTACGGGTGAGGCCCAGGGGCTGTGGGATCTCTGGATTACCCCTAAATCCAGCATCTCCTCCACTTCCCTCCTAATCTCCTTTTGGACAATCTCTGACACCTGATATGCCATCCGTCGTACGGGTGTCTGTGTCCCTGTCTCCACATCATGTGTCGCTAAGGGGGTTAGTCCAGGCTTGGCACTAAACAAGGGGGAAAATTCTGCTAAAACCTCCCTTACTTTCTGGATCTGGTCTGGGGACAGCTGGGGAGACAATTTTACTGCCTTCACAGAGGACTTCCGTTTACTTTCCTCCAGCAAATCCAGAAGGGGGTCTCCTTTGTCCGTCCCCTCCCCATGACTACACACTACAATAATTTCCTGACCCACCATGTACGAGCGAGCTCTAGCTCTGCGGTAGTACCACACTTTTTGTTTCTGTTGGGCAGCTGCTAGGTTGCTCTGGCCTGTCCCCATAAGCTCCTTCAGCCTTTCCCTAAACCTAAGGACGTAATCCACAATGTGAGTTCCCTGGGTGGCGTGCTTGCCTTCCTAGTCCTCCCGGATCAAGTCTAGGGGTCCATATACCCGGCGTCCCTATAAGAGTTTGAAGGGGGAAAATCCTGTCGACTCTTGGGGCACCTCCCTGTATGCAAATAGGTGGGGAAGGTATTTCTCCCAGTCCCTCCCATGCTGTTCAGCAAATGCCTGGAGCATTGACTTTAGGGTACCATTGAATCGTTTCACAAGTCCATTGGCTTGTGGGTGATACGGTGTCGTGCATCTCTGCACCACCCCACACTTCTCCTATAAACATTTCATCAGGTCCGACATGAAGGAACCACCTCGATCGATGATAACCTCCTGCAGAAACCAAGCACGAGAGAAAATCCCAAGTAAGGCATCTGCCACTTTGTCTGTCCTCAGTAAGGATAGGGCAACTGCCTCTGGGTACTGGGTGGCATAATCCACCACAGTCAGGATGAATCTCTTCCCTGAGGAGCTGGGGGTATTTAAAGGCCTCACAGTATCCATTCCCACCCTCTGGTATGGCTCCTCCACTATGGGCAAGAGAATCAGTGCGGCTTGGGTTTCCTTGCCCGCCTTCCCTATTTCTTGGCACCGGTGACAAGACCTGCAATACCCCTTCACCTGCTGGGTGAACTTAGCCCAGTAGAAATTCTGGGCTAACCGCTGCATTGTGCGCGCGATTCCCAGATGACCAGACAAGAGAATGTCGTGCAATTTTGAGCAACTGCTCACGATACCCCTGGGGAATGACAAGCTGCCTGCCTAGCATCTCTCCCTCTGTCTGTACTGCCTGAGTATATATAAGTCCATTTTCCCAATAAACCTTATGTTTGCCATCACCTCCCTGTGCACTGTCCGAGTCTGCCCAAGCCCTCAGCTTCCCTAAACTAGAGTCACACCTCTGAGCAGCTGCAAACCCCTCACACACTCCCAAGGCATGGGACCGGTCCCCTTCACTTGCTAAACTAGGGTCCCTAGCACTAGCGTCAGGGCCCTCTGGATCACTGTCAGTCCCAACCCTCTGACAATGGGTCACCCCTCCCTCTTCGGAGTAACCTTCCGTAGCTGTGTGGTCACTTGCTACTGGGGAAATTTCTACCCCCTTTTTATCAGTCTCCATATCAGGATACACAGGCTTGGGAGCCAGCCTCCCAGTGGTTTCCACAGTGGCCTCTGTGGGGTTCAGGGAACTACAACTTTTCCTTGCCGCTTGGCTATGGGTAACTGCACATACCATCCCCTGTTGGAGATTGTTACCCAAGATCACATCCACTGCTAATATTTTGGCTACAGCCACCTGTTGCAGATTTCCCCCTGCTTCACCTCAGTCTAAGAGAACACTGGCAAGGGGTAATATTTTCTCTTCACCAGTGAACCCTTGGACAGTGACGTATTTATTGGGTATAAGCTGACCAGGCTGTACTAGATCTCCCTTTACTAACATCAGGGATGCCCCGTGTCCCTTAACCCTTGCGTCTGTACACCATTCACCATGACTGGGTACATGTGTTCCCTCATGTTCGCTGGCATGCTTCTAGGGACACACAAATAACCCACTTCTTTTCTAGTACCTGGTTGTGTATTATGGCTTGCCTTTTTGGGACACTGTCTTGCGGTGTGCCCAGTTTCCTTACACAACCAACATTCAGTTCTTCTCTTAGAGAAATCTTTTTTCTCTGAAACCTGGGGCTAACTGGTTTCGGTGGAGGCAGTGAGGGTTTTAGCTGCCCTGAAGGCACGCTTTTCCCTTTCTGCACAGCCACGCCCACCCCATTTGCTTTCAGAGCAGGTCTGCGCTTGGCATAGCAGGCCGAGAGTTCAGCAGCCTCTTGCACTGTTTTGGGATCTCTGTCCTCTAGCCAGGTTTTTAGCTCTGCTGGGCATGCCCAATAAAACTATTCTAATAAAATCACATTTTCAATTTCATCTACAGAGTTTGCCTCAATTCCTTCCCACCAGCGTTTTAAAAACCTGACAACGTTTCGTGGCTAGCTCCTCGTAGCTCATATCAGGGCTTCTTCTGAGCTTACGGAATTTAGCTCTGTATGATTCAGCAGTTAATTCAAACTTTTTTAACAGTGCAGCTTTTAGCTTGCTGTAATCATTGCTTTCCTCATTGTCTATTTGACCCAATGCATCCTGAGCTTTCCCGGTAAGTAGCGGGGATAGCTGGAAGTTCCAGGACTCTCTAGGAATTTTAGCCTGAATACAAACTTTTACAAAAGAATTTAAAAAGGCATCCATGCCCTCCGCCTCTTTAAACTCAGCTATTAATTTGGAGTTCAATTGGTGACCCAGTCCTGCAGTCCCAGTTAAACCCAAGCCACTTACCTGCTCTGGTGCCGCTGGTCGGAGTCGTATCTTCTCCAGTTTGTGTTGCCTCTGGCGCTCCTCTCTCTTCTCTGCAGCTTGCTGGCGCTCACGCTCCTCACGGTCTGCCTTCCTCTGTTGCCGCTCTGCCTCCAGTTCCATCCTGTGCAACTCAATTTGCAGTCTGAGTACCTCTGGATTCAGGATACTGGTGACCATCCCCTGCTGTTCTGGGCCTTTACTGACAGTGGCCCTGCTGTCCTCCTGACTGGACCTGGACACAGCACTGGCCAATAGCCCTGCCACACTCGAGGTCTGGTCCCTTTCAGTCACGGTCTGTGACTTGCTGCTCTGGGTATCTGCTACCATCAGGGCCTCTATGAAGTTCTGCTTTTTGGCTGTCACCTCGAATGGGACTCCTCTGTCCCCGCACAACTGCTACAAGTAATCTACAGTGTGCCTGCTGTAGTCTGAAGCAATCTTCTTCCCTGACTATGGCTACTCTGACTTGCACTTTAGGAAAAAAAAATAATAAAACGGGTAGGAACTTGACTGTATGCCAAGTGATATATAGTTTTGTTTCCTTTTTTTATAATAAAGCTCTGCCTTTTTTCTTTCTTTGCAAGAGAGCTTACGGTCTCAGCTGGCACAGAACAATCCAAGCTTGTAATACCAAAATTATTCCACCACTGCCAACCAATCCGTCACAAACCCACTTAGCAGATCAGGCCCTCTACTCACAAAGTGCCAACCTCCGAGCGCAGTCTTGTGAACAGTTTAACAGAACAAGGTAACCCTCTTGTCTGTTTTGTGAGTTCAGATCAACCTTTAGTCTCAAGTCTTGGAGGGATTCAAACTGTGAACCTCTTGCTAGTGTACCCAATGCACAGGCTCAGATATATCTGTCTTCGGGGGGCCTGATATCCTTGCTTACGGGCACCTAACCAGGTATACAGAGATGAACCCTTATAAACTTTAATAAAGACCTCAGATTTAAAACGCATCTCTTTCCAGTTTGGTACCACCATTCAAGCTGTGCTTCGTGTTTGCTATACCCATATATACTCTTCTTACAAGTGAAGGAAAAACAAAGACAGACCAAATATGCTCTAAAAAGAGGTTTACTAAAATAGATAAAAATATGTAAAACACAAAATACAGAACTGTTATATCACAAGACATACAAATCTTATAAAAGAACAAGGTTTAAACGGTGCAATTCCTACTACAGTACTTGGTCTCTAAATACCTGCTTAAAGTGCTCACAGATGTGTCCTTGTCAGAGTCTAGATAAGTGTCCAAGTAAAACAGAATATTCCTTAAACAAACTGTAGTTGACAACCCCTTTCTGTGTGAGGTTACTAGCTCCTCTGTCAGAATATATATATATATATATATATATATATATATATATATGTGTATATATATATATATATATATATCTTATACAAAAACAGGATGTCTTTTCAAAGTATTACGTTCTGCAACTTCAGCATAATTCATGTCCTTCAAATGACACTTCGTTGATCTCATAATGAGCTGCTTCTTTCCAGGACGTGAAAGCATCTTTATGATTTTGCACTTCTATGTAATAACCTGTTTTTCTTCCTCTGGAACCGTCATAAAATGGATATGCTCAACTCAGGCTTCTACCAGCCTGTAATTAACTTTAGATAAAACCTGATCCTTGATTAAGGCCTTCCATGTAACACATTGTATCTAAAAACCTGTGTGTGTATCTTGCATGCTGTTTTAGCATTTTCTCATGGCTTTCATTTTTCAACTGAAACTTGGGGGGGGGTGTGGTGTGAGTGAAATCATTTCAAGAATACCAGATTTCTCAGCAGGGACGGTCAGTGATACATTTTATATTAAAAAAAAAAAATGATACAGCACTCAGAACTGGCTGTCCACGTCACACTCTGCACACTCTGCTGATTCTTTAATATGGAATCTGTGTTTGAAGTGTGGAGAATTGCAGCCAGAGTGAGAAATTTTCAGCTCAGGAAGGCGCCAGGTTCTTTCTCTGAGCTACCATTACTCGGGGGCAAACCAGAAGTCCTGGCAATTAAATATTTGACAAAGGAAAAAAAAAAAAGAAACTACAAAGCAGATGTTGCATCTCAGCTGAGCTTGTACCACACAACACACTTTTAAAATCTGGCCTCAAGTATCTGTACTGAAATTTATCCCCTGTACCCTTCTCCCAGGATGCCTCCGGACCCGAGATGTCCTCCGATAAGTAGGCCTTACCTAGTGAAAATTTTATAAATAAATCGATAATTAAATTGCTAGTGCAAGTGACGATTTGCACTGTGTGCCCGACTATTGGTGAGGAGTGTGTGTTCGTGCGCGTGACTATTCTCTACAATCCAATCCACACCATAATTCTGTGTCCCTTGTCAAATTAGTGCATTAGCAGCCGTTTTGGCTGTGACCAGAACTTACTACTTTAACTGCTGCTTTGAGTGGTTTACATTCTTTAGCCCGTGTTTTTGTTAGATTTTAAGTAGGCAAAGCTGGCTGAATGGTAGGGCAAAAAAGGTTTAGCCATATACTGTACTGCAAATTGCGGTACGTGTGGCACAAAATACAATAAAGTATTTTTTTATTTGCCACATTGTATTTTTAATATTATGCAGATTTAATTATCTTTAGCATAACAGCATTGGCTGCTGTGGCTTGTCCTTAACACTCACCCAGGAAAGGACAGATTAATGCTAGGTTACTTTCCCAGGGTAAAATTCACAGCAGGTCTCCCATCGTCATTGTTATAATTACAGTACCAGACAGTAAACTGCTTAATTTTCCCTCTTTATTTGATGCCTGAATGTTGAGGAATGTACAGTTTATAAATAGCAAGTAGCAAATTATATAATTAGAAAAATGTTTCACACTAAAAGAAAAAGCGCTGCCACAATCAGAAAGACTGAGCAGCAGAACCACAAGATCTACTTTGAGACAGTCTCTTGCAGCAGGTCATAACACATGGGATATCAGCTGCAGGCATCATTTCCTCTGGATGACTTCTCAGCAGTCGACCCTGGGACCTCCCCCTAACGTTACCACGTGGTGTCTGTATGGCATGTATAAAAGGGGGAGGTCCCAGCTACTCCTCATAGAAACATAGAAACATAGAATTTGATGGCAGATAAGGACCTCTTGGCCCACCTAGTCTGCCCATTTCCCTACCTAACGGATAAGCTGCAGATCCTAGTTAACCAATAGCCTACTTCCTCCTACCTCCCCCACTAGAACTGCCTTATGCCTGTCCCATGCGTTCTTGAATTCCCCCACTGTTTTTGACTCTATGACCTCCTCAGGAAGGCTGTTCCATGCATCTACAACCCTCTCTGTGAAGAAATACTTCCTCACATTACCTCTGAGCCGTCTCCTCTATCTTCAGATTGTGCCCCTTGTTCTTGCACATCTCTTTTCTGAAAGATGCTGCCCTCTTGGACTTTGTTGATTCCTTGAGGTATTTGAAAGTTTCTATCATGTCCCCTCCCTCCTTTCCTTGAGGCTATACATCTTAAGCTCCTTTAGTCTTTCTTCATATGTCTTCTGGTGCAGACCCTCGCCATTTTAGTTGCCCCACCCGGACTGCCTCCACCCTGTCTATTTCTTTGCGGAGATGGGGTCTACAGAACTGTACACAGTACTCTAGATGTGGTCTTACCAACTGTCTGTACAAGAGGGCCAACAACTTCCTGTTTTCTATTGGTGATGCCTCTCCCTATGCATCCCAGTATCCACCCAGCCCTCCTTACTGCCTTCTCACATTGCTGGCCCACCTTCAGGTGATCTGATATGACTACCCCCAGGTCCCTTTCCATTTTTGTTGTTGTCTGTATCTCACTCCCCATTGTGTACTCTTGCCCTGGGTTTTTGTTTCCCAGGTGCATTATTTTGCACTTCTTTGCGTTGAATCTAAGCTGCCATACATTTGACCATTCCTCCAACCTTGCCACGTCCCTTTTCATCCTTTCCACCCCACCTTGCATATCAACCCTGTTGCAGATCTTAGTGTCATCTGCAAAGAGACATACTTAGCCTTCCAGTCCCTCTGCAATGTCACTTATAAAGACATTAAAAAGGACCGGCCCCAGTACTGAACCTTGCGGTACCCCACTAGTAACCCTCCTTTCTTCACTGTGGACTCCATTTACTACTGTCCTCTATTTCCTGTTGTCCAGCCAGTGTTTTACCCAGGCTACCACCCTGGGACCCACTCCCAGGCTGGCTAATTTGTTTATTAATCTTTTGTGCAGGACTGTGTTAAATGCCTTGCTAAAGTCTAGGTAGGCCATGTCTACAGCCCCTCCCTGGTCTACTACTTTGGTCACCCAGTCAAAGAAATCAATTAGATTTGTCTGACATGACCTTCCTGCTGTGAATCCATGCTGCCTTGGGTCCTGTGCCCCACTGGCCTCTAGGTACTCAACAGTTCTTTCCTTCAGAAGTGATTCCATCATTTTCCCTACCACTGAGGTCAAACTGACAGGTCTGTAGTGTCCTGCCTCTGTCTTGCTCCCACTTTTGTAAAGGGGAATTACATCCGCTCTTCTCCAGTCCTCAGGTACCACACTGTCCTCCCATGATTTATTAAAAAGAGTAGTTAGTGGTGTTACTAGTTCTTCCCTTAGTTCTTTAAGAATTCTGGGGTGAATTCCATCAGGCCCCATTGTTTTATCCACCTTCAGTTTTAAGAGTTTTTTCAGAACCCTTTCTTCTGTGAAAGGACTAATATCAACCCCCCTATCCAGAATGCTTCTATTGACTGGATTAGGTATCTCCTCCTGCTTTTCCATTGTGAATACTGAGCAGAAATATTCGTTCAGTATCCCTGCTTTTTCACTGTCACTCTCTGCCCAACCACCTTCCTCTTTATTCATCCTCAGTATCCCTGCCTTCATCTTTCTTTGCTCCATAATATACCTATAAAAGGTTTTATCCCCTTCTTAACCGAGTTGGCTATCTTTTCCTCAGTTTGGGCCTTTTCTTTTCAGCCGCAACCTGCATGTAGCAAGTACTCCTTCGGAGCTCTGCTTACCAGTCATTGATGAAGAGTTTTTCCGACCAACGTTCATTCTAAATGGATTCATCTACTGATGTCTTCGGATCCCTTATTCCAAAAGTGCACCTGTGGTCACAGAATTGCTACAGGGGACCACCACGGTGTCTCTGTTTGGTGCCTTGGTCCTGAACATGACAGCCAGAATTGTATCCTCTGTAAGTGTTTCGACAAGGCCACCAAACATCAGAGGCTTCAGCAGCTTCGTGAGTTCCTCTTGGAGCAGAAGGTTGCCCTTCTGGAGCAGCAGCAACAATCCAAGCCAAACAGGGAGTCTTCAGCGTCCTCCTTGGGGTCTCACCGCTCTGTGGGTGAGCCCTCCTCATCGACGGAACAGGGTCATGGTAAGAAACATGCCAGCAAAATGAAGCACATTTCTGCCACACCTTTGTCATCGACGAGTACCATGATCACTGCCAGAAAGGTAAGTACTGAGAAGGTAGCCACTGTAACATTGTCTTCTACATCGTCAATAATTGTTGGCTCCTCTCTTCCTTTGCAGTCATCCATAAGAAGATAGTGTTCTGTCCAGGGAGACTGCTGCCGGGAAGAACTGACCAGCTATGCTTTTTCGGACTGTGGACAGGTTGTTGCATCCAGCTTGTCTACAGCTGAAAAAAGCTTTTTCAGATGCTTTATGCAGTGAGTTTGCTCGGTTCTTCTCGGACAGAGTGTCTACTATTAAACAGGGAATTCCACCAGTAAACCACAGTGTGGCAGGCAGTGGTTGCCTCGATTGTCCGAGGAGCACTCTGCCTGGTTGGGGGGAGTTTAAACCAGTGGAGGTGGCTGAGGTCATTGAGGTTGTTTCCAGGCTGAAGCACACATATTGCAAACTGGACCCAGTGCCAACTAATTTCTTAATGGGATGTGTTGACTCTGTAGGCCCGGTGTTTGCCTTGATTTTCCAGTGCTCTTTGTCAGAGGGGGGTCTTCCCTGATGCCTTGAAGGAGGCACTGGTGAGACCACTTCTGAAGAAACCATCTTTAGACCCTGATGTCAAGGCGAATTACCGTCCTGTTTCCTGACTTCCATTTTTTGGGAAAGGTTGTAGAGAAGATTGTGGCACAACAGCTTGAGGAACACCTCGTGGCCTTTGATATCTATGAGGCTCTCCAGTCTGGGTTTCATGCTGGGCACTGTATGGAAACCACATTAGTTCAGGTGCATAATGATCTCCACAGGGTGAGAGATCGAGGATAGGGGACAATTATCATTCTCCTTGATTTCTCCTCAGCTTTTGACATGGTGGACCATTGTGTGTTGCTCGACCGCCAGAGGGAATATTGTGGACTCGCTGTCACTGTCATCTGCTGGTTTGAGTCCTATCTGACAAACAGGAGGCAAAGGATTTTGATGAGGAATTTCTCTTCCTCTCCTAGCCTTCTGTCTCGTGGAGTACCTCAGGGTTTGGTCTTATTGCCAGTGTTGTTTGCCTTGTATATGCTGCCCCAGGTGAGATCATTAGGAAGTACAGTCTGGATTTGCATTGCTATGCTGATGATACCCAGCTGTATCTATCCTTTGCCCCTGGGACATTCAGTGTGGTGGATGTACTGAACATCTGCCAACTGGCAGAGATTAATGACTGTATGGCGTCTAGCTGGTTGTGGCTAAACCCCTATAAGATTGAGGTACTGGTGGTGGAGTTGAACAGGAGGTGTGATGGGATGGCCTCTGGTGCAGAGACTGGACTGTTTCTGGGGTCTGTGCCATTGAAGACCTCCTCTAGGGTGTGCGATCTTGGCGTTATCCTCGACGGCTAACTGACACTTGAATTTCAGGTGTTGTCCCTTGTCCGGACCACCTTTTACCATCTGAGGAATATCACTAGGATCAAACACCTAGTTCTGCCCATGGACCTCCCCACCTTGGTACATGCCTTCCTGACATCAAAGCTTGACTATTGTAACGTGCTCTACCTCAGGGTCTCAAGAGGTACCCTCCACCGACTGCAGCTAGTGCAGAATGTAGCTGCCAGGCTGTTGTTTGAACAGCCAAAATACTGTCGCATCACCCTGGTGCTGCGTGAATTGCACTGGCTGCCAGTTCGGTGGAGGGTTTTCTTTAAGGTGGGCTTGCTCAACTTTTAAGGCCCTACATGGACTGGGCCCTGGCTACCTGTTGGACATTCTAACACCTGCTCCCTCAGTCCGCTCCCTCTGGTCCTCCTTGCGATTCTCAGGACGAGGTTAAAAACTGCCAGCGACAGAACTTTTAGTGTCGCCGGCCCTGTCCTATGGAATTCGTTGTCTCCATCAGTAAGGGAGGCCCCTTCAGTTGAGGCATTTAAAGCCTGCCTCAAGACCTTTTTATTCAGCCAGGCATTCCCAGACACTGACTTTTAGATACTGTTCCTGAGACATTCTGGAAGAATGGCCCCTTCAGGAGTCTGCTGCTAGGTCCGGCCTCCCGTTTCAGGTGGTCTGCCTTTAAGTATTCTTAATTGATAAGTTTTGTATTTTTTTTTTTTTTTAATTCAGTATTTTTGGTGCCCGCTTTGCTTGCCGGGCATCCGCTCGTTTGTGGACCCCTCAGCTGTGGCACCCCCACATGAGCTGCACTCCCGGAACCACCTGGATTACCCCCCAGGGTGGAGACGCGGCACCTCCGGCCTTAGGTTGCTGCGAACAACGAGATTGGGCGGGAGTCGACCTGGGGAGACTATTGCAGCCAAGGGGCGGGCTTCATTTAGGCAGCGGAGGCGGGCTTGATTTTTTTTTTCCCCCCATGGAAGCGGGAAGCGATGCAGTGATGCCAGCATCTGTCCCGCTCCCAGGAACCTTGTGGATGTCAGTTGCTGTGGTGCCCTGGTCTCCGCTAGGTGTCCCCATGCATCAGCGGTGTTCCTCTCCCCCCAGAGAAGGGGAGCAGTCATAGGACGCTCAGTCCTTCTCCCCCTGGCCGGACCTCCGACGACCCGAGTCTGTTCCCAAACCCGGGTCGCCGTCGCCACAAGTGGAAATAAGTTTTGTATTTTAATTATGTTTTAACTGTTTTTAATGTATTCTGATTGCATGGTGCCCAGAGCCTCTGGGATTGAATGCCTGAAAAATAAAATGTGCCTTGCCTCTCGATGACTGGCCTTTTCTCAAAGGGCTCTATGTTAGCGCCCTCGTTGTTAATCCTGGGGTCCTATACACACCCCACGTCGACGGCTGCTCGCTTGGTTCCACTGCCTTTTTGAGTAGCCTCAGTTGTCCCTATTCACTCAGTCTGTGCTACCCAGGCTACTTCCACTGGGCGGATGGCCATGATTGATGTCCAGGCTTTAGTTAATACTATCCTGGACCTTACACAGACCCCTCGCCCCCCAAGTGAAGGGTCAGCTCCGGTCTCTTCTCTCTCTAGGCTTTCCTCGGCCCAGAGGATGGCCAGCTCTTCCCCTGTCTCCCTGGGTTTTCACTCTCAGGCTGTGAACATGGATGACCCTTTCCTGCAGGATTGGTATTTGGCTGACCTAGAGGAGGAGGAAGGTATGGACCAGGAGGACTTCCCTCATTCCTCCTCGGCCGCCTCATCAGTACAGGGTGAACCTACCCCTGAACTCCCATGTTCTCCATCAGATGATCCCACGTTTTTGGACGTTATAATGCACCTCCAGAAGACGTTTGGATTCGAAAGCACTGAGCAGGATGCTTCAAGAAAGAAGTTGGCACAGTATTTAGTTGTACTGGAATGCCCCACCCTGGTTGTTCCCCCACCTTGGTGGACGCCTTTGAAGAGGCTATTTGGACTGCTTGGAAGCAACCTTTTAAAATTCCCTCCAATCCTCTTAAGGCTGATAGGATTTATCAGGTCCCAGCGGACCACCAATACTTCATGTCTCCACCTCAGGCAGACTCTGTGTTGGTCAGTGCCACTCATGATAGGTCCTCTAGACCTCAGCACATGAGTGCTCAAGTCCCTGATAAGGTATCCAAGAAAGTGGATGTAATGGGAGGAAAGGGTTTATGCCTCAGCTATTATGGCTCTCTGTATACTTAATTACATAGGACACCTCCTGACATATCAGGAGGCAATGCTAAACGCCTCCCAGGCAACGGTCCAGTCCCTTCCTGCGGGTTTGCCCAGGAGGATCTGACAGCCAGAATGTGTACGGCGGTGGCCATTTACCGCTACCTGCTCAGGGCCACCTGTGATGCCATTGACACTGTGGCCCCTACGTCCTCAGCAGGTTTTTGTCTTGAGACATCTTGCCTGGCTCAGAGTGTCCGGATTTTCACAGGACATGCACCAGTCTATCCTTAACACTCCCGTTAAGGGTGATCAGCGGTTTGGTCCACTGGCCCAAGAAATGTTGATGGACTTACAGGACTCTGGTCGTACCCTTCAATCGGACCGGACCCTGTACTGCCCAAAAGGAAAACCGGCCTTCAGGGGATCCTCCAGGGGCTGCCCCCACAGGGTGTGTCCCAGTGTTCAAAGACCACCTGCCAAAAAGCGAAAGCCTCAATTGACATTGCCTGGTCCTAGAAATGCTCAGAAAATGTCCAGTTCTAGGGACATGGATATGTTGTTCATCCACACTATCTGGCAGGTTCCTTGCCGCTTTAAATCTTGCCGGAAGGTCTTCAAGCTAGCTCCTCCAACCCACCCGGGTGGTAAAACTCTCGGCTCCGCCCCATGACGTCAGATCTTCCTTACCGCTTGGAAGCTCAGGTTCCCTCCTAACAGCTCTGCGTTTAAGCTTTGGGCCTAAAACTTGATTTGAAAATTTCTTCAAAACCTTTCTATACCTTCACGGTCTTCATCCCTCGCGGCTGCGATGGACCATCGACCCCAGTTTTCGGAGGATGACCCTGTAGATGAAGATGTCCGACGGATCCGCGACTCCGCGTCGTCTACTGCCTAGGCCAAGAAGCTACGACACGCAGGCCTGCGAACTGTGCTCTTCTTTCTCGTCTCGTTCTTGAGGATCGCTGCCCGTCTCCAACTGGGCGCGAAAATTTCCTCAGTTAAATCCAAGGAAGCCCGACTGGCGGTGTCCAGCGGCTGCAAACTCCGCCAAGAACAACTTCGAGCAGATGATAGCGCCCTCGAGGAGGAGGCGGCTCAGGCCGCTACATCTTGACCGTGGCATTAGTCCGCTCTCGCTCGGGGCCTCCTAACCGGCTTCTTTAAGGAGCTTTGCTTGACCTCTCGACCAAAGCGGGGTCCAGCTTCTTCTGGGCCGTTTCGCCGGTCGAGAAAATAAGTAAAGTCCCATCGTCGGCGCTCTTGGGGCGGAAAGATCTCCTTCCCTTATCGACAGTCGATTTGGTCAGAATTTTAGAGCCCGAACTGGCTTCACGGTGCCCCGTCAGGCCAGGTGACCCGAGACACCCGCCCGGCCAGCGGTCGAGATTTTCGACCCGTTAGGCGGAGTTGTTGGCTGGAGAAGCCGAGAATCCCTCCTCCCGGTTCCCCGCGGGACTGAGATACCGTCGGCTCATCTCCGCCTCGGCCCGAACCGTCGGTTTTAATCGACGAGCAATTCACCCGATCTCGGCTCCCCGCCAGCGCCCGACCTCGGCGGAGTCCGCGGTCTCAGTCTCGGGACATCGTTGCGGTTTAACCCGATCCCGTCGACACAGGCGTCGCCGCTCTTCCTCATCTTCCTCCTCCTCGGACGAGGAGGCTTGGCGTCAATTCTCCCGAAAATGATCAAAGAACTTATGTGGCAACAACTAGTTTTGGCTGGAAACAGCGGGCTCAGGCCTCTTCTCCGGCCATAAAATGGTTGTCGCCGGGCAACGCGAAACACCCCTCGCGGTGGTCGAGGCCTGTTTCAGGCGGTTGTTGATCTATTCCTGCTGCCCCACCAATATTGGTGGAACCGCCTCCGCCTCAACCGACAGTCGGGGTCCCGACAAAAGTTCATGATCGACATGGCCTTCCCCATAGGCTGTCGGTCATCTCACTCCCGATAGGCCTCGGCGCGTGGAGGGTGGCGCAAGCTCTAGGCAGCTATTCACGACTCGTCAAGAGTCGGGCGGCGACTCCTCCTGTTCTCCAAGCGCCTGAGACTTGGAGTCCTCTGAGGAGCGATCGATGGGCAATATTATCGTCCTTCCTTGGACTACTAGGCTCATCTCAGAAGTCCACTGGGATGAAGCTCGAACCACGTCCAAAAGCGGGCTGAATATCCCTCACTGAGATTCTGGACCGAGAGTTCTCCTACGGAGGCCTTTCCGGTGGCGAAGCCATTGTGGAGTCGGCCTGGAATTGTGGCAGCGTCCGGCTTCCTGTCCTCGCCTTCGACCAGGATGGCAAGAAAGTATCAGGGTCCCTACAGCTCTCTGTCCGGCTTTTCGAACACCCTTCGGCTGAGGGGTTGGTCACGGACAGTGTTTTCCGCGTTCGGAAATGCCGGGGCGATGGACAAACCGCCCGACAAAGGTCAGAAACTGGACTATGCGGGGCGGAAAGTGTATGCTGCCTCCTCCCTCGGCCTTCGTCAGGCCAGTTCGGCCGTCTTGATGGCACATTTTTCCCATGCCCTATTGGGCTCCCTGGATGAGGTCGTCCCTCATCTTCCTGCGGACCTGCAGACCACAGTAAAGCAGGTGCGGGACCAGGGCAGGGCAGCAGCTAAGCAACAGCTCCAGACTGCGCTGGATTTTGGGGATTCTTGTGCCCGGTCAGTGGCGGCCGCAGTGGCTATGCGCCGGCGGGCGTGGCTGAGGATATCCACTTTCACCTCGGATACCCAGCACAAGCTTGCGGACGTTCCCTTCTTGGGAACGGACCTCTTCGGCCCTGGGGTGGAAGGCCACCTCCAGAGGATCGAAAAGTCCAATGCCACCTTGGACTCGGTCTCGTCCGCGCAGAGGGACAAGGGCCGTAAGCCCCAGCCTAAGCCCTTTTGTCCCTCTGCTCCCGCTGCGCGTCCGGCCCAACAACAGCGTCAGGGCCAGCAGGCTAGACCTTGGTATTCCAAGCCCAAGCCGTCAGCTTCCTCTAATAGGAAGCAAGGAGGAAAAGGCCCTTGTGGTCCCTCGGCCGGTCCTTCCTCCAAGCCTGCACAGTGACGGGCTGAGGGGTGTCGCCCCCATCCCCGTCACCTCGCCCCTGGTTCCCCCGTGGGGGGATGGCTCCGGCACTTCCTTTCCGCCTGGTCCGCTGTTACCACGGACAGGTGGGTTCTGGAGGTGGTGGGAAGAGGCCTGCCTCTGGAATTGAGCAGGCTCCTCCCTTCAGAGCCGTTGCCCCAAGGGGCTGGGGTCCCAGACTCTCTAGAGGCTCGTCGAGCCGACGACGCCCCTCCTCCTTCAGAAAGGGGTGATAAAAGAGATAGAGGACCCTCCATCAGAACCAGGGTTCGTGTCCAGGTACTTCCTGGTCCCGAAACGGACGGGGGGCTGGCGCCCCATTCTCGACCTACACGACCTGAACAAGTTCCTAAGGTCTCGAACCTTCAGAATGGTCACTCTGGCTCAGATAATACCATCTCTGGAACACGGCGTGTGGTTTTGTTCTCTGGACTTTCAGGATGCGTTCTTTCACGTCCCTATCCGTCCGTCTCATCAGAGATTTCTCCGCTTCAGGGCGGAGGGATCCCTTTTCGAGTTCCAGGCCATGCCCTTCGGCCTCTCTCCAGCTCCCAGGGTCTTCACCAAGTGCATGGCAGTGGTGACAGCATTCCTGCGGCGCCGGAGGGTCCGGGTGTACCCTTACCTGGACGATTGGCTGATAGCAGCCCCCTCCAGGTCGGAGGTGGAGCGGTCCAGGGATCTGGCCCTCCGGGTTTGCTCTCAACTTGGCCTCCTAGTCAACGAGGCCAAGTCGGAACTCGAGCCGAAGCAGGTGATATCTTTCATCGGGGCAGAGCTCGACTCTCTTCCCGACCAAACCAAGCTCGCGGACAGGGCCGAGGTTCTTGCCTCCTTTGCCCAATCATTTCTGGTTGGGCAATTACGCCCCTGCCGGGACTTCTCCGACTCCTGGGTCTCATGGCGGCCTGTACCAGCGTAGTCCGTTGAGCACGATGGCACATCGTCCCCTCCAGTGGGGACTGGCCAGCCAGTGGTCACAGGCGCTGCGATCCTTTGGACCAGCGTGTGTGGGCGACCAGGACATGTGGAGCAGCTCTCCAGTGGTGGACCGTTCCGTCCCATCTGCAGGAGGGTATCCCGTTTATCGCCCGAGCCGGCGGTCTCTCTAATGACCGGCCCTCTTTGATGGGTTGAGGTGCCCATCACAGAGAACACCGAGTGCACGGCCCTCCCTGGTCCCAGCGCGGAGTCGATGCCATATCAACCCTGCTGGAGCTCGTGCGGTCCGCTTAGCTCTCACCGCCTTGCTCCGTTTCTCCGGGGTCAAGTGGTCCGGGTCCAGGCGGACAACACCACGACCATGTACTATCTAAACGCCAGGGCGGGCTGCGCTCCATGCTCTTATGCAAGAAGCTCTCCGCATCTGGTCACTAGTCTGCGCAGCTGGAGGCGGATCTCCTGGCCATTCATGGCAGGGCCTCCAACACCCTGGCCGATGCCCTGAGCCGGATGAGGGCTGCATCGCAGCAGTGGTCTCTCCTGCCGAGATAGTACAAGACTTGTTCTCCGCTGGGGCACACCTCTGGTGGACCTGTTTGCCTCCAGGGAGCCCGCGAAGCTGAGGCTGTTTCATGCCCGCCCCCCTCAGCAGGGCTCGCTGCAGGGGGATGCCTTCTTGAGGCTGTGGACCCCGGGCCTCTTTTACGCCTTTCCCCCCATTCCCCTGATTCACAGGGTCCTGCTGAAAGCGAGGAGGGACAAGGCGCAGGTGATTCTGATAGCCCCAGACTGGTCTCGCCAGTTCTGGTACCCAGATCTCCTCAGTCTCAGCTCCAGGACTCCGAGGCAGCTTCCAGCTCGCCCGGACCTGCTCTCAATCAATCAGGGGAAGGTGTTCCATCCGGACCTTCAATCCCTGCACCTGACGGCCTGGTTCCTGGCGGCTAGGTTCCAGGCCTTGGGTCTTTCAGCCGAGGTCCTCAGCGTCGTTGAGGCGTCCCGAAAGTCGAGCCAGAAAATGCTATGCCTTCAAATGGAAGAGGTTCTCCATTTGGTGTCGGGATAAAGGTTGGACCCTTTCTCGTGTCCTATGGCAAGCATTTTGGACTATCTATGGTCCCTATCTAGTCAGAGGGCTTAGGTCGGCGACCCTTAAGGTGCACCTGGCAGCCATTTCTGCTTACGAGGCGGCGGGCAGTCCGGCGATCAGTGGCGCAGGAGAAAGTGGTCAGGCAAGCTTCTTTGAAGGCCTTGATCCATTTCCCCTCCAGTCGGGAACCCCCACCTCAGTAGGATTTACTGCTGGTACTGGCAAAGCTCATGGGCAAGCCATTCGAACCAATGCACAGGTGTGGTCTCACCCACCTGTCGTGGAAGACACCGCCTTCTTGGTGGCTATCCGTCCAGCCAGAAGGATGGGAGAACTCCAGGAGCTTAGCATCGGAGTCTCCTTACCTGGTCTTCCACAGGGACAAGGTGCCCTCACCCCAACCGAAATTCCTTCCAAGGTGGTGTCGGAGTTTCCCTTAATCAGGTGTTGACTCTGCCGGTGTTCTACCCCAGTCACACCTCGGAGGCCGAATATAGGCTCCATACTTTGGACCCTAGAGGCGCTCGCTTATTATAAGGGCCTTGCGGCTGAAGTCGAGGAGAGGTTCGCCCAGCTGTTTGTCACCCTCGCTGAAGCCGCGCACCTGGCAGACCTGCAGCCAAGCGGACGATAGGCAGATGGGTCACCTCCTGCGTAAATCGCTGCTATGAGTTGGCGGGCATGGAGCCTCCCAGAGGGATAAGAGCTCATTCTACCCGCCATACTGCTGCATCGGTGGCTGCTTCCAGGGACGTCCCTATCCAGGAAATCTGCAGGGCTGCTACCTGGAAGTCAGCACACACCTTCATTACCCATTACCACATCGACCTTGAGTCACGTCGGGATGCTGGTTTTGGGGCCTCGGTTCTCCAATCTCTGTTCCCCAAGTAAGTATATAGGGGGTGTGCGCTTTGCCTCCCTCCTCCCGGAGAACTGCTAGGAGTCTGCCAGATAGTGTGGATGAACAACATATCCATGTCCCTAGAAATACAGGTTACTCACCTGTAACAGGAGTTCTAGATGGTATATGTTCATCCTGAGCTCTCGACCTCCCGGCGTGCTGGCCTGAGCTTCAGCGGGCCAGATCTGGCTCATGGGTCGGAGCCGAGAGTTTTACCACCCGGGTGGGTGGGAGGAGCTAGCTGGAAGACCTTCCAGCAAGATTTAAAGCGGCAAGGAACCTGCCAGATAGTGTGGATGAACAACATATACCATTCCTAGAACTCCTGTTACAGGTGAGTAACCTGTATTTATGATCCTGCTGCTCCCCAGCAAGGGCAGCCTTTGGCCTGAAGGCCGTCTCTGGTCGTGGGACCGGAGGCCCTTCCCACGGCCACTGGATCATTCTACAAGGCCTCCTGTCCTAAGTTCTAATAGTTCGCCTCCTCCTCCTCCTCCTCCTCCTCCTCCTCCCCTTGGCATAATAACTGCTTGGGGATCTTCCCATGTGTTATGACCTGCTGCAAGAGATTGCCTCGAAGAAAATAGTACTGTTGCGTAAGAACTTACCATTAACAGTAGATCTTCAAAACACGTCTTTGCAACAGGTCATCCCAACCCTACCTTCCACTTGCTTTTACTTCAGTAGGGTTCCTTGCTCCTGTCCTTTCACGACTCCACGAGCTGCTGCCTTATTTCCCTCCTCGGTTCCCATTGGAGGCCTAAGAAATGATTTCTTATTCGCTCGCTAGGATGGAAAAGAACCGAGGAGTAGATGGGACCTCCCCCTTTTATATGTGTCATACAAGCACCATGTAGTAACGTTAGGGGGAGATCCCAGGGTCGACTGCTGAGAAGTCATCCAGAGGAAATGATGCCTGTGGCTGATATCCCATGTGTTATGACCTGCTGCAAGAGATACTCTTGAAGAGCTACTGTTACGGTAAGTTCTTATGCAACTGTACTGTCCTTTCTCACATCTGGTGACCCTACTAGTTAATTACACTTTGATTTCCAGTATCATAGGATCATAGAAATTTATTGGCAGAAAAAGACCCACTGGCCCATCGAGTCTGCCACTTCCCCCTTACTCATTACCTATGTCAGGAGACCTCCCCTTTCCCCAACTTGGCAATCCCTTATGTCTGTCCTATGCCCTCTTGAATCCCTCCACCATTTCTGCCTCTACCACTTCCTCCAGTAGTTTATTCCAGGCCTCCATCACCCACTCCGTGAAGTAGGCCCCCCTCACATGGCCCCTAGATTTTCCTCCCTCCAATCTTAGACTATGCCCTCTAGTTTTAATCCCCACCTTCCTCTTGAATAAGTTCCCTTCCCTTACCTTATTGTTCCCCTTCACATACTGAAATGTCCCCCCTCTCCCTTCTAGTCTCCAATGGGTACAGATCCAGTTCCCTCCACCTCTCCTCATATGACTTCCCCTGCATACCATGTACCATCTTGGTTGCACTTCTCTACACCCTCTCAGTCCCATCTATGTCCTTGCATAGGTGTGGTCTCCAGAACTGGACCCTGCACTCCAGGTGCGGCCTCACCTTGGCTTTATAAAGAGGCATCAGTACCTCCCTTCTTCTGCTTGTTTATGCCCCTCCCAATGCATGCCAAAATTATGTTTGCCTTTCCCACTGCTTTGCTGCATTGATGATCTACCTTAAGGTTGCTTGATCCTAAGATCCCCAGATCCCTCTCCTGCTCAGTTGGTTTAATTACCCCCCCCCCAAGTGTAAGCTGCTTGTGGGCTTGTACGTCCCATGTGCATCACTGCACTCATTTTGTAATTGAATTCCAGCTGCCAAGTTTCTGATCACCCTTCCAGAATCTTCTAGTCCTTCCTCCTGACCCCCCCCCCAGGGTGTCCACCCTATTGCAGATCTTCGTATCGTCTGCAAATGGGTACATCCTCCCTTCCAGCCCATCCGCTATATCACTGATATTAATATTAAAAAGGAGGGGTCCTAGTACCGACCCCTGGGGCACTCCACTCATCACCCCGTCTCTCTGGAATGTACCCCATTAATCATCACTCTCTGGCTTCTGTCTTTCAACCCGTTTTCAACCCACCTAGTTATTTTCTGTCCCACCCCTACGCTTTCCAACTTATTTACCAGTCTTCTGTGAGGGATGGAGTAGAAGGCCTTCCTGAAGTCTAGATAGGCCACATCCACCACCCCTCCCTGATCAGCCACCTTCATCACCCAGTCAAAGAACTCTGTTAGGTTCATCTGACATGACCTCCCAGTTGTAATGCCATGCTGCCTATTGTCCAGTAGTCCGTTGTCTGTCAGGTAGTTCATTCTTTCCTTTAATAGCACCTCTGTTACCTTCTTCACCACTGAGGTGAGGCTGACCAGGTGATAGTTTCCCGTCTCCTCCCTGCTGCCCCCCCTTATGCAGTGGCACCACATTTGGCTTCTTCCAGTCACTTGGCACACATCCTATATCTAGGGATAGGTTAAACAGTCTCGTCAGAGGTGCCACCAGCTTCTCCCTCAGTTCCCAGAGTACCCCAAGATGCAAGCAGTTTGGCCCCATTGCCTTGTCTACCTTCAACCTTCCTAGTTCTTCTTTTACCCTGTCCTCACTGAACAGGCTGAATCCACTCCGTTGCCGTCCCTCCCTTTTTCTTTAATTCAGGTCCCTTCTCACCATAAAAGCTAAGCAAAAGTAGCTATTCAGCCCCTTTGCCTTCTCAAAGTCTCCCTCCACCAGTGCTGCCCCCTTAATCTCACTGTCCCCTACCTTGCCTTCCTCTTTTCCCCAACATACCTACAAAAAGTTTTATCAACCCTTTTGGCATGCCTAGCAATTCTCTCTTCCGTATCCGCTTTTGCTCTCCTAATTTTTTATCTTGCCACCCTCAGCTTCTCTCCGTAAATCTCCCTGTCCTCCCTCCTCTGGGTCGTCTTCTTATGTTCTGAAAGCAATCCTTCTATCCCTAATTGCCCCCACCACCTCCCTGGTAAACCAGAGTGGCCTTCTTCTTCTTCTTTTGTTTTTTCCTACCCTCTTGATGCAGAGCTCCATGGCTTTCAGCGTCCCTCCCTTAATGTATTTCCATAATTCCTCCACGCCCCCTATTAGCTTCATACCTTCTATTTCCTCCCTGAAAATCCCCCTCATTCTTATAAAGTCTGCTCACCGGAAGTCCAGAACCTTCGTGTTGGTTCGATTTGGTTCCCTACCCGTTTTCATCCTGAAATTCACTGAATTGTGGTCGCTCGTACCAAGGCAGTCTCCCACCTACGCTTATTCCACACTATCACCGTTGGTGAGGACAATATCCAGTATGTTATCACCCACTTGTGCCCCTCTAACCAGCTGTTGCAGGAAAGCTCCAGGCGTGCTTCAGCACTCCCTGCTCCTGGCAATGTTGCCATGATATTACTCCAGTCCATGTCGGGAGGTTAAGGTCCCCAGTAGTAGGGTCTCCCTTGAGTGCCATTCGTTGTACTGCTTGTTACATCTGCCTTTCCCTTCCTCCCCTGTAGAGGCCTGTAAATCACACGAGTCTGTACACCCCAACCTTTTTTCAATCACGACCCAAGGACCTCACCTTCCCAGTACTTCCTGCCCCTCCGTCACCCTAATGTCTTCCTTGACGTACAGTGCCACCCCCTCTTTCTGCCATCCCTGTCCCTTCTGAAAAGCCTGTACCCCAGGACTTCTGCTTCCCAGGATTGGTGCTCTGACCATCAGGTCTGTTACAGCCACAATCTGTAGACCATCTTCCACCATAATGGCTTCCAGGTTCACCATTTTGTTCCCTAAACTTCTGGCATTTGTTGAAAGTCCTTTCCACCATAAACCCCCTTTGCCCTTGCTATCCCTTCCTGACCCATTTCTTAGGGTAGTCCTAGCTAGGTTATTTCCTGCTGCTCCCCCCTCCCCATTCAGTTTAAATGTAAACCCTGCCTTACGTAGCTATCTAATTTTTTCTTCAGGACCCTTGTGCCCTCCTTGCTTAAATGTAACCTGTCAGGAGCATAAAGTTCCTTGTGATCCCATGTCCTATCCCATTCCCCCACCAGTCCAAACCCCATTTCCTTACTCTGCTTCCTCAGTCACAAATTGAACTCCTCAACTTTCCCCTTTCATTCCATACTGGCTTTTGGTACTGGCAGGACTTCAGAAAATGACAGTTTCTAGGGACATGGATATGTTGTTCATCCACACTCATAGGCAGTATCCTTGCCGCTTTAAATCTTGCCGGAAGGTCTTCAAGCTTGCTCCTCCACCCACCGGTGGTATAACTCGCGCTCCGCCCCATGCGCCAGATCTTCCTTACCTTGGAAGCTCAGGTTCCCTCATAGCTTCGTTGCGACTAGTTCCTATTTCTCCGTTTGCGGATTTAAAATAATATTTTGCAAAAAGACTTTCATCTTCGATCCCTCGCGGCTGCGATGGACCATCGACTCCAGTTTAGGAGATGCCCATGCGGTCAGAAGATGTCTCAGACGGATCCACACTCCACGTGTGTCTACTTAGGCCTTGAGCACGACCCGGGCTTGCGACCTGTGCTCATCTTTCTCAGCCTCGTCACTCGAAGACCGTGCTGCCGATTGCAACTAGGCCGTCCGAGCATTTCCTCGGTGGGGTCAAGGAGGCCCGGTTGCGGCGGTGTCGCGGCGGGAGTTTCCGGCGGATCAGCTTCGGCGGATAGTACCCCCTCGAAGAAGGCCAGCGCGGAGCGTCGATCTTCCCTCGGCAGCAGCATTTATCGCTCTCTCTGGGTTCTTCCTCTACGGCTTCCTTTAAGGGCTTTGTCAGTCCTCTCTCACTAAAGGAAGGGCCTCCGTCTGCTGGACCTTTCTCGGGTCCAAAAGAGGGACAAGGAGTAAATCCCTCCGTCGAGCTCTTGGGAGCGGGAAAGGTCCCACTCTCCCGGGCCGTCGACAGTCGGCCGGACGACCGCTCGGCTGGACCACTGGCCTCACGGTATCCCGTCAGGTCAGTTGACCGAGACTCCCACTGATGAAGTCGAGAATTTTCTCGAACCCATTAGACGAGGCTGTCGCCTTTAGCCGAGATTCCCTCTCCCGTTCCCAGGAGGAGCGAGATCCGTGGGCTCGCCCTGTGCCTCCGGTTCCGGAGCCCTCGGATGGACCTTCGACGCGAAGAGTGCGGTTCTGGCGACACCTCCTCGCACCGACCCGGAAATTCCGGGACTCTCGGTCGGTCTCGGACCTCTTCGCGGTCCAGCGTTCCCACCGTCATGGGCGGTCTCGGATCTCGGCACCCATGATAAAGCGGCGGCTCGCCGCTTCAATCCTAGTCCTCCTCACCGGATGAGGAAGCGGCGTAAGTGCGTCGGCAGTGCGGAGCCATATGTTCAACAGCTCCTCCTGGCGAGGAATAAACCGACTCCGGCGCCTTCCCGGCCATTAGTGGCTGTCACCGAGCGGCCGACACTACCCATCGACTTGTCCGAGGAGCCTATACCAGGCGGTTGTTCGCCAAAACAAGCTACTCCCACCGATTCCGGTGGAACCTCCGCCTCCACAGCCACCAGTGGGGCTCCGACCAGATTCTCGGTCGGCTAAGGGTTTACCCCATCGGCTGTCAGTGCCTCTCACTCCCGACCGACCTCGGCAGGTGAAGGTGGCTCAGGCCAGAGCAGCTCTTCGAGGACTCTTCCGAGTCCGAAGATGATTCCTCCTTCTTCTCCAAGCGACTGGACTTGGAGTCTTCAGGAGGTCAGCCAATGGACGATAGCCCGTCGTCCTTCCTAGGACTGCTTCGGCTCATCTCGGAGTCTACCGGGATGGAGCTCGAACCCGTTTCCAAACGGGCCAGGTATCCCCTCACGGAGATTCTGGACCGAGGGGATTCTCCGACGGAGGCCTTTCCGGTGGCCGAGGCCATAGTGGGTCCAGCACTGGAACTTTGGCAGCGCCCTGCTTCCTGCCCTGCGCCTTCGGCCAGGATGGCCAGGAAGTATGCGGTCCCTACCGGTTCCTTGTCCGGTTTTTCGGAACACCCCTCTGCTGAGGGGTTGGTTACCGACAGCGTTTTCCGGCGCGCCGGCAACGCCAGGGATGTGGACAAACCTCCTGACAAGGGTCCAAGAATTGGACTATGTCGGGCGAAAGTCTACGCTCGTCTCTCTCGGCATGGGTATCAGGCCAGTTCGGCCGTCCTCATGGCACATTTTTCTCATGCCCTGTTGGGCTCCCCAGATGAGGTCATCCCTCATCTTCCGCCGATCTGCAGACTACGGTTAAGCAGAGTGCGGGACCAGGAGCAGGGCAGTGGCCAAACAGCAGCTCAGACTGCTTTGGATGTGAGGACTCATGTGCCAGATCGGTGGCGGCACGGTAGCTATGCGTCGGCGAGGCTTGGCTGAGGATATCCACCTTACTTCGGATACCTCCAGCACAAGTTGGCGGATGTTCCCTTTGGGGACTGACCTCTTGACCCTGGGGTGGAAGGTCACCTGCAGAGGATCGAGAACAATGCCACCTTGGACTCGGTCTCTTCCGCTCAGAAGGACAAGGCCGCCAAACCACAGCCTAAGCCCTTTCGCCCTCCTGTGCCCCTAGTGCGCGCCCGACCAGCAACGCCAGGGCCAGCAGGCTCGACCTTGGCATCCCAAACCCAAGCCGCCGGCTCTCTAACAGGAGGCAGGGAGGAAAGGGCCCAGGAGGCCTCGGCCGGGTCCTCCTCCAAAGCCTGCCCAGTGACGGGCTGGGGGTGTCGCCCCATCCCGTCTGCCACCCTGGGTCCCAGTAGAGGGCCAGCTCAGCCTCCGTTCCGCCTGGTCGCTGTTACCCGCGAGGACGGGTGGGTCTGAAGTGGTGGGAAGAGCCTGCCTCTGGAATTCGAGCAGGCACCACCCTTCAGGCCTCGCCCCTCGAGAGCTTGGAGATCCCCAGCCTCACTGGCTGCGTCGAGCCGACATCCTCTCCTCCTCCAGAAGGAGGTGGTAAGAAGGTGGTGGACCCTCACTAGACCCAGGGTTTGTGTCCAGGTACTTCCTGGTTCCGAAAGCAGACGGGGCTGGCGCCCATTCTCGACCTACCGGCCTAAACAAGTTCCTAAGGTCTCGAACCTTCAGGATGGTCACTCTGGCTCAGATTATACCATCCTTGGAACGGCAGGCTGTGGTTCTGCTCTCTGGACTTGCAGGACGCGTTTTCCGTCCCCTATCCGTCCGTCTCACCAGAGATTCCTTCGCTTCAGCGGAAGGATCTCTTCGATTCCAAGCCATGCCCTTCGGCTTGTCTCCAGCTCCCAAGGTCTTCACCAAATGCATGGCAGTGGTGACAGCATTCCCTCTTGACGCCCGAGGTCCGGGTGTACCCCTTACCTGGACGACTGGCTGATAGCAACTCCCTCCAGGAAAGGCGGAGTGGTCCAGAGATCTGGCCCTCCAGGTCTGCTCTCAACTGGGCCTCCTTATCACTGAGGCAAGTGAAACTCGAGGCGAGCAGGTGATTTTTATTCATCGGGCGCAGCTCCGACTCTCCCGAGCCAGGCGGCTCCCGGCGGACAGGGCGAGGTTCTTTCCTCCTTGCCCGATCATTTCTGGTTGGGCAATTGCGCCTGCCGGGACTTCCTCGCCTCCTGGGTCTCATGGCGGCCTGTACCAGCGTGGTCCGTTGGGCCCGCTGGAACATCGTCCCTTCAGTGAGGACTGGCCAGCCAGTGGTACTAACGCTGCGATCCCTTGGACCAGCTTGTATCGGTGACACAGGGATGGGAATGCTCTCCAGTGGTGGACCGTTCCAGATCATTTGCAGGAGGGCATCCCGTTCGTCCGCCCGAGGCAAGCGGTCTCTCTGTCGACCGATGCCTCTCTGATGGGTTGGGGTGCCCATCTGAGAACACCGGGCTCATGGCCTCTGGTCCCCAGGAGTCCGATGCCACATCAACCTGCTGGAGCTCGAGGCGGTCCGCCTAGCTCTCACCGCCTTTGCTCCGTTCCTCCGGGGTCAAGTGGTCCGAGTCCAGACGGACAATGCCACACGACCATGTACTATCTAAACGCCAGGCGGGGCCGCGCTCCATGCTTCTATGCAAGGGCTCTCCGCATTTGGTCACTTTCGTCGCGGCCTGGGGCGGATCTCCTAGCCATTCACGTGGCAGGGCCTCCAACACCCTGGCGATGCCCTGGGCGGATGGGGGCTGCATCCCACAGGTGGTCTCTCCTGCCGAGAGTAGTACAGCATCTGTTCTCCTTTGGGCACACCTCAGGTGGACCTGTTTGCCTCCATGGAGTAGCGGCTGAGTCTGTTCCATGCCACCCCCTCAGCAGGGGCTCGCTGCAGGGGATGCTGTACCACGAGGCAATGGACCCCGGGCCTCTTACGCATGCTTTCCCCATTTCCTTGATCCACAAGTGCTTCTCAGCGAGGAGGGACAAAGGCCAGGTGATTCTGATAGCCCCAGACTGGCCTCGCCAGTTTGGTACCCAGATCTCCTCAGTCTCAAGCTCCAGGACTCATGGCAGCTTCCAGCTCGCCCGGACCTGCTCTCAGTCAATCAGGGGAAGGTGTTCCATCTGGACCTTCAATCCTGCACCTGAGCCCTGGTTCCTGAGCCGGCTAGAGTTCCAGGCCTTGGGTCTTTCCAGCGAGGTCCTCAATGTAGTTGAGGCGTCCCGTAAGAGTCGACCAGAAAATGCTATGCCTTCAAATGGAAAAGGTTTTCCATTTGGTGTGTCAGAACAGGCTTGGACCCTCCTCCTGTTCCTTGGCAGCATCTTGGACTAGTTATGGTCCCTTTCTAGTCAAGGGCTTAGAGTCCGGCGACCCTAAGGGTGCCTGGCAGCCATCTCTGCTTGCAGGCGCGGGCGGGGAAGCAGTGATGCGCAGGAGGAAGGTGGTCTGGGCGCTTTTCAAAGCCTTGATCACATTCCCTCCAGTCGGGAACCCCACCTCCGTGGGATCTACTGCTGGTACTGGCAAAGCTCATGGGCAAGCCTATTCGAACCTATGCACAGGTGTGCTCTCTCTCACCTGTCGTGGAGAGGCCGCCTTCTTGGTGGCTATCACGTCAGCCAGAAGGATGGGAGAGCTCCAGGCGCTTCCATAGTCTCCTTACCTGGTCTTCCACGGGACAAGGTTGTCCTGCCCCCACCCAAATTCCTTCGAAGGTGGTGTCGAGTTTCACCTTAACCGGTGTTGACTCTGCGGTGTTCTACCCCAATCACACCTCGGAGGCCGAATATAGGCTCCATACTCTGATCCTAGAAGGCGCCGCTTATTATAAGAGCGCACGGCTGAAATTCGGGAGAGGTTCGCCAGCTTGTCACCCACGCTGAGCCACATCTGGCAGACCTGCAGCCAAGCGACGATAAGCAGGTGGTAACCTCCTGCATAGATCTCTGCTATAAGTTAGCGGGCATGGAGCCTCCCAGAGGATAAGCTCATTCTACCCGCCATACTGCTGCCATGGTGGTGGCTGCTTCCAGGAGCGCCCCTATCCAGAAATCTGCAGGGCTGCTACCTGAAGTCAGCAAACACCTTCATTACCCACTACCACATCGACCTTGAGTCACGCCCGGGATGCTGGTTTTGGGGCCTCGGTTCTCCAGTCTCTTTCCCAAGTAAGTATGGGGGTGTCGTCTTGCCTCCCTCCTCCCGGAGAACTGCTAGGAGTCTGCCAATGATGTGGATGAACAACATATCCATGTCCCTAGAAATACAGGTTACTCACCTGTAACAGGAGTTCTAGGAATGGTAGAGATGGTTCATCCACACGACTCCACCGACCTCCCGGCCACGCGACAACCCGAGTCAGGCCAGATCTGGCGCCATGGGGCGGAGCCGAGAGTTATACCACCCGGTGGTGTGGGAGGAGCAAGCTTGAAGACCTTCCGGCAAGATTTAAAGCGGCAAGGATACTGCCTATGAGTGTGGATGAACAACATATACCATTCCTAGAACTCCTGTTACAGGTGAGTAACCTGTATTTTTTACCCTGCATCTGACAGACCCTAACCAGCTCCCTGAATCTAGCTTTTACCTTCATCACACTGCTGTCCGCTAAATCATTTGTGCCCAGATGCACCATGATGTGGGTGACCCCCTCATGTTTCCTGCCCAAGGTGTGTATTAAGCGTGAGGCCTTGAGCGCCGTCATACCCAGCATGCACTCAGCCCTAATAGCTCCATTCCCCCACCACCACCACCCATCCCTGAATTTATACCTTTAATTATGGAGTCTCCCAAAATAAGGACTTTACTGTCCTTAGTCCCTTTGCATTCCAGGGATACTCTACTTAGTTGCTTCAGTCTATGGTGCCCTGCATTTCTCCATGATTCTTTCCTTCTCCCCGATAGCCCCTCCTTGTCCACTGCCCCTGTAGGCACCTCTGTCCATCCCATTTGATGACTTCCCTTGCCTTTCCGTCCTGCTTATCTGCATCCCCCATCCATAACCTCTGCTGGGTTCCCTATTCCCAATGCCCCCTTGCTGTTCCTTTCCAGCTCCTCCCCCATTCCTGTTTCTCTCTTGATTGGCCCCTTCCTCCTCTTGCTGTCCTGAATCTCTCAACTTCCTTAAGGGTGTTTACCTATTTCTCAGGCTAACCCCACCCCCATTGCCATATGCGCTACCCACTGTTGCATTGCTCCTCCCCTTCTTTTTCTCCTCTGTCCTGTTCTTCTTTCTTGGTTCTTACCTCTCCATGCTCCTCCTTGCCCTCTCCTCCACCTGCCATCCTCCTTTAATTCTCAAATAACTCTGACCGTTCCCTGCACTGGAAATTGACCCTTATATCCCCTGTTTACTGGATGCTCCTCTCTTGACCTGCTGCTAGCCCCTCAACTGCCTCTCCTGCCCATACTCCCCATATACCAACTTTCCATCTCTCTCCTCAGTCTGATAATTTATGTCTGTAATTCTGACAGTCTGTTACATATTGGGAAAACCCCATTCTCCAGAGCATCTCCATGTGAATTGCAGCACCACATCCATTACATCCCACTGTTCTTCTTGATCCGGTCTCACCCCCGAGACCTCTGCCATGCCTCTCCATCCACCTGTGCAACCAGTCACCTATTTGACCCCTACCCCCCTTCCCACTCACCCCATATCTCCCCTCAAACGTGTATTAGCCAGTCTGAACAGTACCCGAACTTCAAAGAAAACACTTATTTTACTACAGTGTGTCTGTGTCGGACTGCCTGACTGTCCAAGATAATGACTAATATTTCCAGTGTAGTTAATAATCACATTATCATAGATATTTCACAACTGTAGCACTGTGGCATAATAATCCCCTCAAACTGAGTGTATTCTCACTAGTTATCAATATTACCATTACAGTTCCCAGTTCAAAAAAGTAATGTACATAGGAATAGTACATGATATGTACAGTGTAGGAGTGTAATGTACATACTGTAGGGTCCCATTTTCAGAAGGTTAGCGCATCGCCAAACATGTTAGCGATGTGCTAATTGAGTGTTATATGATTGGATGAGGCATTGGCCATGTTCAGTGACCCCAGGTGTGTGTTACTAAGCAGGTGGCGTGTACGCTCAGAATATACTGCTGTATCCATGCAAATGAATGATCCTGCTTGCATACAGGGTGCAGTAGTATATTCAGAGGTTTTGAAAATGCAAAAAGGCAGCTGTTGTAGCACTGTTTAATGTTTTTAAAACCCTACTATTATCAGATCGCTCAGTAGTTTATTTTCTTTATTTATTATACCTTTTCCCTCCTCCCCGTCTCTCCAGGCCCGCACCTTCGGGAGCCCCATTGGAGTCTGCTACTGTTACAGCCACCTACCCGAGCCATCCCGGTATCCCCCATGGAGCTGCGGTTCTATCCTCTGGGCCAGGACGAGGTGGGGCATGTATACCCTGAACACTTATAGGCTTGTCGGGATCCAGGACTGGTCAGGCAGGTGGGACCCATGAGGGATCTGCTCCGGGGCTCCGTCTGCTCGGAGCCCGGAGAGTGTTTTTCCTATTTTCTGCTGGGTGTCATGATTGCCGTGACATCTGAGCACATAGCACTGATGTCCGCGACGTCCTCCCACTACTCCTTCCTCAGTGCTTGCTGTGCCTGATACCTCCACCTGGGGCCAGTCAAGCGCGAGATGCTGTCCCCTCTCTCCCTGGAGAAGATGAGCTGTCCCTGGGGCGCTCAAGCCTCCCGGCCCGGCCCTGCAGCGGCTGGGCTGCGTTCCCAAACCCAGGTCGCTCTAGCGTCGCGTGACAGAAAATCCAACCGCTGCACCCACGGGCCAGCCCAGATCACTCAGTAGTGTATGATGACTGCTCCCCCCACCACCACCACCACAGCTGAGCTGCAGGTAGTGGATTGACAACAAGAGTTGTCAGTCCCTGCTAGAGTCCCCCCTCCGCTGACTGATCTGTCAGGTAAAATAAGTAATTCCCTTCTAGCCTAGTGCCACCTCTCCCCCAGAATTGCCATACTGTGCTGTGAGATGTACTATACACCATTCCCTGGTAGTTCTCCTCCATGGAACGAGCTGCTGATGTTTACCTGGCTCATGGGCAAGCTATTTGAGCCTATGGACAAATGTAATTTATCATGTTTTTGGTCACCATCATCCTAGACAGGTGAGTGAACTCTAGGTGCTGTCTGTAGAGTCACCGTATGTGGGTTTTCCTCAAGGACAAGGTTGCCTTATGCCCCCATGCGAAATTCCTGCCCAAGGTTGTTCCTGTATTCCCAGTGAACCAGACTTGGATGGCTTCCTATGTCCTTTATGAAGAGTTCACTACTGCATAAGACTCCTCCTGCACTATCCTTACCTCGTCCCTAGCGAGGTCATTAGTCCCTAAGTGGACAATGACATTCATCTGTCCCTCCTGTCCTGCTGCTGTAGCGATCCTCAGGATCCATTTTCCATTCCTCCTAGCAGTGACACTGAGCAGGCACTTAACCTCCCCCCCCCGACCTACCCCCAAATCTATCCCTCTCACAGTGGAGTCCCCCACCTAGAGTTGCTTCCTCATCCTATGGGGTCCTCTGCCACTCTCCTGGGGACTCCGTTACAAAGGTTCCCCACATCCTCCTTAGTCACTACTACGGGTGCCTCTCTGGGACAATCCCGCTCTGCCCGGATGGTGTAGGAATTGTGTAGTTGTACTGTAGGGGGATGTGCCTTAGCCTCACCACCCTCACACTTCCCAAGCCCACCATAGTCCAGTTGCTCCTCCTCCTTGGCACCCTTTGTGGCAGCGGTGGCGGACTTGATGGTCCCTGGGTGGGGAAGGAGGCCCCCTGAGTCCTGGCCAGCTTGGCCTGGAGTCTAGCAACCTCCTCCCTCAGTGCAGAGAGATGCGAGGAGATGGGGCAGCACTGAAGTCTCCAGAAAGTTTCCCTTAAAACTGCCTCCCTACAGCCATTGCACTGCACCACTTCCAGCATATCTAACTATTACCCTGCCTGTATTTGTTTTTGTCTACTTGCTTAAATCAAACCCTTAGATACTAGAACTCTGGACTGGTTGTTTCACCTATTCTGAACTCATTGCCTGGCCCTAACTTATTTTAGACCTTTTATTACCCCTACCCTAAATAGAACAGATATACATAAATGAGAAGGTTGCTGTGTCATACAAAGTAGCTTACAATACACAGAATGAGCTTAGCTGCAATACATTTAGAATTGCATGCACAAATGAAATGGCAAGCACACCCTTTCACACCCACGTAGCAGTATCACTTATTAGTTATTATTGTTAATATCACTTATTACTATTTAGCCTGAATATCAATTTATGGTAACGTGGACATGAATGGAAATTAACAGAAGGTAGGCTCAGGAGAGATGTGAGGAGGTACTACTTTACGGAAAGGGTGTTGGAGCCTTGGAACAGTCTGCCGGCTGAAGTAGTGGGTGCGAAAACAGTCCAGGGATTCAGACAGGGCTGGGACATAATGAAGGGAGCAGTGGTTACCAGGGGCAGCAGGACCAAAGAGGAGAATAGAGAGAGGATGGAAGGGTTAGTACCCTGGAGGCACAGCAGGTTCCAGGGATTATAGGGGAACTTGGGCAGACTGGATGAACCTTTGGTCTTTCTCTGCTGTCATGGTCTCGGTTTCTGTGTTTCTATCAAGGCACCCTACAAAGGGTTATGCTGCAGTTACCTTATATTGCTGGCTAGTGAATATTTAGTATACCTTGAGCCAGCTTGAACAACACCAACCCTTCCTCAGTCTTCCCACTGCAGCTTCCCCCTCCTCCCTTCTGTTCCCTTCCCTTCCCACAACAGTATTTTAAATATTTAAGCACGCATATTAAATATATCTTTTTAGTATTCTGCAAAGCTTGTGACTTAGATTAAATTGTCAAGTGATGTGTGGCAGTAGTAAATAAGCAGACAGTAATGAATAATAGAACCACAAAAATAATTAGGGTACACTGGAGTGGAGAGGAGCAGAAGACCAGTAGATGGCAGACTACTGGCTGACTCTGGCAGACACAAGGCAGACAGTCATCCTTAGTGGGTACGGTCCTTAGTGGATATGGTTCTTAGTGGGTATGGTCTTTTGCGCGGACGGGCCACTTGTGGGACTGTTAGTAAAATACCGAATGCTGGTAACTGGTTGGTTATATGGAAGAGCAGGGGTTGCCTTGCTGCTGACAGGTCCGCCCCACTATTGACGCTCTCACAGGTGGGGGCAACTGATGTCTTGTCCTTCGGAAAAGATGTTAGTCCAGCAGGCTCCCAAACAATGAAAGTCCACAGCTCAGTCCACAAGAATGGAAGTCCAGTTGACTTCCTAGCCCTAAACAGAGCACACAACTGAATGGTGATTCTGTCTGTAACATCATTTTGGAGCCTCACAATTACCTGGAGGTACTGGATGTCTTAGGCATGCTTGCTTGTGCATCTGACAACGCTGTGGAGCACAACAGTAGTGCTCTTACGGTCACGTTAGATTCCTTAGCACCTTACTGTATCTATATCCATCCCTTGACATCCTGTCACAGCTCTCCCTGGTATTGTGATGTGCTGTGCAGGTTGAAGAAAAAAGGATAGAAGTGACAGTGCTCTTGGCAGAAATCCTGGTCAGTGGAAGACAGATTGGCGTTGAAGACTTAGTATGGCATCAACAGGCAGTTGGCCTGAAAATTAGCCACTCGGACTGAGCCGCCAGACGCTAGGACCACACGGAAAACTTAGCTAGCAGTATCTAGCAGGAGACCACCCACCTGGCGTCACGTTACCGACATCGGCCTGGCGCTATATAGTGGGCGGTCCCACACCCGCCCTTCAGTTCTTTCCCGCCATTGACCTATGCATGTCGGACCTCACTAAACGTTGCTGCTGTCAACTGCCATTTTCGATAAGTATACATTTTCAAGTTTTTTTTATTTTCTTTAAAAATCTCTGTAATTTGTCATTGGATTGCATGTCTTCTCTAACTCCTTCTGAATTGCATAAGAACAAGTGTGCCTGTGGCAAGTAGATTCCAGAGAAGGACGGCCATACCTCGTGTCTCCTGTGTCTGGGGCCTGACCACGACACCAAGGACTGTGAAGCCTGCCAGAAGTTCAACCAGGCCACATGGAAACACCATCGGCAAGCCTTGGAAGCCCATGTTCTCAAGCAAAAACTGACTTCCATGGAGAAGGAGCTAGAGCAGGTGCGAAGCTCTTCCTGATCCCGAGGAGGATCTTCTGGCTCCCACAAGCAGAAGAAGAAGAAGGACAAGGAGAATCACCGGGACCCAGATCAGTCTCCCTGTAGGCTGCGGCTCCCTTTGGGGACCACAGCCGATAAGCAGTCTTCCTCCAGCAAGAATACTGCTTCTCTGACCAACCCTGTTTCCTCCTCTTTGGGACAGCCCTTGGTTCCCTTGCCTACGCTGCTTACGGTGCAGGCGGGGACCTCCGGGGATTCGGAGGCTTCCACCACTCTTAGGCCCTTCAAATCCTCTGGGTCTGTGCCAAGTGGTTCGGCTGGTAAGTCAGACGCCAGTTCTCTTTTTATATTTATCTTACTTTTTGGCCCCTCCGCCGTCCGTCAGAGCTCCGCCCTGATCACGGTGGCCCTGAGACTTCCATCGTCTAATGAACCCCTTGCTCCCCTGGTCACTCCTGGCTTACCCCCCAGGAGGTGGGGTACGGCACCGTGGCAGGAACTGGTACCATGGAACTGTATCTGGTTGGGGGAGCCCTCGGCCAGGTAGCTGATTGAAGCACGGGGGCAGGGCATCATGGAGACGTCTGGCAGAGAGGGATTTTGTCCCTATAGGCTGGGGTGGAGACCTGCAATGATGCCTGCATCTGTCCCACCCCAGTGCCCCTTGACTATGCGTCAGTGCTAGGGTGATACACCCAGCTTCCGCTAAGTGTCACACCCACAACAAGTGCGGGAACCCCCACCCCTGGAAGGAGAGCAGTCTAGGGGCTCAATTCTTCTCCTCCCGGCCCAGCCTCTGACGACTCTGGCTGGTTTCGAACCGGATCGCCCGCAGCCGGAAATCAAACCGCTCGACGCCAGCAGGCCAGCCCGTTGGACGCCAGTTCTACCGACAACTGTACAGCCTTGGCGCTCACGTGGGACTCCACTTTGGGGGCCGGCGTCAGTCCTCCAGATCAGCGCCCACTGCCGCTTTGGCTGCAGCCATCCCGGGAGGAATTCCCCTCTTGGGACACTCCTTCAATCAATCAGTTAATCAAAATCTTTATTTATCTAGGCTAACACCATTGAGCATAGCTCATTTACAAGATGGACCTGGTTAGAACAGGAACGAAGGATATACAATTTATAAACAGTCAGCAACACAATATTCGAGTAATACTTTACAGTAACAGTGACACAATAGGAGAACCGTTGGAGAACAGCGGTTCAGTTCCTTCATAATGTAGGAATGTGTCTACAACAATAGCTGGGTGAACTATATGAGGACAACAGCTAGATAATATATTACATGCATTGCCTTGTGAAACTAGACAGTATGTTCACAGTCAGTGTGATCAAAGTAGAAAGGGGGGATGTGGAAGGTAGAGGGAAGGGGGAGTACAGGCAGGAGGTGTTGATAGGTACCGAGGGGGAGAGGTAAGAGCCACAGAAGGGACACAAAACGGGAGCAACGGAAAGCACAAATAGATAACAGACAGGGGCGGTAATATACAAGTAGAAATGTGAAGGAGAGGGCTGCTAGGCCAGGCATGGTGAATAAGACAGGCACCATCAAGATGCGCCGCAGTTGCAGGGGCTATCTAGGATCGAGGGAAACAGTTGCAAGATTCCTTAACTGAATGGGCATATAATGTCTTGAACGTGGATAGACTGACCCAAGTACTCCGCTTCAGTGTTTTTTGTAGTATATTCCATAGAGATGGCAGTGCATAACTTATGGCCATTCTTCCAAAGCGTGTTTTAAGCTTAGGTACCTTTAAAGAAATAATGGAGTAGCTTCTCAGTGCATAATTTCCTAACTTGCATAGCGGAAAAGAATCAGAGATATATCAGGGAAGTTTTTTGATAATAGCTCTGAATGTCCAGAGTGCAACATTTCTGTTTCTCCTATACTGAAGGGAGGACCATCCCATGGCGGCGTAAAGGGCACAATGGTGAGTGGAAAAAGACAGGCCGGTAATAAATCTCAGAGCCCTGTGATACAATATATTCAATTTAGCAAGATAAGAGGCAGGGCAGTGACTATAAAGAAAGTCAGCATAGTCAACCAAGGAGAGAAACGTCGTTTGTACCAGCTGCAGCTTGGCAGCTCTAGTAAGGAAGTTATTAATCCTGAAAGAGTCCAAGCCTCTGCCTCAGTTTTTTTTTTAGCAGATCCTCGATATGGTCTGTAAAGGAGTCTATGGTCGAGCTTCACTCCCAAATACTTGAATTTATTGACAAATTCTAGGTTTTCTCCCAGGATTGTGGTGATCTGTGGAATAGAGCCAGCACTGGGCGGGTTTGCTGCATGAAGAAGGGGTGAAAACAGCATCGCTTTTTTTTTTTTTTTTAAGCATTTAGTAGAAGCTTTTTATTTAGAAGTTGGCTCTGGAGTAGATGGAATTCAGCTTGTAGGTCTCCACAGGCAGCTTCCAGCGGCGGGCGATGTAGGTAAAGTACCGTGTCATCTGCAAACAGATGAATATTGGCCTTGGTTATGTTGACGTTAGTGTTGTTTATGTAAATTGCAAACAGTAGGGGACCAAGGATCGATCCCTGGGGCACCCCTCTTTGTAGGGGTTTAAGGGGAGAAAGTTCACCTTCTGCCTTAACCTGCTGCCACTGACCAGAGAGGTAGTCATCAAACCAATGCAAGAATAGCGGGTCCAGGCCTGTTGCCCTCAGGGAGGAGGGGAGCAGGCCATGGTCAACAGTGTCGAAAGCCTTTCTTAGGTCTAAGAACACTGCACAGACGTAGTTTCTATTCTACAGGTCTCGCTGCCAGTCGTTGGTCACTTTAGCTAGGGCTGTAATGGTGCTATGCTTTGCTCTGAAGCCAGATTGCATTGGGTTTAGTAGGGTCATAGTTTCTACGTAGGTTCTCAACTGTTTGCTTACAATTGTTTACAACAATTTAGACAGTATAGGAAGTAGAGAAATCGGCCTGTAATTAAGATCACAGGGGTCCCCTTATTTAAATGGGGATAACATGGGCTGTTTTCCATAAGGGTGGGAGGATCCCCTGAGACAGTGAGAGATTGAATAGATGGGTGATTGGCACAGCTAAAACGTGGTAGGCAATCTTTAGAAAGTATAGGTCAAGGGAGTAGGCACCAGCGCTTTTCTTGATATCCAACTATAATAGAAGTTCTTCAGCCTCTTTCAACGAAGCAGGCTGGAGGGAGGAGAAGACTGAGTTGGTAAGAAGAGGTTCAGTATTTTGTGTACCAAGCTGGGAACGTAAGGAACATGCAGGAGAGTTGTCAGATGCTAGCCCTGCAGTAGCAAAGTGGTTGTTAAATGCATCCAAGATATCCATTTTGTCACAGATGGTGGCACTACCAGAGGTGATCTTTGCAGGCAGAGAGTTTCCCGGTACATGGCCCATGTCCTTAATAGATTTCCAGAATTTAGATAAGCTGTTGGTGGCAGAGTCCAGTTCCGAGCGGTAAAAAGAGGTCTTAGCTTCTCTTATCATCTTAGTACATGTATTCCAAGCTCTCCTAAAGTGACACCAGTCCATAGGGGCCTTTATTTTTCGCACTTTTTTTCCAAAGCTTGTCCCTGTCCAGCAGTGCTGCCTTGAGTTCTGAGGAGCACCAACGACAGGCTCTACTCCTCACCCTAACTTTTACAAGAGGGGTGTACTTATTTAAGGCCCCAGACACAATTTCAGAAAAGATATCATATGCCATGTTGACCGAGTTAGCTAGATAAAAGTCCTGCCAGCGCAGTGAGTATTTTAGCTCATCAAAGTAGGCAGATTGATCAAAGTTACATCTAGAACGCTTAGAGAAGAATCTTGATGAGAATAGTGGATTCTGGACTGATCTTACACCGGCAATGACACAGTGGTCGCTAACATCAGAGAAGAAGGTTCCAGCATGGGAGAATATGTGATTTGCTTACTAAAATGATGTCAAGCAGTGTTCTATTAGCAGGGTTCTTCTTATTAGTGCGCATAGGCTCGCTAATAAGTTGCATCAACCCATGGGCATCACAGAACTCTTTAAGTGGTGCGGAGGCCTTGGACATCCAATCAAAGTTAAGGTCCCCAAGAATAACTGTTTCAAGGGAGCCATGCCCCATAATAGTAGTTAGATGGGTGAGGATTTGAGAGCGAGCAGACAGAGGTCTATAGCGACCTATGACACAAAGCGCAGTAGAGGAGGATAATCTCAACCTTTAGTGACAGGCATTTGAATTGGTTTGCAACAGATAATGAGTCTAGGCATGAAACAGAGTACTTGTCCTTGACATAGTTGGCCACTCCTCCACCCCTAGTGTGCCTGTCGGCTCTGAACAATGAATAGTTTGGGATGTTAATTTCCCTGTCGGGAGTAGCAGGTCTGAGCCACGATTCAGAAACCACTAGAAGATCCGGTACGGTATGATTGACACAAGCCTGGATCAGGATAAACTTCTTTAACAGGCTGCATGCATTTACATGCATAAAGCGCATTCCTTTGAGCTTTGCTAGGTCCGATGGAGATGTAAGGACTTAGGGTGGGCCAGGATTAAGTTCAGTGTCTCCTGAGCACAACAGAAAGAACAATAAGAGCTTCCTTAGCGCAGCAATAGTCAATATGTAATCCCTTGCCCATGTTCGTCTACGTGCATTATCAGGCCGAGTATACAAGGCCCCGTGTTTAGATCTGTGCTGTCTTAGGGGCTGCAGATCCTAAGACCCTAGCTGTAAGATGTAAGAAGAAGTAAGTGCTGGGTAGAGTAAAAGACATGCCTTGCAAGGGCAATTTGGCCCAAGTCCCACCACCTAAAAATAGGTTGAGTAAGAGGCTGCAGGTGAGGGAGCTTAAGGGCACAAAGATAGTTATAAGATGAGTTGTGGTGCACATGACAGCCCACTGGAAGGTTATATTCCCCCCGCATAGAAGATTGTGAAAGCTGGTATACTGTATAAGGCACAAGGGAGAAAAGGAATAGATAGTCGAGCTAATAAGTCCCCCCACGTGGTGAGGTCTTGGAGAGAGCAGAGATGGTAGTTGTCACTGGTTCTTGTAGCCAATTAATTGATTTAGCATCCTAAACCACTCCCTGAGTATACGCAAGTCTGTAGATGTAGAATACCCTCAACAGCTGCCCATTCCCAAGACCGCAGGGACTCCTTCCTAGGCTAGCAGATCAGAGCAGGGACTCCTTCCTAAGCTAGAAGATCAGAGATAACAGCATGTTTAGGCAGATCCTAAGTCTCAGCGATGAGGAGGGAAGCTACGGAAAATGATCGTGATGGTGACAGAAGGGTGGGCATGGGTATAAGGTGGGGTGGGCGATAAGCGTATTCAATAAGTGGCGAGAGGTGGGGATGGGAGGTGGGCGTAAAAATACGGCTTTGCCGTACCTTAGCGAGAGTGTCTTGGCTTGTGGTCTCGGATGGCGATTATGGAAGCGCCATCTGCCCGGTGGCTAAGTCTCCCTCGGCAGATGAGTTGGGAGCCCCGGGAGTTCTCAGCTGGGGAGAGAGGAGACAGGAGAGATTAAATACTGTCCGGAGACAAAGGCACAAACCAGCAGGAGAGAAAATTAACAAAACAAAAGGGCCCATTTCACTTGGTGCCCAGGAGTCTGGGGTCCAGGCAACAGAATCAGGAGAGGGCTGTAAACACTTTTTAACTTGCTCTGCTTTAGCAAAATAAGGCTAACAGAAGTTACCAAGCAGTAAACATGAAAACAGCAGTAAAACTTGCAATTGCAGTCCTTTTCAGAAGTTTTTTTTTTTACAGAAAGCAAAGGAGAAGCGGACAGTGGACCAATTGGAACAGGGCCAAAAAAGGCGCTCACATTCCGATTGGCTAGTGGCTTTTGCCGTACCTTAGTGAGGGGAGAGTCTGGGCTTGTGGTCTCAGGCGGCAGCTATGGAAGTGCCATCCACCCGGTGGCCGAGTCTCCCTCGGCAGATGAGAAGGGAGCCATGGGGGTTCTTGGTTTAGCGAGGAGAGTGTCCGGGCTTGTATTCTCGGACGGTGGGTATGGAAGTGCCGTCTGCTCAGTGACCAAGTCTGCAGATGAGCTGGGAGCCCTGGGGGTTCTTGGGTTAGCGAGGAGAGTGTCTGGGCTTGTGGTCTCAGGCAGCGGCTATGGAAGCGCCATCCATCCGGTGGCCGAGTCTCCCTCGGCAGATGAGCTGGGAGCACTGGCGGTTCTTGGCTTAGTGAGGAGAGTGTCTGGGCTTGTGGTCTCGGGTGGCGGCTATGGAAGCGCCGGTGGCCGAGTCTCCCTTGGCAGATGAGCTGGGAGCCCTGGGTGTTCTCGGCTTAGCAAGGAGAGTGTCCGGGCTTGTGGTTTCGTGCGGCGACTATGGAAGCGCTGTCCGCCCGGTAGCCGAGTCTCTCTCAGCAGATGAGCTGGGAGCCCTGGGGTTTCTCGGCATAGCGAGGAGAGTGTCTGGGCTTGTGGTCTCAGGCGGCGGCTATGGAAGCGCCATCCGCCTGGTGTCTGAGTCTCCTTTGGCAGATGAGCTGGGAGCCTTGGGGGGTTCTTGGCTTAGCGAGGAGATTGTCTAGGCTTGTGGTCCCGGGCGGAGGCTATGGAAGCGCCGTCCGCCCCGTGGCAGAGTCTCCCTCGGCAGATGATCTGGGAGCCCTGGGCATTATCCTTTGTTTCCTCCAGTGGGTCCTTCTACCACATGGAGCCAGAGGAACTGCCACCCGCTGACCTGATCGATCGGCCAATGCTGGCCGGCCCTACAATGGATATCCCCGGCGACATTCTGATCAATGTTTCTCCATCTGGGCTACCTCCCCAGCCCCAGAACCTGGATGCGCACGTCATCACAGGAAGGCCGATGCCAGAACCCCTCATGGATCCGTCGTTGCCTCCCCCAACGGGACCACAGCCGGCTCCCCCGCAGCCGACTCCTCCATAGCCTGGGCCCTCTGATTATCCCTTTGGGGCCTCTGCTAGGTCCTTCGGCCCTGCCGTTGGACCCTTCGCCAGGCTACCTGATGCCAGGTTACCCTATGCCAGGGTACTCGATGCCTGTCCGTTGTCGGGGTACCCCACCCCGGGGTACCCAATGCCAGAGTATCCAGCACCAGGTTATCAGCACTGGGGTTCCCAATGCCCGGGTACCCGACACTGAGTTACTCACCGGCCTTCCAGTTTCCTCCTCCTGTTCCTTCTCAGTCGCAGGTGGATTACGATGCCCTTTTTCAGGCTTGGTGGAACAGGGCCATGGTTCAGCTTGTGTCCGAACTGTACCAGTGTCAGCCGGTCGCAGCCCATCTGACTCCTACTCCTCTCTCCCTCCCTCTCTCTCCCTCTCTCTCTCCCCTGTTGAAATTCGACCCTCCACTTCTGGCCACACATTAGGTGTTTTAGCAGTGGGGGACAGGTGGAGTGGGGCAACCGAATCCCAGAAGGAGGTTCCCCGCCATAGATCTCTGTCTCCGGACAGGAGCCCTTCTTTGGACTCTGAGTCTGATTCTTTCTCCTCAGCCTCGGGCTATGAATCTCCTCTGTTGGAGGACTCTAAACCCAAGGAGACCCCTAAGTGCCCCCACGGAGAACCCTTCCTTTATGGAAATCCTCCGAAAAATCCAAAAGGCCAACAGAAGGAAGACCGAGGACCAAGATCATTAATGTAGGTGATTGGGGTAGCACCTTGACTTACCAGAGCTGACTCTGCTCCTCATTCCCCCGAGGATGGGGCCACATGATGGTTTAGCCAGTACTATTTGGCAGAAACCATCATCTGTTGGAGCTATCGCTAAGAAGGCAGACAGATTATACCATGTCCCGGAGGGAAAAGACCACCTCTGCACCCACCCTAAAGCTTATTCGATGGTCATTAATGTGGCTCACAACCGCTCTACTAAGCCTCAGCATATGAATACCTCCCCTCCAGATAAGGAGTCGAGGCAACTGCACCAGTTTGGATGTAAGGTCTACTCGTCCTCCACTTTAAGCACTGAGGGCTCTGAATTACGTAACCCACATGGTATGCTACCAGAAGGCTATCCTGGGCCAGCTCAGATCTGAGTTCGAGGCCTTGCCAGATTCTGAGGCCAAGACCAAGATCGAGCAGGCTGTTAGGACTGCGGAGATTACCTGGCGTCATACTTTGTAAGCGACTTACGACACCGTTGATGCTTCTGCTTGGAGCACTGTGACAATTGTCTGTTTACGCAGACACTCCTGGCTGCGGGTGTCCGGATTCACCCAGGATGTTCAAGCCTTCATCCTGGACACTCCCTTTCGAGGCGTAGTTCACTTTGGAGGGGACATCAAGGATATGCTGACTAAATTGCAAAGAGAGTGGGAAAGCCCTAAGCTCTGTGCAATCACTGTACCGTACCAATACCAAGCACTGGCAGCCTTTTCGTTGACAGCAAAGGTGTCAGGCAAGACAACAGCTGGCCAAGTGTCTGGGAAAACGCCAGGCTCCCTCAGCTGCCCCCACCCCCCCAGCCAAGTCTGAGAGGGCTTCTGGGGTGGCACTTCCCCACCCTCCCTCCGCCTCTTGACTTGAGGATCACCCCTCCACCAGTAGTTCTGGAAGAGCTGGTAAGGGGGCAGATTTGCCAGTCACCTACCTGGATGGGGGGTGATCAAGACAGACTTGTGGGTCCTTCAGCTCATAGCTCAAGGCCACATACTGGAATTTGTAGAGAAACCTCCAGAAAATCCTCCAGGTTATTCTCATTACCTGAATGGTCACATCCCACTCATCAGAAAGGAAGTCGAGGCTCTACTGGAAAAGTCAGCCATGGAACCTGTTCCTAAGGGCCATGCAGGAAAGGGGGTATTACTCCCACTTCTTCCTGGTGCCCAAAAAGACAGGAGACGGTCAGCCAGTACTGGAACTCGACATGCTCAATCTGTACGTAGAGTACAAGAGAGTCTGCATGCTGTCTCTCCCATGTCTGCTGCAACTGCTTCAACAGGGATGCTGGCTCTGTGCTCTGGATATGGATACCTATCTTCCAGGCCCTCCGCCGCTTCCTCAGGTTTTCCTTCCAAGGGGAGCATTTTCAGTTCAAAACCCCCACTTTGGCCTTTCCTTGGCACCCAAGGTGTTTACCAAGTGCCTAGCAGTGGTGGCAGCGGCTTTGTGGTGCCATGGTCATTATGTGTTCCCGTACCTCGCTGACTGGTTCCCGTCGGCTCCATCAAGGGGCAGCCTGGAAGCCTCTCTGTCAGTGACCCTGGCTCTGTTCCACCAAGTGGGACTTATGGGGACCTTCCCCAAGTTTCACCTAACACCCTCTCAGTGCCTCCAATTCATTGGGGCGGTGCTGGACACAGCCCAGGGTCAAGCCTTTTTCCCCTTGAACAGGTGGAAACACTGCAGAAGCAGGCCAGGCAGGTGGCTTCCTGCTGCTGGTCTACGGCCAGGTCTGTCTTATGTCTCCTAGGCCTTATGGCAGTGGCTATTACCACTGCTCCTCTAGCCAGACTCCACATGCGTGTCATGCAGGGGACGCTTCGAGTGCAGTGGGACCAGAGGTCGGATGACCTGGACCACAGGGTCCTGGTTTCCAACCCCATGTGCCAGAATCTCCTCTGGTGGCAGGATCTAAACAATCTCTCCCGGAGGGTTCCCCTTTCAGCCTCCCCCTCTGGTCCGGACCATGAAAACAGATGCATCTAGTCAGGGCTGGGGTGCTCACTTGGAGAATCAAAGGACCCAGGGATCCTGGTTTCAGCGGGAGCTCTCCCTGCACATCAGCGTGCTGGAGATGCATGCGGTGTTGTATGCCCTTCAGGCTTTTCTGCCCTTTTTCCTTCCAGGTTCACTGCTAGTCCAGTCAGACAATGTGTGTGGTCTGGTACCTGAACAAGCAAGGAGGCAAGTAGTCATGCTTCCTATGCAGGGAGGTGATGCGTGTTTGGAATTGGGCAGTTCAGCACCACCTTCAACTCATGGCAGTGCATGTCCCGGGCATCCAGAACGTCCTAGTGGACACTGTCAGCTGCACTCAGGCAAGGGCACACAGGCGGGAACTGAGGCAGTCAGTAGCCAAAGACATCTTCGACCTTTTGGGTTGCCCAGATCTCAATCTGTTCGTCTCCCCACACAACGCAAAACTATGCAGTTTTTGCTTGCTTTTTCCTGGGCCTGGTGTTTTCTGGTGAGATGCATTGTCTCTTTGCTGGACAGGAAGGTTCTTGTTCACCTTCCCTCCCTTCCTGCTGCTGCAGAGGGTGCTGCTCAAACTGCAGGTGGAAGGGGCTCACATGATTCCGATAGCCCATGTTGTCATCACCAGATTTGGTTCCCTGTGCTCCACCTGTTGGCGGTGGAGCCTACGGTTCTTCTACCCCTCTGCCACGACCTCCTGACCCAGGAGCAGGGCACCTTGGATCACCCGGGTCTCGGGTCTGTTCACCTTCACGCATGGTGTCTTCTGACATAGCAACCTCGCACTTTGATGTATTGTCTAGAGTCGCTCAGGTTCTTGAGGAGGCCAGAAAGCCATCCACAAGGACCACGTACGTTATGAAGTGTAAGAGATTATCTATCTGGGCAACCTGTAAGGGTTGGGACCCCTTTTTGTGCCCTATCCCTCAGGTTATGGAGTATCTCTTGCATCTCTCTGACCTAGGACTCTGCTATTCTTCACTGAAGATCCAAATGCCTGCCATCCTCTGGTAGATGGCAAGACCTTGGTGTTGTCGAGGCACAGGTCAGGAAGCATAGGGAAAACCCAGGAGCAGTTGTAAAAATCACCAGAACTTTATTTATTGTAGCAGTAACATAATATAAACCTGTTCAGAATAACTATGTACAGAAGCAAAAATAAAATCTTTCTTGTAAAAAAAAAAAAATCTCTCTTGCAGCTCAGTTTAGCTGTTTTTATACTTTTTTTTTCAACCCCCATCCTTTGCAAGCATCCTGTTCTTTGTAAATTTCAGGAGCTGCTAGAACATTGAGAACTTCCTGAGGTCCCCACAGCAGCTGCAAAAGGCTTAGGCATTTGAACCCAAGTAACCGCTAGCTTTTTACAGTTATCTCAAATTATATATACATTTAAACAGTAACACCATATTTTCTAAACAAAAGTGATCCCATTATCAGATTCATTTCCATATATTGATTTGCACATTTTCTTATATTACCAGATCTAGATATGCAAGGGAGGAAAAACAGAAAGCAAGAGAAAAGAGACAGTGAGAGGCAAAGGATTGCGAGACTGTTCGGGTAGATCAGGTCCGAAGTTTCACAGGAAAATTTGGCTGCTCAACCAGACAGAGGAGAGAGAGAAAAAAGGAAAGAATATAGATCATTGCATTTACACGCTTTCTCCAACAAAAGGGACAGGGTTCTATTCTACCCTGTCACACTTGGCTTAGCTGTAGGTTACTCGCACTTTCCTGAAGGGAATCCTCCACATGAAACCCCTGATCAGGAATCCCGTTCCTTCGTGGGATCTGAACTTCATATTTGAGAAACTCACTTTGCCTCCCTTTGAACTGGCTGTGAGTTGCAACCTGCACTATCTGTCCTGGAAAGCTCTGTTTTTTACTTGCTATTACTTCTGCTTGAAGGATTTCTGAGCTTCAGGCCCTTATGTCTAAGGAGCCTATTTGATTTTTCAGAGACCGTGTGGCTCTGTGTACAAATTCTAAGTTTTTACCAAAGGTGGTTTCTGAGTTTACCTTGAATCAGACCATACACTTGCCGGTGTATTACCCTGCACATTCTAATCAAGGGGAGGCTATTGTGCGCAGAATTTTACGTTATTACATGATTCGGACAAAGTCAGTTCGCAAAATGGATACGCTTTTTGTTTCCTTTGCCCCCAAAAGAGAGGGTGCAGCAGTTTCAAAACAATGTTTATCCAAATGGTTGGCAAACTGCATTCTGTTTTGTTATCAGAAGTATAACAGACCACTTCTGGGGGAAGTTAAAGGGCATTCAACCAGAGGCATGGCTGCATCTACTGCTAGTTTCAGAAATGTCTCTGCCACAGACATCTGTGTGGCAGCTGTGACACTTGAACAGCTGGTTCTGATTAACCTATGCTTTTTGTAATATAAAAATGTGTTATTGAATGTCTCTCATGAGAGATGCTGACAGTCTGTGGAATGACACCCCCCCACACACACACGTTTTAGCTGATAGGTGTTACCTGGAAGGCCAAGAGATAATTACAGGCTAGAAGAGACTTAAAATTTAGGATCTCCTTTATATGTGACTAATTGCTGCTTGCTAGATGCCAAGATAGATCATAAACTTTTATAACGTTAAGAGGAAACACAGTAAAATTCACATGGTCATACAAAGCATGTTGCACCTCCGTGAGATCTGGCAGAGAGACATAACAAGTCCCTTTGATGTCCTGGAAAGGGGAAGCTGATCATAAGATCAAAGAAAGTCATATGAGAAAATGAGTTGTGCTGAGATCGCAGAATTTGCCTTTGATAAGACATCCTGTTTTGCATAGATATATATATTTTTTTATATTATGACAGGGAGGAGCTAGGTGACCTCACGCAACGAGATTGGCAAAGCCAGTTTTTAAACAGTGTTCTGTTTTCCATTTACACAAATGTTTGGACTCTGAAAAAGCAATATCAGGCACTATTAGATGAATATACCTTAGAAGAGACAATTCTGAGAGTACTGTGGCAGGAGATTTAGTCTGTACTTTTAAACCTGTTTTGTTTAAGTGATTTGTATATTTTGTGATATATGGTTCTGTATTTACATTTTACATTTTCTTTATCTATTTTGAAGTAAACCTCTACTTTAGAGACTACTTGAGGTGCCTTTGAATTTCTTTTTCTTGACAAGGGAAGCATACATGGTTAAAGCTGACACTGCACAAAACTTACTGGTTTTACAAAACTGGGAAAAGGTAAGAATTTATTCTCAGGTCTTTAATAGAGTTTTAAGGGTTCATTTTGTATGCCTGGTTAGGTGCCCATAGGCAAAAGATATCTGCCCCCCCCGAAGAGCAGAATTATCTGAGCCTGTACATTGGGTATGCTAAGAAGAGGTTCACAGTTTGAATCCCTCCAAGACTTGAGACCAAAGGTTGATTCGAACCCACAAAACAGACAGGAGGTTTACCCTGTTTCTGTTAACTGTTCACAAGACTGCGCTCTGAGGTTGGCACTTTGGGAGTGGAGGGCTGACCTGCTGAGTGGGTTTGTGACAGCAGCCACTTGGAGCTCTGTCCACACCTTCACTAAAAATTACAGATTGGGCATTGCCTCTAGGTGCAGGGCTGGCTTTGGACTCGCCAGTCTTACTTCGAGAGGGCTCTTGCAGTAGGTACTACCAGTAGGACTAAGCCAGCAGATGTTAGGACCCCATGGAAAATCTTCTAGCTAGCAGTTCCCCGGCATCAGCTGACCAACATCAGCAGACGTCAGATAAAAGGGGTGGTCCCTTGCCCGCCCTACAGTTCTTTCCCACCGTTGGCTCCAACACAGTCGCCTCATGGAAGATCAGCGCTTCTAGCAGTCGCATTGGATGAGTATTTCTCGTTTTTTTCCTAAAAAATATTGTTTCCCTTTCTTCACAAGTTATCCGACATCAGATGTGCATGTCATCACCTACACCTTCCAAGTCACATAAAAACAAGTGCGATTCTTGCTGGTCTCAACTGCCGTACAAGGACGGTCATTCTCTGTGCTTTTTTTGCCTGGGCTTGGACCACCCTGTGGAAGAGTGTGAACACTGCCGCAAATTCAACTCCGCTACCCGGAAAAGAAGGCAGCAGGCCCTGGAAGCCCACATTTTGAAACAAAAAATGGCCTCTATGGAAAAAGAGTTAAAGAAGCTGAGACAGACGTCAGATTCTCCCGAGGGTCACCATCAGAAGCGGAAGGACAAAGAGAAGTACAGGGACTGGGACGCTCCTTCCACAGCCCCGCAGACTCCGGCTGAGGTCATGGTCTTCACAGTCACTTCCCCTACGTGGGACTCCACTCTGACGGCTGCCTTGGTGGTGTTCAGGCACGCGTCAGCCCCCCCATTGGACTCACGTGCGGGTCTAACGGGAGCCTCTGGGGCAAAGGAGACTGCCACCTCTGCCCTGATTAACCTCATACAGCCCAGCGGTGAGGGTGAGTCCATTAAATCGGGCTCCAGCTCTGCCGTTTCCTGCCTGGACATGGTTGGTAAGTCGCATGTCGGGCCTGACGTGTGCCCAGCCAGCGTTCCCCCGTCAGGTCCTGACACCTCACCCAACGTTCAGGGTTCGCCGCAGGGGCCTTCCAGGCCACTGCCATCAGAGGCTTCACCGTCCCCTCCTCCTGTGGGGGAGGAGACAAGATTCTGGGGTCTCCTCCACCATCTGAGGTTCCTACTCTGACCCGGAGCCTCCGACACCAGATCCAGTGCCGGCTGATCCGATGCCGCCTTCCGGAAATCTGATGCCCAGTGATTGGCCTTTGGGCCCTATGCACGGGCTGTCAGGAGCAGCAGGTCCAAACCCCCCTTCCAGGCTGTCCTTCCTGACCCTTCTGCCCCTCTGTCAGGGTCTCCGGCGGGGCCGGCGCGGCTTCTGATGCCAAGCTACCCAACACCGTATTTTCTGACTTCCAGGGTACCCGACGCCGCACTACCTGACACCGGCTTATCCCGGCCCGGGTTTTCTGCTGTCAGGTTTTGGTTACCCGTGCCATACTTACCTGGGTTACCTTCCGCCGTCCCCTCAGGTGGAGCTCAAGGAGGTTTTGTCCACCTGGTGGGCTGAAGCCAGGTCCCAGCTGACGTCGGAATTGGATCAATGTCATCCGAAGCCCGCTCTGACGCCGGACCAGGGACGTCTTCCCCAAGGGCTCACCTCGACGGACCTAGTTCCTACTCTGGTCCCTCTTGTAGGTCGGCCCCTAGGGAGTATATCCACCCTTCTGATCTTTCCAGGCGGGTGGATCTCCTGCTTCCTCATGGGGATACCTCCAGCTCCTCAGACTCTTTGGATTCTGACGACGAGTATCCTTTGGGACCTGATGAGCTGCATACCCTGGAGGCTTCCAAACCGAAGGGCTCTCCAGAGTCTCCTCCGCAGGATCCTTCCTTTTTAGAGTTGCTGCAGCAGAACCAGGCAACCAACGGCTGAAAATCAGTCGACCAGGATGTGCAACGTCAGAGGCTGGCAGAGCATCTAGACCTGGCTGAGGCTCCCCTCACTCTTACCCCCCCCCCCCCATGGCTGGAGCCTCACAAGGATCTAGTGTCTACAATCTAGAAGCAACCTTCCTCCTTAGCTACTTTGGCACGTAAGGCAGACAGACTGTACCAATCCCCAGAAGGCAAGGACTTTTTAAGTTTTCAGCCCAAGGCTGATTTGGTGGTAATCAGTTCTGCCTATGACAGGACTGTTAACCCCAAGCATCTCAACTCTGTCCCTCTGGACAAGGAGTGTAAGACTATGGCTCAGTATGGTAGGAGGATTTTTTCTTCCTCCACCCTGGCGATGCGAGCCCTTAATTATGTGGGCCACATGGGGGACTACCAAAAAATCTATCTTGGGACTGCTCTCCTTCAAAATAGATTATGTCCCAGACTCCTCCATCAAGAAGGATCTGGATGAGTTGGTTCGTTCTGCCAGATCCACATGCTGCCACATGCTGTGCACCACCTGTGATGCGGTGGATTTGGCGGGACGTACCTCTGCCTTTGCTATTGGCCTTCGCAGGCACTCTTGGCTTCAGCTCTCAGGCTTGGCTCTTGAAGTCCGGTCAGACATTATGGACGCCCCCTTTAGTGAGTTGGTGCTATTTGGCGGGGATACAAAAGACATGATCACCGACTTTAAGGCTAAAAATTCTGTCTAATTTAAATAAAGATGACACGTTGAGAGAGGAGAGTAGGAAATTGATTGGTGAAGGAAAGAGAAAAGACGATAGTAATGATGATGATTTAATAGGAAATAAGGAATGGAGCGAAGTCTCATATGTAAAAAAGAAACAGAAAGGGAGAAGCCCTTTAAAAAGAGTACCTGAAGATATCTCAAGGATGGCTAGTGCCCCCAGTACCACAGATATTGAAGAGCCCAGAGATAATTATGGAGAACAAAATGGAAGGGGGGGGTTACTTATAATTTAACTATAGCAAATAGTTATGGAGTGTTGCAAAATCTTCAGGATGAGCAAAGTAAGAACATGGTTGGGGGAGAAGATATGGCCCCTTAGGTAACCAATTTAAATAAAGGCCCTTGTCAGGTAGTGGTAATTGGGGATTCCATTATCAAATATACCGACCAATACACATGCAAGAAAGATGAAACAAATAATATGGTTTGTAGCTTCTCCGGGGCAGGAGTGTCAGACTTATACGACATGGCTGATAATATTTTTGCTGGAGCGGGTGAAAATCCATTAGCAGTGTTAAGTTCATCTTCTCAGAAGAAGCCAGAAGGTGAAGGAAGGAAACATATTCAATTCAGTGCTTCAGAGTAACTGGTAACTGGTATTTTTCTTTTAAACTTAGATTGTAGGCTTGTAGTGACACTATACTTTCTTTCTGTGTTGTCTGTACTTATAATTGTTTTTGGGCTGTTGAAAATTTAAAAAATAGTGGTGGTGTAATTCTGTGCTGTCTTTAATTGCTGCAAATTTTCGCCCCCCCTTCCCCAACTCTTAATTATATACTCTGATAAATCTGATTGACAGAGCTAAACACAGGGTATAGTAAGAGGTGTGAAGTAGGAGGGGCATAAGGAAGAAGACCACCCTCAACACGACAAGTTTTTGACTCATTTATTTATTTATTGGTTTCTTTTTCCTTAAAAATATATATCTGAGGATCAGTTACAGGATTTTTAGTACTGTAAATAAATAAAGAGAACTAAGAGAGCTTCTGTAGCAGATAAGTAGTGGAATTGCAGTATAATGTGGGGAGTGGTGCAATGCAGTGGCTGTGGGGCAGCCATATTCAGGCAGACCTTCTGGACACTGAGGTGCTGCCCTATCTGCATGCATCTCTCGGGACTGCGGGATGAGGTAGCCAGACTCAGAGCGGAAGTAAACTGGGTCAGGAGTACCATCACCCCTGTTCAGGAACCACCCAGTCCAATGCAGCTGCCTCAAAGGATGCCGAGAACGAGGAGCACTTGGATGACAGTGGGCTCAGGGAGGGTTAGAGCAGTCAGGCAGAGGCACATCCCAGATCCTATTCCTCTCAAGAACTCATATGCCACACTGGCAAATGAGGACAACCAAATAGAGGTACCCAGGAAGTGGAAGGAAAGGATGTGGAGGTTAGGCAAGGAGGTGACCTCAGTGGGGAAAGCAGTGGACCCCAGAGGAGGAGGCGAAGTCCTGGTGGTGGACTCCATCATAGAGGATCCAGCTAGGAACACAGGAGGGGAGGACAGGGAGGTGAGGTGCCTACCAGGTGCCACGGCATGGAGGATGGAAGAAAGATACTGGGGATCACTGGGAAGGCAAGACAGGAGGGTGAGCTGGATGTCATTATCCACCTAGGTACTAATGACTTGGCAAATGGGGAGCCAAAGGAAGTTCAGGAAGAGTTTAGGAAACTGGGGAGGGGTCTCAAGCAAGTAGCTACTTCTGTCACTTTCTCAGAAGTACTACCTGTGAGAGGCAAGGGAGAGCATAGGAGTGCATGCACCAGGAACTTTAACTCATGGTTGAAGAACTGGTGCTGTGAGGAAAGGTTTGGATTCATTGGTGACTGGGGACCCATCTGGAGGGATGGAGGTTTGTTCAAGCCTGACGGCCTGCATCCATCCTGGAGGGGAATCCAAGCACTCAATGATAAGTTTAAATGCTACATTGACAAGCATTTAAACTACAAAGGGGTGGCAGGCCAGCAAGGATGATACCTACTTGCTCACCCCCACAGCTAGTAATGGAACCAGTGAACCAGAGGAGTGGCTATCTCTGCAAAGCAGTGTGCAAAAGATGGAGATTAGTGTCCAAAAGGTGGATAAGCAGAAAAGGGGCAAAATTCAGCAGAAGGGCAGACAGCAAGGAGAACCAGGGATAAATGACAACCAAGGAAGGGGCTGGAGTAGAACAGTGAAGCAGTCTAGGGAGGTCAAATCATGGAAAGCCATGTGTGCAAATGCCAGGAGCCTTAGCAACAAGATGGAAGATCTGGAGACTGTCATGGTACAGTCAGACTGGACATTGTGGCCATCACTGAAACCTGGTGTAATGATAACCATGACTGGGAGATGGCCATACCTGGCTACAACATATTCAGAAGAGACAGAGCAGGCAGGAAGGGAGGAGGGTGGCACTGTATGTGAAAAATGACATAAGGGCCACACAGATCCAGGAGGAACAAAATGGGAGAGATACTGTGGGTTAAGCTGGAAAGGAAAATGGGGCCAGCCATCCGCACAGGTGTGGTCTATAGACCACCAGCCCAGGAGGAAGAAACAGATAGGGAGCTGATGCTAGCCATCCAAAGGATGGCAGACAACGGTGAGGTAGTACTGGTTGGAGACTTCAATATACCAGATGTGGACTGGAGCATCCCAGCAGCAGCATCAACTAGAGCAGATTTATCCTGGACTCCTTCAGGTGCCTTCCTCAAGCAACTGGTCATGGAACCAACTCGGCAGAAGGCAATACTGGACCTTGTGCTCACAAACAGGGACAGTGTGATGGGGGTAACAGTGGAGGAGCACCTGGGTAACAGTGACCACCAGTCATTGTGGTTTGAAATCACAGAAAGAGCAGAACCAAACCACACAAAAACACGTATCCTGGATTTTAGGGGGGCAGACTTTGGGAAAATGGGGAGATGCTTGAAAGAGGCATTAAGGGGAATGGGACAGGAATCAGGGATTGAGGAACAGTGGGCAGTATTTAAAATGGGGATTATAAGAACAACAGAATTATGCATTAAGCAGGTTAGCAAGAGGAAAAGAAAGAGGAGACCATTATGGTTTCCAAAGAGGTAGCAAAGAAAGTGAAAGCCAAAAAGATTGCATTCAGGCAATACAAAAGACACAGGCAGAAGGGGATAGGGAGAAGTACCAGGAGAAACAAAGGGAGGCAGGGAAGTCAGTAAGGAAGCCAAAGCTCAGACAGAAGAACACATTGCAAAATCAGTGGTTAAAGGGACAAAACCTTTACAGGTACATAAGGAAAAGAAGGACAAAGGGAGGATAGTGAGACTGAAGAGGAGGATGGGAGCCGTGTGGAGGATGACAACAGTAAAGCTGACATATTGAACAGGTATTTCTGCTCAGTCTTTACTAAGGAAGAGGGGGTAATGGGTCTGAAGGGAGTACAAGGGTGAGAATGGTGCAGAAATGGACACAAGTCCCTTTACACGAGAAAGGGTCCTGAAGAAACTGGAAGTAATAAGAGCTGATAAAGCAATGGGGCCAGATGGGGTGCACCCAGGGTCCTTAAGAACTAAGAGGTGGTGGCTGAACCTCTGGCTATCCTGTTCAGCCAATCACTGGAAACAGGGGAGGTACCCAAAGACTGGAGGACAGCAGATGTAGTCCCCTTATACAAAAGTGGGAACAAAGAGGAAGCAGGGAACTACAGACCAGTCAGCCTCACCTCGGTAGTGGGAAAGATCACGGAAGCACTACTGAAGGAGAGATTGGTGGAACATCTGGTTGTCAATGGACTACAGGACCCAAGGCAGCATGGTTTCACCAGGGGGAGGTCATGTCAGACCAACCTCATTGAATTTTTTGACTGGGTGACTAGGGAGGTGGATCAGGGGAGGGCAGGGACATGGCCTATCTGGACTTCAGCAAGGCCTTTGACACTGTGCCACATAGAAGACTATTACACAAACTGGGGAATATGGGTGTGGGCAGGACAGTAGTGTGGTGGTAGGTAACTGGCTGGGTGGCAGGACACAGAGGGTGGTGGTAAATGGCTGTCACTCCACAGAGGAAGAGTGACCAGTGGGGTACCACAGGGATCAGTGCTGGGACGGTCCTATTCAACATCTTCATCAGTGACATTGCACAGGATCTAGAAGGCAGAATTTCACTGTTTGCTGATGACACAAAGCTCTGTAACAGAGTAGACACACCAGAGGGTGTAGACAGAATGAGAAGGACCTGCAGAAACTTGAAGAATGGTCAAGGGTTTGGCAGTTGAAATTCAATGCAAAGAAGTGCAAGATAATGCATATGGGGCACAAAAACCCTGGCACAATATATCAGTTGGGAGGTGAGGATATAGCATGCACCAAGCAGGAAAGGGATCTTGGGGTTGTCATCTCTGATGACCTCAAGGTAGGGAAACTGTGACAAGGCATCAGGTAAAGCAAATAGGATGCTGGGATGTATAGGCAGGGGCATCACCAGCAGGAAAAGGGAGGTCATAATTCCGCTATACAAGACACTAGTGAGGCCCCACCTGGAGTACAGTGTACAGTTCTGGAGACCATACCTACGTAAGGACATAGACAGGGTAGAGAAGGTTCAGAGGAGGGCAAAAGATGGTGCATGGGTTGCATCACAAGTCCTATGAAGACAGGTTGAAGGAACTGAACATGTACTCCCTGGAGGAGAGGGATATGATAGAGACATACAAGTATCTTACAGGGAGGAACAGGGTGCAGGAAAACACTATTTTTAAGCGAAAAAGATGTTTCAGGACTAGAGGGCATGGGATGAAGTTGGAGGAGGACGATTCAGAGGAAACATGAGAAAGAATTTCTTCACAGAACGGGTGGTGGACAAGTGGAACACCCTGCCAGAGGAAGTGGTGGGGGCTGAAACAATCACGGGATTTAAGAATGCATGGGATAGACATAAAGGAATTCTAGAGGTCAGGGGTAAGGGGAAATAGACTTCTAGGAAAACAAACTGAACTTACAAGCTCAAATGGGCAGACTAGGTGGGCCATAGGCCCTTATCTGCCGACACTGTCTATGTATCTGTGTATGTACAGTGGTGTGAAAAAGTATTTGCCCCCTTCCTGATTTTCTCTATTATTGCATATTTGTCACACTGGATGTTTTCAGATCTTTAGACAAAATGTAACATTAGATAAAGGGAACCTGAGTGAACAAATAACACTTGGTTTTTTTTTTTATTTCACTTATTTAATGAAAAAAAGTTAACCAACACCAATTGGCACTCATGTGAAAAGTAATTGCCCCTTACACTTAATAACTGGTTACACCACATTTAGCTGCAATAACTGCAACCAAACACTTCCTATAATTCAATATCAGTCTTTCACATTGCTGTGGAGGAATTTTAACCCACTCTTCCTCACAGAACTGTTTTATTTCAGTAACATTTGGTAGGTTTTCGAGCATGAACTGCTCGTTTCAAGTCCTTCACAGCATCTCTATTGGGTTTAAGTCTGGACTTTGACTAGCCACTCCAAAACTTTAATTTTACTTCTTTTTCGTCATTCTGATGTGGACTTGCTTTTGTGTTTTGGATCATTGTCTTGCTGCATGACCCAACTACGCTTCAAGCTTCAGCTGACGGAAGGATGACTGGACATTCTCCTTAAGAATTTTCGGTACAGAGCAGAATTCATGGTTCCTTTAATTATGGCAAGTCATCCAGGTCCTTAGGAGCAAGCATCCCCACACCATCACACTACCACCACCATGTTTGACTGTTGGTATGGTGTTCTTACTGTGGAATGCTGTGTTTGCTTTACGCAAGACAGTATGGATCCATGTTGTCCAAAAAGTTCCACTTTGACTCATCTGTCCATAAACATTTTCCCAAAAAGGCTTGTGGATCATCCAGGTGCTTCTTGGCAAATGAGAGCGAGCATTTATGTTCTTCTTGTTAGCAGTGGTTTCCGCCTTGCTACTCTCACATGAAACCCATTTGCCCAGTCTCTTTCTGATTGTGGAGTCATGAACACTGACCTTAGCTGAGGCAAGAAGCCTGCAGTTCTTTGGATGTTGTTTTAGGATCCTTTGCGACTTCTTGGATGATTTTACACTGCGCCTTGGAGTAATTTTGGCAGGCCGCCCACTCCTGGGAAGGTTCACTACTGTTCAAGTGTTCTCCATTTGAGATTATGGCTCTCACTGTGGTTCGTTGGAGTCCCAGAGCCTTAGAAATAGCTTTGTAACCCTTTCCAGACTGATAGAGGGCAACAAAATGTTTTTCTGATTTTTTCAGGAACTTCCTTTGATCATGGCATACTGTGCTTGTTGAATCTTTGTGCTGGCAATGTGACTCTGATGGTAAGGGCCAAAATAAATGAGGTTTATATTGAGCAGGGCTGGCTGTAATCAAGCCTGGCTATGTTCAATCAGCTGACTCTAATTATCCCTTTAATTGGGTTGATTTAACTAGGGGGCAATTACTTTTTCACACAGTGCCAGTTGGTGTTGGTTAACTTTTTTCATTAAATAAATGAAATAAGTAAAAAAAAAAAAGTGTTATTTGTCCACTCAGGTTCCCTTTATCTAATATTATATTTTGTCTAAAGACCTGAAAACATCCAGTGTGACAAATATGCAATAATAGAGAAAATCAGGAAGGGGGCAAATACTTTTTCACGCCACTGTATCTATGTTACAGGTTGGTATAAATGACCTGAAGAGGAAAACACTACCTGAGATTAAAATAGATTTTTCTAAATTGGTGGATGAGTTAAGGACAAGAGGCTGTGATAGTATAATTTCGGAAATTTTACCAGAACCAAGAGCAACAGCATATAAAGCAAAAAAGATAGCACTAGCAAATGGATGGTTGAAAGAATGGACAAAGGAAAATGATTTAATGTTTATACAACACTGGGGGACTTTTCATAATAAAGGAGAATTTTACAGCAGGGATGGGTTACACCTAAATTATAGGGGCAGTAGGGTCTTGGGGACAAGGTTGCGGCAAGAAATTGAAAGAAGTTTAAACTAATTGATCAGGGGATGAAGCGTTAATTGAATAATGAGGTGTTAAGCAATAAATACAAAGGAAATAGGGAAGGGAAAGGAAAGGAAATTAGTAAAGGTTTTCTTCTTTAATGCACGTAGCCTGTCAAAAGACGGGATGGCCGAATTGGAGGAGAATATTGAGAGTGAAAATTTGGATGTTATTGGGGTAGTTGAGACGTGGTGGAATGATAGTGATGAGTGGAACCAAAAGATATCCGGCTGTAGTCTGTTAAATAAAAATAGAGTAAATAAAAGGGGAGGAGGGGTACTGTTGTATATAAAGAAGGGGATAGAATATATAATTAATAATGAGGTGGACGATATAGGTAGCATAGAAACCATCAGTGTTGACCTAATAGGTCTTAAAGGTAAAAAACTAAAATGTTGACCTTTCATAGACCTCCAGATACAAATATGGAGGATACATTGAGTTTTATGGATAAGGTGATAAACCTGGTTGAGAAATGTGATATGGTGATTATGGGAGATGTAAATATGCCTCAGATAGATTGGAATAAGAAAGTAGTTAATAATACCTTAGCATCTAGGCTGTTGGGTGATTTACAAGCAGTAGGGTTAAATCAGCATGTTCATGAGGCAACAAGAGGTAGCAACATATTGGACATCATGTTATCAAATATTCCAGATGAAATAAAACAGCTAACAGTTGAACAGCCTATAGACACAAGTGACCATAATACAATTACCTTTGATATTGATAAGACTAAAAAGGTAATAATGGGAGTTACCACCCAGTTCATTTATAATAGAGGACACTATGTAGCTATTAAACAGTCATTATTACAATATAATTGGGAGAGTATGATAAAGGACCTGACTACTCAAGATGCTTGGGATCTGTTTGTTAATGAAATAAAACACATTGTAGAATTACAGCAAATAGATTTATGTACTTGGTAAATTGTATTAGAAGAAGTTTTCATACTAGGAATGCAGAAGTGCTTACTAAAGTGTTTAAATCCTATGTAAGACCTATTTTGGATTATTGCTCCTCACTTTGGAGTCCGTGTTTGGAAAAGGATAGGGTTCTGTTGAAACGTCCTCAAAGGATTCTAACGAAAATATCATCAGGTCAGCAGAATCTATTGTATGTAAATAGATTAAAATCTATGAGGCTATGGTCCGTTTCTAAAAGAAGGATAAGGGGGTGACTTACTATTCCTTTATAAGGTTTTGCAACAGGATAGCCTAAGAATGAAATTGGGTCTGCACTTTAGGGAAAAAATCTTTAACTGGGAGAAAACATGATAAACAGTGAATGAAAGGTGTAGAACAAATTTAAGAAAATATGGATTTGTATGTAGGGCAATAGAACATTGGAATAAGCTACTGGCAAGTGTTGTGCAGGCAGAATCATTCTCCATTTTTAAGAATAGGTTGGATAAGCATATGACAGTTGGTGACCTCTGTTACCTCCACTGAATTGTGGGGGACATTCTTTAAATGGGCTTTTTAGCCTTCTAGACTGTCTTATGCAACCTTAGTATGAACCTTACAGGACAAAGGTCAAGCTCCGAGGTCTGTCCAGTCTATGTACCACAAACCTCAGGGCTAAAAGTGGCCTTTTCATAGGCAGTCCAAAAGGCAACGCAGAGAGCGGCAGCCCCGTCGTCAGAACAAACGAGGGGTTACCTCCACAGCTAAAGCTCCCCCCCGCCAAGGTGCGTAGAGCTGCTGGAGCTCCAGCTGCTGCCTTGCCTTCTACTTCCTGACTCATTGCCTCTCCCTCTCCATCTGGAACCCCTTCCAGTGGAGTCGGTGGGTGGTCGATTTTCTCGCCACCTGCTGGAATGGGAGAGGATAACGATGGACTCTTGGGTGCTCCAGCTGATTGCTCAAGGGCACTCATAGAGTTCTCTCAGACACCCCCCCCCCCACACACACAGACCTCCTCCCTGTTCTTCTTACTCCCAAAACCACATCACTCTGGTTCAGGAGGAGATAAATGCTCTCCTGCTGAAGGAAGCTCTGGAACCCGTCCCTCTGCAATTCAGTGGGACGGGCTATTATTCCTACTTCTTCTTGTTGTCCAAGAAGACGTGCAATCTGAGGCCCATTCTGGACCTCCGTTCTCTCAACCTTCTGGTTGCCTACGAGAAGTTCAGAATGCTCTCCCTTCAGAGTCTTCTACCTCTCCTATGAGCGGGTCTGTGGCTCTACGCCCTGGACATGCAGGATGCTTATCTCTGTATCCTTATCCACCCTGCCCATTACTGGTTCCTCCGGTTCTGCTTTCAGGGGGGGGAGCATTTTCAGTTCTGGGCCCTGCCTTTTGGCCTGTCCTCGGCTCCCTGGGTGTTCACCAAATGTTTAGCAGTAGTGGCAGCCCACTTGCGCACACAGGGAGTCCAGGTTTATCCTTACCTGGACGACTGGCTGATTGCAGCTCCCTCCCAGGAGGACCTGCACCGTTCCCTTTCCCTCACCTTGGAGAATTTCTCCAGGTTGGGCATCACAGTCAACTTGGCCAAATCTCATTTGGTTCCCACCCATCATTTGCAATTTATTGGGGGCAGTGTTGGATACCCAACTGGACAAAACTTTCCTTCCCCCAGACCGGATTGAGACATTGCTCCTGAAAGCTCGCTCCCTGGCTTCTCAGAGACACGTCCCTGCCCGGATGGTCCTCTGGCTCCTTGGACTCATGGTGGCAGCCATTACAATGGTCCCCCTAGCCAGACTGCATACGAGGATCCACCAATGGACCCTCAAAGCTCAGTGGAACCAGGCAGTGGACGATCTAGATCAAGAGGTCCTCATTTTGGATCCCATGATCAGGGATCTCCAGTGGTGGTTACTACTGGAGAACCTGTCTCAGGGAATGCCCTTTTGCCCCGAGCTCCCCTCTCAGAACCTGACAATGGATGCATCAGGGACCGGGAGGGGGGCCCATTTCGGGTCACATAAAACCCAGGGTAACTGGTCTCCAGAGGAGGCTAGTCTACACATCTGTGTGCTCGAGATGAGGTGGTTCTGTATGTCATTCAGGCTTTTCAGTCCCTCATTCCTCCGGGCCCCCTGATGGTACATTCAGACAACATGTGTGTTGTCTGGTACCTCAACAAACAGGGGAGACCCGGTCCTACCCGCTTTGTTGGGAGGCCATGTGGGTCTGGGAAAGAGCGGTTCTTCTCGGTCTTCATCTGACAGCACTCCATGTCCCGGGAGCTCAAAATTCCTTGGCCGATGCCCTCAGCCGTTTGTCGGCGAGTGCTCATGAGTGGGAGTTAAAACAAGACGTCGCAAATGATCTGTTCTCTCGCTGGGAAATTCCTCAGATAGATCTGTTTGCATCCCCATCCAACGCCAAGCTTCCTGTCTTTTGCTCACTCGCTCCAGGGCGAGGCGTTTTTTAGCAGGATGCGCTGTCTCTGTCCTGGGAAGACCGGTTCGTTTATGCCTTCCCTCCAGTTCCGTTGATCCCAGAGTTCTTCACAAACTCAGGGTGGAGGGCATGAGAATGATCCTCATCGCCTCCTTTTGGCCGAGACAAGCCTGGTTTTCTCTTCTGCACCAGCTTTCCAAGCAGCTGCCCCCCCCCCGCCCCAGTCTCAGGATCTGTTGACCCAGGATCAAGGGACCCTAGTGCACCCAGGTCTCAAGTCCCTTCATCTGCCTGCCTGGCTCCTGGAGACCTAGCGGCCTCCCGCTATGGGGTTTCTCCAGAGGTAGTCCACATCTTAGTGGGGGCTAGGAAACCTTCCACCAGATCTACCTATGCCATGAAGTGGAAGTACTTCTCGATCTGGGCTGAATCCCAGTCTCTGGAGCCCTTTTCCTGCCCTGTGGGTAGGATTCTGGACTACCTCAGGTACCAGTTTGACCTGGGTCTCAGTTACTCCTCCCTCAAGGTCCACCTTTCAGCCATTTCAGCCTATTACCTCCCTCTGGGAGACAAGTTGGTGGCCCAACTTCAGGTCTCCAAGACTTTTCCTTAAGGGAGTCCTTCATTTGAAGCCTCCCGTTTGCAATCCGGCCCCCCAGTGGGATCTTAACTTTATCCTGGATAAACTCACGCTGCCTCCCTTCGAGCCAGCAGGCGGATTTGTGATTTTTGTCTTGGAAGACCTTGTTCCTTGTGGCTATCACTTCTGCTTGGAGGATTTCCGAGCTCCAGGCCTTCATGTGCTGAATTCCCTATATGGTTTTTCATAGGTACTGAGTGGCCATGAGGACTAACCCTAAGTTCCTCCCCAGGGTGGTAGCGGAATCCACACTCAATCAGTCGATTGAACTTCTGGTGTTTTTCCCAGAATATTCCAACTGGGGAGAGCATCTCCTCCATACCCTGGATGTGCACAGAATCTTAAGGTATTATACCAACCGAACTAAGGATCTCAGGAAGATGGACCAGATGTTAGTTTCCTTCGCTCCAAAGAAGGAGGGTAGCCCTGTTTCCAAACAGTGTCTCTCCAAATGATTGGCCAATTGTATTTCCTTCTGTTACAACAAGTACAAGAAGTCCCTTCCAGGCCAGGTGATGGAGCACTCTACTAGAGGCATGGCGGCCTCGGCAGCGTGTTTCAGAGGCATCTCAGCAGCAGAGATTTGTGCTGTCGTTACTTGGACCTCTGTCCATACCTTTACCAAGCACTACAGCTTGGATGTTGGCTCCTGCCGCAGAGCGGTGTTCAGTCTGGCAGTCCTGCAGGGTATCCTGTCGTAAGACGTCCCATGCCAGGTCTTCTGTGGACAGTTTTACTTTGTCCTCCTCCCTGGCTTCTTTGTTCAGAACTGCTTGGGACTCAGTCCTACTGGTTAGTACCTACTGCAAGAGCCATCTCGAAGTAAGATAGTACAATTGCGTAAGAACTTACCGTAACAGTAGATCTTCGAGAGGGGCTCCTGCAGTAGGTACTGCTTTCCCTCTCTCCATCCCCCTGAGTTTCTTCTCTCCTTTTCTTGGGGGCTTTGTTTCCTGTCTCCTGTCATGCCTTTTGGCCTCCGTCGGGAGAACTGGAGGGCGGGTGTGGAACCTCCCCTTTTATCTGACTTCCGGTGACATCGGTCAGCTGATGCCGGGGGGCAGTCCCTGCCAGGAACTGCTAGCTAGAAGATCTTCTGTGGGGTCCTGACGCCTGTCGGCTTAGTCCTACTGGTTAGTACCTACTGCAAGAGCCTCTCTCGAAGATCTACTCTTACGGTAGGTTCTTATGTAACTGTACTTTCTTCAAGGCCTTCTGTCTTAGACCCTGCCTACTGCAGATCTTTTCCTGCCTCCCATGCTCAGTCCTTGCCTGGCTTACACTGCTTGGGACTCAATCCTAATGACTATTGCCTACTGCAAGAGCCCTCTCAAAGTAAGATAGTACAGTTACGCAAGAACGTACCGTAACAGTAGATCTTCGAGAGAGACTCTTGCAGTAGGCAAGGTTTTCCCTCCCTCCTTCCTCCTCCTGCTGCTGCTGCTACTTTCAGCCTTTTTTCTTGGCTCCAGGAGCCCACTTTTTTCTCCTGTCACACCTTCTTAGGTCTCCAGTGGAGGGTGTGGGGACTACCCACTATATAGCACCAGGCCGACGGTCACATGTGGGCGGTTCCCTGCCAGGCACTGCTAGATAAGTTTTCCATGTGGTCCTAGCGCTTGGCGGCTCAGTCCTAATGGTTATTGCCTACTGCAAGAGCCTCTTTCGAAGATCTGCTGTTACGGTAAGTTCTTACGTAACTGTACTTTCCTGTCATGGTCAATTTCTGAAGGTAGAAATAGGAAGCTCAGCTCTTTTGTGCCATGTACAGGCTGATAAATCCACTTTGTCTGCGATCCACTTGAGTTTTTCTGCTGATAAATGAGAAGAGTATGACAATTTCTTCTCTGGCAAGGTATCCTATATTAGTTTGGGTCTCCACATGGGCTGTCATGGGCTGGTGATGGTTAGCCACTGAAGGACATTTCCGATCTGCCTACCTGGAACGAGTTTTGAATGGTTGTTGAGAAGGAGGTGCTCCTGGTGATCTCAGATTTGTGCTCCATCTGCTGCGTGCTGGATCCTAGGCTTATCTGGCTACTTTTAGGCTGTCAGTAGGCCTTGGTTGCAGTTCTAAGATTGTTGGCTGCTCCTTGAGTGAGGGTGACTTCCCATCTGCTCTGAGAAGAGAGGTGGTTAGGTCCTGATGTTCTGGGGCATTACAGGCCTGTCTCTAATCTCCCCTTTTTGGGGAAGTTTATTGAGAAGGTTGTGGTGGAGCAACTTGTTGGTTACCTGGAAAAGTTTAACATCTGTGGCCCTTTCCATTTGGGTTTTGGTCTCACCACAGCATGGAGACTGCACTCATTAGAGTGATGATCGATCTCATGGCGAGAGATTGAGGGCTTTGTTCCACCTTGGTCCTCTTAGATCTCTCGTCTGTGGTTGATACTGTTGACCATGGGGTGCTATTGGATCACCTGAAGAATTATGTGGCTCTCTCTGGCACAGTATTGTTCTGGTTTGAGTCCTGCAAGACCGAGAGAATGCAGCACGTGGCAGTTGGAAATCACATCTCAGGGTCCACTGTACTCTTCTGTGGCGTTCTTCAAGGCTTGATCCTTGTCCCCATGTTTATTTTCAGTGCACATGCTGCCATTGGGTGAGATCATTAAACAGTATGCTGTTGAATTTCACTCCTATGCAAATGACACTCCACTATACCTGCCTGCCACTCCTGATTGGACTCAGGAAACTTCTGTGTTAGGGAGTTTTCTTACCAAATTAATGACTGGATGGCCTCCAGCTGACTTTGTCTCCACCCAGGCCAAGACCAGAGAGCCCAGTTGTCAGTGTTGGGCCTGCAGGGGACCAAGACTTCATCCTTCCACTTGGGGGGGGGGGTCCTCCATTTTCTCCCCAGGCTCGCAGCACATACAGTGATGCATTGTGTGAGCTCCTCCTCTGTGGAGACCCCCCACCTGGTGTCAGGTGGGCGGGACACCTCACGTGCTGTCCTCCTGCTCTGCCACCTAGAACCTCTAGGTGGCAGCCGCCAATTGGGATGCACAGACCCCCATCCACGAGGGAGAACTGTCCTTGGGACGCCCCATCCTTCCTCCCCCAGTCGGCCCCCAGGTGACCTGCATTTATTTCCAAACATTGGTCACCGGTGTGGCATGAAGTGAAGTGCCCAGCGCCTCAGTCCTCCACGCCACTGGGCTGGTAGGTTTAGTTTCTTAAGTAGACCATTATAAAAAGGCATGAGCTCCTGTGGGTTAAGTGCTTACTCCATCAGACATACTGCTGCCTCTGTTGCTACTGCAGGTACATTCCCACTGTCTGTTTGGTCTGATGCACACACGTTCATATCCCATTACGACACTGAGTTAAATAGTCGCTGGGATGCTGCTTTTTGGTCTTCAGTCTTGCAGTCTCTTTTTACCTAAATCTTGGAGTGCTCTTCTTTCCCCCTTCCTCCTGAGGACTTTTAGGAGTCTGTCAAAGTGTGGATAGTGAACGAAATCTGTGTAGTTAGAATTCTAGGGACATGGATATGTTGTTCATCCACACTCATTGGCAGGTATCCTTGCCGCTTTAAATCTTGCCGGAAGGTCTTCAAGCTTGCTCCTCCCACCCACCCGGGTGGTATAACTCTCGGCTCCGCCCCATGACGCCAGATCTTCCTTACCGCTTGGAAGCTCAGGTTCCCTCCTTAACGCTCTGCGTTTGTGACTGGTTCCTATTTCTCCGTTTGCAGATTTAAAATAAATTTTGCAAAAGACTTCAGTCTTCTATCCCTCGAGCTGCGATGGACCAATCGACTCCGGATTGGAGATGCCCATGCGGGCAGAAGATGTCTCGGACGGATCCACACTCCACGTGTGTCTACTGCTTAGGCCTTGAGCACGACCCGCGAGCTTGACCTGTGCTCATCTTTCGACCCTCGTCCTCGAGACCGTGCTGCCCGATTGCAACTGGGCTGCGTCCGGCGTTCCCTCGGTGAAGTCAAGGAGGCCGGTTGGCGGTGTCAGCGGCGGTGAACGGTCTCGGCGGATCAGCTCGGCGGATGAGTGCGCCCTCGAAGAGGAAGCGGCGCGCGTATCTTCCTCGGCGCGGCATTTATCCACTCTCTCTGGGTTCTTCCTACACGGCTTCTTTAAGGAGCTTTGTCTGTCCCTCTCCACTAAAGGAGAAGGGCCTGCGTCTGCTGGACCTTATTCTCGGTCCAAAAAAGAGGACGGGGTAAATCCCTCGTCGATGCTCTTAGGGCGGGAAAGGTCCCTCTCCCCGGGCCGTCGACCGTCGGCTTCGGTCGACCGCTCGGCTTCGGCCACTGGCCTCACGGTGTCCCCGTCAGGTCAGTTGACCGAGACTCCCACCGATGAAGTCGAGATTTTTCTCAACCCATTGGACGGGCTGTCGCCTTTAGCAGCCGAGATTCCCCTCTCCCCGGTTCCCCCGGGAGGAGTTGAGGATCCCGTGGGCTCGCCTGTGCCTCCGGTTCCGGAGCCCTCGGATGGACCATCCGAGCCGAAGGGAGTGCCGGTTCCGGCCGACACCTCCCCGCACCGACCTCGGAAATTCCGGGACTCTCGGTCTCGGTCTCGGACCTCTTCGCGTCCAGCCGATCCCGTCGCCGGCGGTCTCATCTCTGCACAGCAGTAAGCGAGCGTCGCGCTCGTCCTCGTCCTCCTCCTCGGATGAGGGAAGCTGGCGTAAGTGCGACCGGATGCGAGACCTTATGTTGCAACATCCTCCTGGCGGGGAATAAGCCGACCCGTCGCCTTCCGGCCATTAAGTAACTGTCACGGGCGGCGACACAACCCTCGACTTTATCCGAGGCCTATACCCAGGCGGTTGTTCGGCCAAAACCAGCTCTCCACGATTCGGTGGAACCTCCGCCTCCACAGCCACCAGTGGGGCTCCGACCAAGGATTCTCGGTGGCTAAGGGTCTACCCATCGGCTGTCAGTTACCCTCACTCCCGACCGACCTCGGCAGGTGAAGGGTGGCTCAGGCCAGAGGCAGCTCGAGGACTCTTCCGAGTCGAGATGATTCCTCCTTTTTCCCAGCGACTGGACTTGGAGTCTTCAGGAGGTCAGTCAATGGGCGATAGCCCGTCGTCCTTCCTAGAGTTCTTCGGCTCATCTCGGAGTCTACGGGATGGAGCTCGAACCCGTTCCAAGCAGGGCCAGGTATCCCCTCACGGAGATTCTGGACCGAGGGATTCTCCGGCCAGGCCTTTCCGGTGGCGAGGCCATAGTGGGTCGGCACTGGAGCTTTGGCAGCGCCCTGCTTCCTGCCCTGCGCCTTGGCCAGGATGGCCAGGAAGTATCACGGTCCCCACGGTTCCTTGTCCGGTTTTGAACACCCTCTGCTGAGGGTTGGTTACCGACAGCGTTTTCTGGCGCCGGCAAGCGCCAGGGATGTGGACAAACCTCCTGACAAGGAGTCCAAGAATTGGACTATGTCGGGCGAAAAGTCGCTCGTCCTCTCGGCCTACGTCAGGCCAGTTCGGCCGTCCTCATGGCACATTTTTCTCATGCCCTGTTGGGCTCCTGGATGAGGTCATCCCTCATCTTCCGCCGATCTGCAGACTACGGTTAAGCAGGTGGGGACCAGGGGCAGGCAGTGGCCAAACAGCAGCTCAGACTGCTTTGGATATAGGGGACTCATGTGCCAGATCGGTGGCGGCCGCAGTGGCTATCGTCGGCGGGCTTGGCTGAGGATATCCACCTTTGCCTGGATACCCAGCACAAGTTGGCGGATGTTCCCTTTTGGGGACTGACCTCTTGACCCTGGGGTGGAAGGTCACCTGCAGAGGATCGAGAGTCAATGCCACCTTGGACTCGGTCTCTTCCGCTCAGAAGGACAAGGCCGCAAACCACAGCCTAAGCCCTTTCGCCTCTGTGCCCCCGCAGCCTTGACCCCAGACGTCAGGGCCAGCAGGCTCGGCCTTGGCATCCCAAACCCAAGCCGCCGGCTTCCTCTAACAGGAGGCAGGGAGGAAAGGGCCAGGAGGTCCTCGGCGGTTCCTCCTCCAAGCCTGCCCCAGTGGCGGGCTGGGGGGTGTCGCCCCATCCCGTCACACCCACCCCTAGGTCCCCGTGAGAGACGGCTCCAGCACTTCCGTTCGCATGGTCCGCTGTTACCACGGACAGGTGGGTCTTGGAGGTGGTGGAAGAGGCCTCCTCTGAATTCAGCAGGCACCACCCTTCAGAGCCGCCCCTCGGGGCTTCGGATCCCCAGCTCACTGGCGGCTCGCTCGAGCCGACACGCTCTCCTCCTCCAGAAGGAGGTGGTAAGAGGTGGTGGACCCTCCTTCAGACCCAGGGTTTGTGTCCAGGTACTTCCTGGTTCAAGCGGACGGGGCTGGCGCCCATTCTCAACTCCACGACCTAAACAAGTTCCTAAGGTCTCGAACCTTCAGGATGGTCACTCTGGCTCAGATAATACCATCCTTGGAGCAGGCGTGTGGTTCTGCTCTCTGGACTTGCAGGGCGCGTTTTCACGTCCCTATCCGTCCGTCTCACCAGAGATTCCTTCGCTTCCGGCGGAAGGATCCCTCTTGAGTTCAAGCCATGCCCTTGGCTTGTCTCCAGCTCCCAGGGTCTTCACCAAATGCATGGCAGTGGTGACAGCATTCCCTCTGGGCCGAGGTCCGGGTGTACCCTTACCTGGACGACTGGCTGATAGCAGCTCCCTCCAGGAAGGAGGCGGAGTGGTCCAGAGATCTGGCCCTCCAGGTCTGCTCTCAACTGGGCCTCCTTATCAACGAGGCCAAGTCGGAACTCGAGCCGAAGCAGGTGATTCTATTCATCGGGGCGCAGCTCGACTCTCTTCGAGCCAGAGCGCGGCTCCCGGCGGACAGGGCCGAGGTTCTTTCCTCCCTTGCCCGATCATTTCTGGTTGGGCAATGCGCCCTGCCAGGACTTCCTCGCCTCCTGGGTCTCATGGCGGCCTGCACCAGCGTGGTCCGTTGGGCCCGCTGGAACATGCGTCCCTTCAGTGGGGACTGGCCAGCCAGTGGTCACAGCGCTGCGATCCCTTGGACCAGCTTGTGTCGGTGACACAGGGGATGTGGGCAGCTCTCCAGTGGTGGACCGTTCCAGATCATTTGCAGGAGGGCATCCGTTCGTCCGCCCGAGCCGGACGGTCTCTCTATCGACCGATGCCTCTCTGATGGGTTGGGGTGCCCATCTGGGAAACACGGGCTCATGGCCTCTGGTCCCGCGGAGTCCCGATGCCACATCAACCTGCTGGAGCTCCGGCGGTCCGCTAGCTCTCACCGCCTTTGCTCCGTTCCTCCGGGGTCAAGTGGTCCGAGTCAGGCGGACAATACCACGACCATGTACTATCTAAACCGCCAGGGGGGCCGCTCCATGCTTCTATGCAAGGCTCTCCGCATTTGGTCACTCGTGGCGCAGCCTGGGGCGGATCTCCTAGCCATTCACGTGGCAGGGCCTCCAACACCCTGGCCGATGCCCTGAGCGGGATAGGGGCTGCATCCCACGAGTGGTCTCTCCTGCGGAGGTAGTACAGCATCTGTTCTCCCTTTGGGGCACACCTCAGGTGGACCTGTTTGCCTCCATGGAGAACGCGAAGCTGAGTCTGTTCCATGCCGCCCCCTCAGCAGGGCTCGCTGCAGGGGGATGCCTTCTCGAGGCAATGGACCCTGGGCCTCTTTCGCCTTTCCCCATTTCCCTTGATCCACAAGGTGCTTCTCAAGGCGAGGAGGGACAAGGCGCGGTGATTCTGATAGCCCCAGACTGGCCTCGCCAGTTCTGGTACCCAGATCTCCTCAGTCTCAGCTCCAGGACTCCGCGGAAGCTTCCAGCTCGCCGGACCTGCTCTCAGTCAATCAGGGAAGGTGTTCCATCCGGACCTTCAATCCCTGCACCTGACGGCCTGGTTCCTGGCGGCTAGAGTTCCAGGCCTTGGGTCTTTCCGGCGAGGTCCTCAATGTAGTTGATGCTTCCGTAAGAGTCGACCAGAAAATGCTATGCCTTCAAATGGAAAAGGTTTTCCATTTGGTGTCAGAACAGGGCTTGGACCCTTCCTCCTGTTCCTTGGCAAGCATCTTGGACTATTATGGTCCCTTTCTAGTCAAGGGCTTAGGTCGGCGACCCTAAGGGTGCACCTGGCAGCCATCTCTGCTTACAGGCGCGGGCAGGAAGCAGTCGGTGGCGCAGGAGAAGGTGGTCTGGCGCTTTTTCAGGCCTTGATCACATTTCCTCCAGTCGGGAACCCCACCTCCGTGGGATCTACTGCTGGTACTGGCAAAGCTCATGGGCAAGCCATTCGAACCTATGCACAGGTGTGCTCTCTCTCACCTGTCGTGGAAGACCGCCTTCTTGGTGGCTATCACATCAGCCAGAAGGATGGGAGAGCTCCAGGCGCTCTTACTCCAGTCTCCTTACCTGGTCTCCACAGGGACAAAGTTGTCCTGCGCCCCACCCCAAATTCCTTCCGAAGGTGGTGTCGGAGTTTCACCTTAACCAGGTGTTGACTCTGCCGGTGTTCTACCCCAATCACACCTCGGAGGCCGAATATAGGCTCCATACTCTGGACCCTAGAAGGCAGCGCATTATAAGGGCTGCGGCTGCTGAAAGTCCGAGGAGAGGTTGCGCAGCTGTTGTCACTCACGCTGAAGGGCATCTAGCAGACCTGCAGCCAAGCGACGATAAGCAGGTGGGTAACCTCCTGCATAGATCTCTGCTATAAGTTGGCGGGCATGGAGCCTCCCAGAGGATAAGACTCATTCTACCCGCCCTACTGCTGCACAGTGGCTGCTTCCAGGGCGTCCCTATCCAGGAAATCTGCAGGGCTGCTACCTGAAGTCACAAACACCTTCATTACCCACTACCACATCGACCTTGAGTCACGCCGGGATGCTGGTTTTGGGGCCTCGGTTCTCAGTCTCTTTCCCAAGTAAGTATATGGGGTGTGCTGCCTTGCCTCCCTCCTCCCGGAGAACTGCTAGGAGTCTGCCAATGAGTGTGGATGAACAACATATCCATGTCCCTAGAAATACAGGTTACTCACCTGTAACAGGAGTTCTAGGAATGGTATATGTTGTTCCATCCTGACTCCCGACCTCCCGGCTTGACGCACAACCTGAGCTTCCAGCGGGCCAGATCTGGCGTCATGGGGCGGAGCCGAGAGTTATACCACCCGGGTGGGTGGGAGGAGCAAGCTTGAAGACCTTCCGGCAAGATTTAAAGCGGCAAGGATACCTGCCAATGAGTGTGGATGAACAACATATACCATTCCTAGAACTCCTGTTACAGGTGAGTAACCTGTATTTTCTAACCATAGTTCTACTAGTATTTACTTTGCGTTGACAAGACTTCCCCAATCTTCCCTGACAAGTCTCCTTTTCGATGCTTGTTGCCAATCTGTGCATATCCGAGAGCAGTGGTGGTGGGGTCAGAGTACTCCATGATTAGGTGGTAGGGGCAATTGAGCTTGAAGACTGTTCCAGTAACTAAATGGAACACAGTTTAAGTGTGAATTTGAAAATTGTACTAGTAGTAGAACTCCTGTTACAAGTAAGTAACATAATAATTTGCCTTAGCACACTTTAAAAACCTTATTACAAATCCCATGTTATTAAATGAATACCATTGAAAACTTGGTGGAGGAATCACTAAGTTTTATTTTTCCTAGATATTCAACTGGTTTGTGCAGATGTGCCTGGGAGTGAAGCACATACATGATAAGCAAGTGTTACACAGAGATATCAAGTCAAAGGTACGTCCAGTGCATTCCATGGCTACAATATAATTTTTTTTATGATAAAAAAAATTTCCGTTATTTATGCCCCTTGTTTCTGGTCAGTCTCCTTTTATACTGACCTCCTTCCAGTCCTGTCGCTAGTCTTCTGTGAGAGATGATGCCACCTACTGTTACCCCATGGCAGGGAGTTGGGTTCCCCAGACCCCCTTGGAGTCCCAGGTTCAGTTTAGGCATGGGTGTTTCAAGTGGCATTGTGGTGCCTGCAGAGGGGGTAGGGTTTTACCCTGCATTGGCTAGAGTGTTTCCACTTTTTCTCCCCACTCCAAGGTACTGCTAGCTGGAACGTTCTGACACACACAAGCTGCATGTGTGTATGTCAGGTAGCGTCCCTCCCTCCCCGAGTGGCTCCTGTGTTTGTGTTGCCCCCTATGGTCACCTAAATGGCTGTAACATAGTGGGACTCACTGCCACCCACCCCAGAGAAGGAGAGCATCCTCTTCGATACTTGACCTTCCTCCCCCCTGCGTGGCTGCTGACAACTCAGGTTCATTCCGAATCTGGGTTGCCAGTGCCTGAAGTGAAAGCCCTACCACTGTACTGACAGGCTAGACTGCTACAGTGTCCTTTTTGTGTGAGATATGTTGTGTTTCAATATATGAAATATTAAAACTATTATGTAATTGAAATAATTTAATTTTGATTTTTCCCCAGTAGGCTAGCACTGCCCCCTTCCAAGTATCCAAGCAACCTCCTAGCCTGACCCCACCATATCTGTCACTTTCTCCTTTGAACCCCACAGCCTTCCTCCTTGTCAGGGACTTTGGGTCAGCATCCCTCTCTGGAGTCCCAGGGTGCGGCGAATGGTCGGTGGCCTGAGTCCTAAAGTGCCCTGGTGTCATCTCGCCCCTGGTTTCATCTCGCACACACAATGGCTACATTTGGGAGCAGAGCCTGTCAGCGTCCTCTCTCCTGTTATCTGGAGTCTGCTGAACCACCACCGGTGGATGCCTAGATGGTGGTAGTACAGCAGGGCCTGGGACCCTCTGTCGCCGGAGGAGAACATCCTCTGGTATGCTAAATCCTGATCCAGTTCTGGCTCATTTCTGAACCTGGTCACCAGTCAGAAGCGGCAGCAAGTCACTATTCTGTGGTCTGGCTGGTAAGATAGTGCTGGAGAGGGGCAGCCCATGGGGCTACATTTTATTTGATCTGTTGCTGCAGTATGTTTTTGTAATGCAGTATATCTTACCCTTGTTTAGTTTTCTCTTGTTTCTTCCTGTCTGTTTCTTTTGTTTGTTGGTCATTATGATTTTTGTCTTGCTTTCCTCTGTGTAACTGTATGGAGAATTGTAGTACTATCTGGAGAATTGAAAGATCTGTAGAGTGAGTGGCCCTTGACACTCCCAGTGCTGGGTGGAGTCACCTTGGAACCTGAGTAGAAACATACATATACTTTGATGGCAGATAAGGACTGCTTGGCCCACCCAGTCTGTCCATTTCCCTACCTATTGGATAAGATGCAGAGCCTAGTTAACCAACAGCCTACTTCTTCCTAACCCCCACCAGAATTGCCTTATGTCTGTCCCATGCATTCTTGGATTCTCCCACTGTTTTTGACCCCACGACCTCCTCAGGAAGGCTGTTCCATGCGTCCACCACCCTCTCTGTGGAAAAAATACTTCCTCGCGTTCCCTGAGCCACCCCCTTCAGATTTTGTCCCTTGTTCTTGCACATCTCTTTTCTGAAAGATGCTACCCTCTTGGATTTGTTGATTCCTTGAGGTGCTTGAAAGTTTCCTATCGTACCCCAGCTTCCGCCTTTCCATGAGGTATACATATTAAGTTCCTTTAGTCTCTCTTGTATGGCTTCTGGTGCAGACCCTGTAACTCCTCAGTGTTTTGTTTCAACCACCACCAATAGGGTTGTGACAGCTGAATAGTCTGGGTGATGTGGTTTCCTGTCAGTGGATCCCCTTGTGCAGCACTGTGGCAGCCTAGAAGTGATGTCTCACTAGTGGCGGTCCCACTGACGTTAGAGATACTGGGGGCCAACATGGATCAGAAGAGCTGGCTCCTCAGCAGTGGTTTTGGAGGCTGAGATGACTGGTGGAAGACCTATAGCTGTTTATTAACTGGGATCCCAAGACAGTTGATCGACTGAGCTAGGAGTAGTATTTTCCCAGTTTTGGTGTTGGGAGCAATAGTTACCCTGCATTTAGTTTCTCTCCTGGCCTTTAATGACTGTGGTGCATTGTGTGGGAGTAGTGACTCCCTGGTGCACAACTCTGTACATAATTTTTTTAACTTATTGTTTATGCCTCCTTCCTGTCACCTGCTTCTGTCTTCTTCCAGAGAACCCATGGCCCAATCGTCCCCCCTGCACTCCCTTACTTGCGACTGTCTGTCCGCCATGTAACCTTCGATTTCCCCCAGGCAGGGAGAAGGGAGATTTACCCTTGAGCTTCAGTGTTGCATCTGGCAGCGCTGAAGCGGGGGTGTGGGACCTAGATAAACTGGGGTCCATCACTGCTGTCGCTGGGGCCATTTTTTTTTGTTTTCCCTCTTCCTTGGGACATTGCATGCCATGTGGTGTAGGGTGTGTGCACACAAAGTGTACTATGTGCGGATGACTGCAACTTTCCCTCCCTTGACCTTCTGACTGGATTACCGGTCATGGTCGCACAGGTGGCAGTACTGAGCCATAGAATGGAACCTTCCTGAACTGGAGGAGGAGGAAAGCGTCCTCTGAGACTGTTGTTCCTCTCCTCCCCAAGCCGGCCCCCAAACATAAGTCACTGGCATTGTGAGTAGTAGTGCTTCTGATGTGCCGAGAAGCTGGCCGTTACATCATTTTTGTTTTTATATCTAGCTTTTTCCTACAGTACTTGTTTGCTTGGGCTTCAGGTCTGGGCTGTCTGTGATTGTGCCAGGTGACCTCCCAGCCCCGTCAGCTGTTACCCCTGCCATCCCTCCAACAGTGGTCACTGCACAGCGGGTCGTGAGGGTGCCAATGGCCGTCATTTGTTAGATGATACTGTGGAGTTTCCCACATTTTTCTGCACGTGAACCTGTCCTTCCCATTATTTGACATTCCTTTCCATGATTTGATGCAGTATTTGCGCACAGCAACTTTCTGTCTCTCCATCAGCAGGTCACAGTGGCACTGTAGCTGCTGCTGCCTACCCTCCTAGCTGCGTGTGCTGCCCAGGCCCATCTGCCTTGTCGCTGGTTCCCAAATCTGCTCTCAAACCCAGGTCCTCAGCATGGCAATGTGGCATCCTGTCTGTGTGCATAATTGATTAGACAGGTTGCTGGTTTGGATCATGGCTTGAGTATTTTAAAGTTACGGAGCAGGTATCCATTTCAGTACAACTAACATAATGTTTGAGCCATTATATCTGTCTAGATATTAGAGTTTGTGAAATTTGTGTTTCCTTTGCCAGAGATTAGAGCACTTCTTACTGACCTATCCAGGAAGTCTGTATAAAAAGCATTCAGCTGTTCCCAGCTGACCTCATAGTGCCTTGTTTATGACATCATAGTGTCTTCAGTGGAAACAGATTCTGGTGCCATAAACTGCAATTGTGAGATGAGCTGGGATCATTCAGATGCTTTTTGAATGACATGGTAAAATATGGGTTGCATTAGCTGAAATAGTACACCAGAAACTGGAGAAAGTAACAAAACATTTAAAACATGGAAGTGAAATGCTTGCTGTAAATATAATAAGTTTCAGACATTTCATTATCTTACGTAATTTTACATCCCAGAGGACACTTTCCTCCTCTTGTGAGGGTGCATGGCAAACCCCATAACACTACTGTCAGCCGGGTGGTCATGTGTGGTGGTGTATATTGGGGGGGTCCTATGCTTTGAGGCAGGACCTGAGCAACTGCCAGGTTGTCTATCTATGACAGTGTCCTGGGGGGTTGCAGCTAAGGAGAAAACCAATATCCATGCAGCATGATGGTTCTGGGAGCCTGCAGGCCCTGTACCTGCTGAACCTAGACAAGCCTCTCCATCTCATCCTGTAGCATTGAGGTGTTCCAAGGGCTCTGCCATGGGGAGTAAGCCACAGAGCTCTGGAGTGGTAAGTCGGTCAATCTTGAGAGATGACAGGGTTGGGATAGATCAGGGGGCCAGAAGCAGAATACCCACTGGACATGGAGGAAAAAAACACTGAGTTGACAGAAAAAAATTTATCTCTAGCACAGTACGCACTGGATATGGAGAAAAAACTGAACTGACCATAAAGTTATCTCTTGCTTAATTAACTTATCGAATCTTGAAAGTGTCCAGGTTGCCCTCTCTCCTCCTTGAGAGTATACAGTCTTGATCTTGGGTCACCCGCGTGACTGAATTCAGTCAGTACTATCAAGAACGGGTGAATGTCATTTATGAGTCCAAACTGTTCAAATTTATTTGATTAATGAAACACACTATGTGTTTCGTGAATCAAATAAATCTGAACAGTTTGCAATCATAAGTGGTGTTCATTCATTCTTGATAGTACTGATTAACTTGTCCCAATCCTCATCTTGATCTGGTGTTCTTAAATAACAAGTCCCCCATAATAGGATTCATAGGAATGTCTTTTAGGCAGATTTACCCATGTTTGGCCTGCCATTGCTCGTTGTTAGCCTAGTTTGTTCTTTCTGACACAGTACTTATCCAAGAGTTTCTTAAATACCTCCTTACCTCCACCGCACAATGCTGCTTGGTAGTTCATTTCATATAGTTATTACCCTTTGGGTAAACCAAATGTCCCTTTTTTGGTTTTGTACAATTTTCCTTTGAGTTGTAAATCATGTGATCTGTTGTCATGAATTGATTCCTTTACCTGTCGCTCCAAAGTATCCCTTAATTTTTTATTTTGATGTGCCCTAAAATCAGGCACAAGTCTCCCCTTAGTCTCCTGTATTCCAGAAAAAAACATATCCATGTGTGCTAGTCTTTGCTCATTTGTCCTACCATGTTTGTAGCCTTCCTCTGTACCACTTCTGGTTTTCTTATACTGCCGTTATTCTGAGGTGCCCAGAACTGGTTGCAGTAGTCTAAGGGTGGTCTCACAAGTGCTCTCAACAGGGGTATAACAAACCATTTACCTCTGCTTACTACATTACACCTTCTGCATCCTAAGATTTTATGACATTATTTTTGCAACTTCATTGCAATGCATATCAAAATTTAGGTTCTCGTCACCTTTATTCCAAGGTCCCTTTCCGAGTAGATTTGTTCAGTCTCTTGTCCTGGTTCCACCCAAGTCAGTTTGACAGCAAAGTTGTCGACATCCCCCACAGCGTCACAGATTTGCTGACATCGACTAGTTCGACTGGCAAATCTGTCGACAGACCACCACGGCATCAGGGCTTTTCTACATTGTTTGAAGGGGGCTTTGCTCCCCACACCCCCCCCACATGGGGGTGCTCTGCCACCTGCACCCCCCAGACTTATAGATTGCCAGCTCCGGGGGGAGGGGAAGATTACAGGGAAAGCGACTTACAGCGGAATCTCTGTATCTGTACAGCCTTTCGACAACCCTTTCCAAACTGTGGATGTTGAACGGGTTGTGTCGCTGTAATGCTTTTGCTGTCGGGGGTTCGCTTTCCCGACGGTATACCTCTTGGTCTAGTAGAGTATATGTTGCTGTCCTATTTTTGTTCCCCATATGCATCCCTGCACACTTCTGTACATTGAAATAGTTTATCTTTAGCCCACTTTTCTAGACTACTTAGTTCTTCTCTGAAATGTTTTATTGCTGATTTCAGTGTCCACTACTGCCTCCGCCTTCATATCAGCAGCAGACTGTCAACCAAACATTTCCACTGCATGTTATTGATGATACATAGTTAATAATGTGAGTCCCAGGACTGACCCTTGTGGCACCCCATTTGTAACAGCTTTCCAGTTGGACAGATGACCTCTCAGAGCTACTATTTGTGTTCTTTCTCCTAGCCAGGATTCCACCCAGGCCACTATGCTGTCGTTTAGCCCTATTTCTTGCAGGTCTTTAATTAACTTGAAATGCGGCACACTGTCAAACGCTTTGCTGTAGCCCAAAGTCATATCCAATGGCAAACCTCTCATCCAAGGCACTGCTTACTCCCCCCACCAAAAAATGTGTGGATTTGTTTGGCATGATCTTCCTAGCCTAAATCCATGCTGTGATTTGACAAACATTATTATTTGCTAAATGGGTTCTGATTTCCTCAGTAATGATTGCTATGAGGATCTTGCCCACTACAAAAGTCAGGCTCACTGGCCTGTGGTTCTTATAGTCGGATTTTGCTGCTTTTTTAAATGGAACAACTGTAGCCCCACTCCAACTTATAACTATTTATCAAGTAATTTTTGGAAAGTAGTGGATATGGGTGCAGCCAGTTCCTTTATAACTCTGGGATGCGTACTGTCCAGCCCCACTGCTTTTACTGGATTAAGTGATTTTAATCGTTTCATGCTAAGTAGCTGTATTTCATCCTATTACTCCCCCCTTTTTCTTCTCTATAGACACTGCAGAAAAATGAGTTGAACGTGTCCACCATTTCCTTCTCATCATTTATTATTTCTTCATTGTTTATTAAGGGTCCTACCTGTGGTTTCATTTCTTTTCTCATTTATATAGCTTTAAAATGACTGACTTGTAGTCCTAGGAGGGAGCAGCTGGATGTCATTGTCCACCTGGGGACCAGTGACCTGGCCAGGAGGAGGGTGGAGTTAACCAGAGTCCGGGAGGATTTCAAGAAGCTGGGGGTACCTGAAACAGATAGCACGCTCCATCTCATTCTCTGAGGTGCTACCTGTCCAGGGCACAGGTGAAGCTAGGGAACTCCACATCTGTACCTTCAATTCCTGGTTGGAGGATTGGTGTGGAAGGGAGGGTTTTGACTTCATAAGGGACTGGGGCCTGACCTAGGCAGATGCAAGCTTCTATAAGGAGGACAGCCTGCATCTTTCTGGGAACGGGTCCTTGGTCCTTTGTGAGAAGTTTAAATGCCTCAGCTGTGAGCATTTAAACTGGCCGAGAGCCAGAAGGGTCAGGAGCCTTAGGCACCCCCCCATGGAAACATGCAGGAACATAAGTTGACTACAGGAACAGCTAAAGCAGGCAGGGAGGGCCAGGCAGGCTAAGAATGTATAACAAGTGTTATAAGGGGTGCAAGAGCATATAGGAAAGGAAACCGGGGTGGGGGGTGAGAGGGAGAACAAGAGCTGAGGGAGGGCAGACTGTAAAACATGAAAGGTCATGCTAACAAATGTCTGTAACCTAGGAAATAAGTTTCCAGACCTGGAGGCCTTGTTAGCAGATGTAGACTTTGACATAATGGCAATAACAGAGATGTGGTACTCTGCAAATCATGGCTAGGAAGTCAGTATACTAGACTATACACTGTTCAGGAGGGACAGGGAGGGTAAAAAGGGTGGGCAGTGGCCCTGTACATTAGAGGTGGTATAAAGGCTACAGAAGTTCAGGGAAGACAGGGGGAGGCCGAGGTAATGTGGGTCACCCTGGAGCCAGGGAATGAAACAGCAGTACGCACAGGGGTGATCTACAGACCTCCAGCAGAGAGGGAGGAAGTAGACAGGGAACTAGTGGAGAACATACACGACTGGCAACTAAAGGCAAATTCCTGCTACTGAGGGATTTCGGTATGCTGGATGTAGATTGGGCTACCCAGGTGGCTGCTTCAGCCAGAAGCACAGCCATCCTAGAAACCCTACAGGGAGTTGGACTCTGGCAGTTGGTGCATGAGCCAACCAGGGACAAGTAAGTTCTGGACCTGGAATGGACAAATGGGAACAGAGTCAAAGGTGGAAGTGCAGCTGGGGTCCAGTGACCACCACGTGGTGTGGTTCAGCATGGAGACATGGACTCGGTTAAACCGCACAAGGGCAAGAGTATTAGATTTCAGGATGGTGGATTTCACTGAAATGGGTAGATGTATACAAGCAGTCCTGGGGAAGGAAGGGGTACTTGAGTGGGTGGAAGAACAGTGGGAGAAACTGAAAGCCATAGTGGAGATAAACCAGTGTGTTAGGATAGTGGCCGAAGATAATAGAAGAAGGAAACTACTGTGGTTCTCCAAAGAGGTGGGGGACAAAGTCAGGGCTAAAAGGCTGAGTTTCAGGAAATATAAGGGGAGCCAAAGGGAGGAGGACGGAGGTGTACCTTAAATGTCTAAGGGAAGCAGGGAAGGCTGTTAGGAGGGCGAAGGTGCAGACAGAAGAGGGTTTAGCACGGTCTGTAAACAAAGGGGATAATGCATCTTATATGTACATCAGTGAAAGAAGAAAAACCGGGGGTTACTGAACAAATACTTCTGCTCAGTATTCACTAAGGAGGGGGAGGGTAAAGGACCACAGTTGGGTTGCAGAGGCAATAGGGATGGGAGAGAAGTGGACACCAGTCCATTCACAGTGGAGAGAGTTCTGGAAGAACTCACAGAGCTGAAGGTGGATAAGGCCATGGGGCCAGATGGCATCCACCCAAGGATATTAAAGGAGCTGTGAAGGGAACTAGCAGCGCCTCTGGCGGCTCTGTTCAGAGTCACTCAACAAGGGTGTTATTCCAGAGGACTGGAGGAGGGCACATGTAGCCCCACTGCACAAAAGCAGCGGTAGGGAGGAGGCGGGGAACTACAGGCCAGTCAGCCTCACCTCAGTGGTGGGAAAGATCATGGAAACACTGCTGAAAGAAAGGATAGTAGCACATATGGAATCCAGAGGTGCTCAAGATCTGAGGCAACATGGATTTATAGCAGGAAGATCATGTCAAACGAATCTAAAGAGTTTTTTGATTGGGTGACTAGGGAAATAAATCGGGGGAGGAGGGGCGGTAGACGTCGCCTACCTAGATTTCAGCAAAGCCTTCGACACCATCCCACATAGTTAACAAGATGGGTAGTCTGGGTATGGGAGACAAGGTGGTGAACTGGGTTAGGAATTAACAGACAGGAGACAGAGGGTGGTGGTAAATGGGGTACAATCTGGGGAGAGGGGGTGACCAGTTGAGTACCACAGGGATCAGTACTAGAACCAGTCCAGTTCAGTGTCTTCATTAGTGACATTGCAGAGGGGCTGGAAAGAAAGGTCTGCCTATTTGCAGGTGACACCAAGATCTACAACAGGGTGGATACTCCAGAAGGGGTGCAGAAAATGAAGAGGGACCTGGAGAAGCTTGAAGGATGGTTGGAGATGTGGCAACTGAGGTTCATTGCAAAGAAGTGCAAATAATGCACCTGGGTAGAGGTACAGATTTTTATTTTTGGGGGGGAGGTGACTGTCACCAAAGAGGAAGGGGACCTAGGGGTCATCATCTCTGATGACCTTAAGGTATCAAAGCAGTGCACAAAGGCAGCAGAGAGGGCCTGTGGCATGCTTGGGTGCACAGGCAGGGGGCATCACTAGCAGGAGGTGGGAGGTGGTGATGCCATTGTATGAAACATTGGTAAGGCCTCACCTGGAGTACTGCGTGCAGTTCTGGAGGCCACACCTGTGCAAGGACATAGACAAGGTGGAGACTATCCAGAGAAGGGCAACAAAGATGGTGCAGGGCTTGCACCACAAAACATGAGGAGAGACTGAGGGACTTCAATATGTACTCACTGGACGAGAGGAGACAGAGGGGAGACATGATTGAAACTTTCAAGCACCTCATGGGCATAAACAGGGTGCAGGTGGGGGACCTTTTCCAGTGTAGAAAAAGTACTAGAACAAGGGGGTACAATATGAAATTGGAAGGGAGTAGATTAAGAGGTAATGTGAGGAAGTTTTTCTACACAGAAAGAGTAGCTGATTCTTGGAATAGTCTGCCACAGGAGGTAGTGGGGGCAAGCACAGTGGAGGGGTTTAAGAATGCCTGGGACAAGGCACAAGGGAAGCTTGAGAGGGGAGGGAGTCATGAAAAGCCATTGATCACATAGGGTCAGTAGCCACATACAATGTATAGGGTCTGCGGGCAGACTGGATGGCCTAGCAGTCCTTATCTGCCAACAGTTTCTATGTTGCCAATTTTAATTATCTTCATTTTGATTCGCACATTTCTTTCTTGCAGTCCTTAACTAGTTGTCCATATGTATCCCAAAGTTGTTTAGTATTTTCTTTCTTTATATGCTTTTTCCTTTTTCCTGATAATTTTCCTAATACTTTTATTACACCAATTTGATGTCTTCCTGGTTTTGGTATTGTATTTTATTTGCTGTAGCACATATATGTCCATCAACTCATTTATTTATTTATTTATTGAACTTTGTTGACCAGGTAAGTACACTGGCAGTAGAAGCCTTTTTCAGGCACGACCCAGGTGCAAATGCACAGCTAAATTATACAGTCATCATGATACATAAACAGCAGATGATAACATTATGTACAGAACAGTGTTTACATGATACAATAACAAGTCATCATGTACTGCAGGGGAAGAGACAGAAACATAGAAATTGTCGACAGAGAAGGACTGCCAGGCCCATCTAGTTTGCCTGTAAGCCCTTCCCTAGCTTACAGCCTCTGACCCTACTTGATCAACAGCTATCTCCTCTCCTTCCCACTTCTAGGGTTCCCTTTTGCCTGTCCCATGCATGTTTAAATCCCTTCACTGTGCTTGCACCCACCACCTCCTGTGACAGACTATTCCATGCATCCACCACCCTCTCTGTGAAGAAAAACTTCCTCACATTTCCTCTCAGCTTGCCACCTTCCAATTTCATATTATGCCCCCTTGTTCCTGTATTCCTCCAAGATTGGAAGATGTCACCCCCCTCCACACACCTTGTTTATATTTTTAAGGTACTTGAATGTTTCTATCATGTCACCCCAATCCCTCCTTTCCTCCAGCGAGTACATATTGAGGTCCTTTAATCTTCCCTCATATATTTTCTGGTGCAAGCCCTGTACCATCTTTGTTGCCCTTCTCTGGACCTCCTCCACCCTGTCTATGTTCTTTCAAAGATGCGACCTCCAGAATTGCACACAGTACTCCAGATGAGGCCTCACCAGTATTTTACACAATGGCATCACCACCTGGTTCTGTCTGCTAGTGATACCTCTGCCTGTGCACCCCAGCATGCTACTGGCCCTCAGCGCAGCTTTTGTACTCTGCTTAGACACCTTTAGGTTGTCTGAAATGATAACCCCTAGATCTGTTTCTTTGAATTGAACCTCAGCTGCCACACCTCGGACCATTTCTTAAGCTTTCCCAGGTCCCTTCTCATTTTCTCCACCCCATCCGGAGTATCCACCCTGTTGCAGATCTTGGTGTCGTCTTCAAACAGGCAGACCTTTCCTTCCAGCCCTTCTGCTATGTCACTAATGGATACATTGAACAGGACTGGCCCAAGGACTGATCCCTGAGGTACTCCGCTGGTCACCCCCCCTCTCCCCGGATTGGGTTCTGTTTACCACCACCCACTGCCTCCTGTCACCGGTTCCTAACCCAGTTTACCACCTTGTGGCCCATGCCCAGACTACCTATCTTGTTAACCAGCCTTTTGTGTGGGACGGTGTCAAAGGCCTTGCTGAAGTCAAGGTACACGATGCCCACTGCTCCCCCCGATTTACCTCCTTCATCACCCAGTCAAAAAAATTGATCAGATCAATACAGTATATACAGGGCAATATTCACAACTCTTATAGTTTATTACCAAATGTGTCTCATATTTCATCCAGGACCTTTCTGTGAAAATTTCTTTCCCATTCACAGTATTTTAGGCAGTTTCTGGTATCATTAAATTTGTCGTTTCTAAAACATTTGATTTTAGTTTCACCTGTAACTTTTTTACTACAATTTAAGATTTTAAATGTCACCATACTATGGTCACTACCACTTACTGGTTCTCTAACTTTCCAGTCTGCTTTCCCATCCTCCAAATTTATTAGCACCATATATAAGATATGTTCCTCTCCTGCTGCTTGTTCTACCTGCTGTTCCAAATTCATAGTTTGTCTACAAACAGTTTCTCCATGGTAGTTTTCCCTTCCATTTAAACCCAGTTTATTCCCAACATGTTGAAATCTCCCATGAAGACTGTTCTATCCTCATCTTCCACTTCTTCCTATGATGCCAGTAATTCCTCATTTAAGTCTGCCGTTTGCGGAGGTGGTCTGTAGGTCACTCCCATTGTTACTTTCTTCCCTTATTTTGGTGTCAACTTTATCCATATCTGCCTTAGCTGGTTCTCTGTGGTACTTGATTTTTCCACTGCTTGTAAGTCATTTCTAATACATATAGCTGCTACACCACCACCTTTTTTGTCTTTTCTGTCTCTGCTGAAAACGTTATAGATTTCTGTTTCTTTTTCCCATGTTGGTGGTTCAGTTTGCCATCTTCCTTTGTTTCCTTTATTCTGTGGCCTGTATTTGCTTCATTATTTGTGATAACATGCATTGTATTGTTTCCAGCAGATGTTGTGACCGCTGTCTCTTTACGTATCTCCCTCTCCGTACCAGCCTCTGTCTGTATTCCTTCATCTGGTCCTCCAGCACCTGATATTGTGAATTTGTTTTGTAGATTTATAGTCTCAATTTCACACGTGTACATGTGCCTTCTTTTAGCTCCCCCTGTCACCAAGTACCTTTCCTCTCTCAAGTCTTCTCTTGCCCTGTCTGATCCCTTCTCAGTGTTTCGCTTTCTTTTGTCTCCCATTGCCTTGTTCACTGCACCTCCCTTACCTTTTCTAGTGCAAGCTGCTGTTGTTCACTCTGCTTTGGGAGCATACTGGTATTATGCACAAATTTCTTCAACTTGCGCATCTCCGTTTGAAATTCCACATTTATTTGCCTACTGTTGTCGTTGTCTAACTTATGCACTTTTTACATATGAACTCCCCAGGCAGTTAAATAAAATCATGCATTTTGTATTCCCCACACAATGCTAAAATATCCCCCAAAGTTTTACCTTCCAACACAGTTTGGCTTGCAGTTCAAAGACTTCTGGCCCACTGTCCCATCTGCCATGGCTGTTATGATACAGTACAGGGGGATTTATTTTGGTTTTTCATTACAGGTATACAGAGACTGACTGGGAATAGAGAGACTGAGATTTGGCTAACTCCAAGCATGAAATAAAAGGAACAGAGATTTGCTATGCTCCGCACCGCTCACTGACGTGCCGTTCTCCTCCCTGGCAAGCCGACACTCACTGAGAGTCTGAATTTATCAGTAGAAACCTGGAAGTGCTCCAGACCTAATGTGGTCCTCAGAACCCACTAAACAAATTTGAAATCTGCCCAAACATATCTCCTATAAGTAGAATATGCTACTGCTTTTAAAATGCCATCCACCACTTAAAATATCACGCTTGAATGCAGCTCTGTTTTCTGTAATCCTCCAGTAGCCTGTGGCTGGACTGCAGTTCCCAGGATCCCTTGCAAATACAGTGGGGATTACACAAAACACGAGACAGTACGGGGAATTTTTTTTTTAAATTATTACAGGAATACAGAGACTGACAGGAAATTGAGAGACAGAGATTTGGCTAACTCTGCTTGTGAAATAAAAAGGAATAGAGATTTCCCTATGCTAAGCACCACTCACACTGACATGTCTTCCTCCTCCCTAGTGGTCCCATTGATTTCTGTCCATAATGATTCTGTTTGTCTTACTATTTTTGATACCATCTGCCTCCGAGGCTTTAATATCGCTTGTAACTTCCATAGCCACTCTATCTCCTCTTCTGCCAATCCTCTCTCTCATGAAGAGGGTGTGCCATCAGTCTCCTTACCTCAGTCATCATGTACCGTACCGAGGGTTTCACTCACTCCCACAATGTCAGTATTGTCTAATGTCATTATTCGTGCCTGAAATTCTTCAAAACCAGTATTTTGGACTTCTGGTTCCGGTATGTCTGGGTGAGCAAGCAGACAGAGAGGCTCCTGCCTACATCAAAAATAAGAGTGCTGAACCCTCCTCTACAGCTTGAATCTTGCAAACTGACAAAATATATAGTTGGGGTTTACACTCCGTCAACTAGTGATGGCAAAAAATAGCTGCAATCGGTTCCAGCCCATCGCCAATTTGACCGACGTAGAAGACCGCATGTCTGACGAGGGCGACCTGCAACTTGGGCCTGCTCCGAGTTCAGGGAAGAAATCCACAACTTCTTCTCGTCCAAAGGGCCCAAAAAAGCCTCCAGAGCCCAACAATGAAGCTATACTTCAGGCGATTACGGAATTCCGTGGCGAGGTCCGAGAGTCTCTAAAAGACATTCAAACTGAACTGGGAGTACTGCAAGGTCAAGTGGCAGAAGCGGACCTCCAGATATCCCGGAATACTACTAGGCTGGATGAGCTTGAGGGGACCGTTAAAATTCTCATGGCTGAGCAGCTAGCCATCTCCCTACATCAAGAGGATGCAGAGAACTGTGGCAGGAGGAGGAATATTCGTATCTTAGGTCTTCCCGAAGATGAAGAAGGGAACGACCCCAGAGCCTTCGCCGATTACCTACTGCGCTTGGTACACAACTTAGAGCCTGACTTTCAGATCGATGTGGAGAAGGCTAATCGAGCCCCAGGCCCTAAACCCTCAGGCCCTGGGGCAAGGCCACGCTCTTTTGTCATTCGAATTTTGAGCTACTAAACAAAGAGCCCCTTCTACGAGAGCATGGCAGAAGGGCAAAGTAATGTGGGGCCAACAGCATTTGCTTTTTGATAATGACTATGCCCCTTGTTCCCAGAAACAACACCGGGATTATAGCTTGCTGTTTCCTGCACTTCGGTCCCAAAAGATTAGGTTTCGTACCCCCTATCCAGCTGAACTCACAGTATTGCTCTCCACGGGCCAGCTGACTTATATCTCGGCTTCTGAGGTGACGGCAGATCTTTTGGCTAGAGGCATCATCTCGGATAAGACTGCTGAAGCGGTGAAAACACGACAGAACAAGATGGAGAAGATAGAACGATCTAGACACTCGCATGCGTCATCATTGCCACTTGACGAAATCCTGAAGAAATTGCAGCAGTATAGGAATCCTACTTTACCAATGTGAACTGCCCTCCTGGATTGGTAGATATAACAAAATCTCCCATTTGGGGGCTTGATTCTGCTATGCTGGGAATGGGGATGGTGGGGGGGGTTGGAGTGGGATGCTGCCGGGGTTGAGGGAGAGGGAATGCTCCTAATACAGTCCAGGCATTTAAAAAACGTTTTATATCTATGATTTGGCACTAGACTACCCTTTGGACTTTTTCTCCGTTCTCAGATGGTGGGGTAGATCCCAGGCTGGAGTACGGACATGGAAGCCCCCAGCCGCCTCTCCTCCTCCCGCTTAACAGCAGAAAACTATGACTGGGAGAGATTGGACATAATGGTCATACCTCAACTACAAGAGGTGCATATAGAACAATAGTTACTGGACTTTCTTGAGAGACAAGAAATATGGGGTGTTCATTTTGAACATTTTAATCTCCCATGCTTATGTCATTCCACGGTTTTCGATAGAAAGGCGAGCTGGGCTTGGTTCCCCAGCAGCTGAATTGGGGGGGTGGGATAATCTACAGACAGGATTATGATAAAGGTCTGAATGCTATTGTTAAACCTTCTCTCCACAACAAATGTGAATATTGCCAACCTTCTATTAAGGGGATAGGCATATTGCCTCTCCTGGGTCTGTCTGGACGAGAACCCAGTTATACTGGTTCCGCTTCAGAGAGGTATTTACGCTGGCCCATTAAGGGCTCCGCTTAAACTTGTGGATAGTAAACCTGAGCAGTATTGAGGCCCCACATCTCCCTTGTCCCTTTTTCATGAGGTTGGAGGATGTCCCAGGGGAGCTCAGAATGAGCACCTCCCACTTGGGAGTCATTGTGTATATAGTTTTGTTATGATTACTAGGCTCCTGTAGTGAGGGTCCATGAGTTATAACTCTGGGTAGTTTACTCCAGAGTGTTCAAACTTTTACTTTGGTAGGGTGGGGTGGGGAGGGTTTCGGAACTTCCTTTGGGTGTCAAGAGGCTAGACAACAGCTGTTATGGGTTTATGGTTGCTATCTGTACTTACTTTTAGTACCATATATTTTACAAACTAAGATAACATTTACTATTACTTTTGGAATCCTTATACTGTAAGTAATTTTATAGAACTGTTTAGTAGTTTGATAAACAAGGAGAGTATTAGGGGAGGGGGGAGATAAAAAATTACACACATCTAGACTCTTGGATAGTAAAATATTTTTTATTGGTTACAGTTATAAATCACAGTCAGCAGATCTCTCTTTTCTCGCAGCTGGACCACCGCCTTTGGGGGAGTGTGGTCTGGACTGAAGTTTCTTATACCGCCTTGGGGGGGGAGCTGAATCCTGGTTACAACTTCAGAAATTTTGTATGATGCCAGTTAATCCGTTAAGTTTTATCACATAATGTCAGTGGTCTCATGACCCCATTAAAAGGACCCGCCGCGTACAGCATCTTAAGAGCAGGGGCGGACCTTAATTTCTCCAGGAAACTCACCTCTCGGATGCGGGCACCTCAAGTTAGCCTGGGAGGCAGATATAAGGTGATTGCTTCTTCGCACCCGAGGGGTAGAAAGAGAGGTACGGCTATGTTGATTCCCCACACTGCTCCCCAGACATTGTATAGACACATATTGATGCTCAAGGAGGTATGATTATTAAGGGCCTTTGTATAGAGGTCACTTTGGCCAGTGTCTACCCCCCCCACCCCAGACAAAATTCCTACTTTCTGGGGATTTATTACAACCTTGTTAGATCTCCTCCAGGGTCAACTGATCCTTGGGGGAGACCTTAATCTAACCTTGCTGCCCCATGTGGACTGTTCCAATCCCCAGAGACATCGGAACTCATTCACTGCTAAACAGTTTGTAAATACCATGGACCACTTGGGTTGATAGATGTGTGGAAGTGCCTATTTCCTTCTTCCCCTGGCTACACTTACTATTCTCCTAGATTTAAGTCTTATTCTAGATTGGACTATTTTATTACTACATGTGAAAATTTGACATCGGTCCAAGATATATCAATAGGCCTGAAGGTCCTCTTGGACCACCATCCCTTAATTTTGAAGATGGATATGGGTAGGGAAAAGAAGCAAACCCTCTGGAGATTGAACTCCTTGACCCTATCTGATAAGGGATTTCAGGACGAAATCAGATGAAACTCCCTCTTTCCGGAAAATGCCTTGCTGGATATTCCCGAGGCTATCCAGTGGGATGCGATGAAGGCAACTATCAGAGGGGAAATAATAGCCTATTCCACCAAAAAATATAAAGAAAGGGAGGCTGAATACTGTGGAGACTCTGAGCAGCTTCTGAACTATCAGATGTTGTTTAGAGAGGGTGATACAGAGGTTGAAAGGCTGACCAAAGATACAAAGGCCGCATTGCAAAAAATGATAGATAATAAGGTCCAACAGCCTCTATTTTATCTTCGACAAACAGTCCATGAGAGCAGGCCAAGAGGGACCAGGAAGTTGGCTCAGAGGCTCAGGTCACATAGACACACTGCCACTATTTTGAAACTTAATAACTTAACTACAGGGGAGGTTCATCAGTCAGACGAACATATCCTCCAGGCATTTTCGTCCTACTATGCCAAATTATATTCAGTGGAGGAACCTTTAAACCCCCTGACCCCTCACAATTTCTAAATCAAGCTACTGTCCCAAAATTGTCACTCTCCCAAATCAATGATTTAAAAGCTTCCATCTCCCAGGCTGTGATAATTACAACAATTAAAAATCTTAATACGGGTTGTTGCCCGGGACCAGATGGTTACACATCAGAATGGTATAAGATGTTTATTAAGAAAATTACCCCCAAAATTCATGCCTTATTTGCTGAAGTCTTTCAGGGTGGCGCCCCTCCTCCATCCTGGGACTTTGCAACAATTGCCCCAATACCCAAGCCCCAGAAGGACCTCTTGGATGCTAGATCTTATCGACCCATCTCCATATTAAACATGGACTATAAAATCTACATGGCCATTTTGGCCTCCAGATTGGAATCTATTATTCCACAAATTATACACCCTGACCAGTCTGGATTTATCAAAAACAGGAGTACTATGGATAATATTCGCCGAACAGTAGTTCTCCAAGAATATGTCTGTACCAGGAAAATGTATTTATTAGCCTTGATGCCAAGAAGGCTTTTGACCGTGTTTCATGGTCCTTTTTGTGGGACACCCTAGCGGAATTTCACTTCCCCTCCTCATTTATCACAAATTTAATTAATCTTTATAGGTCTCCAAGGGCTTATATACGAGCCAGTGGGGCTCTATTCTCTTCGTTCCATTTGAGTAGGGGTAAGTGGCAGGGTTGCCCCCGTCTCCCTATATCTTTGCAATGTACCTTGAGCCCCTGGCCTCTGTCTTGAGATCTTCATCCCAGATAGAGGGCATACCCATAGGTCAACAGGAATACAAAATGAATATGTTTGCTGATGATATATTACTAACATTATTGTCCCCTAGTACTTCATTTCTTTCAGTCTGGAAAGTTTTGACCTGGTTTGAGAAAATAGCTGGATTTAAACTAAATCTGTTTAAAACGGAAATTTTGACATTCAATTTTAAACCTTCTCAGCAACTTAAGAAGGCCTTTCTCTTTAAATGGCATTTCATTAAAATTAAATACCTGGGCCTTCATATACCTAAGGACCCAGCTGTCATGGAAATGATAAATTATGAATCCATCTCATTACAAATCCAGTTTGATCTGGATAGGTGGACTTCTATATTTTCTATCAGCAATTGAAATTATTCATATAAATATTCTTCCTCGCTCCTGTACTTGATCCAAAATGCCCTTCTTTCCTCGACTTTTACCTTAAATCATGGAATAGAATGATAGCAGGCTTTTATGGGGTAAGGGATGCCCAAGAATAAGGTTATCCATCCTTAAGTTATCATTGGCCCAGGGAGGTTTTAATTTGCCAGACTTTAACCTATATGCAAGGGCAGCATTTCTAAGAATTTTGATACTGTGGCTGGCGGGATCTTATGTCTCGCCTCCGAAAACTATCGAATTTCACTTAAATGATCTATTTGATATTAATAAAATATTATTTTCCTGTGATGAGAGATCGGTGTCAGCCTCAGCCCTCACGAAGGTTGCCTCTCCAGTTTTTAGACTGTGGAGGCATATGAGAAGGTCCCAGCCAGTTCATACCATTTATGAGTACTGCAAGTTAATTTCCCAGGATGTAACTTTTGCCCCTATTCATATGGATATTGCCTTTTCCACTTGGAGACAGATGGGATTATCCCATGTCTTCCAGTTTCTTTCTCTCCAAGGGATTCTTCCCTTTGAAAAACAACAATCTCAATATAGCCTTCGGGACTCAGATTTATTTAGATACTTCCAAGTCCGTAACCATATACTACGAAACAGAGGCCTTCAGGTTAAAATGCCCTCCCCTCTTCCTGATTTATTGAAAGTATTTATTGAAGCTATCGGAGGAAATTTGGGGACTCACATTATAGGACAACTTTACAGGGGGTTGAGGAGTGAGCAGGTGGAATCCACTGCTTCAGTCTTACAAGAATGGAATAGAGATTTGTCTCTAGAGGTTTCTCTTGAGGCTTGGCTGGGATCGGCACTACAAGCTATAAAGATTACATCATATCCTCGTTGGAGGGAATTTGCTTGGAAGTGCCGTTCCTGATTTTTCAGGGCTCCAGCGATTCTCCTAAAGTTTCTACCAGAAAAATATGGGAGATGCTGGAGAGAGTGCGTGTGTCCTAGGGCCTCATTGGGTCATGTGTTTTGGCTGTGCCCTTTGTTGATGCCCTTTTTGGCTCTCTCTTCAGATGGAACTTTCTGGGATATTCAATGAGCCGATGGAGTTAACGGCTGAACAAATTATACTAGGGATCTTTCTGGACCACACCACCCCATGGTACAAGACACTCCTTCCAGTCTGCTTTTTGGCAGCTAAAAAAGGCTGTAACTTGTAGGTGGATGTCAACTCTTGATTCCTACGGTCCAAGAATGGAGAAGTATCATGTCTGTTATATACTGTTCTGAAAGTTTCAATGCTAAAATACAAAATAAGTGTTCATCTTACCTATTGAAGTGGCAGCGGTGGGTTCTTCACCAGTCAGTGGTGGACCCCACCTTCTGCCCATAATTCTCCCCTTATTGTGGGTTGTCATACCTGAGTTTCTCACCTAGCAGGTAATGGGTGGGAGGGGGTTAGAGAGGGGTCAAATTGACCTGGATTTTTTCTTATACTTCACCTATATTATGAGGGAAAGGAAATCACAAATACACTCCTTTATACCTTGGTGATTATTTGGATACCTTTTAAAATTATAGGATTAATCCCCTTTCCTTGACATTATTAATTGAGGTTCAACATGAAGATGGACTACTTATTATATATCACTACCTGGTGTACTGATCTCATAGGACAAAGTTTTTCACCCTCAGAGACTAATGATTCTGCTGTAAAAATAATCCTACCATTGTAAACATTTATAAATTAACTAACTCTTTTCTTACTTGCAATGTGTGTAATGAAAACTTTTAATAAAAAGAAATTAAAAAAAAAACAGTATTTTGAAAGGAAGTATGGAACTAACGATTCTCTCTCTGTCAAATACAGAATATTTTTCTTACTAAAAATGGAGCAATCAAACTTGGAGACTTTGGAGCAGCACGTCTTCTCAACAGGTATAGTTTGGGGTTTTCCCATATGGAACCATGCCGAATATATTGCAGGGCTCCCAGATCTAGCTATTTAGTTAATTTATTATTTATTTAACAGACTTTAGGATTACAACCTTTGAGTCAGGGACTCATTTACAAAGACTTGCGTCAGAAAAAACAAATACAAACACTTAATACATATAGACATATAGAGTCAGCTAAAGGTTACAGTTTTTCAGTTATACAATATTGCAGAATCAAGATCAGCTATACATTGCATTGAATGTGTTACCGACAGCTGTATTTTACAGTTTTCAAGAGAACAATAAGTTTGCTGATGGAGGGAGTAACAGGTTTGATATTTACAGTGAAGTAGAGAATTGGACAGATATCTTGTGAGTGCAGCCAAAGGAGGCATTTTTAATAGGTAATGTTTGGTGGCCCTATCTACAGGGATAACTGTATTTTACAGGAACTGGAGCCATCTACAGGGAAATTGTTGGCATAGACTTGCATTTGTTATATGTGCAAACAGAGCAATTTGGCTTCCAGTCTTAGAATAAACAAGGAAGTTGCCCTGGAGTTACAGGGAAAAGCCAAATCAGTATTGGAACACTGTGTTCTTATTTTCTCAAAACAGATTTTTTTTTCCTTTTCAATATTGCCCGTTTTTATAGGATCGGACTTGTAATTTTTTCTTTCAATAGAGTTGATTTACTTCCCCGCACCTAGCTGAGCTTTATTGTGCCATCTGCCTCAGCCCCGTCACCCAATTTTCTCTCAGGCCTTACAGTACCACTTTTGTTCCTCCTGGGCTTGCCCTCCTTGGTGGGGTCAGTGTGGTTCTCGGCTGAAGCACGGATCTGGTCAGTAGTGGCACCTGAGACAGCAGGTGTGGCACCTGCGGGTGTCTGGCATCATTCTTTTGGCCTGGGGGTCTTTTTCTCCCCTGCTGGAGGTCTTCTCATGTACAATGGTGTGGACATGCAGAGTTAAGATGGTGCACATACTCGTATGACTGCGCTTGGCCCTCCCGGAGGCGGCCATATGCTGCACCACCTATCTTCCAGCAAGTGGCAGCCAACCAGCGGCAAACGCTATCTTCCATTGCAAAGGAGGGAGAGCTGTCTCTGGTCGTTCAGTCTTCCTTCCCCGGCTGGCCTCCAAGCGACCCTGGTCTGTTCCTGCACTAGGGGTACTGGTGTGGCAGCCAGTGCCTCATCTCACTATGCCACCGGGCCAGACATGACCCATAATGTTTTTAAAGAACAGCTAATGCCTTTGGGAAAACTTTGAAAAATGTATATTTAGACACAATTTAGTTTGTATGACATATATGTTTTACAGTATATATATATATATATATATATATATGTGTGTGTATGTATGTATGTATATATATATATATATATATACAGTATATATAATATGTGTATATATATTCTATAGACTTCTCGCCATTATTTATTACTAAAGAAATTCCCATGGAAACAAGATCTTTATCCCTCAGAGTTCATCTGCCTTTACAGCTTACTCCCTGCTTGAAACCATAATGCTGTGTTGTGGCATCAGTTTGTTGCTGTGGGAATAGCTGTGATGTCACAAGCAGAGTATTATGACATCAGGTTGAGAAGAAACAACAGGAGCAGATGAACCCTCTAGGAACAACTATACTGTTTTCAGGCATATGACCTCAGTAATAAATAATGGAGATAAATAAAATACAGGGCTAATGAGAAATATAAGCTGCTTTGTGTTCAAATATTATGTTTTACAAAGTTTTTCTTGCATCGTCGATGGCTCTTTAAAGGGTAGTTGGTCTTCCTTAGAATCATGTAAAATGTTTCTTATCAGAACTCGTATTTGATTGCTTGTTGATCTTAAGTATGTAGTTTATGCTATTTAGGGTGAAAAATCTACCTACTGCTGTTTCCTTGGCTGGAAGGGAGAGGCAAGCAGCTGCTTTGACATCTTGTATCTTTCTTCTCACCCATTTCCTACCCTGATGATGGGCCGCAATGGTTGTACACTGCTTTCACTACCAATGCCAATGCTGCTTGTTATTTGGCTAGCAGGGGTGCATAAGTGTAATTCGGACCTCACCTTCGCTCCCTGAGAGCGAATGACACACCTTCGGGATGCCCTCCCAGCCGTCCCCAGTGTGGAATTCCATGGCTCACAGGCAAACCCCATTCTGCCACCACACCACTGCACTGTACGGTTGTCAACTGTCCAGTTTTGGACTGGATAATCCAGGGTTAAGGGCCATTATCGAGTCAACCAGTTTTGCTCGGAGGTAGTCTGGTTTTGAAATCTTTATATGGGTTCACATACGCAAAACAAATTCTATCAAATCATTCGCTGTTTTGGCTGCATGATGTCATACAAACCTTTGCTTTTAACATCAGTTGGTCTGGATGGCATAAAGTACGGCTGCCAAGGCCATTAAATTAACCTGATCTTTTTCACTCTTAAGTATGGTTTTAACTGCTTCTTTGAAAAGTTCTCCAACATTACAAATGGCTTTGGAGAGCCGACCCGCCTTTGCAGCCGTAGCGTTACCACTTTTGTTACAGCTGACACAGGTTCGAAAACAAGCCTGGATCATTGAAGGGCTGGTGGAAGTTGGTTGAGCATCCACGAAGGTGCTCTGTACCTCGGTGGGGGGAGTGAGGGATCAGGTCACCGCCATAGTACTGCCACCTGGGTGACCACAGGTGGCGATGTAAGCAGGAGCCAAGAGTCAGGGAGGGTGGATGCCTGATGTAGGTGCACGCAGTTGTGTGCGCATGGATAAGGAGCTCTCCATTGGTGTCCAAGAGGAATTTGAGTGAAAATGGAAACAGCCCTAGCCACAGCATAGATGACTTCCATCCCTCATCACAGGCTTTGCACCACGGACAAGGTACTCTCCCAACACCAGACCCCGACTCCTCTAGGGGTAAGACAGGGAGGAATTTGAATGAGGTTAGTCCAGGAGACATGGGACTGGGTGAGTGAGTAGGACCAATGTTGGGTCAGTCAGAACTGCAGGGGAAAAAGTACAGCAAATAAAAACCAAAACAGAAAACAATTGGCTTCAGAGGAGGATCGATGTGCACATCCGTCATCAGTAACACAGGTCCACGTAACCCCCCCCCCCAGGATACACCTGGACACAAACTATCCTAGCTTAGTGTGCCTTTTCTGGTCAGAAATAAAAAAATAAATAAATAAAAGGGTGGGACTAAGGGTGAAGTTTTGGGTATGATTCAGTATATGGATTTTGCTTCTTCCAAAGATGGCAAACTTAATGGGCTGGCCAACTGCTTCAAAATCTTGCACCAGTGTTAGTGGATTGGACAGCAGTAAGGTATTTTGCAGGGAGATATCAGTTCTGTCTCACTTAGAGTTGGGCTCAGCATCCATTGGTCTTGGGTCTCTGCCCTAATAAACCCCACCCACAAATGCCCACTTGCTCTGACACTAAGCTGAAATTTGTATCTTACATGATTTGTCATGCAAACCACTTCTGCAGAAGATTTTGTTTTGAAGATGTATGTAACTTTGTTTGCTCTCTCTTCCACCCCACCCCCACATACCTTTCTTACTAGCCCTGCAGCACTTGCTTGTACATATGTAGGGACGCCTTACTATGTGTCGCCAGAGATTTGGGAGAACAGACCATACAACAATAAGAGGTAAGAAGGAATTCCATTGTGATTACAATATTAAAAATGTGTGTGTGTCAGTTTCAGTTTATTGTTTATACTGGATGGGCATGTGAGCAGAATTACCCGTTTTCACAAGCGTCCAGTCTTGGACAAAAATAGACGGTGAACATACAACATGGAGTTACATGAGTGAGGAACAACAGTTGTGGTGAACAATCAAGGGATACAAACACATATATGTGTGTGTGTGTGTATGTGTGTTTTGTGTGTGAGGAATGACATGACAGAACTGAGAGATTGGGAAAGTAAAAAAGCCCAAGTAGAAGCAGTTCGACCCAAGGGTGAGCCTTTCAAGGGTTTCATGAAAAAATACCAATTGATTCTCGAGTTATAAGGTTTTAAAATTTGGCTTCTGCACATGCTCAACAGGGTTTTCAGGATAGCTGTCTGGTGCTACAGAATAATTTTTGGTCCAGAGTCAGATTTTATTTCACGAGAAAATGTTTTTTATGTTGGCAAGAAAAATGTTTATGCCGTGAGTGCCACCATCTTGTTTTTTCATTTGTGTAAAAAAAAAAAATTATAATAATTCTAGAAAGCCATAAAACTTCTGCTTTTTTGAAAATCAAAACTTACACTTTTTCAAAAATCCAACACCTAGAGTCCGGAGTTTGATGAAAAATTACCCAGAAATATGTTTTCCCGGAATCCTGAAAATCTTAGGTCACCAGCATAGGGTGGGCTGCTGATTCTTGCATTGCAAAATGAGAATTTTTAGGTCACAAGATAGTGCAAACAAAGAATACTGGCTCGAGGTAACAATTTGAAATTCTTGAAACTTAAGAATTTTTATTTGTAGAACAAAGAATTTTTAGGTAATCAAAAAAAACTGTGAACAAAGAATTATTGGCTTAGGTACTTCTCACACCAATTTACAAATCTAAGGTTTTGGATATGGGCTACACCAGTATGCCGGGTGAAGTTGGGGGGGGCCATCATTAGTAGGACTAAGTAGTCAGTCAATGGTTTTCACAATAACCTTTAGTTAACTTTAATCATATGTACAGTTTACCATTGAGATAAAATTAATGACACAGGGCACTACATTAGTTAGTTATTGAATAGTTTAATTTATTTTGATCAACTTATTTTAATTTATTTTGTTCACTTAGCATCAATAAATTTGTGGTGCTTTTATGCATCCAGAGGAACATAATTTTTGTTACTCTATGTATGATTTTATAATCAGAAGTTTAAAGAGTCCATGGTTTGGCTTACGATAATCTTTGTTTGTGACACTGTGGACATGTTGCTTGTAGATACAAATGAACAGCTCTCCCTACAGCATCTAGGATTGTGGCAGTCTATTTCAACTCCAGGGACTTCTTGAAGATAAAATTTGTTAGCTGTGTATTGTTCCTCTTGGTGGCCTGTACTTGATTATGCCTTTTGTTAACTCCTAGAAATGTAAAGAGAAACTGAAGAATCAACTATTTTTTGCATAAAACAACACATACCTGTATCTATGTACGATTGTATGCCTTTGTGGTGTAATTATTTGTACATTTTATAACTGAGAAATAAAGATCAAGTAAAAAAAAAAAAAAATCCTTGGCTTGCGACATAAACATTTGTACTTGGTACCAGTTAGTAGTTTTATGTTGCAAACCAAGAATTGTTAGGTCAGCAGAAGCTGTCACCAAAGAATAAAGACTTGCAACATAAAGATCTGGACTTTGTACCCAGTATCAACTGTTATTTATTCAGTTAGCTTTTGTTTACCAGGTAAGCACACTAGACAGTCAGGTGCGACCCGGGAGAATTACAGGGTACAGGCAATAACAATACAGAGTCAAGGCACAGGTACAGGCAAATAACAGTACAGAGTCAAGGCACATCAGTCAACAATGGACAGTTGGGTACAGGATAAGCAATACAGAGTCAAAGTACGGCAATCAACAGGGGAACAGACAAGAAATAACATCATATGGCAGCTGGGCAGGTAGGGTGAGAGTACCCAGTTAGTGTACACAAGGGGCATGGAGTAGTGGTACACGAGCAGCGAAAAAAAAGGGGGGGCATTGGCATGGAGTTGTACCACGAGGGAGGGGGCTTGAGAGGAACAGCTTGAAGCTGCAAACCAGGTAGGGGACACTAACCCTTAACAGGGTAAGGTCAAGTGTGATGCAGGAGCAGAAGTCTACTCATTAAGCAAGACAGGCCAGGGAACTCAGGGAGTTACTCATAACTCGGCCATTTTTTAAATGTTGCCACCAAATTTTCATCAGTTTTATTTATTTATTTATTTTTACAGCCCCTTAGATGAACACAGTGAGTGAGACGTGTCACATCCATCTCAAAATGTGTGTTTGTTGTAACACCATAAAAAGCATCTTAGAGGTCAGATTTCAAGCTGGTCACTTCTTTTGAGGTCACAGAAGCTCAGTATATTACGTTATGAGGTGGTCCAGTGGTGTGGAGGGTGGAGGCGCAGAGGGCCTCACCTCCTGCCATGCTGGCAACCCGGGTTGGGGAACGAATGCAGATCACTTGGGGACCAGTCGTGGGAGGGAGGCTTGAGCATCCCAAGGACAGTTCTCCTTCCACGTGGAGGAGGTAAGGGTGTTCCATTAGGAGGCTGCCACATGGAGGTTCTGGGTGGCAGCGTAGTGGGATATCGGGGAAGGTGGCTTGCCGCTTGATGTTGGGAGCGTTTCCGTGGAATCAGAACTCACACAATGCATCATTGCATGTGCCATGGGCCCAGTTAACAAAAAGGACTGATGACAACAATGGAGTCCCAGAGAAGTCAGGTGATTGAGACTGGGGAAGGGGGGACCAGACTGGAATTGGGCTTGTCAGGCAGCTACAAGAGATAAAATACTAATTGAAAAAAACACATAAGCTATGAGAATTTGGAACTTAAATACTGAAAACTGGGACGTGTTGTGGTATGATTATGCTGATATGCATGTGGGTCCAGCACAAATTCTGAAGAACCACCTTTTACCATGGTAAGGGTTTTGCAGGGGGAACAAAGTGCACTACACAGTGTGTACGCAAGGAATGGCCCTTACTTACAACAGCCTTAAGTACATTAGCTGAATGTATGTTGTTTGCCATACCTGATAATGGCTGTTTCGGTTGTTTGTCCTTTTGCTGCTTGGGGGGGGGTTAGGGTTAGGGTTGGAAACCCTAACGCCACATTTCCTGTTGAATCCTGACTCTTGCATTAGCAGTTTTTTGTAGTGAATGTATATATGTAACAGGGCATGCAGTCGTGCTCTGATGTACGCACACCTTGGTGTGTGTTGTTGGGCATGAACTCACAGGCTGAGTACATTCAACCACGCAAGGTGTGCAGATATCCGCGCATGACTACATGCCCTGTAGTGGATTATCCGTTTTTTTTTAAATGGCCAAAACTGCTTTGGAGAGGAATTGAAAAATAGAAAGATGTGCAGGCGTATGGTCATTGTGAGATAATGTATGGTCTTGTGTGTTTTTTCAATCAGGAGACAACATTTTTACTTATATTTCTCGCAGATTTTATAAAGATATATATCTCTCCAGGTAACTCCACCTTTCATGCAACTACTGACTGGGTGTGAGGTGGGTTGTGCTCTACAGTTAGTGTCCCCTCTGCAGCATGGGCACACTCATGCTGTCCTGCAATATAGACTTCATCTCAGGATATCCCTTGTGATAACTGAGGTGAACAGCGGTTAAAAAGACCACTGCCCTTTCAGGAAACTAGCTACAGTATAACATTCCCTACAGCAATTTTGCCATTGGTTCAGATGGCCACCATAATACTGGGGCAGTCCTAAGATGGCTGCTGCCATAAGGAGTCTACCTCCACTAACGTGGCTGGTGGAAGTGATGTACTTGATAGTCACTTCTGCAGTGGTAGCCACCATAGGGGAGATCTTTACCTCTCCCAAGATGGCTGGCAGAAGTGATGTGTACATTTGTCATGTTCATGACCCTGGAGCTATAGTGGAGAGTTCATCTCTTGCAAGATGGCTGGTGGAAGTGACGTGAGCATGCATCACTCCTGTAGCCACATAGCCTTAGAGTACATGTGCAGCCAGATCGGAGGATGTTCTTCTCAAAATGGCCGTTGGAAGGGACCATCTGATGCTATGTGCATGCACATGCTTCAGTAGTGTCGAGATGGTGCTGCTATCTCTATGGAATTGGGGAAAACACCCTATATATCCTGGAAACCTTCTGTCCCCCTCATGCTCCAACCTTATATTCCTATTAGGGGAGGAGGAGGAGAGTGGCACTATTTCTAAGAGCCGCTGGGTGAGGGGCTTTGAGATGTCATGCACAGCTCCATCCGATTGCACTGAGTGCTCCACTGAGGTCAGGAGCATGTTGTAGTGCTGTGTAGGGGTCTGTGCTACACTTCTGTTGTGACTGAGTTCAGGGTTCACATGACCGTGTAGCAGTTACGTGGCTCCCCGCTTGGGAGGAGGTAGGATGGACAGTGCGCATAGAGCACACCAGGACATGCCAGAAAGAGAAGACTATTAGAAATTAAAGCCAGCATATACAGTCATGCTAACCAAAATGAAACAATAAAAAGGAATGATGCTACATTTAAAAGTTATATCTGACACTATAACACGGTTATGTGAACCAGAAAGAATGAGGCCATGGAGATGGTAGAGACAGAGAAATTAAGCAAAAAAGAGCTCAAGAAGCTGTAAATGATCATATATAGGAATATAATTTATTTATTTCATTTTGGTGACTGGGTAAACCCACTGGAATCAAAGGTTCATTTTTCAGGGGCAACCCCGAATAAGGGTGACAAATTCACTATAAAAGGAGTTCTTATCCCCAAGAAGTAGAGTAGATGTATAAAAAACACGCTGAAAGCAGGAGCTAGGTGATCTGAGCCACAGCCTACTTGATGCACATGAATTAACTGAGGATTCTGAGAGAATGGAGAGCCTAGGTAGGGTTGAAATTTGATTAGAGGTCGCATATGCGTCATCAGCCTGTCAGGTGAACATAACCCAGATTGTAAGGAGTTGGACTGCTGTGGATATATGCAATACCTAACTGAGTGTGAGAGCCAACTCGCAGAAACAAAAAAGAGACATGATAAACCAACCTTATTTTCCCATTCATTTTGGACTGGCTAACAGAGGTAGCGGACCGGTTGAGAAAGTCTCTAGAATTACTGTAACCCTTGTGAGCTAACAGTAATCAGTCTGTTGGCTGTGATGAAGGCTGTGCTTTTCACAGCCCATGTCCTTCAAAGGCCAAAAAGAATAAAGAGTTTCAAATGGATGGATCAGTTCATAACATTTTCCTTGATTTAAAGTACACCATCCATGAGGCAAAGATGACAGATTTAAGTGCAAACTATGTGAAAAGGCATTTTCTGGGGGCATGGATATGGTGCATTATCCACACTTTGGCAGTCTTCTTTCCCCTTTAATTTCAGCTGGAATGTCTTCAGGCTAAGCTCCTCCAACCCACCTGAATGATATCCTCCTTGGGTCTGCTCTGTCAGATCTTCCTCTCCGCAGGAAGACTCAGGTCTCTTCCTTCAAATCAAATCGTCTATATTTCTAAAGCGCCTTTCAGAACCAAGACACTGTACAAGAAGGTCACAAATACATGTAGATTAAAATCATAAATTAGCAACCATAACTAGGATATGCTAAACTAAATAAATACGACTTTAACTCCGTTTTAAATTTCTCGATGGTTGGACACTCTCTCAACCAACGAGGTAGAAAATCCACAGGGTTGGTGCTGAAAAAGCAAAAGCACGGGATCCTGATGTTTTTAATCGAACCCTGGGAATCTCCAACAATCCCTCGTTGGCAGAGCGGAGAGGACGGAGGGGGCAATAGGGTACCAAGAGATCTTTCAGGTAGCCGGGTCCCTGATCATGTAGGGCTTTAAAGGTTAGCAAACCAACCTTATAGGTGTTCCACCACCTAACAGGCAGCCAGTGCAGTTCACGGAGCACAGGTGTAATATGGCTGGATCCTTCACAGCTCTCTGTGCACAATGTAGGCCCATTCTTCTTATATTGCATCTTCAGGTGTATTTTCTCCTTTTTGGTTAAAAACATCGAAAAATGGAGTGTGACGAACCCTGAATCGGCCCAGGATTTAAGCGGTCTGTCACATGCAACCAAAGGATTTTGCGTACTGACCCTCACACCTTGTGTGTATATTGCTTAGGGGAAGACCCTGCTTCCCTCCTCTCAAGGACAGGTACGCCTGCTTTCTCCTTGGCCGCCTGGATGAACAGGACCCTCCAGTTCAGTCCAAGGATGCCCGCAAGGCCATTTAGGTGGTGTCGGGTTTGACCTCTCAGCTGGCCACTCTCGAAGAGGCAGGAGCCCAGGCCGTGGTGGTCTCTTCTTTGGCTCCAGCACTGCTCCCAGTGGGTGTTAGTGCGGGGGCTTCCTTTTCCAGATTATTGCGGGATATGTGTCAGTCCCTACCGACCCTTGGGAAGGGTTCTTTCTCAGGGAAGTGATCCATGAAATTAAAAAAGAACCTTATCAGGTCATGGGACCGGGAACAGACATGCTCATCCCGCTTTCATGACTCTTTTGACTGCTCAATGCTGTCGAGCTTTCAGCGTCAACCAGTCCTCCCAGGGCTGAAGGGCAGGCCACTAGCACCACGGTGACCCTGTTGGGCTTGTTGGCCAAGGTGCAGGCCGACCAGATGGCCAAGATTTTTCTCAACTAGGTCAAACGAGTTTGGGGACGATTCACTCTCCTAGACTCCAGTCCTTTCTGTCCTCTCCCAATAGGGACAGGAAAAGTCGGCCGACCAGGCTGCCTTTTCCCAGGAGATTCACCCTTCGGGGGTCCTGCTGCAGGACCCAGTCCATGTAGAATACACAGCCCCCCCTCCTGTGTCTCCTCGATGGTGGCACACTTGTCACCAGTTAAGGTCCAGGTTGAGGACCTGGTCCTGCTTCCGGGCTCTGGACTTGGGGTGTTCCCGCTCTCAACCTTCCACAGGAAGCAACGTTGACATTCCTGTTCCGACTCGTGTTTGGATGACAAGAGGCTCCGCTGCAGGTTGCAGCAGTGGTACAAAGTGTTCATATGGCAGCAGTGGCTCTTTGGGAAAGGTCAGTCTCTCCTGCAGTCCCCAATGCTCCCATAGTCTACTACGGTGAGGCGTATTATGGTTCAACCCTGTCCGGTCAAGCTTACTCCAGCCTTTCCACCTGTCTTGGTGGAGCCTACATCCATCCAAGCAGCCCTTGCATGGAGCCCCCTCCAAGGCTGCTTGCCAGGCTTCTGGCCTTCCCAGCTTTCTTTCTGCTCAGATAACCCACTCTGATGAATCCCGTGTGCTCCATAGGGACAGAGGGCCGAGGACGGTGTTTAAGGAGTTGTCATACACTGATGACTCCTCCATGCATTTCTTTAGGACCCTGGGCTTCAACCGGGAGTCCTCTGAGGAGCTGGCTTCTGACCGTGGTCCCATCTCTTTCAGGACCTTGTTCTGCCTTATCTCCGAGTCCATGGAAATTCCTCTGGAGCTAGTCTACAATTGGGCCAAGTACCCCTGATGGAGATCCTTGACTGGGATGATTCCCCGGTGGTGGCCTTTCTGGTGGCGGAAGCTGTCCTGTGCGCCACCTTGGAGTTGTGGCAACATCCAACTTCTTGTCTTGTCTTTCTGCCCGTATAGTCCACAAGTGTGTGGTCCCGACCGGTGCTCTCTCTGGTTTCTCAGATCACCCCTCGGCTGAGAGGTTAGTGGCAGATTCCGTTTTCAGTCAGATGGGCAATGTCGGGAATGTTGACAAATCCCCTGACAAGGAATCTAAGAAGTTGAATCACACAGCAAAGAAAGTTTATGCTGCTTCCTCCTTGGGTCTCTGTCAGGTGAGCTCTGCCATTACGATGGTTAACTTTGGTCATGCTCTTATGGGAGTCCTAGACCATGCCATTCCCCACCTTTCTGCAGACTTGCAGTCCACAGTGACAGTGGTCTGAGACCAGGGCCACACTCTTGCCAAGCATCAGCTCCAGACAGCTTTGGACATAAGGTGACTCTAGCGCCTGGTCTGTGGTGGTGACAATGGCTATGCACCGCAGAGCCTGGCTTAGGATGTCTACCTTTAGGACAGATACCCAACATAAGTTGGCGGATGTTCCCTTCTTGGGCACCTACCACTTTGGACCTGGAGTTGAGGGACACCTCACAGGAATTGAGAAGTCCAGTGCCATCGTGGACTCCATCACATCCTTGCAAACAGACTCCAAGGTCCAGAAGGTGAAAAAAGAAGCCTTTTTCATTTCCGCCCATTCCACCACAGCTGCCTAAGTTGCATCAGCCCCAGGTAATCCCAGGTCTGGCAGCCTAATCTAAATCAGCCAACCAGAGCCCCAAGAAACCTGGAGATTGGGAGCAACAGTGCTCCCATGGAAGCCTGTATTCAAGTAACAATAGGCTCCATGGGGCTGGCAGTATAGCCTAAAGGTTAGAGTAACGCACTGTGAATAAACTTGGTACATCCAGCTGGAATGGGTTTGATTCCCACAACCTCTACTTGCATATTGTGTGACTCTGAGCAAGTCACTTAACTGCCCAATGCTCCTGGGTTGCCCCTGAAAACGGGCACTTTTTCCTAGTGGACTTTACTTGGTTACCCAAGAAATAAATTAAATTAAATGCAGGTAAGGGAGCCTCCTATTTGTTTTCTGATGCACCAAGAAAGGTGCTCTTTAAGATGTGTATAGTTTCAATTTTGAGAGGTGACATGCTAAGTTAAAGATATAAAATCACACGATATAAAATCAACATACAATGTAAATGGCTAAATAACCCAGTAAAAAGAAAACAACTTCTCAAATATCTTAAAGATCAAGGGGGTGAAATAATACAGTATTTCTACAGGAAACACGCCTCACTCTGCGGGAAGTGCTAAAGTTCAAGTAATGGGGACACCCTAAAATCTTCCAGGCATCTTTAGACCGAGGGGGAAAATTAGGGGTTATGATCCTATTCCCTAATTCATTCCCATTTGAAGAAATGGAGGTGATAGCGGATCCAGAGGGCAGATATCTCTTAATGACAGGAACAATCCAAGACACACCAGTCACTCTGGTCAGTGTGTGTTCACCACCCAGTTCCTTCTATGGCTTTTGTTCGAGTTTGTTAAAACTAGTTGTGGAAAGGTCGAAAGGAATACTCATCATGGGAGTGGACTAGAACTTGGTATTTAATAGAGCACTTGACACAACTTTGCAGATCCCAAGCCCAAACAATAGAGTGACCAAATAAGTCAAACTCCTACTGAAGGAACTAGGCATGAAGGATGTGTGTAGAAGTAAGTATCCAATGGCCAAGGATTATACTTGCTAGTCTAGATTTAAAACCTATTCCAGGCTGAATGCTTACTTCACATACAGACGGACATGACTAAATTCTCTTTCACGTGGTTAGGTATGAAAACCTGTCAGACCACCAACCTGTTTTTTTGAAATCAGATCTCCACATACCTCCAAAGAAGACACACTAGAGACTGAATGTCTCCCTTCTTAGGGACTCTAAGCTCCATGAGGACCTTAATACTACTCTGTAGACAGTAATAGAACAAAATGACAAGCCAGGAACATCCCCACAAATCCTTTGTGATACTGCAAAAACGGTCCTACAGGGAAAGTTAATATCCACAGCCTTTGCCATTTGTGACTGACTGGACCCCCAGATTTTAACCTGCCAGTGCAGAAATTAAAATCTGTGGTCCTAACGGAGGCCAACAGGGAATACTCTGACCATTCCTAGGACACTCCCCTCCTTGAGGAGAGGGTTGTGGTGCACCACCACAACAGTGATCCCTAGAGGAGCCTTGCAGACATACCCTTGGTGGCATGGGTGACTATGTGCTGTTTGCACATCCCCTCCCCCGGCTGCTGCTGCATGTTCACATGTTGAGGGAGGGTACCAGAAAATGGAAAAAGCTACCAGAAACCCTTTGTCACGCCACCCAGACTTGCAGTGCATCAGTTCTGCTGCCCTCTGCCGTGTCCCCACATTTGAACTAATTCATTTAGATGGTATCGGGGGGCCCCAAGCAGGGTAGCGCTGGATATGCAGAGACATGGAGGATTGGTAGGAGTCTGAAAGGTGCTGCCAGTAGGTTCCACCACTGTACAACGACACCATCGATATCAACGATGCCGACATCAGCGTGCACAATGCTGACAGTCGGCATTGTATCTGACTGGGGAAAGTGTTTTTCTGTGGAGGGCTTTGCCCCCTGTACCCCCCCTGCGGGGGGCTGTGCCTTCTGCACCCCCATCTCTGAATAACCAACTCCGAGTCAGAGTTGGTTTGGGGTGGGGCACAACACTGGGAGTTGCGGTGTCAGGTCACAGTGGACCACTACAGCGAAATATCTCGACCCGGCGAGATTTGTCACTGTGGGGATATTTCGCTGTGAGGGTGTCATTGTTCCGATGTAATACCGTGTCAGTTGTGAGCAGTGAGCTTGTTGGGCATTGGCTGGCTACATTGGGAAGGCCCGAAGGAGAGAGGTGTGAGGCATCAAGGTGGGGAGTTGAAGAATATATTTGAAAAAAAGTCTTTGTGAGGTGGATCTCCACAAGTGAGTGTTTGACGTGCTGCTGTGCCAGCTGTAAGTTTGGGAAAAATAATGATACCTTGTGACCTTCAGAACCTTGACTTGTCCAACAGTTTTGTTATTCTGCACTGTAATGACTTCCATTTATTTTCCTAGTGATATGTGGTCCCTGGGGTGTGTTCTCTATGAGCTCTGTACTCTGAAACATCCTGTGAGTATCTTATGTTTTATGATTCAACTTACATAGTCATTCTCTGAGCATGGAAAACTAACTCACAAACTCAGACGTGTCTTATTCTACATATAAAGTATAGTTTCAATTTACTGGAAAATTGAACTTAATAGTGTTGAAGGAGATATGCTCTGTTATCCCACACCCACGTTACCAAGTTTTGACCATTTAGGAAACAAGATTTTGTTACACCTGTGGTAGTAAATTTATAAAACGACTTTAGTTAGTATGGCTCTGTGGTGCTAGTGGAGCACAACACACTCCCATGTGGGAGGCTGTGCTTCACAGCATGACTTGTCTCTCATCTCGAGAGGCAGTAGGACTGTGGGTACACTGGAGGCATGACTTGTCTCTCATCTCAGAGGCAGTATGACTGTGGGTACACTGGAGGCATGACTTGTCTCTCATCTCTGAGGCAGTAGGACTGTGGGAACACTGGAGGCAGTGTGCTTAAGCCCCAGGTGGAAGGGAAATGTCTTTTCACTACCCTAGCACTACTTGTGGATTGATGGGGTAGCTTTGTCATCATGATTGAACACAATGCTAGTCTCCCACAAGCCAGTGCAGTGGAGGGACAGATGCTGTTACATCATGGGGAGGTAGGTGGGCCACTTAAAGGGGATAAAACAGTTGTTGGCCCCTGGAGGACCGCTGGCCTCCTCTCCCACTCACCACATTTGGATCCTCCTCCTCCTCCTGTTCCCCATAGCCCTCAGCAAATAGATGGAGCCTACCTAGGCTGGTAAGCTTCCATCCAGTTTTGGTTCTGTCACCAGGCAGTGGGAGGGCATCCCTTTAGGTTTGCTGAGTGTCCCAAAGTCTGTTATGGTAGAAGGAGACTGGACAGATGGTCTGCTGGCACAGTGGTGGTGCTACCGCTCCGGATACCAACGACCCAGGTTCAGGAATGAGCCTGGGCTGTCAGAGGGCCGGCTGGGGGGCAGAGGATTGAGTGTCCTACTCCTGGGAGGGAGGGAGGGGTATCACTGCCGCTGTGTTACCACCACCTAGCTGACCATGGGTGGCAGTTCAGGCGTGAGTGCAGTCTTGGGGTTGAGGACAGCAGACTGGCTGCATGGAGGCACATGCCTTGCATGAGCTCATCTGTCAACCAATGTCCTGGGGGGTGGTGGAAGAAAAACGCAGCCGTGTACTGAGGTGGCTCTGGACGGCCCGTGGATCCCACACCCCGATGAACCAGGCTCACTCTAGGAACATTAGTGAAACCTGTCTGAGGGAGCTGGTCCAGCCTGAAGACCTCCACCATGGGGAGGGGGTGATACCATGGTGCTACACTTCCAGAGAAGGTGGCTCCTGGAAGATAGCAGGGGTGACAGAGTTGGGGGTATCCGGGGCTCTGAGAAGGACTGCAGCCAGCTGGGGGAAATAAGAAAGTTAGCAAAAAATAAGAGGAGACTGGACCGCTGCCATGACAGATACCAGTGGGAGGCAGGAGTGGCCTGACAGAGAGCAGCCATTGCTGGCAAGAAACTTTTTTTTTAAATATATTTACACATTGATAACTGGGAAAAGCACACTGAACTGAGTCTCATTTACAGGTTTTTGCGTTGCGGGGGAGGGGGGATTGAATATGCAACATCGGTTAGAAATCAGTCAAGATACAAGTCTACAAAAGTTCTGTGATCATATACAGTATAACTTCTGTCTCTCATAGGGAGTTAGTGTAATGGTGAAATGTGAGATAAAATGACTCGGAGAGAGAAGTAACAGTATACAAGACTTTAGTTGCATCTTAATCTTCTTGGGAATGGTTCATGCCTGATTGGCTGAGATGGGGCAATATGACTTTTTAGCTTGAAATTAGTACAGAATCAATCTGTTTCTGCGCAAGCTAAAGACAGTAGATGAACTGGCAAGAGAAACCACAGCTTTTTTCGGTTTTAAAAAAATGGAAAGTAATATAATACAAATAACAGTCGTTTTCTTGTACATCTGCAGGTAAAATATTGGTCTTGTGTGTCTGTAAGCACCTCAGTTACAGTATGTAATATTACAGTCACTGACTTTTTTTAAGCACCTTTCCTGCCTCTGGGGTAGGTGGCCCCCATCAGGTCCATTTTGCAAAGCTGGAAAGATGATCTGGAATCTGTCAACTGGGGTTCATTGCAAAAATTGCAGAGTCATGTACATTGGGTGCAAGAACAGAGCAGGGGGCATGGTGGTGATGTTGTCCAAGGTAGAGAAGGACCTGGGGATTGAAGTCACAAGCAATCTCAACCCTCTATACAACACAGCAATGCAGTGGTAAGGGCAGCAGGATGCTGGGTTGCATAACCAGGGGTTTCACCAACAGAAGGAAGTCATACTGCCTCTGAACAGATCAGTGGTGTGGCCACATCCAGAGTACTATATGAAGTACGGGCGCTGCTGCCACAGAAAGGACATCCACCTGCTGAAAGTGGTGTAGAGAAGGGCCACAGAAATTATCAGGGCCAGCAGGCACTCACATATGAGCAGAGGCTGGAGAGTCTGAATATGTACTTACGTGAGGAAATAAGGGAGCGTGGGAACATGATGGAGAGATTTAAGTATCTTGGAGGTATAAACAAGGTCCATTCTAGTGAACTTTTTAGGATCAGCGAGAACAGGGACATGAGGGGACATTATAAACTGGCGAAAGTTTCTGAAAGGAGGCTAGGAGGCACTTCTTCATGGGGAGATTGGTTGCAGGGTGGAACAGGCTACCAGAGAAGGTAATGAACCAGAAGACAGTTGGGGGATTCAAGAGGGGTTGGAAAAAGTCAAGGGAAGGGTATAAGTGTCAGTGGAGGGTGGGCGGAGCGACATGTAACGAAAGATGCATGCACTGCATATTGGGCAAACTCAGTGGACTGTAAGGCCTAGACCTGATGGCAAATTTGTATGTTCGTATGTCTCAGTTCTTTAAATTCTTGATTAGTAGCCGGCGTGGTGGCACTAAGGGCTGAGGCGCTGAATGCCTTATCTCGCGCTACGCCGGTGACCAATGTTCGAGAACGAGCATGGGCCGCCGAGGGTTGGCAGGGGCAGAGAAGGATTGAGCATCCGATGGACTGCTCTCCTTTGGGAAGGGGGGTCTCACTAGTCGGTGCCCGGTCGTCCTGTGGTGGAGGCTGGGGACAGGTGCTGGGTAACAGCTTGAGGAGGAGTTTGGGAAGATGCCTGGAGGGAGTGGATGCGCGGGCGCTCCCCTCCGCTGGCATCACTGCACACCCCAGACTCCAGGGAACAAGAAAATCGGTGGAAAATGGCACCGTTCGAGCCGCTTGATGGCCGTACATACGTTCGCCGGACTTGAGCAACACCCGTAACTAGATCCTTGTTCAGTGGGGAGTTGGGGCTCCCTGCCGCCCCACTGCGGGGGGGTACGCCGCAGGGGTATAGGGTGTTGGCGTGGAGTATCGGTAGAGGCGGATGGCGGCTGAATCCCCAATAAGGATGCGAGGACATGGGAGCAGAAAGAGTGGCCGAGGAGGTAAAAAATCATAGCACCCCAAAAAAAATTCTTGATTAGTTTTGGTGTCCATTTCCTAGGCGTTGTATCTTCATACAGGTGTCGAGAGAGAGAGAGTGCATTCATTCTTGCTCCTTTCTTAAGAAGAAGAGGTCCTCCAGCAAGACAGAGAGATTGATTCCCTTTGTTTATGTCTTAAAGTGAAGAACTCCAGCCCACTATTTATTATTCAGGAGATTGCTTTATGCCTTTGAAGTCCTGTCTTACAGTGTGGGCTTTCCCATTGTGAAAGTCCAAACTTGTCCTATTTAATATAAACGTAAAAATCTCTTCCAAATATTATGCCACATCTCTATAAGTTACTTCTCCAGAATGCCTGTGGAAAAAATTTTTGAAATATATAAATGAAAAGTGTGCAGGATGAACACTTCTGAAGAAAAACAGTTTCACTTGTATCTAAGATGCTGGAGGTTCTACGTGCCTCTTCTTTCGCATGTCAGTTGGTAGCTAAAATGTCCTTTACAAGAAGGTATGCAGTAGGTGATTATTGTAGCATTTGGAATTATTTCATAAAATATAAAAGATCAGTGACTGTTTTCATTCTGTTAGCTCTTGTTTTAAATGTGATTAGTTTTGCAACACTAATTACACACTTCGAGCTGGAAAAACATACCAGTCAAATGGCCTTATGATTTAAAATCTCTTATCTGATGGAGCTATTGGTACAGAATGCCGCAGGAAAAAAGTCTATATCTGTTCCATGGTCCTTGATCCATCTTTCAGTTTTGTCTTATTTAGCTGAATTCCTCCTTGGAAATTAACTCTTTCCTCCCTTCTTCCGTGTATACAGTTATAAATAGAATTATTTTTCTTGTTGCCTGTGTCCATAAAATAATCACTCTTGCTTACTGGTTACCTGCAGCTCCATGCTCCCATTTCTCAATCCACCAGCCTATCAATGACTCTGCTTCCCTAGCAGTTGCCTGTGGAATGCCTGAATACACTTATTGGCCCAGCCACAGGGATCACTGTGGGGAAGGCATGACAGCACTACCTCTCTCTAGACAGCAGTTGCTACAATTGTTCAGTTTCATTCCTAGTCCCAGGTCTCCCATATAGTTGGGCATATCACTACTGCTGGCCCATTGGGACATAAATAGTTTAACTGACTTTAGAAACTACAGGTATTGGAGCCACCTGATGGTCCAGCAGAAGTGTGTTGTGTTTCCTTGCTGGCAGCTCAGGCTCGGCAGTGGATTCGAGCTGGGATCAGGTGCTGCCAAGGTTAAGGTGTGCAGCCGTTTGTAGCGCAAGTCAGTTCAGAGATGGTGACAGCCATCAACAATTGCATAGTGACACACTACGATGGGATGATGACCCTGCTTCTGTGTGAGGGGGTGGTGATTGTGCACATTGCACTGCATTGAGCAATGCCGATGTAGGCTGCACCCATGATCTGGGAGGTCTCTGTCACCAGCATGATGGTCTGGGGTGTAAAATAATACAAGGCATTTGTTGCAAGAGTAGGGGATTTTCCTGGTGCCATAGTCAACATTACCTTCCCATAAAACTGTTTCAGGCAGATATCCAAGGCTGTATGTGGGAGTTTCTGTGCAAAATGGCTGCCACTACATGTTGAGAGTCCCTGAACTATCACTCTGTTATTGCTTGTAACATGCTTTAGGATAACATTTGTACAAAATGCAAATTCTTCTTAGGAGCAAAGAACATCAAGGCAGCAATTTAGTACTGGAGAGGCACATACTACAGGGGAGAAAAACACTCCAGTTGTGTGTGTGAGCTGCTGTTAGTGACCAGCTTCCATGCACCAGTTATGCCGTTTGTGTTTCTCAGCAGTGGTGTCAACCTGTTGAGACCCCGTCATGAGGAGGAAGTCATGGGTGACTGGTGGCAAGTGGCGAAGCGACAGTCATGAACCTGTTATGGATGGGGTCGGCATGGAGTAAGGAAACCTAAATGGGAGAAACAAAGGACAGTCATTTGGAGCCTGATTTAGCATTTATCTTGTCATATAAACATGGAACAAAATTAATCTATATAGAAATACTCAGAATTACATACTGTATGTTTCATATATTTTATAGTGTTACTTCTTTTCATCAAACGTTTTTCCTATGGCGCTCAATTCCTTTTTTCCCTTCTGACTCCATCAGTTCCAGGCTAACAGTTGGAAGAATCTGATCCTTAAGATCTGCAAAGGATCCTATGCTCCACTTCCATCTCATTACTCCTATGAACTCCATTACTTGATAAAGCAGTTGTTTAAACGAAATCCCAAAGACCGCCTATCAGTTAACACAGTGCTCACCAGACGCTGCTTGAACAAACTTATTGAAAAGTTTTTGTCTCCGGGGGTAAGATTTTGCATCTTATTTCATGATTAAAGGATACCAAACCGTCACATTTGATAGATGTGATTTAAAAAAATAACTCCCTTAGACCTTTAAAGGAGAGGCTGATGTTTACATTAATGCTGAAACTGCATTTGTTTAAGTAGGATAAATGTAGTTATGCAGCATTTGCAAATTGTAAACAAATCCTCTCTGTATTCAAAATTCCCGCCCTGTTAAAACCCTAAAATGGCTGCTGACATGCAGTGTGAAGATGTCATTGAGGTGAAAGCACACAGTTTGACAGCTGTACCATTTACATTACTACACAGCTACACAGTTATTTCATTTTTTGCCCTGTGTGATAAAGAACAAAAAAACAGAAATCATCATTTAACTAAAGATTAGTGAGGATTTGGAACTTGTTAAAACGATCCTGACGAAAATCAAATGGTGGCTACATTTGCAACTGTGAATGCACTGCTGCGTATGCAGTCCTTCATCACCCCCAGTTTGTTCAACTCGCCCTCCCCAAATTGTCCCTATCCTCCCCCCCCCAAAAAAAAATATCTGGTGGTCCAGTGGGTTAAGTATAGGTCCTCATAGATCCAGGTCCCTGCATACAGTAGATCAGGTACCCCCCACCAATGGCAATCACTGACTGCCCGGGCCCCGCTTTTAACTATTAATGCATCCTAATTGCCCCATGGAGGGTGTCCAGATCCTCCAGTATACTTGGTGGTCCAGTGGGTGACATTTGTCCAGTGAAGATCAGGTCCTACATGGAGGAAGCCCCCCCACCACTAAATTGCGACCACATACTGCCCCTTCATTTTAACTTCTAGTCTTAATTGCCCCTTATGAGTGTGAATCTAGTCTTGGTCTAATCCCATAAAAAGAAAAGGATACACAATGGGCCAGGTGTAGGAGAAGTGTGCCCTTCGAAGATCCCAGTCCCACATTGTTTCTGTACTGAAGTGCCATGTCAGCTTCCAAAAAATGTGAGCTATGAAATACATGTGTGTATGACTGGGACCACTCAGCATGGCATTTGCCATATGGGTAGTAAGGAGGGTTTTTCATTAGCAGAGACAGCACTTCAGTACAGAATCAGTGTTGGACTGGGATCTTCTCCAACACCTGGACCACTGTGTAGCCTTTTGTTTTTATGGGATCGGATTGAGACATGATTTGCACTCACCAGGGACTATTAGGGCTAGAAGTTAAAGTGGTGGGGCAGTCTGTGGTTGCCATTCATGGGGGAGGAGGTAGTACATTCATCTGTGTTGGGCTGAATCTTCAAGGGACAAACATCATTCATTGGACCACCAGGTATATGTTTTTTGGGGGTTGGAACACACTCAATAGGGCAATTAGGATTAGGTAGCTAAAGCAGATGGGCAGTCAGTGGTCGCCATTGGGGGTACCTTGATCTACTGTATGTAGGACCGGATCTTCGAGGGACCCAAACATCACCCATTGGAGCACCAGATATTTTTTTTTGGGGGGGGGCTGGAATAATTTGTGAGGGGGAGTTAAAGAAACTGGGGATGATGAAGGGCAGAATACGCAACAGCATGCTCGCGGTTGTAGATGCTATGGCATGTCACGATATTATTTTTATCAGGATCATTAAGACAAGTTCCATAAAAATACAGAATTTGATGGCAGATAAGAACCGTTTGGCCCATCCAGTTTGCCCATTTTTCTCTACCTACAGTATCACCACAGACCCTACTTGATTTCAGATTCTTTCTCCATCCCTCCCTTCCATTCCACTAAGATACCCTTATGCCTATCCCAGGTATTCTTGAACCCTACCACTGTCTTCACCCCCCACCACCTCCACTGGAAGGTTCTTCCAGGAATCCACCACTTTTTCTGTAAAGAAGTACTTCTCACATCTCTCCTGAATCTACCCCGTCCAGCTTCATAGCATGTCCCCTTGTTCTTGAGCTTCTTCTTTCTATAAAATAGTTCCCTCCTGTACCTTATTTGCCCCTGTGAGATATTTAAAGGTTTCTGTGATATCTCCCCTCTCCCTCTTCTCTTTTCAGGGTGTACATAATGAGGTCCTTCAGTCTGTCCTCATAAGGCATTTGATGCAGACCCTGCACCATTTTAATTGCCCTCCTCTGGACTGCAGCCACTTTGTCTGTATCCTTCTGGAGATGTGGTCTCCAGAACTGGACACAGTACTCTAGGTGGGGTCTTACGAGTGATCTATACAGAGGCAACATCATCTCCCTCTGTCTGCTGGTGATACCCATCCCTGTGCACCCCAGCATCCCACTAGCCCTCCAAACTGCCTTGTTACCTTTAGGTCATCCAGTATGATTACCCCAGGTTGGTTTCCTGCTTGGTTGACATCAGTACTATTACACCCATTTTGTACTCCACCCCCGGGTTCCAAATCATCACTTAACTTGTATATTTGTGTAAATAATATATATGTTAAGTGATGATTTCTGTGTATTGTGTCACAAAGGGCAAAAAATAAAATGATTATGCAACAGTGAACTACTGTAAATATGGCTGCTGAGCTGTGAGCTCTAACCTCATTGACATCATCATGCTGCATGCTGGCAGCCATTTTAATTTTTTTTGTATTTTCTGTTTATGCTCCTCCCCTGGCATCCCTGCTGGCCACTCCTTCGGAGTGCCATCACCCTACTACACTCCCACCTCGGCCCCGCACCACCATCTCCCAACCCTGTCTTGCATCTCCTTACCTGGGTAACTCGACCATTCCTGTGTCGGTGCAGGAGACCTTTTCTGTTTTCTTTGGCCCTTGCAAGGGTCATCATAAGGACCATCCTGAGGTAGGGTCAGACAGGAGGGTGCCGAGGCTTCATGCCCCCTCCAAGCTCTTCCTCCACCCCACCTGCAGGAACCCAGGCTCGTCCCCCCTCCCCCAGGAGGGAAGCATCCAATTGACGCTTGTGAAACCCTTCCCTGCTGGACTCCGCTCCTGGTACCCGGGCTCGGGCACGAACCCAGGTTGCCAGCATGCCAAGCGAACCTCCATCGCTCGGTGCCACGGAGCTGGCTCATTTTAAGGTTTGAACAGGGCGGGATGTTTGAACACAGAGAAGCTTTGTTTACTTTTTTCAAATACTGCAAAACTGCAGTTATATTGCTTGTAGTAGGTAAATGCAGTCTCTGCATCAATGTAATCATCAGCCTCTTCTTCAAAGGTCTATATAGTCATTTTTTAAAACCAGATTTGTCAAATTTGAGAGTTTAGGTATTCTTTAAAATGGGGAGATATAACAATGAATTTATCATTTATTGAAAACAGTCTATGCACTGTAACCCTTTTGAACACTGAGGTAGTTGCTGTGTGATTAATACACAGAGCACATACAGTAACAAACAAAAACTCAACAACATCGCTATTAGTGCATTAATAGTTCAGTTGACATCATGGAACCAACAGAGTAAAGCATGTAGTGCCCCCGAAGGACAGACTCTAAAAACAGCAGTGTGTGTATAGGTCACTAATGTGGGGATTTTTCTCCACACTGCTGCGTTAACCCCACCCACACCTGCTCCTGGCCCTCTGAAACTAGGGCTCCGAGCTCGGTACTTGCCATCTGTATAACTAAAAGCTTGAAGGTTCATTGTCTGTGTGCATTACAGTACTGGGATTTACTGTTCCTGTAACACAACATACTCTGCTGTATGTAAAAGTCTTGTAGACTGGGATGTTGTGTTTCCTTGCAGTATCATCACTGTTTGCTAAGGATTACCTCATCAAGTTTAATTACTGTCAGACAGTGTGGTCCAGAGGTTACACTACATAACTGTTACCCAGGAAATCATGGTTCTAATCCCATCCATAGTTTTCACCTCACTTTAGAAATTGTGGAAAATATCCTGACCTCCCTGGACCAGATTTTTCAAGCCCTGCTCCTGGGAGTATTTTCAATGACTGGGTGCATTTGGCCCCAGGAGAATTCTGAGCATCAGTCTGTAGACCCAGGGAACCAATCACTGATTAAGTTAGCTAGATCATTATATGGTGGTCTAGCGTCACATTATCCCCAAACCTCTGATACGTCCATGTTGGATAGAGGCTATTGTAAACTGCGTCTAGTAGTTGCAGTTGGATTTGGTTTTAAAAAAAATTGCACCCACTATGTCCAGATGTGTGACAGATGGCACAGCAGGTTCTGCTAGATACAGGCAACCCTGGTGCCACCTGGGTTCTGAATTGCTTTCCCACTGTGCTTCAGTCACTCCAACTATAACATGAGGTTGAGGCCCAACCCACTGTTGGGCTGTCTTGGTAAATACAGGCTTAAAACCAACAATGCATAGCCAGCCCGGTGGCGCTGAGGGTTGAGGCGCTGGACGCCACACCTCGCGCTACACCGGTGACCTGGGTTCAGGAACGAGCTCGGGTCGGCAGGGGAGGACTTGGATTGAGCGTCGGAGACAGCTCTCCCAGTCCTGGGAAGGGTTGTGACTGTACACTGTGCTGCGGTGACCCCTGGGGACACCCGGAGGTACTGCAAGCAATGGTGTAACTGAGGGGGGGGATCGCGGCGGACGTCTGCACGTATGTTAGACGTCATTGCACGTCCACGATCCCAAATAGGGGAGAATACGGGGAAAAAAAGGCAGCACGGATCCGTGGCAGCTTGATGGCCGCAGCTCCGCCGGCTGATGATGCCTGGAGGCATGTGCTGGTACTGGTTTCCTTGCCGGGCACGGGGGCTATGGGGGGGGCCCCTTTCATAGGTGTAGCTGCATCTGCCAGCTGGGCATGCGAGCTTCGGAGTCGGCGCCGGAGTGGAGCGGTGGCTGGATGTGGGCAGGACCGTGGCTGCAAAGGAGGATAAAGTGTTAAATGATAAAAAAAAAAAAAAACTGTGCATGCTACATTGAAAGTTTGACCTCTACTTTTTTATTCCATTTTAGATTGTCCCTTACCACGGGTCTTGTACAGTACCCTTCTTTCTCCATTTTGTGTCTGCTGTAGCACTTTTTCATTTAAATTGAATTAATAAAATAGTGCCCTTTTAGTCTGGCTTGTGCTAAGTTTTCATCAGTATACTTAGCTGTTTTTTATACACATATTACCCCATAAGGTCAAGGAGCAGTGTCTGCTGCATGCTAGTTTATTATAGCAACAAGAAAAGTGATGTTAAACACTTGGGGACGGATACAGAGTAATGGGCAAAAGCGGAGTGCAGAGGTTTGTGCTCTGCCTGCCCTTGCCCACGAACCCAAAGATGCTATATTTAGTGGGACTGCACACCAGTACTTATCGGACTGAATATAGGGCCAAGTTAGGGCAGCGCAAAGTTGAGTAGTGCTGCCTGACATGGATCTGGGCTGTATGCTGCCCATACTGATGTGCACGGAACTGCTGCACCCCTAGACCTGTTAGCATCGGAAGCCCTCCGGCACAATATTCAGCCAGCAACATGCGAATGAGCCCATTGGGCATGCAAGGTGGGCGGGGGTCATGAACATGCCCATTATGGGCTCATTTGCATGGGTAGCTGCGGCAGGCTTGCACCCCCTCCTGTGACCCACCCCAATCGCCTGTCCCCATAAAAGCTGAACTATTCCATGGTGTCTAGTGGCACCTACTGCCCTCCGATCCCCAGCCCCATATCAATTTAAATATTCTTTTGTGGCACCCCCCCACCCTCCGAGCCCCAGCACCTAATAAATGAAGTGGTCCCTGGTGTCTGGTGGCAGTCCTACCCTCTAATCCCCATCCCATATCAGTTTAAATATTCCCTGGTGTCTGGTGGCCTCCCCTCCTCTGCTATCCTCATCACTGTAATCATTTTCTTATTACAGGTGATTGATGGAGCACACAGGAGCTAACCGCCTTCTTTGCTCCTATGAATTTCAGTATGAAGTAGTCCCTGATGTCCAGTGGCACCCCCACCCTCGATACCATCTCATAAAAGTTTAAATGTTCCTTGGTGTCTAGTGGCACCCCTTGCCCTCCGATCCCCTTCCCATATAACAGTAATTATTCCCTGATGTCCAGTGACACCCCCACCTTCCGACCACCCACCAGTGTGGCAGGTAAGCCATCCCTAGCATCTAGCAGCTCCCCACCCCACACTGCCGGCATCAAGAAAACCACCCTGCCATGCCCCCTTACCTTTATAACTGGTGCCACATGGATCTGATATGGCAAACGGCACAGCTCTTCTTTCTCCATCTTGGTCAGCCACCATGTGTACTGACAGGGATCGTGCATCCTGTGTACTATGAAGGGAGTGCATGTACCACGTACTCCCTTTACAATACACAGAATGTGCACTCCCTGTTAGTCCATACTGCGGTGGCCGAGATGGTGAGAGGATGACTGAGCCAGTTGCCGTATTGTATATGTGCGACACCGGTGACAGAGGTAAGGGGGTAGCAGGATGGTTTGCTCGATGCTGGCGGTGTGAGGGGGCCACTAGACACCAGGGTTGGCTTGCCTGCCATGGTGGTGGGTGACTGGAGGGTGGAGGTGCCACTGGAGAACAAGGGAATAATTAAACATATACAGGGATGGGGATCGGAGTGCAAGGTGTGCCACTAGACACCAGGGACTACTTCATTTGTTGTGGGGATGGGGATCGGAGGGTGGGGGGTGCCACTGAACACCAGGGATGTCATTGCTTCAGTGGGCTGGGGTGGATGGCTGTAGTCCCTTTGCCAGCCACCAGAGCCTTGGTGCCCCTTGAAGACAGGGTTTGCAAAGGCGGTAACTTGCAGCCGTTTGGGTGGTAGTTACTGCCTGAGCAGACCTCTAAATATGCCGCCGCGCCCATATGCAGGAGACGACACCCTCTTTTGCATGTGTGCAGTCGGTTAGTGCTTGAGCGCTAATGGCTTTTGCCCACGGTATGGGGATGTCTGAATTTAGGCACCTAGTTAGCTCAGGCAAATACCCCTTAGCACCTGGGCTAAGTTTTAAGTATTTGGCCCTTGGTGTTCAAAATCAACAGCGAATACTGATGCAAACTTGGATTGAGCCATATTAATAGGAGTGCGCTTCTTATTATTTCAAACGTAAAGGAAAAAGTGCTAAAGCAGATTCAGAATAGGGGGAAGTGTATCATATAAGGCAGTTCTGTAACATTTGCTTCTGCTGATTTGCAGTGTTTTAGCATGGTCCTGCTTGAAAGTTGACAATCAACTGAGTTGTTTTACAAAAGCTAAGTTACAGATTTGAATACAGGGATATCTGTTTGGGTGATGTGGTTTGGCTTGAGGGGAGTAGTGGGTGGTTTAAAATTATTTAATAACTTGCTTTGTCTGCACATTACTTTTTTGAAATTGACATCCAGCAGTTTATTTTGAGCTAAATACCTGTCATGAAGTATGATTGGACCAATGAGGTGGCTGGGTTTCAACAATATTCTCTCAACCAATTTATAATACTTATATTTATATATATATATATATATATATATATATATATATATATATATTATTTATTTATTTTGATGTCACAGGAAACAAGATTTTTATTTTTTATATTTCTGTTTTATGCCCCTTACCGTTTCTCCTGTGCTCATCCTCTTCGGGAGTTGCCAAGGTACCATAACTCCTGTTGTCCCTTTGCACCTGTGCCGGTGCTCAGGCCCAGCCTCCATCAAGCCATACCCCCGCCCAGGCGGAAGATGAGGTGGGGAGGCAGACCCCCAAGATATTGTGTGCAGCGGGCAGCCAGAGCAGTGGGACAGGCAGGAAGGATCCGGAGCAGTGCGGGGCACTCCGTTATCCATGAGCGCAGGAGTCATTTTCACATTTTCTCCCCAGGGACGTTTGGCATATAGAGAGAACATAAGGGGACCTGGGCATGCAGAGGAGTGCTGCTCACGGAACCTGGCCAACGTCCGTCCCTGTTTCCCTGGCACGTCTAACTGCACTGCCACCTGTGGTCACCCAGGTGTCAGAATTGCAGCAGAGATGGCAACCTTCCCTCCTCGGAGGAGAATAGTGTCCTGTGAGATGCTCAGTCCTCCTCCCCACAGCTGACCCCTGATCACCCAGAACTCGCTTCCGAACTCCAGTCGCTGGTGTCATGAGGGGTAGTGCTACTGCTGCGCCGACAGGCTGGCACGGTACACAAGTTTTTGAGGACACACAGGTTCCTTTGTCAGGTGTAAACAGGATGAGAAGACCTGTGTGTGGCCCCAAAAGCTTGCATGCTGAAGCATCTTTGTATACTTTTTTTTTTTTTTATTGGACCTTTTTCTGCACTTCCATGGACCCGACTGGTTACGAACCCTCCTTGAGAGCTACATCCCTCCGCCCCACTGACCGCAGGGCCAGAGCAAGGAGTCCCAGCTAGCTTCCCCGAGACACAGCAATCCAGAATGGGGGCCTGGGAAGTAATGGGGGCCATCACGGTTCCTACCAGGTCCTGGTTTTTCCTCCATTTTTCTCCTGCACCCAGCACCTGTGCAATAGGTGGGGCAGCTGCCTCCACCTCTGCGGAGGCAGCCAGTCGCCCTGGCTGTGGGTCAACCCCTTTGCGCTTGCATCTGCACTGACACCCAGCCATCGCTGGGTGTCAGTTGACAGCGCACAGTGCCAGCCCCCTTCCCTGAGGAAGGAGAGCAGTCCTCCAGACGCTTAATCCTTTCCTCCCCTGGCCGACCCCCGAACGACCCGAGTCCATTCCTGAACCTGAGTTGCCGGTGTGACACGAGGTGTGTCCAGCACCTCAACCCTCAGCACCACCGGGCCAGCCCACATCTTTGTATGCTGTATGAACCACAGTATGATGTATATGGTATTCCAATAAAAGGAATCGGACTGTCTAGCAAAACTGTTTTCACAAAATGGTTGGTGTTAAAATGTCTGATATTGTAAAATGGTTAAGAGAACATTGCTGAAATCCAGCAACCTGTTTGGTTCAATCGTTCCACAAACTTTTACAAATGTTTCTGACTGAGTCTGATGTAGCTGTGAGATTGGCAGCCAGCTGTATAAGTCTGCTTTGCATGGAGGTACAGTACTTTAGAAATGATAGTGCACAGTCTATTTCTCTTAATTGTTATCACAGATAAACATTTTACAATGGGGTTGACACACTCCAGGCTATGAAAACTGAAGATAATGCACTCCCAGTGATTTATCACACACTCTGGGTGCAGCGGCATGAGATGTGACACTGGGAGTGTACATTTCATACCGGGATTGTTTACTAACCCCCTGTGATGCACAGCCCATTCTGTGTTAACCCCTTATTAGTGACAGCATTGGTAATTAATTCTTTTTTATATATATGTTTTCAGCAACTGAAAGCTGAGTTTAGTGAAAAGCTGCCAAGGAAAACAAAGAAACCCGGGGTTCAGCAGACAGTTCAAGGTATTTTTATAGTATTGCATTATAATTTGCAAATGTTAACTGTAACAAATGTTTCATCATTTTAACACTTTATACCCAGGGAACTCCAATTATTTTTCTTTTTTTTTTTTTAACGCAATAACAGTTTATTGAACAAAGTGTATACAGTATCACTTACATAAATATCACAAACGCAGGCTGGCCCAGTGGTGCTGAAGGTTGACGTGCTGTATGCTACACTGGCGACCTGTGTTCGAGCACGGGCTGCCAGAGGTCGGCCAGGGAGGGAGAGGATTGAGCATCCAGAGGACTGCTGTCCTCTCCCAGGGAGGGACACCTAGCTGTTCCGCTGCATAACTGCCCCCAGGTGGAGGCCTGTTGGCAGGACAAGACTGGGATGCCAACAGTGGGAGGGTGCTACTGGACTCCGTAGATGTGTACACCCCTCCCGTGTCGTCCCAACATGTCACGCCCCAACAACGAGGAGGAAAAACAAAAAACACCTTGCAGTAGTAGGCTGAAGACTGACCCCTGCAGGCTCTGCACCAGTGGCCAGGCAGCCGCTCCAAGCCATGGACGGCTAAGTAAGACGAGCGGGGCTGGGGAGGGGCTTATGGGGCTGCGAGGGAGAGGGAAAATGTAAATAAAATAAAAAATGTCACTATACAGTCACTTGGGGTTAATTAAAATGTTGGCTTATATAAACACAAGTCCAGGTCAGGCGCTTTATCCTAAAGTCAAATAAACTTCATGTAATAAAAAATAAATAGGATCAGATGGTCTGGGTCATCCAGTAGAAAGCCTACAATGCAGTAATAGGTGAAAAAGAAAGGCGCAAATTAAGCTATGAGACTTCAGCAAAAAAGAAAAACCTAGACTTTCAGCTTAGTAGATGGTAACCCCCTACAGCTCAAAGATGATCCATGGCAACTAAAATTATGTAAATGAAGTATTGTTAACAACAGAACCAGAGAACAAATCGTTTAATATGAAAAAGCACAAACCATTTCAGTACAATTAAGTAGTGGTGCACCTTTCCATCACCCCCCTCAGAACAAATGGTAAATATAGGTATGACAGCAATAGCTGCCATTAAAATCCTTCAGTTAGCCCCATCAGTATATTTGAATACTATAAAGCAGTGGTCTCTGCTTGGTGCCAAGGCAGAGGGCGCCACACTTCCTGAAATCTTTCCATACTCAGTTGTACACTACTGGTAATGCACTTCATTCTTTCTAGTCCGGACACTTTTAACCGCCATTGCGCTACAGAAGGGGAACAAAGAGATAGCCAGTTATCAATGTCATTGGCTCAGCAGGTAGCACACTCACCTCTGAGGCCGGAAAATCAGAAGGCTGTGGGTTCTGTCCCCACACCAGGCACTTGGGTTAATATCCCAATACTGACACTGCAGTGCAGCATGAGGGGGATGCTGCACTCCTGAGGTGCCGTCTTTCAGATGAGACGTTAAACCGAGGTCCCATCTGCCTGTTCTGGTGGTAGTTCAGGTGGATGTTAAAGATCCCATGGCACTTCTCGAAAAGAGTAGGGCAAAATTTATTAAACACAGAGACTAAATACAACATCCATAGATATACAGTCCAAAAGAAACTCATTAACCATAAAGTCTGAATACAACACTCAAAAATAAAGCAATATTACAGATAACACTGTCCATAATAGGAAGGTTAAATAATTTAGACAATACAGTAATGAAAATACAAGGTCCTGACATTCATCTATAAAAAAAGAAAAAAAACTTAAAACTAACAGAAACAGCATGTACAAAATATCAGGACTTAACAGTATCATACCGGGTCCCCGAGGCCCGTAATCATCCCTCACGTAATTGGGGCATCCGAATCTGTAATCCAAGGTAAATCATGCCATTTTCTCAGCCAAAATTCTTTCTGTAATAACATCCTTTCTTTTGTACAAATAGCTTGTAGGTCTTTAGTTATTTTCCCTACCATTTCAGAATAGGTACAGTGTTTCTGCTGCAAGGAAAACAGCAGCGAGCATTCCAAATATGCCACTTACAAGTGGTAAAAATTAACGTAACCGTTTCACCCTTCCATACTCGCCATGGTCCTGAGACCTCTCCATACATGAGATTCTCCCTAGATATTAAAGCAAAGGTTGGTGCCCCCCATGCCCTGGCTAAAAAAAGACCAAAAATATTTAATAAATGTACAAAAGAAAAACAAATGATCAGTAGTTTCAAGTTGTGCAATACATTCTGGTCTGCTACAGATTCTGTCCTCTACTTGTTTGTGCTTGTGATTGCTTTTAACATTAATTTTGTCATGGCAACTTAGCCAATGAAGGTCCAGACATGAGGAGGGAACCTGGGGCTTCGTAATAGTTGAAGAAGAGCCACTCTGCTACCATCTGGGCAATGTTCAAAAATCTGAGAAACAGGACACACCGTGCCCAATAATACATTATATAACCCTTTCCTTTGCAGTGTAATTATCCCATGAGTAGTGACCTTCCACTGCCTCACTCTAGTAAAAGTGTCCCTCCAATAGGACGAGGTGTATGGCTGCTGCTTCACTATCTTTAAACCACCACCATCCCATAACTGAAACCAGTATTTAATGGTATCAAAAACCCACGGTTCCCGGCCTTTATTCATGTGAATTAAAAGGGGGCGTCAATTGGCCATAAAAAAATACTATTAAAAAACAATAAAGGATGTATCATATTCAAGCCGCCTTGGCTGATCGGTAATATAAAATGTTCCTTTTTATGGGTTTCAGTCGACTCCCCCATATTGCCTGAAGAAAAATACTCAACAGGTGGGTTTCTAACGATTTGGGTGGTGGAAAAACATAACTAAGAAATAGAAAAACTGGAATCAGAAATGTCTTAACCAAATAAACTTTTCTTTTTTCCCATTTTCCATCTATTCCAGCCGGACACCTTGCATTGGGCAATAGCTAATTTGTCTTCCCAATTAAAAACATCTGGGTGTTCCATACCAAACTGAAATCCCAAGATCCTAATTGGCCCGCCTGCAACATTATCCCACCCACTGTAGGAAGGGCTCCACTATGAGTCCCTAAGACCTTCCCCACACATTTTGGTAGGTTAAGCATGGCCCCTCCACATTCCCAAAAACTGAGCATAAATGTAGTGCTTCCACTATGGAGACTTCATCTTTCAACAGGAGGCACATATCATCTGCATAGGCGATGACTGTAGGTGCTCGTAGCGCCGGTGTGGCACCCAAAGGAGACAGCAGTGGGGAATCTTTTAACATCCCTAATAAGGGATCCAAAAAGAAGTCATATAGGATGGGACTGAGGGGGCAACCTTGCCAAACTCCCCGCCTAATACCAACCAGGGGACCCTTCCACCCATTTACCACAGGGAAAACTGTCGCAGTTTTATATAGCATTTGGAGCCAGTGAATAAAGACTGGTGGGATCTGAAATTTTCCCAAGATTAACCATAAGAATTCATGATTGACCGCATCAAATGCTTGTTTGTGGTCCAAAGAAAGGACATACCCATCCACAGAGTCCAGATCCCCTTTATCAAATACCTCCCGTAATAAAAGTAGGTTATCCTGGATGCAGCGGCCAGGGATAGAAGAAGTCTGAGTTTCTGAAATAACTCCTTTCGCTACAGACATCAATCGTTTAGCCAAAATTTTTGATTCTATTTTAAAATCAGTATTTAACAAGCTTATTGGCCTCCAGTTAGTCAAAGCCAGTTTGTCTCCTTTTCTTATAGAGATAAATCAAGGAGCCCATATTAAACTGCAGGGGAATGTCCGAATTCTGCAATAAACAGTTGAAAACCCCTGTCATTTCTTCCCCTAGTTCTGTGTCCAGAAATTTATACACTTCTGAGGAAAGGCCATCTGGGCAAGGGGCCGTATTATTATTCAGGATGTGAATTGCCTCCATGACCTCAGATATCTGTATGGCCTTCACCATCAGACTGCCCTCTGATTCTGAAATCCCTGGAAAGTCTACCTGGGAAAGCAGAAGATCTACCTGAGCTGTATTGAAAGCCATGGGACCATACTTTGTACCAGAATATGCAGTAATAACCTCCATGATCTCAGCATTAGTGCTAACCGTCTGATCATGTTGACTGAACAAAGCTAGGATTTCTTTCTTCCCAACCCGGGATTGACATGATTCGTATGGACAAACCAAATCCATAGTTCTAGGGACGTGGATATATTGTTCAATCCACATTTTGTGGCAGGTTCCTTGCCGCTTTAAATCTTGCCGGAAGGTCTTCAAGTTGGCTCCTCCCACCCACCTGGGTGGTAAAACCCTCGGCTCTGCCCCATGACGCCAGATCTTCCTTACCGCTTGGAAGCTCAGGTTCCCTTCTTAGTGCTCTGCGTTTTAGGCCTGGATCCTAATACTTCGGGTTTTCTGAAAATAATTTTAAAGTTTACCAGACTTCAGTCTTCATCTTCCCTCGCGGCTGCGATGGATAAATCCACTCCCGGCTTCCATCGGTGCCCTTGTGAACAGAAAATGTCCCAGATCGATCCGCACTCCACGTACGTTTATTGCCTGTGTCTTGCTCACGATCCGCAGGCCTGCGATCTTTGCAAGTCTTTCACGGCTTTGGTTTTGGAGGACTGCGCTGCCCGACTTCAACTTGGGCGTCCCGAGAAATGGTACCCACCGGTGAAGTCGAAGGAGGCCCGTTGGATGGTGTCCGTGGCTGCGGGCTCCGCGGAGCAGCTGGAGCAGTTGATCGCCCTCGAGGAGGAGGTGGCCCATTCCGTATCATCTTCCTCATTAGCGTTTATCCCACTCTCCTTGGGCTCCTCCTATACTGCTTCTTTTAAGGAGCTTTGCTAGTCCCTCTCCACCAAGGGAGAAGGACCATAGGGACATACCAGTAGGTCGAAGAAAAAAGAACTGAAAGGTAAGTCCCACCGTCGACATTCGTGGGAGCGGGGGGGAGAGATCCCCTTCACTGGACCATCGGCTCTCGACTTTGGTCGAAGTTGCGGCTAAAGCTGCTGGCTTCACGGTGTCCCTGTCAGGTCAGTCAGCCAAGACACCTCTCGTTGCGGCCGAGATTTTTCTTGACCCGTCCGACGTGTTGTCGACTGGTAACCGAGGACTTGCCCGTGCCTCCTGTGCCGAAGTCCCCGGTCAAGGACCCTGAACCGAGGATGAGCAGGTTTCCCCGCCCCTCTGACCACCCTCAGCAACCCCAAGGTCTCGGTCCTTGTCCATGTTGGTAGATCCCGCCGACGTCGGCGGTCTCTGTCTCGGCACCATGGAAAGCGGCGTCGCCGCTTGTCCTCTTCGGAGGATAGGCTCCGACGTAAGTTACGCCGGCACTATGAGGGCATGATGTGGCAATAAATCTTGTTGGCCGGTAACAAGCCGACTCAGTCGCCTTCTCCGGCCATTAAGTGGCTGTTGCCCAAGCAACTGAATCAACCCCTCGTAGTAGTCAAGGAGACGACCCCGGCACTGGTTGCTCTGCCCATTGTGGTGGAACCACCGTCTCCTCAACCGAAGACTGCGGCCCCGACCAAGGATTCTTGATCAGGTCAGGGTTTGCCCCACAGGTTGTCAGTCACCCTCACTCCCGATCGGCCTCGGCAGGTGGAGGGTGGCTCAGGCGCTCAGCAGCAGTTCACAGACTCCTTGGAGTCTGACAACTGCTCCCTCTACTCCAAGCCCATTGACCTGGAATCTGCAGGGGGTCAGTCGGTGGATGAGAGCCCATCCTCGTTCTTGGGAATACTTCGGCTCATCTCAGAGTCCACTGGGATGCAGCTTGAACCTGTACAGAAACGGGTCAGGTATCCCCTTATGGAGATACTAGACTGAGGAGATTCCCCTACGGAGGCCTTCTCTGTGACCGAAGCCATTGTTGGCCCGGCCCTGGAGTTGTGGCAGCAGCCTGCATCTTGTCCCACGCCTTCAGCCAGGATGGCTCGCAAGTACGTGGTCCCCACCGGTTTACTCTCCAGGTTTCTCGGAGCACCCCTCTGCGGATGGGCTGGTGACCGACAGTGTTTTCCGGCGTTCCGGGAATGCTAGGGACGTGGACAAACTGCCCGATAAAGAATCCAAAAAGCTGGATTACTCGGGGCGGAAAGTTTATGCTCCCGCCTCCCTAGGCCTTCGACAGGCTAGCTCGGCTGTACTGACGGCACATTTTTCACACGCTCTTATGGTTTCCCTGGATGAGGTGATTCCTCATCCCCCAGCTGACCTTCAGACGACGGTCAAGCAGGTGCGGGATCAGGAAAGGGCGGTGGCTAAACAACAGCTCCAAACTTCTTTGGACATCAGTGACTCTTGTGCCCGGTCAGTAGAGGCCGCAGTAACCATGCGCTGCAGAGCTTGGCTGCGGATCTCCACCTTCACGGCGGACACCCAGCACAAGCTGGCAGACGTTCCCTTCATGGGCACCGACTTGTTCGGGCCAGGGGTGGAAGGCCATCTCCAGAGGCTCGAAAAGTCCAGTGCCACCTTGGACTCTGTCACGTCTGCCCAGAAGGACAAATGCCGCCAGCAGCAGCGTAAGCCCTTTAGCCCTTCTGCCCCTGTGGCACGTCCGGCCCAGCAGCACCAGCAACAGGGCCAGCAGGCTCACATTTGGCACCCCAAGGCCAAGTCTGCCACTTCCTCCAGGAGGCCCCTCGGCTGGCCCTCCCTCCAAGCCTGCCCAGTGACGGGTTGAGGAGTGTCGGCCCCAACCTCGTCACACCTCCCGGGTTTCCCCCTGGGGGGACGGCTCTGCCACTTCCTTTGTGCCTGGTCCGCTATCACCGCTGGGTGCTGGAAGTGGTCGGCAGGGGTCTACCTGAGGAATTCGAACAGACCCCTCCCTATCGAGCCGTCGCCCCACAGAGGGCTTCGGGCTCTGCAGCCTCTCTGTCGGCTCGTCGAGCTGACATTGCCCTGCTGCTCCAGAAGGAGGTGACCAGCGAGGTGGCAGATCCTTCTCCAGACCCGGGGTTTGTGTCCAGGTACTTCCTGGTCCCAAAGCGGACGGGGGACTGGCACCCCATTCTCGACCTACATGACCTGAACAAGTTCCTAAGGTCACGTACCCTCAGGATGGCCACTCTGGCTCAGATCATTCCATCCTAGGAACTAAGCGTGTGGTTCTGCTCTGTGGACCTCCAGGACGCATTCTTTCACGTCCCAATCCATCCATCTCATCAGCGATTCCTCCACTTCAGAGCAGAGGGATCTCTTTTCGAGTTCCGGGCCATGCCCTTCGGCCTTTCTCCAGCTCCCAGGGTCTTCACCAAATGCATGGCAGTGGTGACAGCATTCCTGTGGCACCGAGGGGTCAGGGTGTACCCTTACCTGGACGACTGGCTTATAGCAGCCCCCTCCAGGTTGGAGGTGGAGCGGTCCAGGGATCTGGCCCTCCAGGTCTGCTCTCAAATTGGCCTCCTGATCAACAAGGCCAAATCGGAACTCGTGCCATCACGGGTGATTCAGTTCATCGGGGCAGAACTCGACTCTCTTCGAGCCAGAGCCCAGCTCCCAGCGGACAGGGCTGAAGTCCTTTCCTCCTTTGCCCAATCATTTCAGGTTGGGCAATTGCGCCCTGCCCGGGACTTCTTGCTCCTTCTGAGCCTCATGGCTGCCTGCACCAGTGTGGTCCGTTGGGCCTGCTGGCATATGCGCCCCCTGCTATGGGGGCTGGCCAGCCAGTGGTCACAGCGCTCTGGTCCTTTGGACCAACCGGTAACAGTGACCCAGGAGATGTGGGAAGGCCTGCAGTGGTGGCTCGTCCCAGCTGATCTGCAGGAGGGTATCCCGTTTGTCCGGTCCGAGCTGACGGTCACTCTTACGACTGACGCCTCTCTGATGAGTTGGGGTGCCCATCTGGGGGATCTCCTGGCCCACGGCCTCTGGTCCCCTCAGGAGCCTCGATGCCACATCAACCTGCTGGAACTTTGAGCTGGTTCGACTAGCCCTTACCGCCTTCGCTCCGTTTGTACGGGGTCAGGTGGTTCAGGTCCAGTCAGACAACACCACGACCATGTACTATGTCAACCGTCAGGGCGGGACTCACTCCTTGCCTCTGTGCAAGGAAGCTCTCTGCGTTTAGTCTATCGTGATCAGCCTGGAGGTGGATCTCCTAGCCATCCATGTGGCAGGAGCCTCCAACAGTCTGGCTGATGCCCTCAGCCGGATAGGCGCTGCATCTCATGAGTGGTCTTTCCTGCCGGAGGTAGTACAAGGCCTGTTCTCCCATTGGGGCACCCCTCGGGTGGACCTGTTCACCTCCAGGGAGAATGCGAAGCTGAGGCTGTTTCACACCGGCCCCCTCAGCAGGGCTCACTGCAAGGGGATACCTTCTCGAGGCAGTGGACCCCAGGCCTCTTCTACGCCTTCCCTCCATTTCCCTTGATCCACAAAGTGCTTCTCAAGGCGAAGAGGGACAAGGCGCAGGTGATTCTGGTAGCCCCAGACTGGCCTCGCCAGTTCTGGTACCCAGATCTCCTCAGCTTCAGCTCCAGGCTCCCGAGGTGGCTTCCAGCCCACCCGCACCTGATCTCAGTCGACAAGGGGAAGGTTCTCTATCCGGACCTTCAATCCCTGCACCTGACGGCCTGGTTCCTGAGCGGCTAGAGTTCCAGGCCTTGGGTCTTTCTAACGAGGTCCTCAACAGTCGACCAGAAAATGCTATGCCTTCAAATGGTAGAGATTCTCCATTTGGTGTCAGGACAAGGGGTTGGACCCCTCTTCCTGTCCATTGGCTAGTATTTTGGACTACTTGTCCCTTTCTCAGCTAGGGCTTTGGTCGATGACCCTTAAGGTGCACCTGCCAGCCATCTCTGCTTGCCGGGCGCAGGCCGGCAAGCAGTTGGTGGTGCAGGAGAAGGTGGTCGGGCGCTTTTCCAAAGGTCTAGACCACATATCCCCTCCAGTGCGAGAACCTCCACCTCCATGGGATCTACTGCTGGTATTGGCTAAGCTCATGGGCAAACCATTTGAACCGATGCACAGGTGTGACATCTCTCACCTGTCGTGGAAGACCGCCTTCTTGGTGACCATTACGTCAGCCAGAAGGATGTGAGAGCTTCAGGCACTGTCCATCGAGCCTCCCTACCTGGTCTTCCACAGGGACAAGGTTGTCCTTCGCCCCCACCCGAAGTTCCTTCCGAAGGTGGTGTCAGAGTTTCACCTTAACCATGTGTTGACTGTGCCTGTGTTCTACCCCAATCACACCTCGGAGGCCGAATATAGGCTCCATTCTTTGGACCCTGGAAGGGCGCTCGCTTATTATAAGGAGCGGACGGCTGAAGTTTTGGGGGGAGGTTCGCCAGGTGTTTGTCACCTATGCTGCAGCTGCACCTGGCAGACCTGCAGCCAAGCAGACGATTAGCAGGTGGGTCACATCCTGCATAGATCTCTGCTATAGGTTGGCGGGCATGGAGCTTCCCAAAGGGATAAGAGCTCATTCTACCCGCCATACCGCTGCTTCTAGGGCTGTCCCTATCCAGGAAACCTGCAGGGCTGCTACCTGGAAGTCATCACACACCGTTATTTCCCATTACCACATTGACCTAGAGTCACGCCGGGATGCTGGTTTTGTGACCTCGGTTCTTCAGTCCTTATTTCCCAAGTAAGGGGTGCGTGCCTTGCCTCCTTCCTCCAGGAGAACTGCTAGGAGTCTGCTACAAAGTGTGGATTGAACTACATATCCACGCCCTTAGAAATACAGGTTACTCACCTGTAACAGGAGTTCGAGGAGTGGTATATGTTGTTCATCCACATGACCCACCCGACCTCCCCGGCTTCGACGCGCAACCTGGCTTCCAGCAGGCTAGATCTGGCGTCATGGGGCGGAGCTGAGGGTTTTACCACCCGGGTGGGTGGGAGGAGCTAGCTTGAAGACCTTCCGGCAAGATTTAAAGCAGCAAGGAACCTGCCACAAAGTGTGGATGAACAACATATACCACTCCTAGAACTCATGTTACAGGTGAGTAACCTGTATTTCCAGACGTGCCAAATTGTTGTACAGAGCAGGCCTTTTCCAAATGAAACATCCGTAACTGATTCTTTAAAACTTGAATCTGGGAAATATAATTCTGTCTGGTCATTATAGATAATGACATTAATCTCTGCAAACGAGTTCTGGTAGCCAAGTATTCCTTATACTGTATTTAGTCTGACATAAGTTTTTACTATACTGTTTTAAGAAATACCCCAAATCACGTTTAGTGTCCAACCACCATTGGACTGCATCATCATAGAAAATAAAGACCGACTTCCTCGCTCTTAGAAAGTCAGTTAAAGAGGCCTGAAAGAAAGAGTGTATCTGTCAACAAGGAAGTGTTCATCTTCCAGGTCCCTGGCCCTTTCCTAATGGAAGACACCTCCCCCAGCACGACAACGAGCATATTATGGTCCGAATTTTTGGCCACTGTCACCTTAGCTTCCATAATGGGCAAATTATGGGATATAAAGAGTAAACCAATCTTTGTAGCCAGATTACCTTTATGGAATGTGGGCATATGTAGACCAGTATGAGATCTATATGAGTCCACCAGGCAGGCTGTTTTAAGCATGGAGGATAAAAATTGGAGTCAGAAAAGATCTTAACAGTTCTAGACGTTGCAGTTTTGTCCTTCAGGGAGAGGCCACAATTCAAATCCCCCCCAAAAAATGACAAACTGTGAGGTACGTAAAAAAGGTTGGATCAGTTTCAGAAGGTCCATTCTCAAAGCCTTAGTCTGTGGGGCATATATATTAATTAACCTATATAAAATGTGGTGTATCTTAATATCCAAGATCAGCACCCTCCCTGGGACCAAATCATATAGTTTCATCAGCTCTACATCTGGAAAATTAAACAAGATACCAACCCCCGAGCATGCTTCCTGACCTATAGACCAGAATGAGGTTCCAAGGTACCATGCGCTAGTGGCTTGGGAGAGTTCCTGCAACGTATGATATCTAACATCTTGAATAAACACAATCCCCACAGCACACATGATCAGATAGGAAAATACCAGGTCTCGTTTATCCGGATTCTTAATACTATTTACATTAACTATATGACATGTAAAATGTGCAGTACTCATTAAAGAAAAAAGGGGAATGAAAAAAAATCCACATTCATTTCAGGCGCCGTCTGCGGACAACCGACTCCTTGTGCTTAGTCTTAGCCTTACGCTTTTGTGGACCAGAGCGTTCCATTGGTACCTCTGTATCCGTTGTTTGATCAGGGATGGAGGATTGTATGGAAGAGGAGTCCGAGTAACTGCCTGATATTTCTCCCTCCGTCTGTAAAAGTTCATACCTATTTTGAGTAGGGACTGCCTCAGGGCCTGGTGGCGTAACTCTGGATGAATCAGTCAGACGTCTACTGTGAGTAATCCTGGTTGTAGTAAATGGTTGTCCCGTAGAAGTTTGGGGTGGAGGAGGAGGGGACTTCATCATCTCTGCATCTGGTGGTACCAGATGGAAAGAAACCTGTCCAGTAACTGTCCTAGGTGGGACCTCCAGTTCTATGCTAGAATCCTGCAAAGGCAAAGTTAGACTCTCAACCTCTTCTACCTCAACCCCAAGTGCTGTTGCCAAGGGGGGGGGGGGCATCTCTCTAGTAGGTTGCACTGAGACCAGTGCTGGTGGGCACTCCTTCCTGGGTGGCACTGAGACATTCAAACTGACATCCGGAAGCGCAGCATCAGGTACTACATTCTCATTCAATCTGGGCTCCTCACGGGTGAAAATACTCCTTTTTTTTTGTGCCAAAGTGATATCATGGCGTTGTTCTGCTCCATCTGCCAACCCAGGCTGATTGTGAGCTGCCCACTGACAAGATTGGAAATTATGGCCCAGCTCATCGCACAAATTACGTCTCTTCTTGTTCCACACAGTGTAGTCCAGAATGACCAGTGGTACCACAGATTGTACATTTTATCTGATCGCAGGCACTACTCAGATGTGCCACCGAACCACATCTGTAGCATGCTTTGAGTTGTCCAGGATAGAACAGGACACCTTGATCCCTGCCCCCAAAAACTATTCGGGAGGTGCAGCAGCCCTGTGTCTGACATTTTCAGCATCACTCTCACCTGCCATCCCTCTGTCCACAAATGTTCAGAGTCAAAGATTGCCTCAGGGTCTAAAAGAACCGTACAACGAGCTTTAAGTCAATGTGTTAAATCACTCATATTGACCTCCTCACTTCGAAAAAGAACTGTTATGGTTTTTTGAGTAGGCCGTGATGGGCAAAACTGAAAAGGGAGTCCAGAGCGGGGTGTTCTTCAGCTTTTGATATTTAATGTAAAAACGCTCCAAGCCTTGTTGTGTCTTAAAACTAAAATCAAAAATTGTTTCTCCCGAAACATGAATCAAGGCATGTATTTCTCTGGCAAAGAATTTCAGAGAGTCTTTAATAAGAACTCTCGCTACATATAGCCTGTTGGGGGGCCTCTACCATGCCCCCCAGATATCTCAAGCGGACGGCATTATGGCTTTCGCAGGGTGCATGGGGGCCCGAGGAAAAGGCATTTTGGGTCTGGTCACATTTCATGAGGTTGCAGTTGATTAAGAAAGTCTAGGGGCCTGATGTACTGTTGAGGCTGCCTGTGGAGAAGTCGGCCCTGGAACAATGAGAGGAGGAATAGTCTCAACACTCTGTAAGTGTAAAATCGGGTTTTGGGTCAACTCCAGTTCAGTTGGGAGTACCAGGCTCTGGGAATCCTCATTCTGAGGCCGAACATTAATCCCATCTACCTGCACATCATGTAGTGCCCCGGGAATGTGTATAGGGGATGTCCCCAAAACCCACTGACCGTTTGCATCATCCTTTTCCCACTCTGCCGCTATCAGGGCTTTCTCAGCAGACCAGGGTTCCTCTAAAATAATGTTTGTGGTATTCCTCAAAGGGCGTCTTAGGCTCAACTGTAGGTCGCACTGTGCCATTCCTGATGCCGTTACAGCAGCACTTTGTCTCGGCCCAACAGAGTCAAGTTTCAAATAAGGAGGCCGTGGGGCGTCGTAGGCCGGGTTGTGCACCCGTTTCTGCCATTCCAGACGCTATCCCCACTGTCATACTCTCATTGGTAACACACGGTAAAATACCTTTGCCACCAACCTTTTGCTCCATCGCTGGAGGCACCGTGTCTGTAGTCTGTTCCGCCGTATCCATCCCAGAGTGAGCGTCTGTTTCTATAGCAACCACTTGCCTTTGTGCAGCAACTTGATCCTGTACTGGGGTTTCTAGCAGTATCAGTTGTGCGAGCAGTGCTCGTCTAGCGGCCAAATGTCGCTCTTTTTCTGCCTGCAGCAAATCCTGCTTAGTTGGACTTAGGATTTCAAGGTTACACTCATTGTCTGTTAGTTCCATTCCATCTCGTTTTTTTTTTTGCAAATTCTGTTCATGAAAGCCATCTGCTGGACCAGATTCCTCCTCTGGTACCATCTTCACACACCTTTGTTCTGTAGGAATCTCTAGCATAGACGAGACAGGGGAGGAAACCATCTCCTCTGTCTCCACAGCCTCCACCCTCACTCCTTCCACATCGGACGCCATCTTGTCTAGGAACCAGGATGTTAGGTTCCCCTACCTGTGAGTAGGGGAATTTTATTGAGAAGAAATGGACTTCATTACAAAATACATACAAAAAAAGAAATCATGAATAATACAAAAGCAGGCAAAAAAAAAAAAAAAATCAAAAGAATCAATCATTCCAACTTCCATACATCGCAGTTAAACCATAAGGAATGAAACTGTGGTCTGGAATATTTTAAAAAGTCAGACTTTTGCACTGCAAGCACAGCAGTCCCAACATTCTGTATACTTTCTGGAAGAGGGATCCACTTTTGATGCAGAACCAAGATGCATCTAGCCTGCCATAAAAAAATATCACATTAGAACAAGAACAACATATACAGTGTCAGCATTATATCTTTTGTTTAAGGCAGAATGAGTCCCAAACATAATTTCAGCATATGTTAATTGAGAAAAAAGAGGTTCAGCCCAAGCAACGGCAGTAGTCTTCCAAAAATCAAGTGCAAAACCTCACTCAAGAAATAAATGCTGTTGAGTTTCAACAATAGAAGAACAGGACTCCCTAGGGCAGTTATCTTTCATGAATCATTTTGTGTTTATGATTCCCCTTGACACTGAGTCTGCCATAATTACTAAGGCATACCATGTCCCACACATAAAGCGGTATCCTAGAATTCAGGAGTTGTTTCGTAATCCATGCTTGTCTATCAGGAGAACAGAAGGGAAATTCGACAGGATCCTGAGCACCCTGCCTCCAAATCCCTTCATATAAAGCCTTCCTGCTTCGTATGCAAAAATCATGAGGTATAAAACCCCAAGCCATAGATAATTTCACAGCCTCCAGACCATAGGCCGAGAGACCAGGAACTTTAGTTAACCACCCCTTCTTTTGTTGTTCCCAAGGGGTAAGACGAGGCAGAGGCCAGGAACAAAGGAAGGGCTTCCAACCCTTATTCCAAGGTTTTAAAGCCCAACCAAAATCATAATTCAAAAATAGACTATAAAAGAAAGCCACAAGATTTAACATCCCTACCCTCCTCCTCCCTCCCCAAGAGGTCTATAAGTTAAATCTCGTTTGATAGGATTCAACCAAGATCCCCAAAAGCCCTGAAAAAACACTATACAATTTAGTAAATAATTTCATGGGCGGGGGAAAGACATAACAGAGGTATAAAAATATAGGGACCATCAAAGATTTAAGCAAATAAACCTGTTTCTTCTTGCCAATCTGCTGTTGTCTCAGGCCAGCTGTGAGCCTATCAGCCCTCCCCAAAGCAGTGTTCCAGTTCAGAAGCTGCATATCACCTGATCCAAACCAGAGACCAAGAATTTTAATGGGCGCCAAAGAGAGCTTGATTCCAGCAAAGGACCCTGATTCAGGGACAGTAGGATTCCCTAAGGGAAGTCCAGAGCTTTTCTCAAAATTAATCTGAGAACCCGCCACTAAAGAATACTGACAGAGAGCATCTTTTAAAGACTGCTGATCTGAGTTGTCTGCTACAGTCAGGACCAAATCATCTGCATAGGCCAAGATTTTAACGGGAGCAGGGTAATAAGACCCTTGCAGGCCAATTACCCCAGGGCATTGGAGAACAGCCCTAATTAAAATTTCAATTCCAAAAGTGTACAAAAGGGGACTCAAAGGGCAGCCCTGTCATACCCCTCGTTTAACCAAAACCCGATTCCCCAACCAACCATTAACATTGGGAAGAATAATGGCCTCATGATAAAGGGCTCTAATTCACCCTATGAATTCAGTGGGGAATCCAAAAGCTGCCAAAACAGAAAACAAGAAATTGTGGGAAACCCTTTGGAAAGCTTTCTCCTGGTCAATCCCAAGCACCCATCCCTTAATGTGGTTCTGGTCCCCCAAGGAAAACAACTCCCTCAACAAAATAAGGTTATCAGTTTGGCACCTACCTGGGATGCCGCATGTCTGGGCCGGACTAATAAGTCTAGTTACATGAATAAGTCTGGCTAACAATATTTTAGCAAGAATCTTGCTATCCACATTGAGGAGACTCAAAGGTCTCCAGTTATTAATGTCTGATACTGAACCTTTTTTATGGATTAAAACTAAAATGGCCTCCTTCATGGACTTCGAAAATTTAGCTTTAGACAACATGTCATTAAACAAAATAGTTAAAGCAGGAACCAATTATTTTCAAAAAGTAGAATAAAAACCTTCTGTGAGCCCATCAGAGCCAGGAGCAGAATTCATTTTTAAACCAGAAATGGTTTGCTCCACCTCATCCTCAGAGATGTTCGTAATTAGAAAATCGCTTTCCTCAGAATTGAGGTGGGGCAAGGACAAAGATGCCAAAAAATCACCAGCATCGCCACAGGGAGATCCGGTCCCAAACATGTCCAGAACATACCGCTCCACTATCTGAACAAGCAACTCCGGGGAGCTAACCAGATCCCCTGTGGAAGATAACAACTGATAAATAACCCTGGATTCAACCCTGCCTTGACATTCTTTAAAAAGGTCTAAGCCACCCTTGGGTAACTTAGTCCTAAACCTGGCTTCTTGCCCTAGGGATTTGGCTCCGTCATACTGTAAATCCCGCATCTGACGACTGAGGACCGAGATTTGGGAGCTATAGTCTCGGGAAGAACAATCTGAAAGAGAAATTAAAGTCTGTAATTGTTGACGTACTGCTTATAGCGACAGGCATGATCAGCAGCAGTTTTTTTGTTGGAAAACCTGTCTCCACCTAACCTTAGTATCCTCCCACCACTCCATAACATCCTCATAGAGATCAGCGACAGACAACTGCGCCGCTCACTCTCGCCGCCATAATTTTTGGACTTTAGGGTCCTGAAGTATGGAATCATTAAGTCTCCACCTATTCTTTTTGCAACGGGGAACATTAGACCAGGAGATCGTAACTTGAAGGGCAGCATGATCAGAAAACTCACACCGAATAGTCCGATAGAGATTGTAAGTGAATGTGAAAGAAAAATAGTCTATTCTAGTTTTACAGTCACCCCTAAAATAAGTGAACCCACCCCTCGGATGCCGAACCCTGTAGGCGTCCTGAAGTTTAGCAGTAGAGATGATATTCTTAAGGGTCATGGTATCGCTGAAATGCTTAGATGTATGAAGCCCCCTATCTGTTTGATGTAATCCACAATTAAAATCTCCAGCCCAAATAACAAGTCTGGAAGTATGCAAAAAAGGGTTGTACTAGACGAAAAAGGGCAGACCGCTGTGCTTTGGTTTGAGGAGCATATAAGGCAATCAACCTAAATCTTTCAGAATGAAAGGAGATGTCTAGCAGTAATGCCCTCCCGGGATGAATATCCACGAGTCTGGACACTTTAAGGGCAGAATTGGAAAATAAAATACCTACCCCGTCACATTTATCAACCCCCGAGGACCAAAAGGAAGGGCCATGAGACCAAGCCTTAGAGGCTTGCTGAAGTTCTTTATTAGTTTTTAATCGTGTATCAACCAAACAGGTGATATCACAATGCATATCCTGTAAAGAAAGCATGACACCCCCAAGCTTCCTGTCACCCTTAATACTATTAACATTTAAAGAAAGTAGTGACAAAGAATCCATAGGGAAAGTTAAGGTGATTTACTCTGTCGACACTGTCTAGTTCTTTTGGCAATTGGGTATTGTCACCACCCCCCCTCCGTGTCAGTGTTAGAAACAATAGAGGAAGTATCCGTATCGTCATCTGCAGAATCCTTATCAGTAACATCAGAAGCCAAAACAGCAAATTTATTGCCAGATTTCCAAGTCCTAGCTCCAGAGGCCTTACTGCGGCCAGAAACAGCCAGCCCCTTCCTATTCCTTTTCTGCTGTACCGTGATAAAAGTAGATGGCTCCATATCAGACTGAGCCTGGGGCAAAGGCGGGGGGGGGCATCACCTCAAGGTCTTTAGAGACCAAAGCACTCGGAATAGGGCCCTCAGCCTCCCCTGTAACAACTTGTTCCTGCATGTGAACCTCATCCCTCCGGGATAAATCAGAGTCTCCTACATCCTCCGTCCCCGGGGCTGTGGTTTGTTGGGGAGGGGATAAAGTCACTAAACCAACCCGCAAATGATGCTCTGCAATCCTCTTAGCTTGCTGTTGCTGAGCAAGGTTAATGAGGCCTTCATGAGAGGGGCAGTCATCCAGATTATGCGAGGCCAAAGGGCAGTGACTATAGGCATGACCGGTGTGCTCACATAAGTTACACTTGAAAAGATTCAAACAGGAACTGGAATTATGGCCAAACTCCAAACAGTGGCTACATTTAACAGTATCACAAGCCGAGCTTAAGTGGGCCCGAGAGCCACACTTAAAGCAAGATCTAGGCTGCCCAGCATAAAAAAGCAGCCCTTTATCCCACCCATGGTAAAAAAAAAACTAGGCAAGTGACTGGGGCCAGAGTTCGTAGAATATAACTTCACTCGAACCCTCCACCCTCCATCCCAAATCTGCTCACTATCCAGTGTAGGAGTGGGCTTACTCAGAACCTCACAACGCTGTTTTAACCAAAACAGGATATATTCAGTGTTCACCCCTTCATTTTTAAACATGGTGGTAATATGTTTAACCATGGGTTTAGTCAAAGGAAGAACATGAAAGGGGGACCAAGCAGGTGAATTTTTGCATGTAGCATATTGAGCCCAGAAACTATCTAAACTGGACACATTTTTAAAGCTAACATCATAGTTAGCGTTTCCTAAACTAATCAATGCGAAAATTTCAGAGGAGAAAAAACACATAGAACCCTTAAGCAAGGTTTTTGCAATATAAATCCTATCCGGGGGGTTTTCCAGCCCTCCTTTATATAAAAAACGCACAGCATTACGTCTAGGGGCAGGCTCACCCTTAGTTTGAAATAAATCAGAGAGCTTAAAGCCCACAGGCTTATCAGAATCAGTACCAGTATCTTGTAACAATACAGGGTCAGGACCTAACCGGGCAGGTACCCCTGGAGAATTGTCTACAACAACTGTCTGAGCTGGCAAGGCCAAGCTAGAAGCAGAACATAGCAGGCTAGGGGAAGTAGTAGACACACCTACAGCAGATACACTAGAAACAGGCTCAGAATTACCCCCAGTAACAGTGCAAGAAGCAACATTAGAGTTCATAACACATGTAGAAGAAATATTACCCTGGGGCAAGTTGGAGCTCATAGTACAAGGTGTGGTGGCCACCGGTGCTGCTGCATTCTTCAACATGGCGATACAGGAGGGATCCTGGGAATCAGGCGACCAAGAACCACTGTCCAACTGTTCCCAGCCAGCGTTTTTGAGAGCCAGTTCAGGAGACCAAGCTGACCCGTACCGTAAAACAGCAGGTTGCAAATCATGATGCTCGTTAGGCAAAGTAGAAGCAGGAACTCCTGGTAATTTACTCCAACCCAGTCCCTGTGCACGAGAGGCAAAAGAAAACACAGGACCACCCACAGCATCTCCCGACGTCGAAGCTGTAGATTGTAAGGGAGCTGCCTGGGCACTGTCGAGATACTGGTTTCCAGAAGGCAGATGAGTCTGGAGGGGCTGTAGGCACTTGGGAGCAGAACCCAACAAACTGCCAGCCCCAAAAGCAGGCGGTAACACCACCTCGGACAGCGGAACAACAGCATTCAGTGGTACATCAAACCAGACCAGTCCAACTGCAGGAATAGTCCGACCGGAAACAGCAGGAAGGGAAACCGAAGCAGGAGGCTCAGTATCCACAGAAAAGGAAGCAAGTTTCTGATCAAATAAGAGCATCTGTAATAATAATTGAGATCTCACTGCCAGCAAATAAACTTTATCATCAGCAGAGGAGAGCACAGAGCTATGCACAGGACTAGACGGCACTGCAGGAAGTGTAGCTTCAACAATACTAAGCTCAACCAAATCAGCCACCGTACAGGCTTCCTCAACGGCCTCTTGCACTGCTAGCACAGGAGAGGAGGCCAACTCTCCCACACCATCTGCATCCATCTTCTCCGGCGTCTCGCTCAGACTGGCCATCGCAACGCTGACAGCCAAGGGTCCCCCTAGTGGCGAGAGTAGGAGAATTTCCCCGGTGTCCTGGCCACATTTCCCCCATTCACTAAAAATACCACAAACGGCTTAATCTGATTCAGTTTCAGTTGGTTACCATCTGTATACCCCCGCCTCCCCTGAAAAAGGGACTTCTAGTCTCAGTGGGCCTACCGGGTCAACAAAATTCAATAAAAATAAAAAAAAAAGTAATACTTAGAAGTGATACATTTGAGTGCTGCCACCTTCAAAACTTGACCCAGTTTTTGAATATTATTGTGGCAAGACAACAAAGCAGGGAAACCCTTTATTAACTCCGTAAAGGAAAAATGGAAAGGTAGCCCTGTTAGCCCTTGAATTTCCAAGTGACTAGACTGCCAAAAGCTCAAAAGCACAGGGCAGTCCCAAAAATATGATAATGGGTTTCCCAGATGCCTCCACAGTTACGCCAGCAGAGATCTGTATGGCTAGAGTGAGAATTTTTGGTGATGATTGTGATTCTAAAAAAACAAACTAACACTTTCCAGTTAAACTCACGTTAAGTCAGGGATGTGGTGACCTGCCAGCTCAGGTGAAGGCACCTTGACCAGTGGGTTAAAGTAATCTGGGAGCCACTTTCCTGCTCCCATTTTATGCTTACAGTGTCCAATGGGGGTGCAAGAGAATGTAATAGGACTATATAAAGTTCTGATAAATAATGAAATTTGTCTCACAGGGTGATAGCGTCATAAAAGAAAGCTTCCAGGCTGGCGTGTTCACGCCGTAGTAGGGGAAGGCTAGTGGAAGACATTAGTGTCTAACTTGTAAATATCTATAATGATCCTCTTTCCGGAGAGAGTACATATCTTTTAATCTAGAAAATGATAGGCAGCCATGTTCAGCTGCATATTGTGTAAATATAGTAAGTTTATGCCATTCCCAAAAAGCATATCCTGGATCTAGTCTGGGGGAAAGAACTAATCCTCATGTCGGATGAGAGAGAGGGGTACAAGAGTGTTGGGGTATTTTTTAACTTCCGGAGGCACAAACAAATATGTAAGAAATGTGTAAGCCAGGGATTATGTATCCGAGCCCATATATGGAGGGGAATCGCATTGGTAGGGAGAGTTCATAGGGCCCAGTCAGGTAGTGTTGCAGCTTCAATCTGATACGGGCCGGAGTCCGCAGTTCGTTTGGCCCAGGTGCAAAGCTGAGTGTCTTGAGCCGCCAGACAATAAAGGTTAAAATTGGGATGCGCCAAACCACCTTACTGGCAAGGGGCCTGCAAAACAACTTTCGAGAGGCGGGGGAGCGTACCAGAACATATATAATGTTGGACAGCTTTTTTTAAAATATTCCAGTAACATTTTGAAAAGGGGATTGGCATGGTCTGAAATAAAAATTAAAAGGTGGGGGAGCACATTCATTTTAATAGTTTGAATTCTTCCATACAAGGTCAGAGGCAGGAGAGTCCATCTGACCAGGCCTGCCTGAAGGACATTATATAGTTTTAAGGTAGTTATTTTTCAACAGTAATGAGGTATCTACGGATACTTGAATCCCTAAGTATAAAAAAAAAAAAAAAAAAAGTATTTTTCTTTGCCCACATAAAGGGAAAGGAACACCGAAAATCTGGATGGGGGTTCCGCTTAATATCATTGCTTCTGACTTATTTGAGTTCATTTTGTATCCTGCTAAGGAGCCAAACTCTCCCAGGGTCTGCAGCAGATGGGAAAGAGAGGTCTGTGGATCTGCAAGGGAAAAAAGAGTCGTTGGCAGAAAGTGCTAACTTTTGTTTGACTCCGCCAGCCATAACCCCCCTTGATGTTAACGTTGTTACGGACGGAAGTTGCCAGAGGTTCAAGAGATAAGGCAAATAACAGGGGAGATGAGGGGCAACCCTGTCTAGTACCCCTCCTGCGGCAAATACGATCAGAAAGAAAACCATTGACTTTAATTCTTGCCTCAGGGGCAACGTAAAGAGAGGTAACTGCTGTCATGAATTTCGGGCCTAATCCAAACTTCTGCAGGGTGGCTACCATGGTGGACCAATCCACCCTGTTGAAGGCCTTTTCAACATCCATACTTGTTGCCAATTGGAAAGATTTTTTGGAGTGCTGGGCTGTGATGATATTCAAGAATCGGTGGATATTGTCTTGAAGAAAGCATCCTGAAATAAATCCTATTTGATCAATATATACCAAGGAGGAAAAACACAATTGTAAACTGTCAGCAAGAATCCCAGTAAAGATCTTTATGTCTACCGGGAGGTGAGAAATAGGCCGGTAAGAGCCACATTCCTCAGGGTCTTTGTCAGGCTTTAAAATAACTGATAATTGAGCTATGTTAGGGGGCAAACCACAGTCTCTCTCAGGCACTTTGTTAAAAGCAGCTGTTAGGGGCTCTAAAAGCAAGGGGGGGAAATTGTTTATAAAATTCAGATGCAAAGACATCTGTTCTGGGGGCCTTGTCATTTTTTAACTGCTTAATTTTGGCAATGACTTCTGAACCCAGAATGGGAGCATCGAGACAAGTCGTCCTCTCTGCACAGAATGTAGGAGTATCAACTGTCCGAATATCTGTGTGCTTTGTCATCATGGTCCGAAACATGTTCAGCGCCATCGAGGGAGGAATAATAGTGGGCAAAGAGCTGGGAAATTTCCACCAGATGTATGGTGGAGGAGTGTGCGAGTGGATCCTTAAGGCAAACGACCGCCCTGTTTGCAGCTTCTTTTCTGAGTTGCCATGCCAAAAGTTTTGCAGCCCTATTACCATGTTCGAAATATTTCTGCTTAGAATAACGGGGTTGTCCCTCAATTTGGGCATCTAACAATTGGTTTAAGCGGCATCTCTCCTGATCTAACTCTTTTTTCACTGTTTCATCTAAAGTCACTTGATGGCAAAACTCCAGCTCTGCAATGTGTCGTTCTAAATCAAATCATGCTTGAATTCACTCTTTTATAATTCTAGAAGAATATTTAATAATTTCTTCTATTTGTGTCATTTTTTTAACAGATTCTCAACTAGAGGTAGCCTCCAGTGAGGACGTGAAAAACAAGGTATGTTTTTACTACTTGTAAGACTCTTATACAACTGTAAAGTGAATGTCATAATTATTGTTTAAAGGAAGGTTAACCATGTTGCTTACATTTTTTAATATAAAATTTTTCATTTGGGCATGTGTAAAGCCTGTTTGTAACTCCTGTGAATTTAATGTGTCTCTTTTGAAATAATTCTGTTTGTCCTTATTTTGGGTCCCTTTTTAATGGTTCCATTTTCATGCCCTATATTCATCTTTTAATTACTTTTGAGTTCCAGAATTCGGTGACATCAGTTGAGCTAAAGCCTTTAATAAAACCTTTCAGTGTAGGGCTTCCACTCAACTGATGTCACTGGGTTCCAAAGCTGCTGAGTAATTGTAAAATGAATATTGAGCAGGATAAAAGCCACATTAATACATGATCACTACTTTATATAAGGAAAAATAGAGCTATTTCAAAACAAACACGTGAAACAGTACACGGGGTTCTTAAACTTTACACGTGCTTAAATTTACAGTTGTATTCAAAAATGTAAACAGGGTTTATGTGCTCTTTAACTTTCTGTAATCCCACCTTCTGATCTCTCTTTCAGAGCTGGATTCATGTAACAGCCTTCTAGTGGAGGTAATAGGCTAAAAACAATGGTAGGGTTCAAGAATGCATGGGATAGGCACAAGGGAATCCTAGTGGAAAGAAAGGGGGGGGGAGATGCAGCTGTAGATCAAGTACATCTTGCAGTAATAATGTAGGTAGGGGAAAATGGGCAGACTGGGTGTGCCAAGCGGTCCTTATCTGCTGTCAAATTCTTTGTTTCTATAATGCATCTCTGCCCTCCCTTCCCCCATCATCCTATCCATTACCTAGCTTTGTGCACTCTGCATCACTTGCCTCCCATGGCAGGGTCCAATTACCTTGACAGGATGGGATGTGAGAGTTCCTTCTGTTAGGTGGGGCCTGAGATTGCAGAGGGGAGGCAGTATTTGGAGCCATGGCCATGGGATAGTTTGACACCTTTTACAGGACCAACATATACAGTATCTTGTACAAAGATGGTGTAGTATACAAGCTTTCACTCCAGTCCCTTCATCAGGGGCATTCCTGAGCTAGGGACACCCGGGGCAGAACTTAATTAATTTATTTTTTCTTCCCTTTCCTTGCATCATAAAGTTCCAGGGTGCACACTGACTTCAATAGGCAACTAGTCCACTAATTGGGAGGAGTCCTTCTGGGGAAGAACTGGAAATCCAGTAAAATACAAATGAATGCTTGACTCATACTTGTATTCTAAGCATGTTTCCTTCATTCACTTGCAGCTTTCTGAGGCTCAACTAGCTGACGGCGAGAAGTCTGATGCTCCCAGGAAATGGAGTTAAACTTTGTAAATGGTTGCCCCGTTAGCCCATACTATGCCGATGACTCGGATTTGGAAGCGAGCCCAGGAAGTTGCATTGGGGCCAGGCCTTGACTGAGACAGATGCCACTCAGCAGTGCACCTTGGCCAGAGAGAGTTGGCAGCTGGTTCTTCCACTGCAGCAACCCCTGTGCTTCTTCCGCAGGGCGAGCTATGGTTGGCAAGGCTGATACAGGCACCACCCCCACCAGGGCAGAAGGGAGGAGGAGAAAATTGGGGAAGTAAAACCCCTTGCCGTCCTAACGATGGCATAAAGTTGCCTAAACAGGAAATATCCCTGGTTATAAGGTTATATCCCTGAGGCTGATGGCAGGATGAGGGCATAAAAACCCATATAAAAACAAATGGAGGAAAAAGAAAAAACTTTATAAGCAAGCTATGGCTGCAGGACATGCTATGATTGTATTGGATGTCTTGGCAGGACATGTAAGTTGTGGCAAAAACAAAGTTTAAGGCAAACGTTATCTTTCTGGTTTAGCCTCATCGGGGTAAACCTTGAGTGTTTTACCACCGTTCGTGAAGTGGTCTTGTGCCACAAAACGTGATTTGGCAGCAGTTAATAAGGCAAACACATTTGGAGTACAATTAGGAGTTGAGTCCTCATTTGTATTGTATTTTAGTTTTCCTTTTCATCCCTACAACCTCCATGCCTGGCCACAGGTAGGAGCGTATTCCTGGCACCCCCACTGTAACCTGGCGTGTTGCCACTGTCACTTACCGAGCCCAACCCCGGGATAGAGAGCTCTGCTGTAAGGTGACAGTCCATTTAATCTTCCACTCATGTGAATCATAGTAGGAAAGAATTTCTGTAGCCATATTGGTCTTTGGAAAAGAAGACAGGTGTAATACCAGCAGAGGTGCTTGATACAGAGGTTACATTACACAAGCGTTTGGAGTTGCACAGATCCTGTTGTCCTGCGTCTAGTGTGCATTATACTAATAATCAACCCTTTCCATACAGTACATTGTTGTATTTTCTGATGTTTTGTTCTGTTCCTGATACCCCAATAAATAATCATTTGTGATTTTTGAACTTTTATCACAGAAAAGTGAGAACATCAGCAAATGGAACAAAGCTGAAGGAGAAAATGTTGCCAGGATCTTGGGTGAAAAAACACTGGAGCAAACAGCTTCTCAAATGGAAGGTACCTCCCTAGAAATGTGGCATTCTAAACCTCAGGTGGTCTGGGCAGAGTTTTGGTTAGTTTGTGCCCAACAGTTGCTCATTGGATCCAGGTCTTACTTGGTGCTATGCAAACTATTTAATAATGCCAGTGATGTGGGTGTGGAATTACCCACGTAGCCTCCTAGTAGTGGTGCATAGAAATGCAGCCCCCAGACTCAATAATGAACTCCATTAATAAACTCTGACCTACAAAACATCACCTGCACTGTTCTAGGTGGGTCCTGCTCCATCCCGAGTTGTTCTGTAATAAGGCTCTCCTTCCTAATGTCCACGACTCCAAGACCATAGCACAGCTGCCAGTGTCAGAAAACCCGTTACATTTGCTTCAAAACATAGTTTGGGATGAATAAGTAAGATTTTGGTTTCCTAAGTATGAATACTCTGTGGATATTAATGTGAAGGTACTTGGACCCCTAGTGTCAGCTTTAAGGTGACACTGCTGTGCTGTCATACAAAGCTTTCTTTGGACTGACCCCATACATTCCTACTTGTGAGCTCCACTGCACCGGGGGTAACCTCCTAAAGGTTTTGTGAGCTCATTTGAAGTCATTATGGGACAGAGCTTCTGAACTTGCAGCCACTGTATTTGTGGAATTCCCATCCTGTAATGTTATCCTCAGCATCAGCTTTAAAACCTTTCAAAATGCATCTGAAGGCAGACCTTTTTAGACAAGCATTTCAGGAATTTATGTAGGTTGTTTCTTAACTGTGTTTATAGTTGATATTCTGTATGTCATTCTGCTTTGTATAGCACACAGGAGGTTGCGACTGTTGTGGGCTATTGGCCTGTTTGGGCCTAGCTTTAAAAACCTGGTAGCCAATTCAATATTTTTTAGCAGTCAGCCCCTTCCCTATCCATCCTATCTACTCCTGTCTTAGGGCCTTGCATTGTTCTGTTGGTAACCCCTTAGCCCTGTCAGCTGCTTCCCTCTTCCCACTGTTCCAGCCATTGGAGATCTACATGGGGCAGAGCCTGAGGACACGGATGATCATTATATATGTGGTTCAGTGCGCATACTTTTTGGTCCCCCCCCCCAACCCCATGGTGTGAGCAGTGCCTTCATTGGTTTCAGGATCACAGCTTCCCTGTGGTGAGAGGCAAGCTCTCTGACACAGCTTCCGGCCTCAGGGGGTCACTGTGGCACCAGAACTCTCCACCATCCCTCCCCAACTGAGGCACACCTACTGAGTGACAGCTACCTCTGTCGGGCCCGTCCTGTGAGGCCACAAGCTGAGTCCTTTCCTAAGCCTGGGTCAGCTGCATGACAGCACAACACACTGTCTTTGGGTCATGGGGAGATCAACGTAGCCACCATTTATAAGGGCTCTGTTTAACATGGCTCACCTTTACAATTTTTCAGCAGAAAAAAAAAAATGTATGTAAGGCAGATGGCAGTTACTAAACTACTACTAAATGGAGTATAATGATGAATAAAATGTTCTTTATAAAATGTGTTCCAAAATCCTGCAGTCTGATTTTTTGAAAACCATTATATATTTCTACACAAACTACATTTGGTATTTTTACAAGGAACCCCAACCAAATTACACTCTGAAAGCTACAATTCACATCACCTGTTCCAGTGCTTCAAGAAACCGTAAGTGCAGCCACAGGAAAAAAGTTTCAGGTTTCAAACAGCTGTCTCTCTACTCCCCCTTTTGTCACTTAATATCTTTTACTTATAAACACCAGTTCCCATTTTAGAAGTATAACAACACACTTCAGGGTTTGTGGGTCATGTTGCATTAAACAGCAGAAAACACCCATACGTGTGGTTAAATCTAACACAACACATGCCCTGTTGAGTGTTGTTACTTCCTTGCAGTGTCTGTGGCTCAGTAGGTAGCACTTTGCTTGTGGGGATGGAAGATCAGATGGTCATGGGTTCTAGTCCCACACCAGAAACTTGGGGTGATACCAGTAACTGACACTGTAGTGCAGTGTGAGGTGATGAGGTGGGTGCTGCACAGTTGAGGTATCAACTTTCTGATGAGACATTAAACCAAGGTCCCTTCTGCCCATCTCTGATCCACTGTCCAGGTGGAAGTAAAAGATCCCATGGAACATATTGACGAAGAGTAGTGGGAGCTTTTTATTGAAATAACAAAATATACATAACTTCCAAAAAAGAAAATAATCAGTCACAAGCCGTAAACAAAAACAAGTGCAAAAAAAAAGAAGAAAAGTTACTTTGAAGCCAAAAGAAATTCTATAAGGAAAGGCAAAGAAAATGAGCACAAATACAAAAAACACACACACAAAAAACAACAACCCTAAGATCAGCCCTGGATCACAGGCATGCTCTAAGTCATGGCTCAAGACATATTTCATCACTTAACTAACATCATAGCACAAAAGAAATGTTGTAAATTCATAAAAATAAATAGTATGCAAATCAGAAATAGTAGTATTGTGGAAAAGCGCAAGTTGTGTATGCATTTTTTGCTGGAGAGAGAAAAGGGACATCCGTTTAATCATAAGTGCCATTTAAAACAGGCAAACGACACATCAAGGGAGCTTTTATCCCGGTTCTCCCATGCAGGACTGTATTTACCATAAACTAGAGTTTCGTTAGGTAAAGTACTAAATAGAGGTTCCAACCATTGATATGCCACTCCTAGAAACCCAAAATATAAGAATAGTGAAAAATAAGTAAATAAATTTTACACAGATTCCAACTGATTATTGCAATCCGGTCTGGAACAGATCTGCTCATCAAACTGTTTATTTAGTTTTTGTTGAACGGGTAAGTGCACTAGACAAATTCTTGGGACTCAGTCCTATATGTAATTACCTACCGCAAGAGCCCTCTCGAAGTAAGATAGTACAGTTATGTAAGAACTTACCTTAACAGTAGATCTTCGAGAGAGGCTCTTGCAGTAGGTAATACCTTCCGGCCCTCCATCCCCCTTAGCTTTTTCAACTCCTTTTCCAGGAAGGGAAATATCCGCTTCTCTCTCATCTTACCTTTTTGGCCTTTGGCGGGAAAGAACTGGAAGGCGGGTGTGGGAGACCGCCCTTTATACTGACGTCACATGACGGTCATCTGACGTGGGGGCGGTCCCCCACCAGAGACTGCTAGCTAGAAATGTTTCCGTGGTGTCCTGACGCCTGCCGGCTTTTTATGATATTGGCTACCTTTGACTTTGAGTTTATCATGGCAACACAGCCACACTATGTCCCACATCTTAGGGGTATTCTCTCTGTCAATTGACGGAAAAGGCAGCTTCGTATACTGGAGGAACATGTTCAAATGGTAAAGGTTCTGGAAATTTGGCATCAAGTATAAAAGAATATAATGATTTCCTGGGTAGATCATGTATCGGACCGCAAGTGACTCTCCATGCTTAACACTTGGCAGAAGCCTCCTTCATGTACAGGGGGATCAGCCCCGAAGAACGTAAAACCTTCACCTTTCCCACTTTCCAGGCCTTCAGCCAGTAACATTATGCAATACCCACTGGGCCCAAGATTGTTCAGTAGCTAGCACAAGTGGTCGTAAATTATAATCATAAAAAATTCAGTGAAAGATAACTATAGGGTGAACCATAGCTAACCCTCCATGCTTGATGGAGTGGTAGTTGATATTTCATTTAGTCAGGGTAAGCCTGCGCCCTCAAAAGGCCTGTTAACAAAAAAAAAAAAAAAACAACTCAACAGCGTCATTTCCAAGACTGCTGGTGGTGGAAAAACCTGGCTTACGTCAAGAAACATGGGTACTAAAAAGGTTTTACTTGAACTTGTTTCTTTTTACTTAAAGTCCATCTGTTCCAGTTAGAAACTTTGCATTTACCCAAGTCCATCTTTTCCTCCCAGTTTACTCCAGCTAGATCCCTAGAGCCAAATTTGACCCCTAAAATTTTCATAGAATCAGACTATAATCGTATTCCCCCTATTGATTTAATTGTGGGTATGAGTGTTCCCAAAGACCTACCCACACATTTCTTAATATTTAGAGCCCCACCCGAAAATACGAACATACGAAGAAAATAGTCCAAAAAAACTTGATCCATTTCGGAGAATGTGGGACAGACTGCTCATCCTGTACTAGCAAACACATATCCTCTGCATAGGCTACAGCTTTACAACAGACCATTCCCTCTTCATTGCATAATGGCAGACTACAAGGGTCTTGTTCCAGTTCCCGTAAGAGGGGATCTAGCTAGAGGATATACAATATGGGGCTTAGGGGGCATCCCTGACGAACTCCTTTAGATATATTACTGGCATTGCCAACCCAGCCATTAACTATTGGGGAACAGATGCATTACGGGTAGATACACTATATCCATTCTATAAATGTAATCATGAATCCATAGCTTCTAAGTGCAAACCATAAATATTTGTGTGAAACCAAACTGAATGCTTTGTGTTAGGTGTAAAGACATCAGGAAACATTTGAATGTCCCCTTTTGACGACTTCTGTCAGAAGAAGAAGATGGTCTTGGATAGCCCTCCCAGGAATAGTGCAAGCTTGTGATTGGGTTACCAGATGTCCTATCACCTGCAATAGTTTAGATGGCAAGATATTTGCTACTATTTTCAGATCGGTATTTAGGAGACAGATTGGTCTCCAGTTGTTCAAATCAGCTTTCTCACCAAACTTGCGCAAGAAGGCCAAAAGGCCCTTTTCATATTGGAGCTAGAGAAGGGGTGCTATAGTGGAAAAATACCTCAACATGTTCACCCAATAATATTGGGAGAGCCAGTTTATAAAGTGCACTTGTGATCCCATCCTTCCCCAAGACTGTCATTCCTGAGAGATGTAATGACTGACAAAATCTCAGCAGCAGTTATATCACTGGTTAATGCTGGTAACGATTCATCTTCTTTGGGGCTATCTCAGTCATCAGGTAACACTGTAGGAACCTTTGCCGTTGGAGAAGGAGAATCTAAACGGAAGATTTTCAGCAGTACAACTGGAGCCACCCACGCCGTCGACGTCCGCTGACGTCAGCAATCCTATATAGGCATGGTTGGCCCCACTCCCTCCTCAGTTATTTCCCACCATTGACTTGCTTGCAGTCTCCGTAGAAGCTTTGTTGCAGTGTTCTCACCTTTTTCGGCCTACGGCCACTTTTATCCCTCGAATCTTTGCCTAAATCTCTTTTTTTTAGAGATTTTTTCTTTTTATGTCAAGAGTTAATCCCTCGTCTTCTCTTTTCTGTTGCTGCTGCTGCAAAAGAAAATTGCCTGACAGACGAGCACTCTGTTTGTGTCTGCTGTCTCGGGCCTGGCCACAGTGTTTCTGACTGTGAGCTCTGCCAGAAGTTTAATCAAACAACCCTCAGGCAATGCAGGAAGGCGCTTAAAAAAAATTCCTGATTGAATAACAGGTAGCCAGCTCTGGGCAGGGGTCCTCTGGAGCCCTGGCCACCCAGTCACCCACTGTATCTTTGCACTGCCGGGCCTCTAAGGCCCAAGACAAGTCCTCGGGGGGGAGGGGGTCATCATAAAAGAGACCAGGATCACAACTGCTTCCCCCGCTGCGATCCTGCGCCTCGTTGGCCTCCCCTTTGGGGGGGGTTCTTCATCGTCATCAGCTAATCTGAAGAGACCAGCTGTCCAGGTCTCTACCTCTAACAGACCCATACCAACAGCTCCTCTACCCAACTGACAGGACACTCTTCCGTTGACCTCCTGGTTGTTGGCCCTTCCATTGTCAGTGACAGGCACGTCGTTGACGACAGCTCCGTAAGGCCTGCCTCTTCTCCTTCCAGGTCTACAGGCTCGTCTGGTTCCCAGGACGGTGGGTTGTTGGCTCCCGTGCTGTCGAATCCCCTCCGTCGACGCCGTCTATGGACCTGAACAAAGTGCTAGTCGAGTTCACAAATGTACTCATTCAGCAGCTGGGTGCCTTCAATAGGCCCTTTTTGCTGGCGCTGTCAATAACAGCTTCGTCGTTGACACCTGTTCTTCGACCCCGAGAGTCTCCCTACGGGCCGCTGTTGGTCCATCTGATGCCAGACCCAGGTGAAGAGGTCATTGTCGAGGAGGAATATCACCCTGACCTCATCCACCCTGATTATATAGAGAATGAAGAGGAAGAAATCCTCATCTCAGATAAGTCCACTGCCTCCTCGGTCAGTGAGGACTCTGTTAGGCATACCCCAAGGTCTCCTTCGAGGATGTCACCTTTTTCAATGTTATGAAGCAGTTGTCTGCCACAATGGGCTTCCAAACTGAGGAAGAGGATGTCACCAGGAAAGACCTGATGGACTTCCTGGAGATTCCTGAATCTCCCCTCTAAGATCATTCCTTCTATGCATCCAGCACTGAAGAGTGCCACTACAGCAGCCTGGCATAGACCAGACATGGTGCCAGCTATGCTACACAGAGCACACAAGCTTTATAATGCCCTCAGGGCCTTCCTTATTTTGCTGCCCAGGCTGAAACTGACTCTGTGGTCATCAGGGCAGCCCATGACAGATCTAAGGCACCGAAGCACCTTGGTTCCCTTCCCCCGGACAAGAAGTCCCACAGGATTAACTTCTGGGGAAAAAGGATTTATGCCGCCTCTACTTTGGGCCTGAGGATTGCAAATTATGTGTCACACATGGTTAAATACCAAAATGCCAACTAGAGAAAGGGCAAAGCTGCCGCTCAAGCCCTTCCTGATGGCTCCCAGAAGCAGGAACTGCTTCAATGTTTTCAGACTGCGGAGGATGTTACCAAACACCTCCTCGGGGTCCTGTGTGAAATGGCCAATACAGTGGCCAGAGCAGCTGCCACTGGCATATGCCTTCATAGGCAACCTGGCTTAGGGTCTCTGGATCTGCAGCCGATGTGCAGAACAAGGTGCTCAACACCCCTTTCAGTGGCACCAAGTTCTTCAGCCCTGATGTCCAGGACCTCATAAATGATCCGAAGACCTTGGGCACAGCCATTAAATCCATCCATTCTCTCTACCACGCTCAGCCACGAGCTAGAGGACGTTCTGATTTTCATAGACAGGCCGGTAGGCCAGGCTTGGCTTCACGCACCCAGGGTAAATACAGAGCCCAGGCTCCCTTGCCCACCCCCTCCAATGCTGGAACAGTGACCAAGCATCCCAGAACTGACGGACCAGCATTTGCAGCTGGTTGCACCTCAGCTTGACTCCTTATCAGAGCCCCCTCCTGTGGCCCAGCCCCAGAATGTGGTGGTTGGATGTTGATTCTCCCTCCATCTGAATAAGTGGAGAACCATAACTTCAGATGCATGGATCCTGCAGATCATAGAGAAGGGTCTAACCCTGGAGCTTATCCAGCAGCCTCCAGGATACCCCTCCCCACCTTCCAACTATCCCCCAGCTCACTTGTCTGTTCTCTGGGAGGAAGTACAGTTTCTTCTGCACAAACAGGCAATTGAATTAGTGCCAAAGCAACAGAGAAATCAGGATGTTTTATTCCAATTTTTTTTCTCGTCCCCCAAAAGACTGGAGAGCTGAGGCCCATTTTACATCTAAAGGAACTCTGTCTCTTTGTCCAGTAAAAAAAAGTTCCAGATGGTAACTTTGCCAGACCTCATACCCGTCCTCAAAACTGGAGACTGGCTTTGTTCTCTGGACATGCAGGACACCTACCTGCACATCTCAGTCTTTCCTCCTCACAGGAGGTTTCTTCGTCTTGCCTTTCAGGGTGAGCACTACCAGTTCAAAGTGCTGCCCGTTGGCTTATTCTCTGTGCGGCATGTTTTTACCAAGTGCTTAGCAGTGGTCGCAGCAGCTCTCAGAAGAAAGGGACTGTATGTCTTCCCTTACCTGGTCGATTGGCTTCTCAAGGCCCCATTCAGGGAGCAGCTTTTGCTGACTCTGGAGCACACTCTCCAGCTGTTCCACTCTCTGGGCATTACTGTCATCCTGCCCAAGTCAGTTCTGGTACCATCCCAAAGACTGCAGTACATAGGGGCGGTTCTGGACCCCAAACAGGGGAAGGCCTTCCTGTCCCAAAACAGGACAGAGTGCCTTATGGCTCAGGCTCAAGAAGTCACTTGGAGTCGGTACACTCCTGCAAGGCTGTACCTCAGGTTGTTGGGTCTAATGGCAGCAGCCATTCCCATCGTTCCACTGACCAGGCTTCACATGCGCACCCTTCAGTGAAATCTCATGGTGCAATGGGATCAGCGCATAGATGAGTTGGACCAACAAGTCCTGGTCCCCTCCCCAGTTAGCAAGGTACTGGAGTGGTGGATGGACCCCTTGAAACTTCTTCAAGGGGTTCCCTTCCAGAGTTCTTCCCACATCAGATTCTAACCACGGATGCTTCAGATCTATGCTGGATAGCACACCTGGGTCCCTTCCAAACCCAGGGCTCCTGGTCCCAGTGGGAAGCCCCCTGCATATCAGTGTGGTGGAGATGAGAGCGGTGCTCTATGCCATGCAGGCATTTCAGGAGCATCTTGCTCCAGGCCAACTGCTGGTGCAGTTGGGCAATCTGAGTGTCGTCTACTACATCAACAAGCAGGGTGGAACTCACTCGTACCCCCTTTGCAGGGGGGTCATGAGAGTGTGGTATTGGGCACTGGAGCACAGTCTAACATTCTCTGTGGTCCATGTGCCAGGCATCCTAAACACCCTGGTGGACAGTCTCAGTAGGACTCGGTCCAGCATGCATGAAAGGGAGCTTCTCTTATCCATAGCAGCAGATCTGTTTGACAGATAGGGTTATCCAGAGTTGGACATTTTTGCGTCCCAACTCAATGCAAAACTGCCCCATTTCTATTCACTAGATCTAGGGACTGGAGTTTTTTGTTGAGATGCGTTGTCCCTCTCTTGGAGCAGGAGATTTCTGTACGCATTTCCTCCATTTTCCCTAATTCAGAGGGTGCTGATGAAGCTGCAAATGGAGGAGCCAGCATGATTCCAGTAGTTCTATTCTGGCCTTGCCAGATATGTTCCCTCTGCTCCAACAGCTGGTGGAGGAACCCCCGGTCCCTCTGCCCCTTTGCAGGATTCTGCTGATTCAGTATTGGGGTACCCTGGTCCATCCCAATCTTGGGTCCCTCCATCTGCATGCCTGGCTCCTGAGGACATAGCCATTGCCAGGTTTGGGGTCTCTAACAGAGTAGCAGATGTCCTAGTGACCTCCCACAAGCCTTCCACCCTTGCTACTTATGCCATGATGTAGAAGCGGTTTGCCATCTGGGCTGCCAGACATTCTCTAGACCCTTTCACCTGCCCGGTGAATCATATCCTGCACTACTCGATCTCTTTGTCTGACTCGGGCCTCCAGTATTCCTCCCTCAAGGTCCACCTTTTGGCTATTTCTGCCTTTCATGAGCCTGTGGGTGACCGCACGATTGATCAGCTGGATGTCTCCTGTACCGTTTTCAGGGGCATCCTGCAACTGAAACCCCCAATCCGTTCTCCTGTCCCGGCTTGGGACTTGAATTTTATTTTGGAAACCTTGACACCGTCTCCTTTTGAGCCAATCGCGACTTGCAATTTGCATTTTCTCTCATGGAAAGTGCTATTTTTAGTAGCAACTACTTCTGCTCAAAGAATTTCAGAGCTTCAGGTCCTCTGGGGTGAGGAGCCTCATTTGATTTTTCACAAAGACTGGGTATCTTTGCTCACAAATCCTAAGTTTCTTCCTAAGGTAGTCTCTGAATTCACACTTAATCTATCCACCTTACTGTTTATTTTCCTGAGCGTGCCAATCCAGGGGAAGCACTGTTCCATACATTAGATGTGCGCAGAACTTTGAAGTATTATCTGCTTCGGACTAAAGAGTCCAGAAGTCAAAGCAGTTGTTTTTCTTTCACCCCGGGTACAGAGGGCGCTTCAGTTTCTAAGCAATGTTTATCCAAATGGTTGGCAAATTGCATTTTGTTCTGCTACAGTGTAATTATGCTGCACTCATATAATACATGTGCCATTTTTGACTTGGGTCATACCTGAAAATGGTCCCTGGGTCCAGTGTACCTACTCGGTGATCAAAAACATAAATAAACAATAAGTATGGCAAAGAACTGCCTGGTCCTGTCAAGGTTCACTCCACCAGAGGCATGACTCCCTCTGTGGCTTGCTTCAAAGGGGTTTCAGCCGATATTTGTGCAGCCACCACCTGGTGTATAGTCCACACTTTCACCAAGCATTACAGTCTGGACATTGCCTCAAGAGCCAGTGCAGGATTCTGCAGGGCTGTGTTACAAGGACTCCTGTCTTAAGTTTATAGAGATCCAACCTCCCAGACTGTCTGTTTACACTTGTCACTGTTTGGTACTCATTCCTACGGTGTTATCTGATGACTGAGATACCCCCGAAGAAGATAGAACAGTTACGTGAGAGCGTACGATAACAGTAGATCTTCGAGGGGATCTCCGTCATCAGGTATGATTTCTCTCACACCATCCCCCTTTTTGGGGCTTCTTTCTAGGACATGGCTATCTGTTGTATCCCATCTTTTATTTAGCGCTGGTTCCCTCGGTCTCTCCTCGGTTTCCCAGGACTTGAGTCTTGCTCCCTTCGTCTGTGGAGGGAAAGAACTGAGGAGTGAGTGGGGCCACCAATGCCTGTATACGGTTGCTGACGGTGGACATCAACGGCGTGGGCAGCCGCAGTTGTACTGCTGAAAATCTTCTATGTGAATTCCCCTTCTCTGATGGCAAAGGTTCCTATGGTGTTACCTGATGACTGAGATCCCCTTGAAGATCTACTGTTACAGTAAGTTACATAGATACATAGACAGTGTCGGCAGATAAGGGCCTATGGCCCACCCAGTCTGCCCATTTGAGCTTGTAAGTTCAGTTTGTTTTCCTAGAAGTCTGTTGCCCCTTACCCCTGACCTCCAGAATTCCTTTATGTCTATCACATGCATTCTTAAATCCCGTGATTGTTTCAGCCCCCACCACTTCCTCTGGCAGGGTGTTCCACTTGTCCACCACCCGTTCTGTGAAGAAATTCTTTCTCATGTTTCCTCTGAATCGTCCTCCCTCCAACTACATCCTATGCCCTCTAGTCCTGGAACATCTTTTTCGCTTAAAAATAGTGTTCTAGGGACATGGATACGTTGTTCATCCACACTCATTGGCAGGTATCCTTGCCGCTTTAAATCTTGCCGGAAGGTCTTCAAGCTTGCTCCTCCCACCCACCTGGGTGGTATAACTCTCGGCTCCGCCCCATGACGCCAGATCTTCCTTACCGCTTGGAAGCTCAGGTTCCCTCCTTAACGCTCTGCGTTTGAGACTGGTTCCTGTTTTCTCCGTTTGGATTTAAAAGTAAATTTTGCGAAAAAGACTTCTGTCTTCGATCCCTGCTGGCGCGATGGACAAATCGACTCGGATTTCGAGATGCCCATGCGGGCAGAAGATGTCTCGGACGGATCCACACTCCACGTGTGTCTACTGCCTCAGGCCTTGAGCACGCCCCGCAGGCTTATGAACCTGTGCTCATCTTTCTCGCCTCGTCCTCGAAGAACCGTGCTGCCCGATTGCAACTGGGCCGCCCTGAAGCCGCTTCTCCGGTGAAGTCTAAGGAGGCCGGTTGGTGTGTCCGCAGCGGGCGTTCTCGCCGGATCAGCTCGAGCGGATGTTCGCCCTCGAAGAGGAGGCGGCGCGGGCCGTATCTTCCTCGGCCGCGGCATTTATCCCGCTCTCTCTGGGTTCTTCCTACACGGCTTCTTTTAAGGAGCTTTGTCTGTCCCTCTCCACTAAGGGAGAAGGGCCTACGTCTGCTGGACCTTATTCTCGGTCCAAAAAGAAGGACAAGGGTAAGTCCCTCCGTCGACGCTCTTGGGAGCGGGAAAGGTCCCTCTCCCCGAGTCGTCGACCGTCGGCTTCGGTCGACCGCTCGGCTTCGGCCACTGGCCTCACGGTGTCCCCGTCAGGTCAGTTGACCGAGACTCCCACCGACGAAGTCGAGATTTTTCTCGACCCGTTGGATGGGCTGTCGCCTTTAGCAGCCAATTCCCTCTCCAGTTCCCCGGGAGGAGTTGAGGATCCTCGGGCTCGCCCGTGCCTCGATTCCGGAGCCCTCGGATGAACCCTCCGAGCGAAGGAAGGGCCGGGTTCCGCCGACACCTCCCACACCGACCGAAATTCCGGGACTACCGGTCTCAGTCTCGGACCTCAAGGTCCAGCCGATCCCACCGTCACAGGCGGTCTCAGCACCGCGGGTAAGCGGGCGTCGCCCGTAGTCCTCGTCCTCCTCCTCGGACGAGGGAGGCTTCGGCGTAAATTACATCGACGTCTGAGGACCTTATGTTTGCAACAGCTCCTCCCTGGCCGGGAGTAAGCCGACTGCCGCCTTCCCCGCCATTATGGGTTGTCACCGAGCGTCGACACAACCCCGACTTATCCGAGGAGCCTATACCCAGGGCGGTTGTTCGCCAAACCGGCTGCTCCACCGATTCGGTGGAACCTCCGCCTCCACAGCCACCATTTGGGGCTCCGACCAAGGATTCTCGGTCGGCTAAGGGTCTACCCCATCGGCTGTCAGTTACCCTCACTCCCACCGACCTCGGCAGGTGAAGGGTGGCTCAGGCCAGAGGCAGTCTTCGAGGACTCTTCCGAGTCCGAAGATGATTCCTCCTTTTCTCCAAGCGACTGGACATGGAGTCTTCAGGAGGTCAGTCAATGGACGATAGCCCGTCAGTCCTTCCTAGGACTGCTTGGCTCATCTCGGAGTCCACGGGATGGAGCTCGAACCCGCTTCCAAGCGGGCCAGGTATCCTCACGGAGATTCTGGACCGAGGATTCTCCGGACCGGAGGCCTTTCCGGTGGCCGAGGCCATAGTGGGTCGGCACTGGAGCTCTGGCAGCACCTGCTTCCTGCCCTGCGCCTTCGGCCAGGATGGCCAGGAAGTTATCGGTCCCTACCGTTCCTTGTCCGGTTTTTTTGGAACACCCTCTGCTGAGGGATTGGTTACCGACAGCGTTCCGCCGCGGGCAACGCCAGGATGTGGACAAACCTCCTGACAAGGAGTCCAAGAAATTGACTATGTCGGGCTAAAAGTCTACGCTATGCCCTTCTCGGCCTTCGCCAGGCCAGTTCGGCCGCCCTCATGCTGTCACATTTTTCTCATGCCCTGTTGGGCTCCCTGGATGAGGTCATCCTCATCTCCCCCCGATCTGCAGACTACGGTTAAGCAGGTGCAGGACCAGGGCAGGGCAGTGGCCAAACAGCAGCTCCAGACTCTTTGGAATAGGGGACTCATGTGCCAGATCGGTGGCGGCCGTAGTGGCTTATCGTCGGCGGGTTGGCTGAGGATATCCACCTTCACCTCGGATACCCAGCACAAGTTGGCGGATGTTCCTTCTTGGGACTGACCTCTTGACCCTGGGTGGAAGGTCACCTGCAGAGGATCGAGAAGTCCAATGCTACCTTGACTCGTCTCTTCGCTCAGAAGGACAAAGGCCCAAACCACAGCCAAAGCCCTTCGTCTTCTCTGCCCCTTGCTGCCCAGCAACGCTCAGGGCCAGCAGGCTCGGCCTTGGCATCCCAAACCCACGCCGCCCGCCTCTAACAGGAGGCAGGGAGGAAAAGGCCCAGGAGGTCCTCGGCGGTCCCTCCTCCAAACCTGCCCAGTGACGGGCTGAGGTGTCGCCCCCATTCCCGTCACCTGCCCTGGGTCCCCCGGGACGGCTCCGCTACTCCGTTCCGCCTGGTCCGCTGTTACCACGGACAGGTGGGTCTTGGAGGTGGTGGGAAGAGGCCTGCTGCCTCTGGAATTCGAAAGCAGGCACCACTCCTTCAGAGCCGCCGCCTCGGGGCTTCGGGATCCCTAGCCTCACTGGCGGCTCGTCGAGCCGACATCGCCTCCTCCTCCAGAAGGAGGTGATAAGAGGTGGTGGACCCTCCTTCAGACCCAGGGTTTGTGTCCAGGTACTTCCTGGTTCGAAGCAGACGGGGGGCTGGCGCCCCATTCTCGACCTAAACAAGTTCCTAAGGTCTCGAACCTTCAGGATGGTCACTCTGGCTCAGATAATACCATCCTTGGAGCCGGCGTGGTGGTTCTGCTCTCTGGACTTGCAGGACGCCGCTTTTTCACGTCCCTATCTGTCCGTCTCCGCCAGAGATTCTTCGCCCGAGCGGAAGGATCCCTTCGAGTTCCAAGCCATGCCCTCGACTTGTCTCCAGCTTCCAGGGTCTTCACCAAATGCATGGCAGTGGTGACAGCATTCCCTGGGCGCCGAGGGTCCGGGTGTACCCTTACCTGGACGACTGGCTGATAGCAGCTCCCTCCAGGAAGGAGGCGGAGTGGTCCAGAGATCTGGCCCTCCAGGTCTGCTCTCAACTGGGCCTCCTTATCAACGAGGCCAAGTCGGAACTCGAGCCGAAGCAGGTGATTCTATTCATCGGGCGCAGCTCGACTCTCTTGAGCCAGGCTGCCCCAGCGGACAGGGCCGAGGTTCTTTCCTCCTTTGCCCGATCATTTCTGGTTGGGCATTGCGCCTGCCAGGGACTTCCTCGCCTCCTGGGTCTCCATGGTGGCCTGCACCAAGCGTGAACAATTCGACCGCTGGAACATGTCTGTCCCCTTCGGTGGGGACTGGCCAGCCAGTGGTCACAGCGCTGCGATCCTTTGGACCAGCTTGTGTCGGTGACACAGGGGATGTGGAACGCCTCCAGTGGTGGACCGCTCCACATCATTTGCAGGAGGGCATCCTGCTCGTCCGCCCCACGCAGCCGACGTGTCTCTATCGACCGATGCCTCTCTGATGGGTTGGGGTGCCCATCTGGGGGAACACCGGGCTCATGGCCTCTGGTCCCCGCGGGAGTCCCGATGCCACATCAACCTGCTGGAGCTCCGAGCGGTCCGCCTAGCTCTCACCGCCTTTGCTCCGTTCCTCCGGGGTCAAGTGGTCCGAGTCCAGACGGACAATACCACGACCATGTACTATCTAAACCGCCAGGGCGGGACGCGCTCCATGCTTCTATGCAAGGAAGCTCTCCGCATTTGGTCACTCCTGCGCAGCCTGGAGGCGGATCTCCTAGCCATTCATGTGGCAGGAGCCTCCAACACCCTGGCCGATGCCCTGAGCCGGATAGGGCTGCATCCACGAGTGGTCTCTCCTGCCGGAGGTGGTACAGCATCTGTTCTCCCATTGGGGCACACCTCAGGTGGACGGTTTGCCTCCAGGAGAACGCAAGCTGAGTCTGTTCCATGCCCCCCCCTCAGCAGGGCTCGCTGCAGGGGATGCCTTCTCGAGGCAGTGGACCCGGCCTCTTTACGCCTTTCCCCATTTCCCTTGATCCACAAGGTGCTTCTCAAGGCGAGGAGGACAAGGCGCAGGTGATTCTGATAGCCCCAGACTGGCCTCGCCAGTTCTGGTACCCAGATCTCCTCAGTCTCAGCTCCAGGACTCATGGCAGCTTCCAGCTCGCCCGGACCTGCTGTCAGTCAATCAGGGAAGGTGTTCCATCCGGACCTTCAATCCTGCACCTGAGCTGGCCTGGTTCCTGAGCGGCTAGAGTTCCAGGCCTTGGGTCTTTCCGACGAGGTCCTCAATGTAGTTGAGGCGTCCCATGAGAGTCGACCAGAAAATGCTATGCCTTCAAATGGAAAAGGTTTTCCATTTGGTGTCAAGCAAGGGCTTGACCCTTCCTCCTGTTCCTTGGCAAGCATCTTGGACTATTTATGGTCCCTTTCTAGTCAAGGGCTTAGGTCGGCGACCCTAAGGGTGCACCTGGCAGCCATCTCTGCCTACCGGGCGGGCGGAAGCAGTCGATTGGCGCAGGAGAAGGTGGTTCTGGTGCTTTTCAAAGGCCTTGATCACATTTCCTCCAGTGCAGGGAACCCCCACCTCCGTGGGATCTACTGCTGGTACTGGCAAAGCTCATGGGCATAGCCCGAACCTATGCACAGGTGCTCTCTCACCTGTCGTGGAAGACCGCCTTCTTGGTGGCCTATCCGTCAGCCAGAAGGATGGGAGAGCTCCAGGCGCTTTCCATCGAGTCTCCTTACCTGGTCTTCCACAGGGACAAGGTTGTCCTGCGCCCCCCCGAAATTCCTTCCGAAGGTGGTGTCGGAGTTTCACCTTAACCAGGTGTTGACTCTGCCGGTGTTCTACCCCAATCACACCTCGGAGGCCGAATATAGGCTCCATACTTTGGACCCTAGAAGGGCGCTCGCCTATTACAAAGAGCGCACGGCTGAAATTTGGGGAGAGGTTCGCCAGCTGTTTGTCACCTACGCTGAAGCCGCATCTGGCAGACCTGCAGCCAAGCGGACGATAAGCAGGTGGGTCACCTCCTGCATAGATCTCTGCTATAAGTTGGCGGGCATGGAGCCTCCCAGAGGGATAAGAGCTCATTCTACCCGCCATACTGCTGCATCGGTGGCTGCTTCCAGGGACGTCCCTATCCAGGAAATCTGCAGGGCTGCTACCTGGAAGTCAGCAAACACCTTCATTACCATTACCACATCGACCTTGAGTCACGCCGGATGCTGGTTTTGGGGCCTCGAGTTCTCCAGTCTCTCTTTCCCAAGTAAGTATTGGAGGTGTGCGTCTTGCCTCCCTCCTCCCGGAGAACTGCTAGGAGTCTGCCAATGAGTGTGGATGAACAACATATCCATGTCCCTAGAAATACAGGTTACTCACCTGTAACAGGAGTTCTAGGAATGGTATATGTTGTTCATCCACACGACCCACCCGACCTCCCCGGCTTCGACGCACAACCTGAGCTTCCAGCGGGCCAGATCTGGCGTCATGGGGCGAGCCGAGAGTTATACCACCCGGGTGGGTGGGAGGAGCAAGCTTGAAGACCTTCCGGCAAGATTTAAAGCGGCAAGGATACTGCCAATGAGTGTGGATGAACAACATATACCATTCCTAGAACTCCTGTTACAGGTGAGTAACCTGTATTTTCCTGCACCCTGTTCCTCCCTGTAAGATACTTGTATGTCTCTATCATATCCCTCTCCCTCCTCTCCTCCAGGGAGTACATGTTCAGTTCCTTCAACCTGTCTTCATGGGACTTGTGATGCAATCCATGCACCATCTTTGTTGCCCTCCTCTGAACCTTCTCTACCCTATGTCCTTACGTAGGTATGGTCTCCAGAACTGTACACTGTACTCCAGGTGGGGCCTCACTAGTGTCTTGTATAGCGGAATTATGACCTCCCTTTTCCTGCTGGTGATGCCCCTGCCTATACATCCCAGCATCCTATTTGCTTTACCTGCTGCCTTGTCACACTGTTTCCCTACCTTGAGGTCATCAGAGATGACAACCCCAAGATCCCTTTCCTGCTTGGTGCATGCTATATCCTCACCCCCCAACTGATATATTGTGCCAGGGTTTTGTACCCCATATGCATTATCTTGCACTTCTTTGCATTGAATTTCAACTGCCAAACCCCTGACCATTCTTCAAGATTCTGCAGGTCCCTTCTCATTCTGTTCTACACCCTCTGGTGTGTCTACTCTGTTACTGAGCTTTGTGTCATCAGCGAGCAGTGAAATTCTGCCTTCTAGGTCCTGCGCAATGTCACTGATGAAGATGTTGAATAGGACCGGTCCCAGCATTGATCCCTGTGGTACCCCACTGGTCACTCTTCCTCTGTGGAGTGACAGCCATTTACCACCACCCTCTGTGTCCTGCCACCCAGCCAGTTACCTACCCACCACACTACTGTCCTGCCCACACCCATATTCCTCAGTTTGTGTAATAGTCTTCTATGTGCACAGTGTCAAAGACCTTGCTGAAGTCCAGATAGGCCATGTCCACTGCCCTCCCTGATCCACCTCCCTAGTCACCCAGTCAAAAAATTCAACGAGGTCTGACATGACCTCCCCCTGGTGAAACCATGCTGCCTTGGGTCCTGTAGTCCATTGACAACCAGATGTTCCACCAATCTCTCCTTCAGTAGTGCTTCCATGATCTTCCCCACTACCGAGGTGAGGCTGACTGGTCTGTAGTTCCCTGCTTCCTCTTTGTTCCCACTTTTGTATAAGTTCTTACGTATCTGTTCTTTCTGGGACCTGGAGTAGATAATAAGGATAAACTGGCTTTGAAGACTCACTGCGGTGAGTATCAAAGGGCAGTCTCCTGTAAGAAAGCAGCATTTCTGTCCAGGGAGATAGTGGCAGGGAGAAACTGACTAGCTCAGCTCTTTCCGGACTCTGGACAGAGAACTTAATCCAGCTTGTCTGCAACTGGTAAGAGCAAATTCATCCACACATAGCAACGAGTTTGCTCGGTTTTTCTCTGGCAGGGTGTCCTTGATTTGATCTGGGATCTCTCCATGTGGATTGTCTCAACCCAGCAGTATCGAGCTAGTGAGGTGTGGATGTTGTCCACCAATCTGGTCTGAGTTTAGACCAGTTTTGATGGAAGAGTTTGTGAGGTGGTCTCGAAGCTATGACCCATCTTTTTTGAGCTGGATCCAGGCCCGACTCATTTGTTAATCAGGTGTGTTGGGTTTTTGGGTCCAGTGTTCACCAAGCTGATCTGGTGTTCCCTTTCCTAGGGGGTCTTTTCAAGGGCATTAAAAGCTGCTCTGCTGAGATCTGTCCTGAATAAATCATTTTTAGACCTTTACTGCCTGGCAAATTATAGACCAGTCTCTAACCTTCCCTTTTTGGGGAAGGGTATTGAGAAGATGGTGGCTCTGCAGCTTGAAGAACACCTCACGGCCTTCTGTGAACCTCTTCAGTTCGGGTTTAGGTTGAGGTACAGTACCGAGACAGTATTGATCAGGATGCACAATGACCTTCTGAGCGCTAGAGACCCGGGAGAACATTCAGTTCTGGTTCTCCTTGATCTCTCATCAGCATTTGACACTGTGGACCATGGGTGGTTGCTGGACTGTCTCAGAGTGATGTTGGACTGCCTCAGGAAGCACTGTGGACTTGCCGGTACTGTCGTCTGCTGGTTTGAGTCCTTCCTCAGAGACAGGACGCAGAGGGTGGTGATGGGGAGATCTTACTTAGAGTGGGAGCTCTTGCAGCAGGCTATAACCATTAGAACTAACGCCGCAGTCATTAGGACCCACCTGAAAAATTCTTAGCTAGCAGTACCCAGCAGGGACCGCCCCCGACGTCGGCTCCACCCCATGCTGGCCACGGTATAAAAGGGGGCTGACTCAGTTCCACCCCAGTTCTTTTCCCACCGCAACCCACACACGTTGGGGAAGTTCTGGCTATCCAGCCCAGCAAAAAAGAGCAAGGAAAAAAAAAAGAGGATTCTTTCCAAAATTAACTCCTTTGTCAGATATTCGATGACTTTTCTACTGCCTCGTCCTCCAACTCCAGTCCGGCGCATGTCGTCATCGCTGTCCTTGATCTCCTCCGGGCCCAAGAGGAATAAGTGCCACTGTGGCCACCAGAACCCTTTGCAAGACAGCCACACCAAGTGCGTTTTCTGCCTGGGTCCAGATCACGACAGCGTGTCCTGCTCCATCTGCCAAGGCCTCACCAGCAGGACAAGAATTGGGCGCCTGAAGGCTCTAAACATCCACCTTCTGGAGAAGAACATGGATGTTCTGCACACCTCAGGGGAAAAAGGAGGCAAACATCGGGACAAGTCTGGTAAGCGCTCCTGCGAAAAGGACCATAGACGGGTCCCATCATCGCTCCCGGTCTTGATCCCGCTCCCACTCTTCTCACAAGAAGGCCTCTCCGTCCTCTGGCTCAGGGGATCGCCGAAAGCACCAGGAAGGTCCAAGGTGAGCCGTCCTGCCAAGAAACTGCCGCCAGTCAAGGCAGGAACTTTCGGGGACAAACAAAAACCTAAGTTGGTTCCTCTACGGATTACCCCCCAGGCCACTTTGGCACAAGCTACGGCCCTGCATAAGAAGGTCTCGGCCTTACCCGATTTGGGCAAACTGCCAGGTGAAAAGGTTGTGACACTCAGACAGCTGGTTCTGACTAATCTGCGATTTTTGTAATATAAAAATGTGTTATTGAGTGTCTCTCATGAGACATGCTGAAACAGCCTGTGGAATGACCCCCAGGTTTTAGCTACAAGGTGTTACCTGGAAGGCCATGAGATAATTAAAGGCTAGAAGAGGCCTAAATTAAGCATCTCCTGTTTATCTAGCTTAAGTGTAGCTTGCCAGCTGCTAGGATAGGAGGAAAACCAGGTTATGTAACACTGGTGCGAAATCATAAATGTTCCTCCGATGTCTGTAAAAGCAGGATGTTGCTCATGGATGAAAGAAGGACTTAGAAATTAACCTTATTTAATTTACCTTCTGAGCGACGACATCCTGATTGTATAATTTTTAATAAACAGAGGAGGAGCTGGTGACATCACGGAGAAGGCAGGCTCAAGACAGTGTTTTATTTATGCTGTGAGTGACCTGTAAACACACATGTTTGGACTCTCTTGACAACAGCATCTGTCTATCAGCATTATCAGAAGAGATACATTAGATATAGAAGTCTAATTGTCTGGTGGTAGGAATTCTGTACTTTTTTTTTTTTAACCCTTGTTCTTTTAAATGATTGTTTTTGTGATATATGGTTCTGTATTTACATTTTACATTTTTTTTATCTATTTTTAAGTAAACCTCTAATTTAGAGACTACTTGGTGTGCCTTTGAAATTCTTTTTCTTGATAAGTGAAGCATACATGGTTAAAGTTGACACTGTACAAAGCTTACTGGTTTTACCAAACTGGGAAAAGGTAAGAGTTTATTCTGAGGCCTATAATAGAGTTTTAAGGGTTCATTTTGTACACCTGGTTAGGTGCCCGTAGCAAAAGATATCTGGCCTCCGAAGAGCAGAATTATCTGAGCCTGTACATTGGGTACGCTAGCAAGAGGTTCACAGTTTGAATCCCTTCAAAACTTGAGACCAAAGTTTGATTCGAACCCACAAAACAGATAGGAGGGTTACCCTGTTGTGTTAACTGTTCACAAGACTGCGCTCGGAGGCTGGCACTGTGGGAGCAGAGGGCCTGACCTGCTGAGTGGGTTTGTGACAGATTGGTTGGCAGCGGTGCGATAAATTTTGGTATTACAAGCATTTATTGTTCCTTGTGTCAGCTTGAGACCGTCAGCTCACTTGCAAAGAAAGAAAAAGGCAGTGATTTATTTTTAAAAAAGGAGACAGAACTATATCACTTGGCGTACAGTCAAGTTCCTTCCCGTTTTTTTTTTTTCCCCTAAAGTGCAAGTCAGAGTAGCCGTAGTTAGGGAAGAAGATGGCTTCCAACTACAGCAGGCACGCTGTAAGCTACTTAAAGCAGTTGTGCGGGGACAGAGGAGTCCCGTTCGAGGTGAAAGCCACCAAGCAGAACCTTGTGGATGCCCTGATGGTAGCAGATACCCATAGCATCGAGTCACAGACAGTGACTGAAAAGGACCAAACCTTGAGTGTGGCAGGGCTAGTGGCCAGTGCAGTGTCCAGATCTGATGAGGAGGGCAACAGAGCCACTGTCAGTGAAGGACCACAGCAGCAGGGGAAGGTCACCAGTATCCTGGATCCAGAAGTACTCAGGCTGCAAATTGAGTTGCGCAGAATGGAGGTGGAGTTCCAGAGAGAGAGGGACCGTGAACAGCGGGAGGCGGACTATGAGGCAGGCGAGAACACTGAGAGGCAGACCGTGAGGAGCATGAGCGCCAGAGGCAACACGAACTGGAGAAGCTACGACTCCAACTAGTGGCACCAGAGCAGGTAAGTGGCTTGGGTTTAACTGGGACTACAGGACTGGGTTGCAAATTGAATTCCAAATTGATAGCCAAATTTAAAGAGCGGGAGGATATGGATGCCTTTTTAAATTCTTTTGAAAAAGTTTGTATTCAGGCTAAAATTCCTAGGGAGTCCTGGAGCTTCCAGCTATCCCCGCTACTTACCGGGAAAGCTCGGGATGCATTGGGTCAAGTGGACAGTGAGGACAGTGATGATTACAGCAAACTTAAAGCTGCACTGTTAAAGTTTGAATTAACTGCTGAATCATACAGAGCTAAATTCTGTAAGCTCAGGAGAAGCCCTGACATGAGCTACGAGGAGCTAGCCACGAAACAACGTCAGTTTTTAAAACTTTGGTGGGAAGGAATTGAAGCAATCTCTGTTGATAAAATTGAAAATGTGATTCTAGGGACATGGATATGTTGTTCATCCACACTCATTGGCAGGTATCCTTGCCGCTTTAAATCTTGCCGGAAGGTCTTCAAGCTTGCTCCTCCCACCCACCCGGGTGGTATAACTCTCGGCTCCGCCCCATGACGCCAGATCTTCCTTACCGCTTGGAAGCTCAGGTTCCCTCCTTAACGCTCTGCGTTTGAGACTGGTTCCTATTTTCTCGCTTTCATGGATTTTAAAATAAATTTTGCGAATAAGACTTCTGTCTTGATCCCTCGCGGCTGCGATGGACAAATCGACTCCCGGATTTCGGAGATGCCCATGCGGGCAGAAGATGTCTCGGACGGATCCACACTCCACGTGTGTCTACTGCTTAGGCCTTGAGCACGACCCGCAGGCTTGTGACCTGTGCTCATCTTTCTCGGCCTACGTCCTCGAAGACCGTGCTGCCCGATTGCAACTGGGCCGTCCCGAGAAGCGTTTCCCTCCGGTGAAGTCCAAGGAGGCCCGGTTGGCGGTGTCCGCGGCGGCGGGCTCGGCGGATCAGCTCGAGCGGATGGTCGCCCTCGAAGAGGAGGCGGCGCGGGCCGTATCTTCCTCGGCCGCGGCATTTATCCCGCTCTCTCTGGGTTCTTCCTACACGGCTTCTTTTAAGGAGCTTTGTCTGTCCCTCTCCACTAAGGGAGAAGGGCCTGCGTCTGCTGGACCTTATTCTCGGTCCAAAAAGAAGGACAAGGGTAAGTCCCTCCGTCGACGCTCTTGGGAGCGGGAAAGGTCCCTCTCCCCGAGTCGTCGACCGTCGGCTTCGGTCGACCGCTCGGCTTCGGCCACTGGCCTCACGGTGTCCCCGTCAGGTCAGTTGACCGAGACTCCCTCCGACGAAGTCAAGATTTTTCTCGACCCGTTGGATGGGCTGTCGCCTTTAGCAGCTGAGATTCCCCTCTACCCGGTTCCCCCGGGAGGAGTTGAGGATCCCGTGGGCTCGCCCGTGCCTCCAGTTCCGGAGCCCTCGGATGAACCATCCGAGCCGAAGGGAGTGCCGGTTCCGGCCGACACCTCCCCACCCGACCTCGGAAATTCCAGGGACTCGGTCTCAGTCAGGACCTCTTCAGTCCAGCCGATCCCACCGTCATGGGCGGTCCTCGGCACCATGATGGCAGGCGTCGCCGCTCGTCCTCGTCCTCCTCCTTGGACGAGGGGAGGCTTCGGCGTAAATTACGTCGACGGTACGAGGACCTTATGTTGCAACAGCTCCTCCTGGCCGGGAGTAAGCCGACCCCCTCGCCTTCCCCGGCCATTAAGTGGCTGTCACCGGAGCGGCCGACACAACCCCTCGACTTATCCGAGGAGCCTATACCCAGGCCGGTTGTTCGGCCAAAACCAGCTGCTCCACCGATTCCGGTGGAACCTCCGCCTCCACAGCCACCAATTGGGGCTCCGACCAAGGATTCTCGGTCGGCTAAGGGTCTACCCCATCGGCTGTCAGTTACCCCTCACTCCCGACCGACTTCTCGCAGGTGAAGGGTGGCTCAGGCCAGAGGCAGCTCTTCGAGGACTCTTCCGGTCCCAAGATGATTCCTCCTTTTCTCCAAGCGACTGGACTTGAGTCTTCAGGAGGTCAGTCAGTGGACTGATAGCCAGTCATCCTTCCTAGGACTGCTTCGCTCATCTCGGAGTCCACCGATGGATGGAGCTCAACCCGCTTCCAAACGGGCCAGGTATCCCCTCACGGAGATTCTGGACCGAGGGGATTCTCCGATGGAGGCCTTTCTGGTGGCCGAGGCCATAGTGGGTCCGGCACTGGAGCTTTGGCAGCGCCCTGCTTCCTGCCCTGCGCCTTCGGCCAGGATGGCCAGGAAGTATGCGGTCCCAACCGGTTCCTTGTCCGGTTTTTCGGAACACCCCTCTGCTGAGGGTTGGTTACCGACAGCGTTTTCCGGCGCGCCCGGCAACGCCAGGGATGTGGACAAACCTCCTGACAAGGAGTCCAAGAATTGGACTATGTTGAGCGAAAAGTCCACGCTAAGTCCTCCTCTCGGCCTTACATCAGGCCAGTTCGGCCGTCCTCATGGCACATTTTTCTCATGCCCTGTTGGGCTCCCTGGATGAGGTCATCCTCATCTTCCCGCCGATCTGCAGACTACGGTTAAGCAGGTGCGGGACCAGGGCAGGGCAGTGGCCAAACAGCAGCTCAGACTGCTTTGGATATAGGGGACTCATGTGCCAGATCGGTGGCGGCCGCGGTGGCTATCGTCGGCGGGCTTGGCTGAGGATATCCACCTTTACTGGATACCCAGCACAAGTTGGCGGATGTTCCTTTTGGGACTGACCTCTTCAGCCCTGGGGTGGAAGGTCACCTACAGAGATCGAAGTCCAATGCTACCTTGGACTCGGTCTCTTCCGCTCAGAAGGACAAAGGCCGCAAACCACAGCCTATAACCCTTTTGTCCTTTCTGTGCCCCAGCGCGCCCGGCCCAACAACGTCAGGAGCCAGCAGGCTCGGCCTTGGCATCCCAAACCCAAGCCACGGCTTCCTCTAACAGGAGGCAGGGAGGGAAAGGCCCAGGAGGTCCCTGGCGGGTCCCTCCTCAAGCCTGCCCAGTGGCAGGGCTGAGGGGTGCGCCCCCATTCCGTCACACTACCCTAGAGTGGCCCGTGAGGCGGCTCAGCACTTCCGTTCCTTGGTCCGTTGTTTCCACGGACAGGTGGGTCTTGGAGGTGGTGGGAAGAGGCCTGCCTCTGGAATTCGAGCAGGCACCACCCTTCAGAGCCGTCGCCCCTCGGGGGGCTTCGGGATCCCCAGCCTCACTGGCGGCTCGTCGAGCCGACATCGCTCTCCTCCTCCAGAAGGAGTTGATAAGAGAGGTGGTGGACCCTCCTTCAGACCCAGGGTTTGTGTCCAGGTACTTCCTGGTTAAGAAGCGGACGGGGGGCTGGCGCCCCATTCTCGACCTACACGACCTAAACAAGTTCCTAAGGTCTCGAACCTTCAGGATGGTCACTCTGGCTCAGATAATACCATCCTTGGAACGCGGCGTGTGGTTCTGCTCTCTGGACTTGCAGGACGCGTTTTTCACGTCCCTATCCGTCTGTCTCACCAGAGATTCCTTCGCTTCAGCGGAAGGATCCTCTTCGAGTTCCAAGCCATGCCCTTCGACTTGTCTCCAGCTCCCAGGGTCTTCACCAAATGCATGGCAGTGGTGACAGCATTCTCATGCGCCTCTTTAGGGTCTGTGTGTACCTCCTTACCTGGACGCCCACTGGTTGAGAGCAGCTCCTCCAGGAAGGAGCGGAGTGGTCCAGAGATCTGGCCCTCCAGGTCTGCTCTCAACTGGGCCTCCTTATCAACGAGGCCAAGTCGGAACTCGAGCGAGCAGGTGATTCTATTCATCGAGCGCAGCTCGACTCTCTTAGCGCCGAGCGCGCTGCCTCCAGCGGACAGGGCCGAGGTTCTTTCCTCCTTTGCCCGATCATTTCTGGTTGGGCAATTCGCTCTGCCGGGACTTCCTGCTCCCTGGGTCTCATGGTGGCCTGCACCAGCGTGGTCCATTGGGCCCGCTGGAACATGCGTCCCCTTCAGTGGGGACTGGCCAGCCAGTGGTCACAACGCCGCGATCCCTTGACCAGCTTGTGTCGGTGCACAGGGGATGGAACGCTCTCCAGTGGTGGACCGTTCCAGATCATTTGCAGGAGGGCATCCTGCTCGTCCGCCCGAGCCGACGGTCTCTCTATCGACCGATGCCTCTCTGATGGGTTGGGGTGCCCATCTGGGGGAACACCGGGCTCATGGCCTCTGGTCCCCGCGGGAGTCCCGATGCCACATCAACCTGCTGGAGCTCCGAGCGGTCCGCCTAGCTCTCACCGCCTTTGCTCCGTTCCTCCGGGGTCAAGTGGTCCGAGTCCAGACGGACAATACCACGACCATATACTATCTAAACCGCCAGGGCGGGACGCGCTCCATGCTTCTATGCAAGGAAGCTCTCCGCATTTGGTCACTCGTGCGCAGCCTGGAGGCGGATCTCCTAGCCATTCATGTGGCAGGAGCCTCCAACACCCTGGCCGATGCCCTGAGCCGGATAGGGGCTGCATCCCACAGTGGTCTCTCCTGCCGGAGTAGTACAGCATCTGTTCTCCCATTGGGGCACACCTCAGGTGGACCTGTTTGCCTCCAGGAGAACGCGGCTGAGTCTGTTCCATGCCCGCCCCCTCAGCAGGGCTCGCTGCAGGGGATGCCTCTCGAGGCAGTGGACCCGGGCCTCTTTTCGCCTTTCCCCATTCCCTTGATCCACCAAGGTGCTTCTCAAAGCGAGGGAGGGACAAGGCGGGTGATTCTGATAGCCCCAGACTGGCCTCGCCAGTTCTGGTACCCAGATCTCCTCAGTCTCAGCTCCAGGACTCGCGGCAGCTTCCAGCTCGCGGACCTGTCTCAGTCAATCAGGGAAGGTGTTCCATCTGGACCTTCAATCCCTGCACCTGACGGCCTGGTTCCTGGCGGCTAGGTTCCAGGCCTTGGGTCTTTCCGACGGTCCTCAGTGTAGTTGAGGCGTCCCGTGAGAGTCGACCAGAAAATGCTATGCCTTCAGATGGAAAGGTTTTCCATTTGGTGTCAGGGCAAGGGCTTGGACCCTTCCTCCTGTTCCTTGGCAAGCATCTTGGACCATTATGGTCCCTTTCTAGTCAAGGGCTTAGGTCACAAAGGCCTAAGGGTGCACCTGGCAGCCATCTCTGCTTACGGTCGCGGGCCGGAAGCAGTCGGTGGCCTGGAGAGGTAGGTCTGGCGCTTTTCAAAGGCCTTGATCACATTTCCTCCAGTGCGGGAACCCCACCTCCGTGGGATCTACTGCTGGTACTTGGCAAAGCTCATGGGCAAGCCATTCAACCTATGCACAGGTGTGCCTCTCTCACCTGTCGTGAAGACCGCCTTCTTGGTGGCTATCACGTCAGCCAGAAGGATGGGAGAGCTCCAGGCGCTTTCCATCGAGTCTCCTTACCTGGTCTTCCACAGGGACAAAGGTTGTCCTGCGCCCCACCGAAATTCCTTCCGAAGGTGGTGTCGGAGTTTCACCTTAACCAGGTGTTGACTCTGCCGTGTTCTACCCCAATCACACCTCGGAGGTCGAATATAGGCTCCATACTCTGGACCCTTAGAAGGGCGCGCCGCTTATTATAAGGAGCGCTTAAGGCTGAAATTCGGGAGAGGTTCGCCAGCTGTTTGTCACCCACGCTGAAGCCGAAGATCTGGCAGACCTGCAGCCAAGCGGATCGATAAGCAGGTGGGTAACCTCTGCATAGATCTCTCTATAAGTTGGCGGGCATGGAGCCTCCCAGAGGGATAAGAGCTCATTCTACCCGCCATACTGCTGCAATGGTGGCTGCTTCCAGGGACGTCCCTATCCAGGAAATCTGCAGGGCTGCTACCTGGAAGTCAGCAAACACCTTCATTACCCATTACCACATCGACCTTGAGTCACGCCGGGATGCTGGTTTTGGGGCCTCGTTCTCAGTCTCTCTTTCCCAAGTAAGTTTGGAGGTGTGCCTTGCCTCTCTCCTCCCGGAGAACTGCTAGAGTCTGCCAATGAGTGTGGATGAACAACATATCCATGTCCTAGAAATACAGGTTACTCACCTGTAACAGGAGTTCTAGGAATGGTATATGTTGTTCATCCACACGACTCCACCCGACCTCCTCCGGCCTGAACGCACAACCTGAGATTCCAGCGGGCCAGATCTGGCGCTATGGGGCGGAGCCGAGTTATACCACCCGGTGGGTGGGAGGAGCAAGCTTGAAGACCTTCCGCAAGATTTAAAGCGAAGGATACCTGCCAATGAGTGTGGATGAACAAATATACCATTCCTAGAACTCCTGTTACAGGTGAGTAACCTGTATTTTGTTAGAACAGTTTTCTGGGCATGCCCAGCAGAGCTGAAAACCTGGCTGGAAGACCGAGATCCCAAAACAGTGCAAGAGGCTGCTGAACTCTCAGACCGCTATGCCAAGAGCAGATCTGCTCTGAGAGGATAATGGCGAGGCGTGGCAGCCCAGAAATGGAAAAGCGCACCTTCAGGGCAGCTAAAACCCTCGCTGCCTCCACTAAAACCAGTTAGCCCCAGGTTTCAGAGAAAAGATTTCTCTGAGAGAAGAAATTAATGTTGGTTGTGTAAAGAAACTGTGCGTATTACCAGACAGTGTCTCAAAAAGGCGAGCAATACACAACAGGGGGTTAGGAAGGAAGTGGGTTGTTTGTGCGTCTCTGGAAGCATGCCAATGAACATGAGGGAACACATGCACCCAGTCATGGTGAATGGTATACAGACGCAAGGGTTAAGGGACACTGGGGCATCCTTGACCTTGGTAAAGGGGGATCTAGTAGAACCGGGTCAGCTTATATTCAATAAATACGTCACTGTACTGGACTTTACTGGTGAAGAGAAAACATTGCCCCTCGCTAGTGTTCTCCTAGACTGGGGTGAAACAGGGGGAACTGTGCAACAGGTAGCTATAGCCCAAACCTTAGCAGTGGATGTGATCTTGGGCAACGATCTCAAACAGAAGATGGTGTGTGCAGTTACCTGTAGCCAAGCGGCAAGGGAAAATTGTAGTTCCCTGAACCCCACAGAAGCCATTGTGGAAACCACTGAGAGGCTGGTTCCCCAGCCTGTGTCTCCTGATATGGAGACTAACGAAAAGGTGATAGAAATTTCCCCAGTAGCAAGTAGCTACACAGCTACAGAGGGTTACTCCGAAGAGGGTGGGGGTGACCTTTTGTCAGAGGGTTGGGATTGACAGTGATCCTGAGTTTCCTGACGCTAGTGTAGCAACTGAAGGGGACCTGTCCCATGCCTTGGGAATGTGTGAGGGGTTTGCAGCTGATCAGAGAAGTGACCCTAGTCTAGAGAAGCTGAGGGCTTGGGAAGCCTCTGACGGGGCACAGGGAAGTGACAGCAGACATAAGGTTTATTGGGAAAATGGACTGATGCATACTCAGGCTGTGCAGACAGAGGGAGAGGTACTAGGCAGACAGCTTGTCTGTTCCCCAGGGGTATCGTGAGCAGTTGCCCAAGACTGCATATGATATTCCCTTGTCTGGTCATCTGGGAATCACTCGCACTACGCAGCATTGGCCCAGAATTTCTGTTGGCCTAACTTCACCCAGCAGGTGAAGGAGTATTGCAGGTCTTGTCACCAGTGCCAAGAAATAGGGAAGGTGGGCAAGAAAACCCAAGCCGCCCTGATTCCATTGCCCATAGTGGAGGAGCCATTCCAGAGGGTGAGAATGGATATTGTGGGGCATTTAAATACCCCCAGCTCCTCAGGGAAGAGATTCATCCTGACTGTGGTGGATTATGCCACCCGGCACCCAGAGGCAGATGCCCTATCCTCACTGAGGACAGACAAAGTGGCAAATGCCTTACTTGGGATTTTCTTCCATGTTGGGTTTCCGCAGGAGGTTATCACCCATCGAGGGGGTTCCTTCATGTCGGACCTGATGAAATGTTTATGGGAGAAGTGTGGGGTGGTGCAGAGATGCATGACACCGTATAAATTCAGTGGTACCCTGAAGTCAGTGCTCCGGGCATTTGCTGAACAGCATGGGAGAGACTGGGAGAAATACCTTCCCCACCTGTTGTTTGCATATAGGGAGGTGCCCCAAGAGTCGACATGATTTTCCTCCTTATGCTCTTGTATGGATGCCTGGTACGTGGGCCCCTAGACTTGATCTGGAAGGACTGGGAAGGCAAGCACACCACCCAGGGAACTCCCGTAGTGGATTACATCCTTAAGTTTAGGGAAAGGCTGAAGGAGCTTATGGGGACAGCCCAGAGTAATCTGGCAGCTGCCCAACAAAAACAAAAAGTCTGGTACGACCGCAGAGCCAGAGCTCGCTTATACATGGCGGGTCAGGAAGTCATGGTCCTTATTCCGGTCCGGAAAGACAAGCTGCAGGCTGAGTGGGCAGGACTGTACAAAGTGGTTAGGAAGGTAAATGACATGAACTATATTGTGGAGTTACCTGACCGAAGACAGACAGAAAGGATGTACCATGTCAGCATGATGAAGCCATATGCAAATTGGGCTGACATGGTGTTTGCAGTGTGTAGTCCTGGGGAGAGGATGGACGAAGGAGACCCCCTTCTTGACTTGCTGGAGCAAAGCAAGCGGGAGTCAGTAAAATTGTCTCCTTAGCTGGCCCCGGACCCGATCCAGAAAGTAAGGGATGTTTTAGCAGACTTTGCCCCATTGTTTAGCGCCAAGCCTGGACTAACCCCCTTAGCGACACACGATGTGGAGACAGGGACACAAATGCCCATACAGCGAACAGCATATCGGATGTCAGAGGGTGTCCAAAAGGGCATTAGGAGGAAAGTGGAGGAGATGTCGGATTTAGGGGTAATCCAGAGATCCCACAGCCGCTGGGCCTCACCCGTAGTCCTTGTGCCCAAGCCAGATGGCTCAACTTGTTTCTGTGTGGACTGAATGCAGTCACGAAGTCAGACGCCCACCCGATGCCTTGGACGGATGAACTCCTGGATAAGTTAGGAGGGGCGACCTACCTTACGACCACTGACCTGACCAGGGGGTATTGGCAGGTAGAGTTGACGGACAGAGCTAGGGAGAGGTCGGCCTTCATCACTCTTATAGGCTTATTTGAATTTAAAGTAATGCCTTTCGGAATGAAGAACGCGCGCGGCCACTTTCCAAAGGTTGGTGAACCAGGTGTTAAATGGTGCAGAGGAGTACGCCGTGACGTACCTGGATGACATTGCCATCTTTAGTATAGGCTGGGAAGAACACCTGTCCCACTTTAGGGAAGTGCTGGGCAGGATACAGAGGGCCGGGCTCACTGTCAAAGCCGGGAAATGCCAGGTGGCCATGGGAGAAGTGAAAATACCTCGGGCATGTGGTAGGCTGAGGACAGCTCCGTCCTACCCAAATAGAATTAGAGGTAATCCAGGCGTGGCCCAGACCAGAAATGCAGAAGCAGGTCAGGAGTTTTCTTGGGACAGCAGGGTACTATAGAAAATTTGTACCCAATTACAGTACCCTGGCTGCTGCCCTGTGTGACCTGGTAAAGAAAAGGATACCAAAGAAAACTACCTGGGACCAGCCTGTGAAGACGCCTTTACCAGATTGAAGGAGGCAGTGTGCAGTGCTCCTGTTTTGTCAAGTCCTGACTATAGCAAACCCTTTATAGTTCAGAATGACGCCTCAGACGTGGGTATTGGGGTAGTACTGAGTCAGACATCCAGCCAAGGGAGGGATCACCCAATAGCATACCTGAGAAAAAAGTTACTTCCCAGGGAGCAGGCATACTCCACGGTGGAAAAGGAGTGTCTTGCCATAGTGTGGGCCCTAAAGAAATTAGAGCCATACTTGTATGGGCAGCATTTTGTGGTACAGACTGACCACAACCCCCTGGTTTGGCTGTCACAGATGGGGGGGGGGGGAACAATGGTAGATTTCTAAGATGGAGTCTTGCTTTGCAAGGGTGTGATATGACAATATTACATAGGGCTGGAGCCAAAAATTAGAACTCCAATGGGCTGTCTCGTGTCTACGAGGAGTGAACTGATTTGGGAAGCTCATCCCATGTAGGGGATATAGACTCCAAATTCAGTCTAGGTGGGGAGGAATTGTGACACTCAGACAGCTGGTTCTGATTAATCTATGATTTTTGTAACATAAAAATGTGTTATTGAGTGTCTCCCATGAGACATGCTGAAACAGCCTGTGGAATAACACCCCCTCCCCAGGTTTTAGCTACAAGGTGTTACCTGGAAGGCCATGAGATAATTAAAGGCTAGAAGAGGCCTAAATTAAGCATCTCCTGTTTATCTAGCTTAAGTGTAGCTTGCCAGCTGACAGGATAGAAAATATCTATTTTATGACGTTTAGAGGAGGAAAACCAGGTTATGTCACACTGGTGCGAAATCATAAATGTTCCTCTGATATCTGTAAAAGCAGGATGTTGCTCATGGATGAAAGAAGGACTTAGAAATTAACCTTATTTAATTTACCTTCTGAGCGATGACATCCTGAGTGTATAATTTCTAATAAACAGAGGAGGAGCTGGGTGACATCATGGAGAAGGCAGGCTGAAGACAGTGTTTTAATTATGCTGTGAGTGACCTGTAAACACACATGTTTGGACTCTCTTGACAACATCTGTCTGTCAGCACTATTAGAAGAGATACATTAGATATATGTCTAATTGTCTGGTGGTAGGAATTTTGCACTTTTTTTTAACCCTTGTTCTTTTAAATGATTGCATGTTTTTGTGATATATGGTTCTGTATTTACATTTTTTTAATCTATTTTTAAGTAAATCTCTACTTTAGAGACTACATGATGTGCCTTTGAAATTCTTTTTCTTGACAAGTGAAGCATACGTGGTTAAAGTTGACACTGTACAAAGCTTACAGGTTTTACCAAACTGGGAAAAGGTAAGAGTTTATTCGGAGGTCTTTAATATAGTTTTAAGGGTTCTGCCCATAGGCAGAAGATATCTGGCCCCCCCGAAGAGCAGAATTATCTGAGCCTGTACATTGGGTACGCTAGTAAGAGGTTCACAGTTTGAATCCCTCCACAACTTGAGACCAAAGTTTGATTCGAACCCACAAAACAGACAGGAGGGTCACCCTGTTGTGTTAACTGTTCACAAGACTGCGCTCGGAGGTTGGCACTGTGGGAGCAGAGGGCCTGACCTGCTGAGTGGGTCTGTGACAAAGGTCACCCCGGCACCGACTCCTGTGGAACCAACGCCAGTCCCCTTACAGATGCCGGTAGAAGTTGTCTTAGTGGAAGACCCCATGGCAGGGGTGGCCTCGGGGACGCCTAAGTCTTCCACCTCGCAGGGTTCGGCGGGAGGTTTGCCCTCCCACGACCTGCCTGATCTGACTTCTCCGCCTCCTTTTCCAGGTGCAGCAGCCACAATCTTTAATAAGGACCAGCTGCAGGAGCTGTTCACCTTCTGGTGGAGTCAGGTGAAAAAAAGACAGTCTCCACCGAAGCAGGACCCGACTGACCAGCCGGACAACGCTGAACCCGAGGGCCTTCCCTTCTTCCCCATGGAAGACGACGGCCGCTGCGCCGCCGCCCACCCTCCAGTTCGCTCTGTCCAGTCGAGGACCGCCGCCGCACCCTCCCGATTGGGTAGCCGCCGCCGGGTCCTGATCCCGTTAAGGAGCTGTTCCTCCCCAGGTGGGCCTGCTCCAACTCCGGACGCCAGTCGCGTCTGCCATCGGTCGAGCAGCCGGTGCCGGTCTTCGGACCGATGTTGGTCTGGCAGTTACCGACGCTCCAGCGGGGGGAGTCTGAGATGCAGCTCAGGCCATTCAAGGCCCAGTAGCAGATTGTCTACCCCTTCTACTTCCTCATCCCTCTCAGGAGTTCGGGGCTTCCCAGGAGAGAAGGACCAACCCTGCTTGCCTCCTGATGATCCAACCTTCATGGATGTCATGAGGCACATCCAGGCCTCCAGTGTGTGTGAAACAGAAGACCTGGATCTGGAACTTCGCTGACTAGCCAGATACCCGAGACAGAAGGAGCCCAGTGCCACTGCCGTTGCCTCAGAGGTTGCCAAGAAAGAGGAGCGGTTGGACGACAGTGGGCTCAGGGAGGGTGAGGGTGGTGGAACAGAGGCGCATCCCTCCAGTTGTACCTCTCCACAATTTCTATGCCATTCCAGCAAAGTGTGGTTCCTCTATGGAGGCATCCGCAGTGGAGACCAAGGAGGATGCTGGGAACCTTCACAAAGGAGACCCACAGGAGGGTGGCAAGGGACCCTGCAGGGGAAGGAAACAACTCCTGGTGGGGGACTCCATTGTTAGGAGGGTAGAACTGGGGGGAGGGAGGTAAGGTGCCTGCCTGGCGCCATGGCTTGGAGGGACAGGTAGTGAATCCTCAGGATTGCCGGAGCAGCTGCACAGGGGAGGGAGCTGGATGTCATTGTCCACCTAGGGACAAATGACCTGGCTAAGAAAGGGATTAGAGAAGTGCAGGAAGAGTTTGTGGAATTGGGAGGGGACTTAGTCAAGTAGCACGACGGTAACCTTCTCGGAGGTGCTGCCCATCTATGGCATAGGAGAGCTAGGGTGTTCCGCACCATGGGATTCAATCAGTGGTTGAAAAACTGGTGTGGCGCTCAGGGATTTGGCTTCATTGAGGACTGGGGGTCCACCTGGAGTGATGGAAGCGTATACTGGCATGATGGGCTGCATCTGTCCGGAAGGGGAACCAGGATCCTAGGTGATGGGTTTAAATGCTTCATTGGCAAGCATTTAAACTAGCCAAGGGGAGAGGCACTGGAAAGGAGCAGGGAAATCCTACCCCTCCCCCAAATAAAATCATGGTAGTAAGTGTGGCAAACACCAACATAGAGGTGTCGATAGGGAGAAGGGCAGGGGTAAATGGAGAAAGTGACAAAGGCAAGAAGGACAGAGATGGGGCAAAGGGAGAAAGCCATCAGGAAATGGAGGGTAATGAGTACCAATGCCTGTAGTCTGGGCAACAAGCCCTGAGCTGGTGGCCTTGATGGAAGAGGGATGCCTGGATATTGTAGCAGTCACAGAAACATGGTACACAGAGAACCATGACTGGGATGTTAACATACCAGGGTACATAACCTACAGGAGAGACCGGCAGGGAGAAGGGGGGTGTAGCCTCTGTGTAAAGGAAGGATAAAAGCAACTGAACAAAAGAGAGTAAACAGGGAGGAGAGGAGGCACTGTGAGTCACCTTGGAGACTGGAAAGGGCACCACAATCCGCACAGGGTTGTGTACAGACCCCCATGTCAGGGGGAGGGAATGGACAAGGATATGATAGAAGGCATTCTTAGAATGGCAGAGAAAGGGGAGATACTGTTGATGGGAGACCTGAATATGCCAGATGTTAACTGGAGCACATTTGCTGAAGCCACATCCAAGAGCAGGGCCATTCTTGATGTCCTACAAGTGGCAGGCCTCAGACAGCTAGTTTCGGAACCCACTCGTGAGGGAGCAATCTTAGACCTCGTACTCTCAAACGGGGGGCAGTGAGAGGATCTCAGATCTAGAAGTGGGCTGCCATCTGGGGACAAGTGACCATCAAACAGTATGGTTCACGTTAAACCCCAGCTACAGAGTCAAGCCATACAAAAGTAAGGGTACTGGACTTTAGGAGGGCTGACTTGCAAGATGGGAGAGTGCCTCAGAAAAGCACTAGCAAACAGGCTAGAAGGAGGTGTGAGCAACAATGGAAATCATCAAAACTGCCATCACAGAGGCAACAAGCCTTTGTGTGAAGCAAATAAACAAATCAAAACGAAAGAAAAGCCACTATGGTTCTCAAAAGAGGTGGCTGTGAAAGTCAGGAAGAAAAAGATAGCATTCCGGAAGTATAAGGAAACAGAAGGAGCAGGACAGAGATCTGTACCAGTTAAGGCAGAAGGAAGCAGGGAGGGAAGTCAGAATAGCAAAGGCCCAAACTGAGGAAAAGATGGCCAACTCAGTTAAGAAGGGAGATAAAACCTTTTATAGGTACATCAGCGAGCGTAGAAAGACAAAGGGAGGTATAGTGAAGCTGAATAGAATGAACGGTGGGTGGGCAGAGGGGGACAGTGAAAAAGCAGGGATACGGAACGAATATTTCTGCTCAGTATTCACAAAAAAGGAGGGGGAAGTGCCTAATCCAATTAACAGAAGCACTCTTGATAGTAGGGTTGATCCCAGTCCTTTCACAGAAGAATGGGCTCTGCAAGAACTCCTAAAACTGAAGGTGGACAAAGCAATGGGTCCTGATGGAATTCACCCCAGAATTCTAAAAGAATTAAGGGAGGAACTAGTGAAACCACTGGCTACTCTTTTGAATAAATCATGGAAGGATGGTGTGGTACCCGAGGACTGGAGGAAGGCGGATGTGATTCCCCTTCACAAAAGTGGGACCAAGACAGAGGCAGGAAACTACAGACCTGTCAGTCTGACCTCTGTGATGGGGAAAGTGATGGAGTCACTTTCTGAAGGAAAGAATAGTTGAGTACCTAGAGGCCAGTGGGGCACAGGACCCAAGGCAGCATGGGTTCACAGCGGGAAGGTCATGTCAGATGAATCTAATAGATTTCTTTGACTAGGTGACCAAAGTAGTAGACCAAGGAGGGGCTGTGGACGTGGCCTACCTAGACTTTAGCAAGGCATTTGACACAGTCCCACACAATAGATTAATAGTCAAATTAACCAGCCTGGAAGTGGGTCCCAGGGTGGTAGCCTAGTAAAACATTGGCTGCACAACAGGACACAGAAGGTAATTATAAATGGAGTCCACTCTGAAGAAAGAGGGGTTACTAGTGGGGTACATTGAGGTTCAATATTGTTCCAGTCCTTTTTGATGTCTTCATCAGTGACATTGCAGGGGGACTGGAAGGAAAAGTATGCCTTTATGCAGATGACACAAAGATCTGCAACAGGGTTGATACACAAGGAGGCGTGGAAAGGATGAGAAGGGACTTGGCAAGGTTGGAGGAATGGTCAGAGTATGGCAGCTAGGATTCAATGGAAAAAAGTGCAAAATAGTGCACCTTGGAAACAAGAACCCAGGGGAAGAATACACAATGTGGGGGGGAGGTAGTAACAACAACAAAAAAGGAAAGGGACCTGGGGGTAATCATATCAGATGACCTTAAGGTTAGCAAGCAATGTGAGAAGGCAGTAGGGAGGGCTGGGGGTATACTGGGATGCATAGTGAGAGGCATCAGCAGCAGAAAACAGGAAGTTGTTATCCCTCTGTACAGACAGTTGGTGAGACCCCATCTGGAGTACTGCGTCCAGTTCTGGAGACCCCATCTCCGCAAGGACATAGACAGGATAGAGGCAGTCCAGAGGAGGGCAACTGAAATAGTTCAGGGTCTGCAAGAGAAGCCGTATGAGGAGAGACTAAAGGAGCTTAATATGTATACCCTTGAGGAAAGAAGGAAGGGGGGGACATGATAGAAACTTTTAAGTACCTCAGTGGAATCAACAAAGTCCAAGAGGGTAGCATCTTTCAGAAAAAGAGACGGCAAGAACAAGGGACACAATTTAAAGATATAAGGGGGTTCTAGGGGCAATGTGAGGAAGTATTATTTCACAGAGAGGGTAGTGGATGCATGGAACAGCCTTCCTGAGGAGGTTGTGGGGTCTAAAACTGTGGAAGAATTCAAGAATGCGTGGGACAGACATGAGGCAATTCTTGTGGGGGGTAGGAAGAAATAGGCTGTTGGTTAACTAGGTCCTGCGGCCTATCCTGTAGGTAGGGAAATGGGCAGACTAGATGGGCCAAGCAGTCCTTATCTGCTGTCAAAGTCTTTGTTTCTATGTTTCAAGCCTGTAGTGGTGCCTCCTTTAGTGGATATCTTCCAGGATCACCTGGAAGCATCCAGCTTCAGTTACAGCGGTTCCGAAAAAGTCAGATAGGCTGTATAGAGCCCCGAGGGATGAGCCTTTTCTCGCGGAACCCCCTCAGGTGGACTCATTGGTGATTACAGCTGCCCACGACAAATCCAAGCAGCCTAAGCTCCCAGCCTCCTGACCCAGAATCCTGATACTTGGACCAGGTGGACAAGATAGTATACTCTGCATCCACCTGCTCCATTAGGTCACGCAACTTCCTCACACATATAGTCCAGTACCAGAATGCATTATGGGAGAGAGGGCAAGAGCTAGCTACTGCCTTACTAGACTCCGCACAACAGACAGAGCTCCTGGACATTTTAAAATGGGGCTCGGACGTAGGCACACATGTTCTCCGTGCCTTATACGACACTGCAGAGACGGCGGCCAGAACAGCAGCATCAGGTGTCTGCCTCCGGCACCACGCCTGGTTGAGAGTCTCTGGTTTTCACCAGGACCTGCGGTCTGTAATCCGGGACCTTCCATTCCAGGGTTCCGCCCTTTTTGGGCAGGAGAGAGTCTCTTTATCTCTCGTCTCCAGGAGTTGGACAAGTCTATCTGGCCCATATGGCAAATGTACAGAGGGGACCAGAAAAGAGCGAGATGATGTCCATTTCCGAAGCCCTCAGGGGCTCAAGCCTGTGGTAACCAACACCAACAGGGCCAGAGGGGTGGCTTCAAAAGGAGAGCCAGCAACCAGTATCCTGGAGGCGCCCCTTTTCGTGGCCCCAAGTCTTCCCAAGCCTCTCTGCCCACTCCTGCCTGCCTAATGACTCCCTCCTGACCCTCCTCCGAGGAGGCACTAAGGAGGCAGTAGGGGTCGCCTTCTTCACCCAAAGGTTGGAGTTTATAACAGCGGACCAGTGGGTCCTAGACATTATAAGGAGAGGAGACACGCTGGAGTTCACCGAGATCCCCCCAGATACTCCACCAAGGTCCTCAAGATATCCTCCTTCTCACATTCCTCTCATAGAAGGAGAGATTCAGGCCCTCTTGCGAAAAAGGGTGATAGAACTAGTCCCTCTGCAGCAGTGGGGAAAAGGATATTACTCCAATTTTTTCCTCGTTCCAAAGAAGACGAAGGATCTTCGGCCCATCCTGAACCATAGCTCTCTAAACAACTATATAGAGTACCGAAGGTTCCGGGTGGTTACCCTTGCAGGCCTTATTCCTCTGCTGCACCAGGGAGACTGGCTCTGCTCCCTAGAGATGTAGGATGCGTACAAGTATCTGAGGTTCTGCTTCCAGGGTCTGCATTATCAATTCCGGGTTCTTCCGTTCGGCCTTTGCTCTGCAACTCGAGTCTTCACCAAATGTTTGGCAGTGGTAGCTGCAGCCCTAAGGCGCCAGGGACATTATGTCTTCCCTTACCTCGATGATTGGCTGCTTGCAGCCCCGTCAAGGACGCACCCCCTTCAGGCTCTCTGAGACACCTATACTCTGTTCCGAGAGGTGGGGATCGCCCTGAACCTTCTAAAGTCTTCCCCGGAGCCCAACCAAAGACTCGTCTTCATAGGGGCGGTCCTGGACTCGGTCCAGGGCATGGCTTTTCTACCCCCAGAGAGGGGCGATCGCCGTTGGGAGATTGCCGGATCGGTCCTTGTAACCCCTCAGGTCCAGGCTAGGACCTTCCTCTGACTTCTGGGGCACATGGCGGCGGTCATTCCTGTTACTCCTTTGGCTCGACTCCACATGAGAGTCCCACAATGGATGCTCAGGGTGCAGTGGGATCAATGCTCAGATGACCTAGACCACATGGTCAGGGTCACAGAGCCGGTCAAGAGGACACTACTTTGGTGGCTGGACCCTCTCAATCTAGAGAAAGGGGTCCCTTTCCATCAGGAGCCCCCAAATCAGACCCTAACGACGGATGCATCAGATTTTGGATGGGGGGGGCGCACCTAGGGGCCCACCAAACACAAGGAGTCTGGACCCCTATGGAGCGCAACCTCCACATCAGTGTCTTCGAAATGCGAGCGGTCCTTAATGCGCTGCATGCTTTTCAAGAGGACCTTGTTCAGACTGACGACATGGCGGTCGCCTTCTACATCAACAAGCAAAGGGGAACCCACTCCTACCCCTGTGCAGGGAGGCAATGAGAGTTTGGTACTGGGTGCTGGAACGTCTCATCTCTCTGTCCACAGTACACGTTCCAGTCGTCCTAAATGACTTGGCAGACAGCCTAAGCAGGTCTCAGTCCGAGGCGCTCGAGTGGGAGCTACTGCATTCAGTAGCGAACCAGCTCTTCGACACATGGTGTCGACATATCTGGACCTCTTTGCGTCCCCACGCAACGCCAAACTGCCAACTTTCTGCTCGCGAGAGCCCACACCTGGTGTTTTCTGGCTAGATGCATTGTCCCTTTGTTGGGCAGGGAGGGTTTCTTTATGCCTTCCCTCTCATTCAAAGAGTTCTATTGAAGATACAGGCAGAAGGGGCTCGGATGATTCTAATCGTCCCATTGTGGCCTAGGCAGATTTGGTTCCCACTACTTCAAGCGGTTGTCCTCGAACCCTCCAATTCTGCTGCCAGTATGCTCGCAGTTGCTGTCCCAGGATCAGGGCTCACTGGTCCATCCCGATCTCAGGGCTTTGCACCTTCATGCTTGGCTCGTGCAGACGTAGCAAAATCCAGATATGGGGTCTCCCAGGAGGTGGCGGATGCCCTCGTCTTGGCGAGGAAGCCCTCTACTCGCTCCACTTATGCTATGAACTGGAAGCATTTTTGCTTATGGGCGTCGCCTCACCGTCTGGACCCCCTTACCTGTCTGGTGAACTCAGCATTGCAGCATCTCCTCTTCTTATACCAGCAAAGCTTGAGCTACTGTTCGATAAAGGTGCATTATGTGGGCCATTTCTGCATATCATGCCCTCTTTGGGGATAAATCTTTAGCCCAACTGGACATGGCCCGCACCTTTTTACAAGGTATTCTGCATATGAAACCTCCCATTAGGGATCCTATCCCACCCTGGGACCTCCTGTTTGTGTTGGAAAAGCTCACTCTTCCCCCTTTTGAACCAGCGGCAGAGTGTGAGCTGCATAACCTTTCCTGGAAGGTTTGTTTTTTAGTTGCTGTTACCTCAGCGCGAAGAGTCTCCGAGCTCCAGGCTCTGATGTGTAAAGAGCCATATTTGATTTTTCACAGGGAAAGGGTTTCCCTCAGAACGAATCCTAAGTTCCTTCCTAAAGTGGTCTCGGAGTTGACCCTCAACCAGTCTGTTGACCTTCCAGTTTACTTTTCTTCTCCTTCCAGTAGGGGAGAAGCTCTCCTTCACACTCTGGATGATTACAGGGCACTGAAGTACTACCTTAAAACACCGTAAATTGGAGCAACTGTTTGTGGCTTTCGCACCACAGCACTTGGGCAACCCGGTGTCTAAGAAGACCATTTCTAAGTGGCTTGTCCACTGTATTGTGCTTTGCTATGAAAAGCACAACAAACCCCTTCTGGGCCCAGTTAGGGTCACACCACCAGGGGAGTCTCGTCTTCCTTTGCTGCCTTGAAGAATGTCTGTATAAGAGACATATGCGCGGCTGCCACCTGGAATTCTGTGCACACTTTCATGAAGCAGTATAGCCTGGACATTGCATCCAGACGCTGTGCTGGTTTTGGCTTGGTAGTCCTTCAGGGACTTCTTTCCTGAGTTGCTGTGTTCCAGCATCATCCCATCTTTCCACCTCCCGGGGTTAGGCACCTCCTTGGCGCGGGACTGCTTGGGATTTAGTCCTAATCGTTATAATCCTGCTGTAAGAGCTCCCATTCGGTTAAGAGGTTGTGCTGGCGTAAGAACTACCATAACAGTAGATCTTCGAGAGGAGGTCTGTAGCAGGCGCTGGCATTCCCCTCCTCCATCCCCCGAATGAGGTGTACAGAACATCATCTGTAGACTTCGCTTCTTTCTCTTGTCAGGGTGCTGCATGTGGTCTTGGCGGTGGAGCTGGGTCCGCCCCCTTTTATACCGTGGCTGATGTTGGGGTGGAGCAGATGTCGGGGGGTCCCTGCTGGGTATTGCTAGCTAAGAATTTTTCCAGTGGGTCCTAATGCCTGCGGCGTTAGTCCTAACGGTTATAGCCTGCTGCAAGAGTTCCTCTCAAAGATCTACTGTTACGGTAAGTCCTTATGTAACTGTAGTTTTCTCCTCACTCCCGGAGCCTCTGCTCTGTGATGTGCACCAGGGTTGGATCCTGTCTGCCTTGTTGTTCGTAGTGTGCATGCTACTCCTGGGAGGCATCATTACATGATACGATTTGGGTTTTCATTGCAATGCCAATGATATCCAGCTGTATCTGACATTTGCACCCAGGTTGCCTGATGCTGACGAGGTACTTAATTTGAGCCTGGCTGAGATCTAGGACTGATGTGATCAAGCTGGTTGAGACTCAACCCGGATAAGACAGAGGCACTGGTGATTGAGCCTGGTCAGAGATGGGGTGTAGGGGCCACTGAGGAGGTGACTGACCTGTGGCTAGGTTCTTCTGGGATGGTGGCCTCTGCTAAGGTTAAGAATCTGGGGGTCATTCGGGATGAATGGCTGACACATGAAGCTCGGGTGTCGGCTGTAGTGCGGAATGGCTACTATCATTTCAGAAATATCACCCAGATTAAAACCTTCATTCACCCTGAAAACCTGCCCTCACTGGTATGTGCATTCGTCACTTCTAGACTTGATTACTGCAACGCTTTATACCTCAGGGTGAGTGGGGGTGTCCTACAGGTCTGCAGCTGGTGCAGAGTGCAGCGGCCCTTATTGAGTGGCCTTCCTAGGTCTCATCATATAACACCAGTCCTGCATGAACTGCGCTGTCTGCCGGTGATGGTGCGTATCACCATGAAGGTCAGTTTTGCTGATCTGCATGGCCCTATATGGACTGGGACCTGGCTACATGAGAGATCTACTGACTCCCTAACAGAACTCTTGTCCCCACTCCTCTGAGGTGGGCCTCGTAGCTGTTCCTAGGGCGAGAGTGAAATCCTTGGAAGATCAAGCCTTGGCACTAGCTGGTGCTGCCATATGGAACTTAGGAGGCAGTATATCGCAGTGGTTTAAGGCTCTGACCTGCAAACCTGGAGAGCTGGGTTTGAATCCTACAGCCCCTACTTGCATACTGTGTGACCCTGAGCAAGTCACTTAACTTCCTTGTGCTCCCAGGTTGCACCTGTAAACAAGTTTCAGCTTAGTGTGTCTTGCCTGGTTTAAAAAAAAAAAAAAAACCAGACTTCCCAGGGCTTTGAGGGAGGCCCCCCTTCAGTGGAGGTGTTTAAGAAGGGCCTGAAGTCTTTCCTCTTCCTGGAGGGTTTTGGTACCATTTGATTTTCAAGGTTACGCTGCCTCACTTTATCTCTCTTGCTAACTGCATTGTAACATTTTTATTTATATATCATTGATTATTTATTTATATTTATGTAATGTTTTATTGATTGTGTGTGAGTTGTATGATTATTGTACAGAGCTCATCGCGCCTCGGATTGGGTGATAAAGAGTAAAAGCCTATTGCTGCCAGTGCTAATTAATAGAAAAAAAGGGAATCCCTCCCTAATGAGGTGTTGAAACCTGGGTCAAATAGCATCTCTTCATAGGAAGGAGCTGCTTCTGTCATGCCTTTGGTGTCCTTATGAAGTCTGTCAAGGTCATCTTTAGTGCGGAGAATTGACTATATGATTCCTACATGCCTCAAATTGGCAAAGTTGGGTGTCTCCCAATGAGTCCTATATTTGTTCTTTTCGCATAGTAACAGATCTCTGCAGGTGGAACTGAGACATTTCTTTTTGTAAACTGATTATTTTTTTTAATATAGCTTTTTGTAGGTTTTTCTCCCACATCCCCCCTAGGGCCCCGGCTCATGGCCGTATATACGCGTGGAGGCGTGTATGCACACCAGAAGTCAGCTCGGCCCCTTATGGCCACCCGTACTGCTGCCCGCGCCTGCTTACATTACCCCACTGGACCTTCACCCAGTGGGGACTGGACTACAGGAGGGGCGACAACCCACCTCTGACCCCGGCAGAGGAGAGCCACCGAGCCTCGCCAATCCCACTCCCGGCCAGCACCTCGATGACCTGAGGTCATTCATGAACCCAGGTTGCTGGCATAGCACGAGGTAAGGTGTCCAGCGCCTCAACCCTCAGTGCCACCGGGCCATTAAACTGGTTATTTGAATGTTATAATTACCTCCTGTTTCCAGGGCGAGAAACTGAAGTTTCTGTAGATGTGAGCGGAAATAAAAATATTCCAACTTGCAGCACTTTGTACCTCACGTCTAGAAAAAACTTCATAGTTCTGCCTTGGTGTCTTCCCACCATAGGAGAGGATCATCATAAAACACCTGGACAGACTTCCTGGCTGACAGAAGTTCTCCCAGTGCATCCTTTACCTCTGTTTCCTCTTAACAATAAAGGATTAAGTTTCCACAGCCCTGGACCCTTGCCTAAATCTGAGGAGGCCCCAAGGTGATTTTAACCAACTTATGGTACAAAAATTCCATAGGGCAGGTAGTAGCTGCTTCAGTTGTAAAGAAGATTAAACTAACATAAAATCAGTTTTGGTGGCCAATTGTTCTCGAAGATAAGTGGGATCCCTTATGCCGTTGACTTTAAAGTAGGTATCTGATAACCCAGCTGATAGTACCATAGTTCACAAAAAGGATGTGTCCCAAAACTGTTTTTCATTTGTGTTTGTGTACCATGGTCCTAGGAAGATAGGCCACAGTTAAAGTATCCCCTAAGACTGCAGGGAGGGGCATGAAAATATATGATTGTACTATTTTCATCAGGTCAGTTCTCCTGGCCTTGATCTGAAGTGGATGAACATTTATTAAACAATAAGAATGAGTGGTTGTGTATTTTAACATCAAGTAATTTAACTTGACCAGGAATCAGGTCTGTGACTTTTAATACTTCCACATCAAGGGTGTGGAAAAAAATAGCAGTTCCTTAACAGGGTTCTAATCCTAGGGACCAAAAAGAGGGTCCTGAGGACCAAGCCTTTTTGGCAAGGGAAACCTCAGTCAAACTATGAAGCCTGGTATCCTGTAGGAAGGTAACCTCACTATTTAAAAGCTGAAAAAAGAGAAAGTGACATTTCACCTCTTCTGATTCTTTATACTGTTCATATTTGCAGTGGAAAAAGTGAGGTTAAGCGCAAACATTAGAGCTCAGAGGAAAAGAGCAAAGCCAGTAGACCCCTACTTTAACAATTATTTCTAGGGATGTGGATATGTTATTCTTTCCACACTTTCTGGCAGATCGCCTTTCCCTTTAAGAGGTGCCAGAACGTCTTCAAGCTGGCTCTTCCCACCCAGGTGGTAAAACCCTCGGCTCCACCCCATGACTCCAGATCTTCCTTTCTGCTGGAAGGTACAGGTTCCCTCCTTAGCGCTCCCGTGTGTGGTAGGCCCTGGCTCTTGAATCTTTGGATTTGCTTTCAAAACTTACCTTAAAACTCGTCAGAGTTTTGTCTTCGATTCCTTCTCTCGCTTCTGCGATGAAAGAAAAAGATAGTTCTAGGTTTAGCGGTGCCCCTACGGGTATGAAGATGGAGTGCACCAACCTTCCACGACATGTGTATGTATTGCTTAGGACATGACCACAATCCACAGGCCTGCAATATGTCTGTCCTTTCACCCGTCAGTTCTGGACGACCGAGCTGCCCAGCTGCAGCTGGGGCGACCGGAGAAGCGTCACCTGCCGGTCAAGTCTGAGGATGCCCGTTGGGTGGTCTCCGCAGCTACGGGGTACACTGAGCAGCTTGAACAGCTTAAGGCCTTCGAGGAGGAGGAAGAGGCCTAGGCAGCAGCTAGTTCCTCTTTGGCTTCAGCCTTTGTTCCGCTCTAATTGGGCTCCACTTATTCGGCTTTCTTCAAAGAGCTGTGCCAGTCCCTCTCCTCCAAGGCAGAGAGTCCTTCTGGGTTGCACATTTCGCGCCCTCGTAAGAAGGAGTCAAAAAAGGAGAAGACTCAATGTCGACGCTTTTGGGATCGGGAGCAGTCCTGTTCTTAGGAGACTCCGGTTTTGACTTCGGTCGAAATCGCGGCTGAGGCCGCTGGGTTCATGGAGCCCCCGTCAGACCAGTTGGCTGAGATGCCTGTCGATGTGGCTGAGATTTTTCTTGAACAGATTGACAAGTTGTCATCCAAAGAGGCCGATAACTTTCTTTTTTGGACTCTGGTGCTTCCGGAGTCCTCCGATAGGTCGGTTCAGCCCACTGGGTCAAACCTGCCGACCCTAGACCCTGACCTGGAAGAGCCACGGGGCTCCCCGGCTCCTTCCGAAGTTCCCCATTGGCTCTGCTGATGGTCAAGATCAAGGTCTCGATCTTCTTCCTCTGAATCGGGCAGATCTGACTGTCACCAGTGATCTCGTTCCCGGCATCATGGCAAGCGGCGATGCCGCTACTCTTTTTCATCCTCCTTGGCCAAGGAGATACTCCGGCGCAAACTGTCGGCGCTACAGAGACTTAATGTGGCATCAGCTAGTCTTGTCCAGTCCGAAACCTACCCCGGCTATCAAGTGGCTGTTGCCCGAACGACTGATGTTGGCCCCTGCCACAGTCACCCCCTCGGAGGTGCCACCACAGGGCGAGCCAGCTCAGCTGAAGCAGGCTACTCTGCTGATCATGGTAGAACCGCCACCTGAACAGACGAAGTCTGGGGCTCCAACCAAGGAGTCTCGGCTGGCCAAAGGGCTGCCCCATCAGCTGTTGGTTACCCTCACTTCCGACCACCCAAGGCGGGTCAAAGGGCGACTTGGGTGGACGCCCGCTTTATGCGGACTCCTCGAAATCTGAAGACTCCTCGCTGCACTCCCGTCCCCTCGACGTGGAGTCTTGGGGAGGGGGTCTCTCCATGGACGAGGGACCCACCTTGTTTATGGGCATTCTTCAGCTCATCTCCGAGTCCACAGGGATGGAGCTCGAGCTAGTCCAGAAACTGATTCGATATCCCCTTAAAGAGATTCTGGACAAAGGGGATTCTCCTACAGAGGCCTTCCCTGTGGCCGTGGCCATTGTCAGCCCAGCCCTGGACCTTTGGCAGTGCCCTTCCTCTTGCCCTGCGCCCTCAGCCCAGATGTCCCACAGATATGTGGTTCCAGCCGGTTCCCTTTTGGTGTTTTTGGAGCATTCCTCAGCTGAGAGACTGGTGGCTGACTCCATTTTTCGGCGTTCGGGCAATACAGGGGAAGCAGCAACTCCAGATAGCCCTGGATATTGGCGATTCATGTGCCCGCTGTGTCGCAGCCGCAGTAGCCATGCACCGTAAGGCTTGGTTGAGGATCTCGACCTTTACGGCACATACCCAACATAAGCTGGTGGATGTCCCCTTTTGGACACCGACCTGTTTGGGCCCGGTGTGGAGGGCCACCTCCAATGTATTGAAAAGTCCAATGCCACCATGGACTGTGTGACATCCTCCCAGAAGGATAAGGGCCCTAAGCACCAAAAGCGCAAGCCCTTTTGGTCTTCCACTCTTGTGGCTAAACCAGCCCAGCAGGTGCAAATTTGGTGACCTCTGGCCAAGTCGGTGGCCTCTTTGGTCAGAAAGCGTGGAGGGAAGGGACCCGGTGGAACCTCGTCCGGCTCCTCCTCCTCCAAGCTTCCTCAGTGACTGGTTGAGGGGTGCCACCATCAGTCCCGTCACGCCTCCCCTGGGTCCTCCCGTGGGGGTCCGGCTCCACCACTTCCTTTCCGCCTGGTCCATTATCACCACGGACAGGTGGGTGCTGGAAGTGGTCGGCCGGGGTCTGCCTCTGGAATTTGAGCAGTACCCTCCAGGCCGAGCCTGCACCCCCTGCTGTCACTCAGTCGGCTCTTCGAGATGACATCGCTCAGCTCCTCCGCAAGGAGGTTGTGTGCAGAGTGGTGGAATCTCCGAGAGACCCAGGGTTTGTTTCAAGGTACTTGCTGGTACCAAAATGGACGGGGAGCTGGCGCACCATTCTTGATCTGCACGACCTGAACAGGTTTCTCAGGTCTTGCACCTTCCGGATGGTAACTGTGGCTCAGATCATACCATTCCTGGAGCAAGGCAAGTGGTTTTGCTCCCTGGGACTTCAGGAATCATTCTTTCATGTCCCGATCCGTCCATCCCATCGAAAGTTCCTATGCTTCCAAGCCGAGGGAGCCATCTATGAGTTCCAGGCCATGTCATTCGGCCTCTCGTTGGCCCCCAGGGTATTCACCAAGTGCGTCGCAATGGTGGCAGCTTTCCTGAGGTACCGAGGGGTCTGGGTTTATCTCTACCTGGATGACTGGCTCATAACAGGTCCCTCCAGGCAGGAGATGGAGCGGTCAAGGGATCTGGCCCTCCAGACTTGCTTCGAGCTTGGCCTCCTGATCAACAAGGCCAAGTCTGAACTCGTGCCCTCGCAGGTGATTCATTTCATTGGGGCAGAGCTCAACTCTTGCCGAGCCAGAGCTCGGCTCCTGGCCGACAGGGCGGAGGTTCTCTCCTCCTTTGCCCAGTCATTTCTGGTTGGACAGTCGTGCCCTGCCTGGGACTTACTGCACCTTCTGGGCTACATGACGGCCTGCACCAGCATAGTCTGATGGGCCCACTGGCATATGCGTTCCCTTCAGTGGGAACTGGCCAGTCAGTGGTCTCAGCTCTCAGGTCACCTCGACCAGCTGATCACTGTGACTCAGAGGATGTGGGACAGCCTCCGATGGTGGCTTGTGCCAGCTTATCTGCAGGAAGGTATCCCATTTGTCTGCTCTGGGCCAACAGTCATCCTAATGACCGATGCCTCTCTGATGGGATGGGGTGCCCATCTGGTGGAGCACAGAGCCCACAAGCTCTGATCCCCTCAGGAATCCTGATGTCACATCCACCTGCAGGAGCTTCGAGTGGTTCAGCTAGCCCTGACTGCATTCACTCTGTTCATTTGGGGTCAAGTGGTCCAGGTCCAGAAGGACAATACCACGACCATGTACTATCTCAACAAGCAAGGCGGAACGCACTTCTTGCCTCTGTGCAAAGAAGCTTCTCTCTGTACTTGGACCCTCCCTCCCCTCAGGTGGACCTGTTCACCTCTAGGGAGAACATCAAGCTGAGGCTGTTCCATGCCTGTCTCCCTCAGCAGGGCTCGCTGCAGGGGGATGCCGTCTCGAGGCCGTGGACCCCAGGCCTCTTCTATGCCTTCCCTCCACTTCCCTCAGGACCATAAGGGACAAGACACAGGTGATCCTGGTAGTCCCAGACTGGCCATGCCAGTTCTGGTATCGCAATCGCCTCAGCCTCAGCAACAGGCTCCCGAGGCATCTTCCAGCATGCCCCGCACCTGCTCTCCGTCAATCAGGGGAAGGTTCTAACTCCATCTGGACCTTCAGTCCTTACACCTGACAGCCTAGTTCCTGAGCGGCTAGAGTTCCAGGCTTTAGAAACATAGAGGTTGACTGCAGATAAGGACCGCAGGGCCCATGCAGTGTGCCCATTTCTTTTTCTACCTTATGAATGTGCCATAGGCTTTTGCTTTGTCAATGGCCTATCTGTTCATACTCATCTGTATTGCTCCCTTATGCCTATCCCATGCCTGTTTGAAACCCTGCGCTGTATTCATATCCACCACTTCCTGAGGTAGGCTGTTCCATGCATCCACCACCCTTTCAGTGAAAAAGAACTTCCTTACATTACCCCTTAATTGGCCTCCCTCTAATCTCATGCTGAGTCCTCTTGTCCTGCTATTTTCCTTATATTGAAACATGTTAGACTTTTTCACCTTGTTAATGCCCTTAAGGTGTTTGAATGTTTCAATCATATCACTTCTCTCTCCCTCCTTTGCTCTAGTTTGTGTTAGTCTGTCCTCATATGTTTTCTGATGCAGTCCCTGCACCATTTTGGTTGCCCTCCTCTGGACTGCCTCAATTTGCTTAATGTCCTTGTGAAGGTGTGGGCTCCAGTACTGCACGCAGTACTCCAGATGGGGCATAACCAGTGTCCTGTAAAGTGGGATTATTACCTCCCTTTTCCGACTTGTGATACCCCTACTAATACACCCCAACATCCCTCTAGCCTTACGTACTGCTTTTAGAGGTCTGCTTGGATAATTTCAGGTCATCGGTGATGATGACACCCAAGTCTCTTTCCTTGTGACTGCCAGCAACTCCCCTCCCAGCTTACAGTTGGCTTCAGGATTTCTCTTCCCTGTGTGCCTGATCTTGCACTTCTTTGCGTTAAACTCCAGTTGCCACTCTTCTGACCATTTTGCTAGTTTATCCAGATCTCTTCTCATTCTGCCCACCCTATCTGGATCATCTACTCTGTTGCAGATCTTGGTGTCATCTGCAAACAGACAAACTTTACTCTCCAGTCCATCTGCAATGTCACTGATGAAGATATTGAAGAGGACTGGCCCCAGGACTGATCCCTGAGGTACCCCACTTGTGACTTGCATCTCTTCTGACTGTATCACCGCTTACCACCACTCTCTGTTTTCTGCCCATCAACCAGTTTGCCACCCAGTTGACCAACTTCTGACCCACCCCGAGCCTACCCAGCTTATTAATCAATCTTCTACGTGGAACAGTATCGAAAGCTTTGCTGAAGTCAAGGTAGGCAACATCAACTGCTCCCCCTTGGTCTGCCACTCTGGTTACCCAGTCAAAGAAATCTGAGATTAGTTTGACAGGACCTTCCTTTTGTAAACCCATGCTGTCTTGGATCCTTTGCTCCTATGAATTCCAGGTGTTGCACTATCCTTTCCTTAAGGAGTGTCTCCATAATTTTGCCCACTACTGAGGTAGGACTGACTGGTCTGTAGTTCCCTGCCTCCTCTCTGCTATCACTCTTGTGGAGCAGGATCACATGAGCCCTTCTCCAGTCTTCTGAGACCTCTCCTGTGCTCAGAGACTCACTAAATAGTTCTGATAATGGCTCTGCTAGTTCCACCCTTAGCTCCTTTAGTACCCTGGGATGTATGCCATCAGGTCCCATTGCCTTGTCCACCCTGAGCTTATCGAGCTCTTGTAGGACCCTTTCTTTTGTGAAAGGAGTAGTGCACACCTCCCTCCCCGTGTCCATGGTACAGAGCTATGGGCCCTGCCCTACCTTCTCTTCAGTAAATACTGAACAGAAGTATCTATTTAGGATAGATGCTTTTACATGGTCCTCCTCCTCACACTTCCCCTTATCCCCTTTGATCTTAGCAATAGCCCCTCTGGACTTTCTCCTTTCACTAATGTATCTATAGAAAGTCTTGTCACCTTCTTTTACTGTTTGTGCTAGTGTTTCCTCGGTTTGGGCCTTTGCCTGCCTTACTGCCTTCCCTGCTTCCCTTAGGGAAGTTTGGTATGCCTCACTATCTTCATCCTGCTGAATTCCCTTATCTTTCCTGAAGGCCAGCCTTTTGGCTCTGACCATTTCTGCTACTTTTGAGAACCAAAGTGGTTTCCTTCTTCTTTTGGACTTCGTTTTCTCACTAACACAATGGGATGTTGCTTCAAGTATTGCATCTTTAATGCTTACCCACTTTACCTGTACCCCCTCACCTGTATTTCTTTTTGCCAGGGCTAGCTTAACTCTGTTGGCCATCTTATCAAAGTCAGTGTCTCTGAAGTCCCGTATTTTTGCCTTGGAATGGGATTATTTTGTTGTAGTAGCCAAATTGAACCATACCATGTGATGGTCACTGGCACCCAGGTGACCTTCTACCTGGAGATCTGTGATCCTTTCCGTTAGTCAGTACTAGATCTAGGATAGCCCTGTCTCTTGTGGGTTGTTGTACCAGTTGTTTGAGGCCCTCCCCCTGCAGAGAATCCACCATGTGTCTAATTCTGGCAGATGTCCCTGCTGGTATTGACCAATTTTGTATCTGGCATGTTGAAGTCTCCCATTATCAGAACCTCCCCTTTAGCTGTCATGTTTTGTATATCTTCTAACAGTAATGTGTCTGTGTCCTCCCCCTGGTGTGGAGGCCTGTACACAGCCCCAGTTCATATGACTGTCACATTTCCTGTTTCCAGGGTGACCCACAGTTTTTCTGGCTTTGGGTCTCTCTGACGAGGTCCTCACGGTTGTTGAGGTATCCTGTAAGGAATTGACTAGAAAATGCTATGCCTTCAAGTGGAAAATATTTTCCATTTGGTTTCAGGGCAAAGGGTTTGACCCCTCGTCCTGTCCAGTGGCTAGCATTTTGGACTACCTGTGGTCTCTCTCCCAGCAGGGACTTCCGTTGACGACCCTTAAGGTGCACCTGGCAGCCATCTCTACTTACTGGGCATGGGCCGGTCAGCAGTCAGTGGTGCAGGAGAAGGTAGTCTGGTGCTTTTCCAAGGGCCTAGATCACATATCCTGTGTAGGGGCGTGAACTACCACCTCTGTGGGATTTATTGCTGGTTTTGGCAAAGCTCATGGGCAAGCCATTCGAACTGATGCACAGGTGCAATATCTCCCACCTGTCGTGGAAGACCACCTTCCTGGTGGCCATTACATCAGCCAGAAGGACTGGTGAGCTCCAGGCGCTCTTGGTGGAATCTCCTTACCTGGTCTTCCACAAGGAAAAGGTTGTCCTGCACCCCCACCCGAAATTCTTTCTGAAGGTGGTGTCTGCGAGTTTCCATCTTAATCAGGTGTGGCCCTGCTGGTGTACTACCCCAGTTACACCTTGGAGGCAGAGTACAGACTCCATACTTCGAACCCGATGTGAGCGCCCACCTACTAGAAAGAGCATATGGCGGAAGTTCAGGGAGAAGTTCACCAGCTGTTTGTCACCTACGCTGAAGCTGTACCTGGCAGACCTGCAGCTAAGTGGACGATTGGCAGGTGGATCACTTCCTGCATTGATCTCAGCTATAGGTTGGTGGGTAGGGAGCCTCCCATAGGGCTAAGGGCTTATTCCACCTGCCATACTACTGCATCGATGGCTGCTTCTAGGGACGTCCCTATCCAGGAAATCTGCAGGGCTGCTACCTGGAAGTCAGCAAACACCTTCATTTCCCATTACCACATTGACCTCGAGTCATGCCGGATGCTGGTTTTGGGGCCTCAGTTCTCCAATCTCTGTTTCCTAAGTAGGGGTGTGTGCCTTGCCTCCCTCTTCCCAGAGAACTGCTAGGAGTCTGCCAGAAAGTATGGATAGAATAACATATCCACATCACTAGAAACACAGGTTACTCACCTGTAACAGTAGATCTTCCACAGAATGGTCTCTTGCAGTAGGTAATTACTTCTGGGAGTTTCCAGCAGATGGTGCTGTGACACGGCAGCTCTTCTAGCAGTTTTGTACCAGGGACTGCCCACATATGACATCATCTTCCTGCTTCCTATATAAGTATGGGCGGTCCCTGGTATCCTCAGTTCATTTTCCCGCTGTTTTCAGCTTGCAGAGCAGCTAGTTCAACTTCTGTGTAGCAGTCATTGACGAGAATTGGATTCAAAGAATGAATGTCTAAAGATTCTTCAAGCAAACAAGCTCTATTTCGCTCCTGCCACTGTGGCAGGAAGATTTATCGCTTTGACAATCACAAATTTTGTGTAAGGTGTCTGGGACCCACACATGACACCAATTCCTGCAACTCCTGTCAGGAGTTTAATAGGGCAACCCATCAATGAAGGTTGCTTGAAATTTAATGCTTACTTACAGAGCAGAAAATGTCTTTGTTGGAGAACCAGGGGGCTCGTACCAAGGGCTCCCTCAGCTCTGGTTCTCGTTCTCGGCAGAGTAAAGAGAAGGAAAAACCCTCCTCTCACTCCTGAACCGCGTCGCCTGTCGACACCCACTGTTTCTGTGGCTCCTCTTTCAAGCGTCTTCCTCTAGCTTCCTCGTAGACGGGGGCTCATACCCTTTCATCGATGGCGCTTTCCAGTACTTTAAATGCTGTGCAGGCTCTGCCTGCTTCATAGACAGAGGCTTATACCCTGTCATCAACGACGCTCTCTAACGTCTTAAATTCAGCCAAATACATGGCTGCTTCATCGATGGGTGCTCCTCTCCCATCAGTGGCATCTGACATATTTAGTGAACATGCTTCCACAGGCTAATCCCGTGTCCCACAAGGCAAATCAATGGCTTTTACCTTACAGAATGCCCCTCCACCATCACAGGTGGCATCTTACGGGGGCAAGCGGACAGAGACCAGGACCCTGGTTTATTCTTTCCAGGTGTGAGATCTGCTCACACTGCCCATTCCATACCCTCCATCACCCCATTGTCTCTCAAACCCCATTGCTCCCCCTACTTCTTCCCAAGAATGAGACATTGCCAAGGTAGTGAAGCAGGTCTTGCATACCATGTGTTATACCCAGCCCTCCACCGTAGTAGAGCTAGAGGATCCTTTCCGGTCTCAGTCACCTCTGCCTAAAAGATTTCACGGAGACGGGGATCCACTGCCACCCTGGTCTCCTCCTAGTATGGAAGGCTATTTTTCAGATGAATTTGAACTACCAGTGGACCTCCCCGGTGATATTGATGACAAAGAGTTCCAAGATCTGGATTTCCCGAACCCCGGAGTCCCCCTACTCGGAAATCTCTTCCCTGGATGAGGACCTGCCTTTGCCAGTCACCACCTGTCCTCCGGATGTCCCGACCTTTAGTGAGATGATGGTTCAAATACAAAAGGTCAGCTGGCCTGGTGGCACAGAGGGTTGAAGTGCTGGACGCCACACCTCGCGCCATGCTGGTGGCCCAGGTTTAGGAATGAGCCTGGGTCCGGGGGACGTGAGCGGCCTTCTGTCTCAGGAGGGTATAAGAGGTGTCCTCGGAGTTTGGCCGCCCCCGGTGGAGGTGCCGCTCCTAAGGACTGCCGGCGTTAGGCCGAAGGAGGGTTGATGAGACTGGCACTGGAGTTGTGGTGCGCATGTGTGCCTCCACTTCCGGAGTCTCGGACGTTAGGATCTGGGGAGTAAATGGAGGAAACAGCAGGGACCACCGAGGGTGATGCCTCCGGAATGGCTCAGAGGGTCTGCCGGGGCACGCATGATGCCTTAAGACCCCGAAGGACCCTGAGAATGGTAGGGTTGGTGGACGCTGAAGGTGGACCCGCCACAGGAGGATAAACAGACTTGGAAAAAAAAATACAAAAGGTCATGGGATTCTCTACCACAGAACATGACAAACAATGTAAGTATATGGCAGAATATCTCGAGTTGCCAGAGGAGCTGGCCTTAGTGGTGCCCCCGCTGATTCTGACCTACCAGAATGCCATGCTTGCTGCCTGCCATCAGCCATCCGCTATTACAGCTGTTCCCAGAAGAGCAGATCGCTTATATCAGGCTCCTCTGGATCATCCCTTTCTATCCACCATCCCAGAAGCAGATTCATTGGTCATTACTGCCACTCATGACCAAACTAAAAAACCCATACACATGAGTTCCTTACTGCCTGATAAAGAATCCCGAAGAATTGGCTACCTGGGGGAAAGAGGGTTTTGCCTCAGGCACCATGAATATTCAAATTCTGAACTATATTTATTTGCTTCTGTTAACCAGGTAAGCACACTAGACAACCAAGTGCCTATTTTCAGGTGCAACCCAGGAGAGTTACAAAGCATACAGGAAACAAAATATAGAGTCAAGGTTACAAACAGGAGCCGCAGACTCCAACAGGTGGGAGGCACAGGTCATGCTCAAACATGGTAAGGCAAGCAGTCAAGCAGTAGTTTACAAAAAACAACGTAGGTAGTCAAAGATTTCTAATATGACTATAGACTGATCACATCTCAAAGGCAATTTGTGATAAACACTGACAGATAAAAAATGATTATATAATAAGCGCCTAACATGGGGGGTAGTAAGTACTATACAGAAGGAGGAGGGTGCAGATAGGCATACACAGAGGGGGACGGTTGGAGATTTGGCCAGTTTCACAGGGGGATTTAACAGCAGCCGTTCAGACAGTACTCACGACGGCACCCCCGGAGAGGCAGGAGGGGTAGAGGGTACGTCGGGTCTAGGTGGAACATAGACAGCCCGCAGTAGACTTGAGGAAGCTCCATAGGGATGTTTTAAAGCAGTGGTGGGAGGGCGAGGCACGCACTAGGGCAGGAAGGGAGTTCCACATTTTTGGCGCATGGACTGAGAAGCCCTGGTCACCAGTGAGGGTGCGGGTCCTGAGAACCAGTCAGGCCTGAGCAGCACAGGATCTGAGATGGTAGGCTGGGGGTGGGAGAATTAGGGGAATGGCGAGTACTGAGGGAGTGGCTGTTCTGACTATGTTATTGCCAAAGTTGCCTAGGACGAAGGTGTGGTGCTTTTCAGGAGGAAGCCACTCCAGTCGTGAGTAGAGCTCACATCGATGCATAAGGCGGGGGGCAGATAGTGCGAAGCGGCATATATTGTTGTAGGCAGTGTCCCATTTCGTAAGATTTGCGTGGGAGACCGGAGCAAAGGCAACAAGCCCGTAGCAAAGTGTGGGGAGGAGTATCCCCCTAGCTATGGTGAGTCGGGAGGCAGGGGTGAGGCAGTCCTTGGCTCTCTAGGCAAGGCCAAGCTTGCCATTTGAGGCTTTACACACATTCCTGATGTGTATGGTGAGATCACATTGGGGATCAAGGGTAACCCCGAGATATTTGGCCGAGTCAGTGACTGGAAGTATGTCGCCATTTGCTCTATAGATTTTTAGGAGTGCAGGGCAGAAAGAGGTGTTTGCCACTGACCCGAATAGCATGGCATGGGTCTTCCTCAGGTTGACGATGAGCTTGTGGCCCTTAAGCCAGTTCTGAATATGCTCGAAATCAGAGTTTAGCCGAGAGTTGATGATGTTGATTTCGTGGGAACTGGCCCAGGGGTACGAGGTCATCCGCGTATAAAATTGGGACCCCATGGGTAATAGCGGAGGGTAGTCCATTAATGAACAAAAAAAACAGTAAGGGACCCAGGACGGATCCCTGGGGGACCCCGCAATTAACTGGGGATAGGGCTGAGATAGTGTGGTTGAAGCAGATGTATTGCTGCCTACCCACAAGGTAGTTGGAGAACCATTCGAGGGCTCGGTGGGAGAAACCGAGGAAGTGCAATGTGGAGTGGAGGAGGGAGTGGTCCACCCGATCGAAGGCCTTGGAAAGATCCACGAAGATGGCCCCTGTCAGGTTACCTTGATCAGTCGTGGATCTGATCTCGGAGGTGACCACGGCAAGCGCCATCGATGTGCTGTGCCCTTTTCTAAAGCCATGTTGGGCCGGGAGAGAACAGTGTATCCCTCGAGGTAGTGGGAGAGTTGGGAAGCAACAGCCTTTTCAAGGAACTTGCTGGTGGCTGACAGTATAGCAATGCGCCGATAGTTACTAATATCTTTGGGGTCACCTTGCTTGTAGACAGGGACCATCTTGGCTATCTTCCATACCTCCGGGATGGTCCCTGAGATGAGGGAGGAGTTAAAGATGTGTGACCGGTCTGGCGAGGAGGGGAGCCCCGAGGCTAAGGAGTTTAGGTTCGAGGCAGTCATATCCCACCCCTGTGTGATGGGAGAGTGCGCCAGGAGTGCCTGGGTCTCACCAACTGTGATCCTCTTGAGGTAGAAGGGCGGACGAGGGGGGCCTCAAGTGTTCAGGGGCAGAGAGTCGGGGGGGGGGGGACCGGCAAGTCTGAGAAAATGCGATTAAAAGCTGCGGTGATAGTTTGCGGGTTATTGCAGTGAGCCCCCCCCCGATATACATGTCGGGGGACTGCTCCTTGGCAGACCCTCCAACCAGGTTTCTGACATTTTTCCAAAAACCCCGGGGGTTGTTGGCCGAGGCAAGTAGGGCAAATTTGCAGTACTCGGTTTTAGCGGTACGTATAGCACGCTTGCAGTCATTTCTAAGTTGCCGATATTCAACGAGGTCGTTGTCATTGTGGGAGATCTTGTATTTTACCCAGCATTTGTCCCTCTGCTTCATGAGGGAGTAAAGGCTTCCGTAGAGCCATTTCATGACTATGCCACGCACCCTTCTTTTGGTGAGGGGTGCGTGCCGGTTTTGCAAGGAAACGATCCAGGGCCGCTACAGGGTCGTTTGTGGCCATGATCCCGGACCAGTCGACCCGACGCAGGTCCTCGAGGTAATCGTAGGGGATCAGTTTGGAATAGTCCCTCATCTGGATCACTCTGCGGGAGACTTCAGGCGAGTTGAAGCCCCGGATGCAGTAAGTTGGGGAGTGATCAGTTATTGCATTGGGGAGGATCCCAGAGTGGATAATTTTATCCAGTCTGTTGCTCATGACCCAGTCGATGAGTGATCCTTTGACCACCCGGAAGGAAGGCCTTGTTGGTTCCGTGATGAGCTGACTGAGCGCAAGACTTGAGAGAAGAGGCTTAAGCTGCTTAGCATTGGGCCCCAGCCAGTTTAGGTTGAGGTCCCCCCAGGATTATCAGTTTGTTTGAGCCAACCTTATGTCTGAGCTGGTCCAGTAAAGAGGAGAGCCCAGGAGCACCCCTTTTTGGAGGGTTGTAGGCGCAGACGAGACACACCTTCTTAGTATTCCCAAGCAGTAGGAGGGTATGAAGGAACTCACAGGCTGGGGGTGCAGGGGGAACATGTGCAACTGTCATCACATTGAGGTGCACCTTAAAGTATAGCAGCATGCCCCCACCATACTTACTGCCTACCCTATCCTGCCGGACAAGGCTATAACCAGGGTGGGCACAGGCGGAGTCGGGTGCGTGGCTTAAGCCAGGTTTCTGTGATGCCCATAATGTCAGGTTTGTAGTGGGCCTCCGAGGCCGTTAGTTCCACTAGGTTATGTAGGATGCTGCGGATGTTGAGGTGGGTGATTTTTAGACCCTTGGCGGTTTGCCAGGTCGGGGGTGAAAGCGGTTGGGGTGGGCGGGTGCACTAGGCAGCAGGCAGTGTTTCCGCTCTGGGTGAGAGGGGCCATGGCTCGTGCTCTATTAGAAACCCGAGGGTTCCCTTGGAGGAAGCTCACGTCAGAAGGAGAGGGCAGGGTCACTGTTAAATGGGAGAAGAAAAATGGGGTGGGGAGGTGGCAAGCGCTTAGAGGGGGCGAGGCATGCTGGTAGCCTGAAAGGTAGTTCAACTTTGTAGGTCAGTTTATATGCAAGGAGCTGAGGAGGGGAAAGAGGGAGGTAGGACGGCGAGAGTGGGATCGACAGTTTTGTCAGGCTAGTGTAAGTTAACCAAGAGATAGCACACATTCGGTATAAGGAGGACTGACACTGCATGGTATTAAGGCAGTTTCAAATGTATGATGCCCCTGGTGGAGAGTCAGTATAACCTGCGTATGGTAAAGTGGGCTGATAGGAATTTCAGACTCACGTGATCAGCGCTATAAATTGCAGTGACGACTACAGGTGGTGGCAGGGGTGCTGGGGCAGCTGGCGAAGCCGGCGGGGACAAACCTCGATGCAGCACCAAATTGCAGGAATGTCCAGCAAGGCAGAGAGCAGGCCTGGAGTTTCAGGTAATTAGGCTTTTTAGCGGTTTTTTAAAAGTTCAGACAATCAGGACAGGCTTTCGTGCAGTCCAGTTTCGGAGGTGCTACAGAGAGCACCCCAGGTCTTTTGGCAGTGAATTTAACTTTTGGAATTTGAATGCAGGCTTTGGGGGTGGGGTGGGGAGGGTAGGTACCATTGCCTCACGACCTCAAGGGTGGGTCCCTGGAAAAAGGGAAGGCAAGGTGAGGGCTTTTATACAGAGGTGGGGGGGAACAGAGTTCACGGAGAAGGAGCTGAGGGCAGAAATAGCAGAGAGGAGGAGGGGGGGGTACAGCAGAGTACAGGCAGGTACAAACCACGTTAAATCACTCTGAAGGAGTGTCCCTTGTACTTCTAAATCAGGCCCAGCACACCATAAGCTGCGCAGTGATTTACAGGCAGACCTGAAATGCAAGTCCATCAAAATTCCATTAAAGTAATCCAAAGTGAGCTTTTAAAACAGCCTGTAGAGCTACGATTTGAAACTTGAGCACTCACAGATTCAAGCTGCAATAAGCAGGAAAATTCCCTTTTAAGTAACCCAAAAAGTGTATAAAACTCAGCATTGAACAGTAAGCACCCTTAAAGTAGTCTTAATAGAGCTTAGAATCAGCAGTTTGAGGGGCAGGCAGGCATACTTAAAAACTATCTAAACATATGTGCCGACATAAAGGCATCAAGTTCGAAACCTCCATGCAGCACCAAGTTGCAGGAGCGACCAGCGAGGCGGAAAGCAGGCCTGGAGTTTCAGGTAATTAATTCAGCTCTTTCTGCCCCTTTTTAAAAGTCCAGACAATCAGGAGAGGCTTTCGTGCAGTCCGATTTCGGAGGCGCTACAGAGAGCACCCCAGGTCTTTTAGCAGTGAAATTAACCTTTCAGAATTTGAACACAGGCTTCGGGGGGGGGGTACCGTCACCCTCACAACCTCTGCTGTGGGTCCCTGGAATAGAGTGCCAGCACCTTTCAGAATTTGAGTGCAGGCTTCGGGGGGTGGTCGTGGGGGAGGTCAGGTACCGTCGCCCTCACGACCTCCACGGTGGGTCCCTGGAATCGAGTGCCAGCACCTGGGATTGGGACATATGGCTAAATACCAATGTACTCTTGGGACTTCGGCCATAGACATTATCAATAAACTCCCTCCTTCCCAGGAAACAGACAAGTTATTGGCAGCAGTGTCCACTAGCAATTCTATCTCCCATCACCAGCTGAGGTCGGGATATGATGGCATAGATATCTCAGCCCAGCTTTCAGCTACTGGAATCTCTCTGCATCACCATGCTTGGCTTCGCGTTTCAGGTTTTGCTCCTGATATACAACATAAAGCAGCTAATGCACCCTTTAATGGGTCCAAACTGTTTGGGCCAGGTACTCAAACGTTAGATGACCTGCAGGCATCCGGCAAAACCCTTCGTGTCAATCAATCAGTCAAACTTTATTTAACCAGGCAAAATCATCCTTGAGCAAGCTGATTTGCAAGATGGTCCTGGACAAGTAGGACATATACAACTACAGCAACATTACCAGATGAGCAGTGTACACACAATGAGCAAATAAGACAGTTACAGGAAACAAATAAGATCAGGTCTGGGGAGTACATATGGTGAACACTATCCGGGTTGATAATTGACTGTATATATAAAGGATTCCCTCAAGACATGGGATTATTCAGACAAAGGTCACAATGTTACAATAAGACTAGGGATACCAGGTAGGGTAATTGAGGGAACAACAACCAAAGGTTTATGGGCTGGGGGAAAATAAAGGAAAGGGTTGGTGAGGGGTGGAAATAGATGTAGTTAAACAAACAGGTGGGATTTGGCAGAATAATCCCAAGGTAGAAAGAAGAAAAGCGCTAGGGGACTACATGTAAGTGCCAAGTATAGTACATGGCATGTACCATACTCCGCAGCCCACTTGTCATACGCAGTATTCCTCCTATTCCAAAAGAGGCGGAAAATATAAGGCCTCCAGCAGAGGTGGCTTTCGAGGTCGTGCCCAAGCAGCAAAAGGCAACGCCTCTGCCACCCGTGGCTCCTGTGCCTGTCCCTCGGGAGGAGCCGGGCAACCCAGTACCCAGTGACCTATCAGGGCTTCCCCTTCGACCGGGCCTCGCAGGCTGTAGGGGGTCATTTTGCTCTCCATCTGGAGGCCTGGAAAACTATCACTTCGGACAAATGGGTACTTCAGATCATCCAAAGTGGACACACTCTGGAATTTCTCTCTGCCTCACCCCCCTTGGGTGGTTCATTATCCTCCAGATCACATCCCTGTCCTTCAAGAAGAATTGAAGGCACTTCTAGCCAAACAGGCTGTCTTACCAGTGCCCCTTCCAGAACATCACAAGGGATTTTACTCCCATTTTGTTTTGATACCCAAGCGAACCGGAGATCTCAGACCAATACTAGACCTGAGACATCTGAATCAATACGTTCAGTACAAACATTTTCGCATGAGAACTCTAATTGCCATCATGCCTATCCTAAAACAAGGAGACTGGCTGTGTGTCCTGGATGAAGGACGCCTACTTACATATCCCCAGTCATCCTGCCCATTACAAATTTCTGCGCTTCCACCTTCTGGGTCAAAACTACCAGTTTCGAGCACTCCCTTTTGGCCTCTCATCGGCCCCAAGAGTGTTCACCAAATGTCTAGCAGTGGTGGCAACAGCCTTACAGAAAAAAGGGCACTTCATCTTCCCATACCTAGACGATTGGCTAATCAAAGCAGCATCCAGAAAAGCTGTGCTTACCTCCCTAGCCACTACTCTGAGCATGTTCAACGCTCTAGGGATAACGGTCACTGTCCAAAGTCCAGTTCACACCTGGCACAGTCTGTCCAATACATCGGAGCTGTGCTAGATACAGTCACAGCCAGAGCTTACCTTCTGCCTGCTCGTCAGGACACTCTTACATCTCTGGCTTCGCGAATAGAGACTCAGAAAATAGTCACGGCCAGACAAATGCTGAGCCTTCTCGGTCACATGTCTGCAGCCATCTCGGCGGTGGCATTCGCCTGCCTTCACATGAGACCTGTCCAGTGGACCCTCCAGAATCAATGGTCTCAAAAAACTGAACAGTTTGATGATAAAATCAGGATCACTCCTTCTCTGAAGTCATCTCTGACGTGGTGGATGATCAAAACCAATTTGTGTCAAGGAATACCTTTCCGCTCCCTCCCTCCCTCCCATGCAGATGTCAACCACGGATGCTTCCCTGGACGGATGGGGCGCACACTTAGGTCCTTATTAGACCCAAGGCCAGTGGACCACCTCATCCCATCATTCTCATATCAATCTCCTTGAGATGAAAGCGGTCCATCTAGCCCTTCAGGCATTCTAGCCCTACCTGAAGCCAGGATCGTTGCTGATTCAGTCAGACAACACTGCAGTGGTGTTTTACCTCAACAAGCAAGGGGGCACGAAATCACGCACCCACTGCATGGAGACCCTTGCAGTTTGGCAGGAAGCCATCAGACAGCAACTAGTGCTAACGGCCGTCCATCTACCGGGACGGTGCAATCAGTTAGCAGACCAGCTAAGTCACCAGTCATCCACTCACGAATGGACACTTCTCAAAGAAGTACCCCAAGAAATCTTTGACCTATGGGGAACTCCACAGCTGGATCTATTTGCCTCCCTTCTCAATCACCGGCTTCCCAGTTACTTCTCCATTATCCCGAGCAACAAGGGACGATCTATTGATGCCCTGTACTGACCTTGGACAGGACTGTACTTATATGCCTCCCCCCCATCCCTCTCTTGCAACGGACTTTATTGAAACTTCAAATGTAGCCAGCCGCCATGATTCTCATAACAACAGTGTGGCCTCGTCAACCATGGTACCCTCTATTCCAACAACTGTCATTAAGGGAACCCATTCGGTTGCCAGCCAGACCGGACCTCCTGACTCAGTGTCACGGATCCCTCCTGCACGCCAGCCTGAAGACCCTTCATCTTCACGCTTGGCTCCTGAGAACGCATTCATAAACAGACTCTAAGTGTCCTCCCTTGTTGCCAGTATTCTCCTGGCTTCTCATAAACCAGCAACCAGAAAAACATATAATTCCAAATGAAAACGCTTATCCATATGGTCTGCCTCTTGCTCACTGGACCCTTGCTCTTGTCCACTGATGAAGGTTTTAGACTACCTGGCCTCATTATCAGAGTCAGGCTTAAGTTACTACTCCATCAAAGTTCACCTGGCTGCCATCTCGGCATTTCATGAACCTTTAGATGGCAAACTTCTGCACCAACATCATTTAGCCAAGATGTTTTTGAGAGGAATGATACATATTAAGTCTCCAGTTAGAAAACCTGATCCTCCGTAGGATCTCAGTTTCATTATAGAAAAACTGACCCTCGAACCTTTTGAGCCAGCGGCCACCTGTGATCTCCGCTTCCTTTCATGGAATACATTGTTTCTAGTGGCTATTACTACAGCTCGACGTATTTCTGAGCTTCTTGCCCTCGTGTAGGGAACCTTACTTGATTTTTCACAAGGACAGGACGGTCCTTCGTACCAGCCAATCTTTCCTTCCTAAAGTAGTCTCCAGACATACTCTAAATTGGTCCTTGATGCTTCCGGGCTACTACCCTGAATACTCCAATCATGGTGAACATCTAATACATACCTTAGATGTACATCATATACTACGCTATTACACTAATTGTACCCAGAAAATGGGGAAAATGTCTGTTATTCGTCACCTTTGCCTCTGGCAGAGAAGGGTTTTCTCATTGCTAAACGAACCCTGTCTTCATGGTTGGCGAATTGTATTACCTTTGTTACAAAAAATACAAGAAGACTTTACCTGGACTTGTCCAAGCCCATTCCACTAGTGCTGTGCCACCACTGTGGCTTGCTTTAAAGGAGCCTCCATTTCAGATATCTGCAATGCAGCTACCTGGTCCACAATCCATACTTTCACAAGGCATTACAATCTTGATAGTGTCTCACGACGTAGGACGGCCTTTGGCTGTGCAGTCCTACAAGGTCTCCTATCATAATTGTCCTCCCATTTAGACTTAACTGCTGGGGATTCTCCCAGAAGTAATTACCTACTGCAAGAGACCATTCTGTGGAAGATAGTACAGTTACGTAAAATCTTACCGTAACAGTAGATCTTGAGGAATGTCTCTTGCAGTAGGTACGATCCCGCCCTCTGTCCCCTTCCTTCTCTAACAGAGCAAATTCTGGTCCAGTGACTTGGGGTTGGGACTCCTTGGTACCTCGGTTTCCCCTCGGTCCTTGCTTTTGCGAGCTGAATCTGGTGGGGGAACTGAGGATACCAGGGACCGCCCACATTTATGTAGGAAGCAGGAAGATAATATCATGTGTGGGTGGTCCCTGGTGCAAAACTGCTGGGAGAACTGCCGTGTCACAGCGCCCTTTGCGGGAAACTCCCAGAAGTAATTACCTACTGCAAGAAACATTCCTTGAAGATCTACTGTTACAGTAAGATTTTACTTAACTGTACTTTCTAGGAGTGGTATATGTTGTTCATCCACACTGACCCACCCAACCTCCCCGGCTTCGACGTACACCTCTGCTTCCAGCAGGTAAGATCTGGTGTCGTGGGGCGGAGCCGAGGGTTTTACCACCTGGGTGGGTGGGAGGAGCCAGCTTGAAGACGTTCCAGCACCTCTTAAAGGGAAAGACGATCTGCCAGAAAGTGTGGATGAACAACATATACCACTCTTAGAACTACTGTTACAGGTGAGTAATGTGTTTTATCCTTCCCCGATCCCTTCATTTACATAGAAACACAGAAGTTGTCGGCAGATAAGGACCTTTTGGCCCACCTGTTCTGCCCAGTTTTCCCTGCCTACTGTGCCACCGTAGACCCTACTCGATCTCCAGTCGTCTCCTCCCCTTGCCTTACTACCAAGGTCCCCTTGTATCTGTCCCATGCATGCTTGAATCCTGTCACCATTTTGGCCCCCACCACCTACAGTGGAAGGCTGTTCCAGGCGTTCACCACCCTTTCCATGAACAAGTGTTTCCTCACATTTCCTATAAGCCACCCCCCCCCCCAACTTCATTGTGTGACCCCTTGTCCTCGAGCTTCTGTTTCTATGGAAAATGCTACCTTCCTGTACCTTATTAATACCCATTAGGTATTTTAATGTTTCTGTCATACTCTACTCATCACTTTCTATTACCCCCCTCTTCCGTCGGACACACTCCTTAGCTTTCGTTGCCAAATACTGGTTTGGTTTACTACCTTCCAATCTCTCCTATCTTCCGTCCCCAGCCACCTACTCCCCTTACCCACTCCACTCCAGGGCATGCCATTCTTTTTATCTTTCTCGCCCCCACTCCTCAGCAAGTCAGTCTGCCTTCTCCTACCGACTACCCTCTCTTTGGAATCAACTCTCTCCTACTCTCCTGCTAGCGTTCTTGACTCCCAACATTCAAGTACCTTCTCCAAAGTGAACCAACAGGATTGCCTATAGCCCCTCACCACTTTAGCTAAGCAGGTGCTTTGTCCTTTTATGCACTTGCCTTATGTCAGTTTTATTTTTCTCTGTTTTATCTATGAACTGCACTCTTGAATTTTGTTGTACTATGGCTGTATTTTAGCTTTTTGCTATTATGTAAAATTTTGCAGTTTTGTACTTATGAACTGCACTCTGCTTTTTGTACTCCAACTGTATTTTTGTATGATCGTTTACTATGTAAAATTCATTTTGTATACTGTTTCCTACTGTTTTCTCCTCCCCCGGGTTGTACCTGTAAGCAAGCCATGACTCAGTGTGCCTTTTCTGGTTACCAAAAGTTGAAATGAAAATAAATAGATATCCCCCCTTTCCCCTAGAGAGTACATATTTAGTTTCTTGAGTCTCTCCTCATAGGGCTTTTGGTACAGAGCAGGCCCTGCACCATTTTGGTAGCCCTCTTCTGTACGGCCTCCACCTTATCGATGTCCTTCCAGAGGTGGGGCCTCTAGAACTGGACTCAGTACTCAAGGTGGGGTCTTACCAGTGATCTGTACAGGGGTAATATTACCTCCTCCTCCTTCCTACTGGTGATACCCCTCCCTATGCATCCAAGCATTCTGCTAGCCTTCCCCACTGCCTTATCACACTGCTTGGCTACCGTTAGGTCATCAGAAACAAATGATTACCTCCAGGTCCTTTCCTGTTTTGTGGTTGCCATAACTTCCCATTCCAATTGGTCTGTAGCCCCTGGGTTTCTGTGCCCCAAGTACATGATTTTGCACTTGTCTGCATTGAAACCCAGCTCCAAACCCTTGACCATTCTTTTTTTTTCTTCAAATCATCCCTCATCCACCCCCACCCCCCCACTCCCGCGTGTGTACTCTGTTGCAGATTTTTGTGTTATCCGTGAACAGGCATACTTTCCCTTCTAGCCCTTCCCGATGTCGCTAATAAAGACTCTGAAGAGGGCCGGGCCTAGTACTGAGCCCTGAGGCAGCCCGCTGGTTACCTTGCCTTCTCCGGAGGGGACACCACTTACAACCACCCTCTGACTCCTGTTGCTTAACCAACTTTTTACCCAGATTATTAATTTTTGACCCACTCCCAGACAGGCCAGCTTGTTCACCAGTCTTCTGTGTGGAACAGTGTCGAAGGCCTTACTGAATTCCAGGTAGGCCACATCTACCACTCCTCCCTGATCCACCCAGTCGCAGAACTTGATCTGGTTTGTCTGGCAAGACCAGGGGTCTACCTTAACTTTTTTTAGCACTAGCCAGCCAGGCTTGTGAACCAGAGATTTCACTAGCCCGCAGAAGTTTGCACTAGCCCACAGTCAGTATGGCTCACAGTGATTTGTTAAACAAAAGGCACATAAAATCAAAATGTGTCAAGCATGTGTTTGAATTTATTTGAAACCTAAATTACAAATGAACTTAGTGAAATAAAATACTTCATATGTGTAACACTCAGTGTCTTAACGTCATTGTCCTAAAGTTCTTAATATAAAAGTCAAACGATCCTTAAATGTTGCTGGATTTTGTGGTGTCAGGAGAGTGTGGCTCACTCTCAAGCACAATTGTATCACTGTCATAGTCATTCTCGGCTCAAGACAGACCACAGGGACAAGGCTAGAACAGCGGAGGTCAGAATTCTGGTTTAATCTCTGTGTTTCTGGGCTGTAGCCTGTTAGTCTCTTATTTGATTAGTGCCGCGGTCTTTCACTGTTCTGACTGCTGGCGAATCTAGCGATGTTGTTTTACTTTTGGGGGGGGGGTTGTTTCCTGTGGAGATAGAGACCAGCTGTTACAGTTAGGATGGAGGAGCCTGTTTTCTCACTGGCGAATATTTGCTGCAGCTACTGCTTCAGAGTTTTGGAAGCAGCTTCTCAGAATGATAGTGACCACAGGGTGACAGGGTCGGGACAAGGCGTCTTACTGTTCCGACTGTGCCGTATCCTGACTCCTGAATGCTGTGGGAGATTGTTCAGTTTGGGGGGGAGGGTGGTGCTCCAGTCATGTTTTTCTTTTGAAGGAGCCCATTTTCTCATCGCGCATATTATGTGCTGCTTCATAGCTTCTCAGATGGTGACCACAGCACAGGGTGACGGACAAGGCTAAAACAAATGGAACAGCAGAGATGAGGTCAGACTGTATTATGCTTCAACAGTCTGTCTTGATTTACTTCCGACCCAATGTTATGGCGCAAATGGTGCCCTACCACTGGTCTTGACTTAAATACTGAGCTGCTTGTCTGTAATTATGTACAATTTGCAGTCTCACTTTTCCAACTATGCTGTGTCCTGAATGCTACTGCTGGGCGTTGTCAGTGTGACTGGGGGGCTTCTTGTGGTCTCAGTCAGTTGTCTGATCCCATTTTGTTTTTGCTTTACTTCTTTGTGGTCTCACTGCTCCAACCGCACTTCATGCTGGTGTTTTTTTTTTTTTTTGCAGCTGCACGAGCACCACATAGCACAACAGGCAGAAAATGGAACTGCAGCTTTCCACCAGAGGAACTGCGCTAGCCCAACCGGGCAAATGAGAGATCCTGCACTAGCCCGTGGCAATCTGCACTAGTACCCAGGCTAGTAAATGAATGTTAAGGTTGACCCCTGGGCAAGACCTCCCCCCCCCATGAAATCATGTTGCCCTGGATCCAGTAATCCACTGGTTACAAGGTATTCCACAATCCTTTCCTTAAAGGGACCGTAAACATTGCAGGAGTCACTCAAATTGTGAAAGCATATAAAAAGATCTTTCAAATGAGGTATTGGGCTTATCTGTAGGTGTCAGGAGTCCTGAGTTATAAATATCTACATCATCTGTAGATCAAAACAAGGCAGCAGTCATTTCATTGAATCATGAGACCAACAGTGATGTCACTGAGGGGCAAGCTGTAATTCACATGCAGCTTGCCCCTCAATGACATCACTTCATGTTTTAAAATGGCTGCTGCCTTGTTTTGATTTACAGATTAATTAGATAGTCATTTCTCAGGACTCCTGACACCTACAATGAAGTCCAGTGGCTCGTTTGAAATATCTTTTCTTGGGCTTTCACAATTTGAGTGACCCCTGCAATGTTTACTGTCCCTTTAAGTAGTGTTTCCATTACTCTGCCCACCACTGAAGTCGGGCTGACAGGTCTGTAATTTCCTGCCTCCTCCCTGTTCCCACTTTTGTGAAGTGGGACCACATCTGCCCTCCTCCAGTCTCTTGGAACATCCCGTTTCTAATGATGAACAGAATTGTCAGAGGTGCAGCCAGCACCTCTTTGAGCTCCCTCAGTATCCTGGGGTGCACCACATCTGGATCCCATTACCTTGTTTACTTTTAATTGTGCTAGTACCTTGAGGACTTTCTCCTCTGTAAAAGGACTGGTGTCCACCTCTCTACCATTTATGCCCTTGTCTCTTTTCATGTGGTTAGTGTGTGGGGTGGGTGGGGGGATGATTTCCATCTGGTTATCATCCTGGGCTTCTTCAGATGGGAGGGGTCCCATCGTCTGCAGATTGTTGCTGTGTGGGGCCTGTTGACGTACCTGGAAGAGATGCAGGGCTCCCAGCTGCTGGTGGTGGTGGTGATGCTGGTGAGCTGATTTTCAGCCTCCAAGGTGGCAGATAATATGGATGTGGGGTCTGGTGGATGGCTGACTGGGGCAGGTTTAGGGTGAGGTGGATTGCTGCTAGCTGAGATCCCACTTGACAAGTTGTCATCGTTTCTCTGGGCCTTGGATATGTAGACATTCTGCTCACTTGGTCATCCTGGCGAAGCTGATTGTGAGCTGCCCAGGGGCAGTTGCGATAAGAATGTCCCAGTTCATCATAAAGGTTGTTTTTCTTTCATTTACACAGTACAGATTGGCATGACCCACCTTGTCATATAGGCTGCACTTGATTTAATCACAAGCCCCACGAAGATGGCTGTGGAACCCGAACCCGTAGCATGCTTTAGGCTGTCCCATATAGAAGAGCATCCCCCAGTCACACCGCCTGAAAAAGTGTTGGGAAGGTGTATTGGGCCCGTATCAGATTGTTTAAGATATACTCTGATCTTCCAACCCCCAGTCCAAATCCCTTCTGAATCAACAATGGCCTCGGGTCCCCCAGAACTGAACACTTTTGCTTCAGCCAAAACATAGTATGTCTGTGACTGATACCCTTCATTCCTAAACAAGATGGTCACAGTTTTGTGGGCCAGATTAGTGAGCAGAATAGGCAGGAACGGCTAGTGGCACTGAGGGTTGAGGCGCTGGACACTACACCTCGCTCCACACCGGCGACTTGGGTTCGGGAACAAGCCTGGGTCATCGGGAGTTGGCTGGGGAGGGAAAGGATTGAGTGTCCGAGGACTGCTCTCCTTTCCCTGGGGAGGGACTGGGGCATCCACCACGCTGCAGCGGGGGCACTACAGGAGTGGGGATACTTGGAGGGAGAAGTGCAGCGGGCATCGGCACGTTGTGCCTCGATGTCATTGCACGTCCGCACTTCTCTTGGGAATAACATAGGAGGACAAATGGCAGACGACCAAGGTAACTTGATGGACACACTTCAGCAACCAGAGGGCCTGTCATGGAATTGCACTGTGTTACTGGTTTCTGGCCTGGCACGGGGGACATGGGGGGTCCCCCCTGCGGGTACAGTGCTGTGCCTGCCGTTATGTGAGTGAGCCTGTGGGCTGATCGGGGAGGAGGGCAGCGGCTGGATGTAGGCAGGTCGGGCTGCAGGAGTATAAATAATGATATAATAATAAAAAAAATAAAAAGAATAGCCAGGAACGGAGACCAGAGTGGGGTATTTTTCAGGGTAAGGTATTGTTGCCAGAAAAGTTCCAGGACCCTAGGGATTTGAAGCCCCCATCGTATAAGGATTCCCAACTGACACTGATGAGAGCGAAAATGTCACTGACTGCAAAATGCATCACATTTTTTCAGTAGCTCTTTGGCTATATACACACTGTCAGGGGTCTCTTCCATACCTCCCTGGTACCTTAAGTACACCGTATTGTGCCTCTTAGCTAGCAGGATTGCAGCATAAAACAGCAAAGCATAAGGCCTGTGGTCTGTTGTTATTGGCAGTGTGCTGCAAAGTACAGTAGGTTTATGCTGCGCTCAAGGTAGTTTTTGTAAGGTCCTGGCTCTGCTATCTGGGGGACCATTGGGGCAGTAGCTGGTCAGTTACCCTAGATTCTGGTATGTGTTCCTTAGTGTTAGAGGACCTGGGAGCTTCAGTAGAGACAGGACACTGTGGTTGCTGAGTAGGGGAGTGCAACAGGTTCAGAAAAAGCTTCTATTTTGTTCAAAAACCTGGAGTACAGGTTTCTGTGTGAGCTGCAAATCGTGTCAATTCTTGAGTTTCAAGCAGCTTTATTAGTGTGATCTTCTTTCTACATCCACACGGGACATGACCAGTTCCCCAATAAAACAAGAAACACTTGCTTTTTCTGACCTGTTTACCGGAGGATCCCCAGCTTTAGTGATCCGCACTGGCGAGAGATCTGAAATCCAGTTGCCATCAGAACCTTAGCACTCCCAGACTCTTTTTTTTTTTTTGCTCACTTGTTTCTTCCCCGGGATGACTGGCGCTTCCTCCACCGGTCTCCCCAGCCCCGTCACCCTGGCGTCCACTGGTACTTACCTCCGTTGCTGTTTCTGGAGGTGGCCAGGTGCGGTGCCTGTGAGGGACCAGTTTCATTCTTCCGGTTGCCACGATTTTCCTGGTTTTCCCCTCCCCGAGTGCAGCACAGTGTGTGCAGTGGCGCCACTGGCCGAGTTGCACATGCTTCCGCTTGCAGCACGCCGGGCGTCTGCTCCGCTACTGCCACCTCTGTGGAGACACTGTGCCAGCCCGCAGCTGCCGCTAGCTACCAGGCAAACGGCGGACTCTGTCCCCACCCATCCCTGGGAGAGGAGAGCTGTCCTCTGAACACTCGATCCTCTTCCTCCCCAGCCGACCCCCGGCGGCCCGCTTGCACCGCAAACACGGGTCGCCGGCGTGGCAGGAGGTAAGGCAGTGATGCCTGAGCCCTCCACGCCACTGGGCCGGCCATCCCAGACCATTCTTGTTTGGAAATATCTGTAGTTTCCCTCCTCTGTGTTTGGGGACCTGTGCTAGTGGAGTCAGTTGTTGCAGAGCATAAGGGAGTTACAGGAGTGAGTCTTGGCAGCGTGCCAGCTGACATTAACCTCAACTGAATGCTGTCAGAACTGTAGCTGTCTAAGCCAGCCAGGTGGTGCTGAGGGTTGAAGCACTGGATGCCACACCTCGTCCCACATTGGCGACCCAGGTTCGGGAACTAGCCCAGGGGGTTGCCAGGGGAGGACTGGGATCGAGTGTCTGCAGACTGCTGTCCTAGTCCTGGGGTGGGCTAGGGAACTTCACCACGCTGTAGTGGCCCCTGGGGATGCCCAGCGGCACTACTAGCATCAGTGACACTAGAGGGGGAGCTCGGCGGACGTCGGCACGTTGTGCCTGGACGTCATTGCACGTCTGTGCTTCAGGGGCCAATAAGGTGAAAAATGTCTGGACGCGACTGTGCAGCTTGATGGCTGCGCTCCGAGCCACCCGGAGTACTTTGTGGAGTCCTGTTGGGGAGGGTCCGGGGCTGTTCTGGCCGGTAGAGACAGAGGGGAAGCCCTCCAGCAGGATGGCATGATGGCCATCCTGGATCCTGCTGGGTGCAGTTTGAGCTACCCAGCTCTCCGGGCGGGCGGTGCCGGTGGCAGGATGCCCCAAGCCGGAGTGCCGCAGTGGGGAGGAAAAAAGTAGTTGTGATTAAAAAAAAAATAGCTGTCTGCTGGTGACAGCATGGCCTGCATTTGATATTTCCTGTGTCATTCTCAGCTGATTGCTACTGTCCGATGAGCGGAGCTGGTATCTTGCTGTCTTAAAGTGGGCTTTTTCCCTCAGCAGTTATCACAAGTAGGCAATGTTTCTTTTAACTGTTTTGCCATTTTCTCCTCTTTGGCCAGTAGATCTTGTTCAGGGTAGATCATCTGGGCTGTGTAGATACCACCTTCGATATCTTGTGATTCTGTAGTGGACTTTCCATCAGTAGGTGCCATTCCCTCTCCATCAGCTACATTTAGAACAGTTTCAGCAGGGCTTCCTCATTACTCCAGATAGGGAGGGAAGCAGTGTCCTCCACTTGGGAAGCCATGTCCATCTCCTCCATTCCATGGCCCTCCATCCTCCGACAGGAAGCGTGGTACACCCCCCTCCCTCCACAGGACAAATAGGGGAGTTTTCCCCGGTGTCAACAGCGAGCATTCTTCCATCAGTGAACAAATCCATGTAACACACTCCCAAGGACACTCCTGGAAACAAGCTATCGCAGCTTGGTGTGCCTTTCCTGCCTGGTCAAAAATTGTGAATATATATATAAAAAAAAATGACTTCCTTCCCCACCCCACCCCCACCTATAGCTGTTGTACACAATGGACACCAAGCGTTCACCAGCTTTATGGGGTATATGAAAGGATGATAACCCTTCCATCCTTCCTCTCCAACCCTTGATGTTTTGAAGATGGCCACTGGGCTGGTCATGCTTGGAGCAGCTCTGTGTCGGCTCTTAAATTTTTATCTGTTGTGTGCTTTTCAGCACATGTATGCCCTTTTTACCAAGGATTAGTTCAGCTTAGTAGTTAGATATTTGTCAGTTAGAGCAGGGCTTTTCAGTAAGGTAAGTAGTCTGTTTAATGCAGGGCTTTATTTGTAGCTTAGTTTGTTTTAGTTCAGTTGCCACTTAGAACATTGAGGACTGCTAGTGTTCATTTGCGTGTTAATTTCAGCTTTCCTGTTAAGTAGATGTGTGCCAGCGTCTCTCATCTAGTAGCATGCTGGAAACCGTTCCCTTTGCTTTCCCTGCTGGCTGATACAGACTGTTGATTTTCGTCTGGCAGGTTTGAATTGGGATCTCTGCTCCAGCCTGCTATAGACTGTGGTGGTGGCTGGTGTTCACTTGTCTGGGCAGGAACCGAAAGGATCCAGTGGCAAAGGGAGCAGCTGCCTTAACAGTGCTGTATTAAAGGAACTTTAATGTTCTGCTTCACTGGGAAAGAAATTTCTAGGGACATGGATAAGTTGTTCATCCACACTGTCTGCCGGGTTCCTTGCCACTTTAAATCTTGCCAGAAGGTCTTCAAGCTGGCTCCTCCCACCCACCCGGGTGGTAAAACTCTCGGCTCCGCCCCATGACTTAAGACCTTCCTTACCGCTTGGAAGCTCAGGTTCCCTTCTTAACGCTCTGCGTGTAGAATGGATCCTAATTCTTCAGTTCACCCGAAACTTATTTTAAAATTTTCTAGACTTCGGTCAAGTTTCTCCCTCACGGCTGCGATGGACAAATCGACTCCTGGATTTCGGCGGTGCCCTTGTGGGCAGAAAATGTCCAGGATGGACTCGCACTCCACGTGCGTCTACTGCCTCGGCCTAGAACATGACCCGCAGGCCTGTGAGTTATGCTGTTCGTTTTCAGCCAACGTCCTGGAAGACCACGCTGCCTGGTTACAGCTTGGGCGCCCGGAGAAGCGCTACCCGCCGGTGAAGTCGAAGGAGGCCCGTTACCGTGGCGGCGGGCTCGGCTGAGCAACTCGAGCACATGATCGCCCTCGAGGAGGAGGTTGCACAGGCCGCATCATCCTCTTCCTCGGTCGCGGCATTTATCCCACTCTCTCTCTGGGTACCTCATATTAAGCTTCTTTCAAGGAGCTTTGCCAGTCCCTTTCCACGAAGGGAGAGGGGCCATCAGGACATTCCTCTCGGTCCGGAAAGAAGGACTCAAAAGGTAAGTTCCATCGTCGGCGTTCGTGGGAGCGGGAGAGGTCCCCTTCCCCGGACAGTCGACACTGTTCCTCGGTCGAGGTTGCGACTAAGGCCGCTGGCTTCACGGTGTCCCCGTCAGGTCAGCCGGCCGAGACACCCGTCGACGTGGTCGAGATTTTTCCTGACCCGTCGGACGGGCTGTCGACTGGTGAAGCTGACAACCCTTCTTCACCGGTTCCCCCGGTGGAGACCGAGGACCTGCCTGTGCCTCCAGTGCCGCAGTCCCCGGTTAAGACTTCCGAGCCGAGGGAAGAGCGGGTGTCCCCCGCTCCTTCCCAGACCTGTCCTCGGAAACACCGAGGATCTCGGTCTCTGTCTCGGACATCGTCTCGGTCCAGCCAATCCCGCCGACATCGGCGGTCTCAGTCTCGGCACCGAAGTAAGTGGCGCCGCCACTCGTCCTAGTCTTCCTCCTCGGAAGAGCAGAGGCTTCAACGCAAGTTGCGTCGACGCTATGAGGACCTGATGTGGCAGCAGTTACTTCTGTCCGGGAACAAGCCAACGCCGTCGCCTTCCCCGGCCATCAAATGGCTGTCACCCGAGCGGCCGAAACAACCCCTCACTGTAGCCAAGGTGCCCAAGCCTGGGCCGGTTGTTCAGCTGAAACCAGCTGCCCCACCAATTGTGATGGAACCTCCGCCTCCACAACCGGAATCCGGGGCGCCAACCATGGACTCTCGGTCAGGTGAGGGCCTGCCCCACAGGTTGTCGGTCACCCTCACTCCCGACCGTCCTCAGCAGGTGGAGGGTGGCTTAGGCCGCAGGCAGCTCTTCACGGACTCCTCGGAGTCCGACGACGACTCCTCCCTGTTATCCAGGCCCATTGACCTGGAGTCCTCCGGGGGCCAGTTGATGGATGAAAGCCCATCGTCCTTCATGGGTTTGCTTCGGCACATCTCGGAGTCCACCGGGATGCAGCTCGAGCCCATATCCAAGCGGGCCAAGTATCCCCTCTGACAGAGATACTGGACCAAGGGGATTCACCCACGGAGGCCTTTCCGGTGGCTGAAGCCATTGTTGGTCCAGCCTTGGAGCTCTGGCAGCGGCCTGCTTCCTGTCCTGCACCTTCGGCCAGGATAGCCAGGAAGTATGCAGTCCCTACCAGCTCTTTGCCCGTTTTTTGGAACACCCCTCTGCCGAGGGGTTGGTCACTGACAGCATTTTCCGGCGTTCGGGGAATGCTAGGGATGTGGACAAGCCCCCCGACAAGGAGTCCAAAAAGCTGGACTACGCTGGGCGCAAGGTGTACGCTGCGTCCTCCCTTGGCCTCCGCCAGGCCAGCTCGGCCATGCTGATGGCACACTTCTCCCACGCCCTCATGGGCTCCCTGGATGAGGTGATCCCTCATCTCCCGGCCGACCTGCAGACCACGGTCCGGCAGGTACGGGACCAGGGTAGGGCGGTGGCTAAACAGCAGCTCCAAACGGCTGTGGACATTGGAGACTCCTGTGCCAGATCAGTTACGGCCACGGTGGCCATGCGTCGCAGAGCATGGCTGAGGATATCCACCTTCACAGCGGATATCCAGCACAAACTGGCAGATGTCCCCTTCCTGGGGACCGACCTCTTCGGCCCTGGAGTGGAAGGTCACCTCCAGCGGATCGAAAAGTCCAATGCCACTCTGGACTCGGTCACCTCCGCCCAGAAGGGCAAAGGCCGCCGACAGCAGCAGCACAAGTCCTTTCGTCCTTCTGCGCCTGCGGCACGTCCGGCCCAACAGCACCAGGGCCAGCAGGCTCACGCTTGGCATCCCAAACCCAAGCCCGCGGCTTCCTCCAACAGGAAGCAGGGAGATAAAGGCCCAGGAAGTCCCTCGGCCGGTCCTTCCTCTAAGCCTGCCCAGTGACGGGTTGAGGGGTGTCGCCCCCAGCCTTGTTACTCCCCCCCTGGGTTCCCCCTGTGGGGGGACGGATCCGCCACTTCCTTTCCGCTTGGTCCGTTATCACCACGGACCGTTGGGTGTTGGAGGTGGTAGGAAGGCTGCCCCTGGGTTGAGCAGGCCCGCCCGCTAGCCGTCGCCCCTCGGGGGCGCTACGGGGTCCGCAGCCTCTTTGTTGGCTCGTCGAGCCGATATTGCCCTACTCCTCGAAAAAGAGGTCAATCAATCAAATCTTTATTTATTCAGGCGAACATCATTGAGCACAGCTCATTTGCAAGATGGACCTGGTAAGGTCAAGGTTCAATTTACATAGATACACAAAAAATATTCAATATACACACACTCTAGGATACTACATAGAATATTCAGTATAAACACAGTCTAAGGATACATTCTAATCAGACTATACATTAAATTCAGGTGCAGTGGTAATAAGGGGTGAGGGGAAGGGGAGCGGGAAGTGGTGTGTCTGGCTGGTGGGGGAGGAGGAAGATGGTGGGGGCCCTAAACTGTGGAACAGATAAACTGTGGGCCTTATGAAGAGGGCAGGAGGGCGGCACTGGGGGGTGGGAGGTGATCAGGAAGGTGGCAGATCCTCCTCCAGACGCGGGGTTTGTGTCCAGGTACTTCCTGGTCCCAAAACGGATGGGGGCTGGCACCCCACTCTTGACCTGCATGACCTGAACAGGTTCCTAAGGTCTCGGACCTTCAGGATAGTCACTCTGGCTCAGATAATCCCATCCTTGGAACGAGGCGTGTGGTTCTGTTCTCTGGACCTTCAGGACGCGTTCTTTCACGTCCCAATCCATCCATCCCACCAGAGATTCCTCCGCTTCAGGGCGGAGGGATCCCTCTGCGAGTTCCGGGCCATGCCCTTCGGCCTTTCCCTAGCTCCCAGGGTATTCACCAAATGCACGGCAGTGGTGACAGCATTCCTGCGGCGCCGAAGGGTCCGGGTGTACCCCTACCTGGACGACTGACTGATTGCAGCCCCTTCCAGAGCGGAGGTGGAGCGGTCCAGAGATCTGGCCCTCTAGGTTTGCTCTCAAGTTGGCCTCCTCATCAACGAGGCCAAGTCGGAATTCGTGCCAAAGCAGGTGATACAATTCATCGGGGCAGAGCTCGACTCTCTACAAGCCAGAGCACTGCTCCTGGTGGACAGGGCCAAAGGTTCTTTCCTCCTTTGCCCAATCATTTCAGGTTGGGCAATTGCGCCCTGCCCGGGACTTCCTGCGCCTTCTGGGCCTCATGGCGGCCTGCACCAGCGTGGTCCGTTGGGTCCGCTGGTACATGCGTCACCTTCAATGGGGGCTGGCCAGCCAGTGGTCACAGCACTTCGATCCTCTGGATCAGCTAGTGACAGTAACCCAGGGGATGTGGAACGCTCTGCAGTGGTGGACCGTTCCAGCACATCTGCAGGAGGGCATCCCGTTTGTCCGCCCCGAGCCAACGGTCTCTCTATCGACCAGTGCCTCTCTGATGGGTTGGGGTGCCCATCTGGGGGAGCACAGAGCGCACGGCCTCTGGTCCCCTCAGGAGTCCCAATGCCACATCAACCTGCTGGAGCTTCGAGCGGTTCATCTAGCCCTCATCACCTTCGCTCTGTTTCTACGGGGTCAAGTGGTTCAGGTCCAGATGGACAACATCACGACCATGTACTGCCTAAACCGCCAGGGCGGGACGCACTCCATGCCTCTGTGCAGGGAAGCTCTCCACATTTGGTCACTCGTGTGCAGCCTGGAGGCGGATCTCCTTGTCATTCATGTGGCAGAAACCTCCAACACCCTGGCCGATGCTCTAAGCTGGATAGGGGCTGCGTCCCATGAGTGGTCTCTCCTGCATGGAGGTAGTACAAGATCTGTTTTCCCACTGGGGCACGCCTCAGGTGGACCTGTTTGCCTCAAGGGAGAATGCGAAGCTGAAACTGTTTCATGCCTGCCCCCCTCAGCAGGGTTCGCTGCAGGGGGATGCCTTTTCGAGGCCGTGGACCCCGGGCCTTTTATACGCCTTTCCCCCATTTCCCTTGATCCACAAGGTGCTTCTCAAGGTGAGGAGGGACTAGGCGCAGGGGATTCTGGTAGCCCCATACTGGCCCCGCCAGTTCTGGTATCCAGATCTCCTCAGTCTCAGCTCCAGGCTCCCGAGGCGGCTTCCAGCCCACCTGGACCTGATCTCAGTCAATCAGGGGAAGGTATTCCATCCGGACCTTCAGTCCCTGCAGCTGACGGCCTGGTTCCTGAGTGGCTACAGTTCCAGGCCTTGGGTCTTTCTGACAAGGTCCTCAACGTCGTTGAGGCGTCCCGTAAGGAGTCGACCAGAAAATGCTACACCTTCAAATGGAAGAGATTCTCCATTTGGTGTCAGAGCAAGGGCCTGGACCCTTCCTCCTGTTCCTTGGCAAGCATTCTGGACTACCTGTGGTCCCTTTCTCAGCAAGGGCTTGGGTTGGCGAGCCAGCAAGGTGCACCTGGCAGCCATCTCTGCTTACCGGGCACGGGCCAGGAAGCAGTCGGTGGCACAGGAGAAGGTGGTCGGGTGCTTTTTCAAAGGCCTTGATCACATATCCCCTCCGGTGCAAGAACCTCCACCTCCGTGGGATCTACTGCTGGTATTGGCTAAGCTCATGGGCAAGCCATTTGAACCGATGCACAGGTGTGACATCTCTCACCTGTCGTGGAAGACCGCCTTCTTGGTGGCTATCTCATCAGCCAGAAGGATGGGAGAGCTCCAGGCGCTTTCCATCGAGTCTCCTTATCTGGTCTTCCACAGGGACAAGGTTGTCCTGCGCCCCCACCCGAAATTCCTTCCAAAGGTGGTGTCGGAGTTTCATCTTAATCAGGTGTTGACTCTGCCGGTGTTCTACCCCAATCACACCTCGGAGGCCGAATATAGGCTCCATACTTTGGACCCTAGAAGAGCGCTCACTTACTACAAGGAGCGGACGGCTGTAGTTCGGGGAGAGGTTCGCCAGCTGTTTGTTACCTACGCTGAAGCCGCACCTGGCAGACCTGCAGCCAAGCAGACGATAGGCAGGTGGGTCACCTCCTGCATAGATCTCTGTTATAGGTTGGCGGGCATGGAGCCTCCCAGAGGGATAAGAGCTCATTCTACCCGCCATACCACTGCATCGGTGGCTGCTTCCAGGGACGTCCCTATCCAGGAAATCTGCAGGGCTGCTACCTGGAAGTCAGCACACACCTTCATCACCCACTACCACATCGACCTTGAGTCACGCCGAGATGCAGGTTTTGGGGCCTCGGTTCTCCAGTCTTTATTTCCCAAGTAGGGGGTGTGCGCCTTGCCTCCCTCCTCCCAGAGAACTGCTAAGAGTCTGCCAGACAGTGTAGATGAACAACATATCCATGTCCCTAGAAATACAGGTTGCTCACCTGTAACAGGAGTTCTAGGAATGGTATATGTTGTTCATCCACACGACCCACCCGACCTCCCCGGCTTCGACGCACAACCTGGCTTCCAGCGGGCTAGATCTGGTGTCATGGAGCGGAGCCAAGAGTTTTACCACCCGGGTGGGTGGGAGGAGCCAGCTTGAAGACCTTCCGGCAAGATTTAAAGCAGCAAAGAACCTGCCAGACAGTGTGGATGAACAACCTATACCATTCCTAGAACTCCTATTACAGGTGAGTAACCTGTATTTCTGGCTACCAAGAGGCACAGCTTTATTTAAGAGACACCCCCGCCAGTTTCACTTGTTCTGTCTGTGGTGACTGGGTGTTACGGCTGGCTCGGAGGGAGGGCTATGTTTTCTGGAGGAAGGAGCAGTATTCCATCCTGAATGGAGTAGAGTTCCTGGGGGACCTGTCCTGCAACTGAGAGAAGTACTTCTCTTTTCAGACACTGTTTTCATTTGGTGGTGTGTGTGTGTGTGTGTGTGTGTGTGTGTGTGTGTGTGGTTATAAAGTCTGGAATTGCTGCCTTTGCGGTTGTAAAGTGTGGAATTGCTGCCTTTGCTCTGTGTGCTGCCTGCAATCCTCCTGGTCATGATATATCCTGGCCTGAGTTCCACTGAGGTTGCATTCAGGTTGGTGGGAGTCCTGGTCTTTTTCCTATGGGTCACAGTGTTTCCATTATAGGGTCGGAGCTAGGTATTTGATCGGGCTGCCTTTTCACTGTGGGAGACTGCCCAGGAGCTTATAGTCACCTGAGGTTGTATGACCCCTCCCCGATTTGTGTTTTTACTGAATTTTTGGTTCGGTGAGAGCAGACATGTGCTAGTACATCGAGACTCTGGATTTATCGTATCTGTCTGGATCTCTTGCTGCTGTCTGGTTGCTACATGGGCAGACCTTCTCCCTACCTAGTGGCAATGCGTGGGAAGCTATATATCAATGATCTATAAGCCTCATTTTTGAAGTACACTTTAGTGGCAGCTGTTTTATAGTGTATAGTAGAGCATTGTTCTGTATAGAATTCCATCCCTTTCAAAACGCTGTGGCACCACAGTTCAGAGGTCATGAAATGTGATTGTACCCTTCTGTGGTACAATAGCATTCTGACACTTCTAGAAACTGCACAAGTCAGTTTCGTTCTGAAAGCGAAAGAACAACCACTTGCACTTTCACATAATACTATAATACAGGATGAGTAACTTTATGCACAACCAGTGTGTTCTGCCACCTTGGGGTTCTGATTACCATGGACCTCTCAAGCTTCACTTTCGTGGTTGAAGGGAATTGGAACTCCTCTGTGGCAGAACATAGAGGATAATGTATGATCATCTGTCAGTAATAAACTTGCGTAGCCATTGAGAGGTTGCCATGGCAACCGTTTAAATCTCGAGAGCGAAGCTCGAGAGGTTTTTATCACTATGGTTACCTCGAGATAGATATTCAAGCATGTTGCTGATAGTGGACCATACATAGTGTTTTATAGTATATGGTCCACTATCAGTAGTCAATTGCACTCACATTTATGCAGCACCCCTCTATTACATAGTGTTCATCTCTCACCGCTGCGGCCATTTCAGAGTATGGTTCACAGAACGCGCATGTGCAAGCACAGACCAGTTTACTGAACGTGCATGTGCAAACACGTTCTATGTTGTTATACCATCGATGTGACGTACTCGCGATGGTATAACAACATTCTGACGTCACATCGATAGTACAACAACCTGGTGAATCAGTCGAATTCAAGTAATAATGTTTGACCATACATTATATACTGGTTGTGCGTAGTTGCCCATCCAGTATTCTTTTTTTTTTTTTTTTAACTTTATTTCTGCACTGCCGGTGGGGAACTCTCTCCGGCAGCCACTCGCCCAGAGCTCTACCTCCTACCTGAAGCACCTTACTCCTTGCCCCCGTACTGACCTGGCAGACCCTCTGGCTCTGCACCCTCCGAGGTAGGGCAGCCCTATCCACCCAGGGCGCTCTATAATCCAATTAGCTGGTCGGACGGGGGATGCGAGGAGAGGTGCCCAGTCTTGGAGTATGTCTCATAGGTCCATGGAGCCTTCGCCTATCCCCACCAATGGGAATTTTCCTTAATTACACCCCTCGGCGTCCAACGCCTCAATCCTCAGCGCCACCGGGCCGGCCTCCATCCAATATTCTTTATGTTTTGCTTATTTTATTTTTGTCTTCCTTTACTTTTAGTGTGTTTTTGTCTGAAGCATGAGTGATTAGGATGTGTAATTTGTGTTTATTGAATGAATCATGGTTTGTTTGCCTTACTTTGGGTGATTGGGTTTCTTTGTTTTTTTAAATTTTTTTGGGGGTTGTGTCTATTTATTGGTGGGATTGGGACTGGTTATTCTGTGTTTTAGTTTAGTGCTGGGCTAATATGTGCAATGGTATGGAAGAGGTTAGGCACAAATACAATGGTGACCACCTGTGACAACGCCATCCTTTCAGAGGAGCTCCATTAGACCTCCCTATGGAGGTCAGAGCCACTGCAGGGGCTGGGAATCCTGTGAAGGAGGGCAGTACCTGCAGTGGAGGTCCTGGGAATGATGCTCGGTGGGTAGGATTAAAGGATACTTAAACCCATAAAATGACCCCACTAATTTTCCAAGATCTGGCCTTATAGCCCCTTAAAGAAAAGGCTGTTGTTTATATGAATGTTGAAACTGCAATGATCACAGCACCGCAGTCACCTCGACTAGCTGGTCACGGTGACACAGCAGATGTGGGACGCCATCCAGGGATGGCTAGTCCCGGAACATCTCCAGGGAGGAGTCACATTTGTCCGGCTGGTGCAGTTAGTCTTTCTCACGACCAGTGCCTCCCTGCTGGGTTGGGGAGCCTACCTGGGGAGCCACAGAGTCTAAGGGCTCTGGACCCTGAGGAGTCCCGATGTCACATCACCCTGCTGGAGCTCCATGTTGTGCGTCTGGCACTGATGGCCTTCACTCCGCATGTTTGGGGTCAGGTCATCCATGTCCAGACGGACAACACAATGACCATGTTTTACCTCAACAAGCAGGGCGAGACACATTTCCTCCCAGTGTGCCAGGAAGCTCGCTGCACCTAGACCCTCGCGTGCAGCCTGGACGCTGGCCTTCTGGGGATTCATGAGACCGGCATGTCCAACCAGCTAGCGGGTGCCCTCAGCTGAGTGGGCGAGGTGTCGCACGAGTGGCCCTCCACTAGGAGGTGGTTGACTACCTGTTCTCCCAGTGGGGCACTCCCCAGGCCAACCTGTTTGCATCCCAGAAGAACGCAGAGCTGTTTTGTGCCCACCCCCCTGAGTGTGGGACACAGCTTGAAGACGCCTTCGTGAAGCGCTGGACTCCAGGGCCTCATGTACACCTTCCATCCCTTTCCCCTGATCCACAAGGTCCTGATCAAGGTGTGGAGAGACAAGGCACAGGTGATCCTGGTAGCTCCGGACTGGCCATGCCAGTTCTGGTACCCCGATCTCCTCAGCCTAAGTGGCAAGCCACCGTGACATCTGCCTCCCCATCCGGACCTGCTCTCGTGCTCTCAGGGGAAGGTCCTCCATTCAGACCTTCAGTTCCTGCACCCACAAGCTTGGTTCCTCAGTAGCTAGAGCTCCAGGCTTTGGGTCTGATTAGGTCCTCCATGTCGTGGCGGCCTCTCTGAAACAGTCGACCCATCAGTGCTACACTTTCAGATGGAAGAGATTTTCCATTTGATGTCAGCGCAAGGAGCTGGACCCTTTGTCTTGCCCAGTGGTGAGCATTTTGGGTTACCTGTGGTCCCTCTCTCAGTTAGGCGCCGGTCGACGACCCTCAGGGTGCACCTGAGAGCCATCTCTGCATACTGGGTGCGGACTGGTATGCCAGTGGTGGCACAGGAGAAAGTGGTCGGGTGCTTTTCCAAAGGCCTTGATCACTTGTCGCCACTAGTGCGTGAGCCACCACTACCTTGGGACATGTTGCTGGTCTTTGCGATGCTCATGCGCAAGCCATTCGAACCAATGCACAGGAGTGACATCTCTCACCTGTCATGGAAGACCGCCTTCTGGGTGGCTATCACCTCCACCAGATGGATCAGTGAGCACCAGGTGCTCTAAGTGGAGTCTTTTTTTTTGGTCTTCCACAGGGACAAAGTTGTCCTCCGCCCCAACCTGAAGTACCTTCCAAAGATTGTTACGAAGTTCCACCTTAACTAGGTGTTTAATCTATCTGTGTACTTCACCAATCCAACCTCGGAGGCCGAGCATAGGCTCCATGAGGAAGGCAGTCGTTGAAGCGCTGGGGTAGTGAGCACTTGTGCTTGTACATTGATACATTTTCCATTTGGATTTATTTGCAAAACACAGAGTTTGGTGTGTTCTGTGCCTGTAGGAATGCTGTCTGTTTGGATTTGCTATTATTGATTAAAACATTGTTGGTTCCAGTTTTTTTGTACGTGAGTTATGCCCCGCCCCCGAGTTTAGAGATTAGGCTTTACAGCATGTTCTTTCAAGCACTCTGGGGCAGTAGGCTCAATCCAGTTCGGAGAGACATTACATCATTACATATAGACAGAAGCTGAAAGGTGAGCTTGACATGGTGACCCCCCCCCGTGGATTTGTTTAGTCTTTTTCTTTCCGCTGATATTTCACCAGTCTTGCGACAATCCTCTTCCCCATGGTCCCAAGCAATGCGGGAATGTGTGGAGGTCTACCTCCTCGATTGGCAATCCTCCAGTCTTCAAGTAATTCACAAGCTGGTATTTGTCCCTGAGTATATGATTGTGACATTCTTAAAGATTAAAAGGCAGAAGCTCTCCTTTGGTGTCCTTCTGACGGCTACTAGACAGTCTCTCTATCAGCTCATCTTGCTGGACCACTTCAGTCAAGACTTCCAGTTCCCACATTGCCAGGTGTCTGATGTGTGGCAGTGGTCCTTGGGCACCTTAATAACCCCTGGATGCTCCCCTTTGTTTGGGACTTACTGTGACTCAGTTATGGCAAACTAGGGGTTCGTAACTCTCACAAGCACAAGTCTTTATCAGATGGGCACTGTCTTCGTCTTGTTGCAACTCTTACTTGGAAACCCACAAACATATTTTCTTTTGTATTACCCTTATGCTCGCCAGTTTTGGTCGTTTGCAGTGGCATGATGGAGCGACCCTGGTTTCCTTGCGCTTATATATCAGGAATTGGTATTGGGTGATTTTTTTTCCCAGGTTTGGGCAGTTTTTCCGCCTTCCACATTGCAAATTTTGTTTGCACTTCGTAAATACTACCTTTGGCAAGTCAGGTGTTCTTGAGTTCTCCGACAAGCTCTGGTTTCCCCATCAAGAACTATTTGCAAATATCCAGTTGGAATTTTACGAAGTTTATGATAGAGATAAGCAGTCCTGACAGCCCAGGGAGTTTCATAGATTATGGGACTCATGTGTCTCATTTTTGTGATTCATATTTCAGTCACTTGCTTTTTCCCTCCGGGTACTGCTGATTTTTACATTATTTTGTTTTCCTCCCTGTTATACAGATATGTTTGCGTTGCCCCTTTTGTGGTTTGGTACTATGAAGTAATAGTTCACTTTTGTTATTTGTCTTTCTGTTTTTCCCTCCTACACCTTTTGAGTTCATTATCTGGTATATAGTGTGTACTTGGTTGGTTTCCTTTCTCAATAAAAATCCCCCTACTTTTTTCTGAGAAGTGCCATGGGATCTTTAACATCCACCAGAGCAGGCAGACGGGACCTCAGTTTAACGCCTCGTCCAAAAGATGGCACTTCAGGAGTGTAGCGCTCCCCTCATACTGCACAACAGTGTCAGTATTGGGATATAACCCTAGTTCCATGTGTGGGAATGGAACTCACAACCTTCCGTTTTTTTTTTTTTTAAGTTGTTTAACCAGGAGGATCTTATGGTCTCAGAGGCGAGTGTGCAGCCCGCTGAGCCACTGACATTGCTAATGTTAGTTATTGTTATTGCTGTTGTTTTAATCAGTCCACTTATATGTTTCTCAAATGATAAAGTACTGCCAGTAGTATATCCCAGATACTTAAAATACTCAACACTTTCTATGAGTCGCTTGTGGGGAGAGGTGGGTGGGTGTGAGGAGGATGAGAGGGATAGAAGGGAAGAAGGCACCTGAGGGCTTCAAGGGAAAGCCAGATGGAAGGGAGGAGACTGTACCCAGTAAGCCAGTGGGAATGGGATGGGGTGGAGAGATAGGAGGTTTAAAAGGTGGGTGAGGGGGAGGGAGATGGCAAAGGGGGAAAAAAGATAAGCAGAAGAGGGGAGAGAGGCAATGGACAATAGGAGGGGGGAGTGATAAAGTTTGACGTAGCATAATGGAGGGACATCAAACAGTTGTGACCTTGAACTTTGCCAAATTAAGGGTGGGAGAGCAAGCGTCAAGCCAGTAAGGAGGAAGTCAGATTTTGAGGGGGAAGGGGCTACGCTCAGGAGGGGAGGAAGCCTAAGTTAAATAATTTGGAGGAGTGAGGTGCTACCACCAGATGGGAACAACCCTAATTTAAAAATTTGTGGGGATGCAGGTTTCACCCTGAGGGAGGAAGCTTAAGACTAAACAAATTGGGGGATGTAGGCTTCACCTAGATAGAGAGGAAGCCTAAATAAAATAGTGGTGGTAGGGGGGGTTATGCAGCTTCACCCAGATAAGGAGGAAGCCTAGTAACAAATCCAGGGGATGGGGCTATATCCAGGTGGGGAGAAAGCCTAAATCAAACAATTAGGGCTGCACCCCGATAATTAAGTAGGTGGAGGATGGTGGTAGAACACAGTACAGTAGGCCTTGCTATTCTGTAAGGATCGCTGGAGCATGGTGGGATAAATGAGGTGGCCAGTGGCTACTAAAAAAAATAGCACTACCCCTCACGTCGGCAACCCAGGTTCAAGAACAAGCTTGGGTCATCGGAGGGCCATCCGGGGAAGGATGATGGAGCATCCCAGTGGACATTCACTTCCTCGGGGGGAGGGAGGGCTTCTGGTCTCCACTACAGTACCACCACTTGAGTGATCACAGGTGGTGGTGGCAGTATAGCCAGAAATCAAGGGTTGGGGGACATTGCTTCTGTGACACACAAAGCACACCTTGTGTGCATCCCATGCATTACTTATGGGCCCATATGACATCTGAGGGCTGGGGAGGGAAAAAAGTCAGGAAAAAACCCTGACTGCGCAGGATGGCGTCCGCCATCCACCGTTGACCCCGCACTGCCAACTAGGCTCCTGCTCCAGAATTGAATCTTCAGCTCCACAGGAGGAGAAGATGACCGGCCTCCGGTGGCCATTCTCTTGGGGGACCATCGAGGTGGAGAACATGGAGCAGAAGGTAAGTCCCAGGGATGGCAGGGTGATGGGGCTGGATGGAGCAGCAGGACCAGTGGTGGGCCAGTCAGAGCAAGGAGGCACAAAGTATACTAAAAAAGAAAAGAAAGACTTGGCTATCAGATTTTGAGTTATTAGCCAACTTACTGCCTGTCCACAAAGTGATTTTTTTTAGCCCTTAAACATGATGACCACTAAAAATGTTGATTACGCTACCAGAGTTGGAAAGCTATTGGCCAAACTGACCACCAGCTCACAAACTGCTTTGTCCTGCTGTGGACTGGAGGCAGATTTAACATCAAGAAAATCACATCCTTTTTAAAACCTTTGTGGCTGTAGAACAAACACAGCAGATGGTAAGGGCACAACTGGAGGCCAATACAGATGCCTAACTAATAGCAACTCAGTATAAGCAATAGATAATGGAACACAGCTGATGGTAGTAGTACAACTAAAGCCTGTACAAACACCTATCAGCAGAACAATATAACAGCTGACATTAACAGACCAATGTGCAGCTTACAGTTTGCAGGATGGAAGTTGGGCAGTCCACTGGTGTCCTGGCGTCTCCATCTGGTGACTGCTCTCGAGGACTCCCACTCCTGCAAACTCCCCTTGAGGACTTCTACTCTTGCAGACTCCCTTTTTCAGGAATTCATGTATCATTTCCTAAATAATTCCAGAAAACCTGTGGTTAAAAACATTGCTTCTAACTGCAGTTTGCTAGTCTTAGCATCTTATTTTAATGTAACCATCTTATTTGATATATAACAAAACTATTTGTTTGTTTTTAGTTACACCACCAGAAGCCCAGGTGTTAATCCCAGGTGAAGGTGCTCTGCAAGGTGCTAGCAGACGGCATTGGCTAAAGGAGCCCTCCAACACTGTTCTAAATGCCCTGGACAATGCAGCCCTCCTTTCCTCCAGCAAAACAACTGATGAGGACCAAAGTGCGCAGTAGTTGCTTATCAGAGCTTGTGTCTGTTTTAAAATTCAGTTGGTGTTGCACAAAAACGATGGAATTCATTACATAACTTGTTTTTTCTCTCCCCGCCCACCCCCATTTTTACTAACAACTTGCAAACAGGTGGCCACGTTGCACTGTATACAGAAGGGGAGGCTCGGAAACAGTGGGTGAAGGAACCTCCAGAAACCTTGATGAACGTTCTGATGAATGCAAACCTGACCATGGCTTTCCAAACCTACACAATATATAAACAAGGTAACTGAATTGGCAACTTACCAAAAAATAAAACATCAGATGGAAGAATATCGAAGCATTCATGTACTATCCAGTGTTTCACACCAGTCCTGTGTCCACCTTGTGTCCGGGGGCTGATTTTAAAGGATTTGCTGCCCTGCTGCTCCAGGATGCAATGCCGTTTCAGCAGGTGCATAGCGCCCAAGAGTAAGTTCCCATGACCATCATGGATGTTGTCAGCCAAGGACAAAGTCGGCTAGATCATTTTTTTTAAAACTCTTAACCTGCCGCCAGCCCTGTCCAGTGGAGGTACACTGCCATCGGTAGCTGGTTTGCTCCTGACCCGAGACTGTTCCTGAACCCTGGCTATGCTGGGTCATCAAGGTGGCCTTTCAAGCTCATTATTTAAAGGTTTTAGATATGTACAATTACAAAAATGTCCGAAGTAGAAAATGAATAAACTATATATTTAGAACCTATCATGAACACATAATAGAACCAGTAATTCACCACCAGCTCAAGTATTGCTGTATCGACTGGAGCAGGGATCAAAGGTGGCCCAACTTACTCTCTGATGGAAGAGGCATCCGACCATGAACGCTGCTGGAAAACAACATCCAGTTATCACAAATTGGGCACAGTTTCAAAAATAGACTACTTTGCATCTAAATGGCAGATGGATGTAGCAGGAGCCGCTGGACACAAATGCAGTTTGTATATGTGCCTGCATCCGACCCTTCGGAAATCTAGCCCTTTCAGTTCAAAAGGCACAGTTAACACCTTTTAGACCTGAAAAAAATGTTCGTTAACCAGAAAAGTAGCTTTATTTAAATGCTGTAGTATATAATTGTTGACTAGGAAGTAAGCTTGTTTCCAGTTGTGTCCTGGGGTGGGGGTGGAGGTGAGGGTACATGGGCCTCTTTTGTTGACAGAGAGAATATTTGTTTATTTCAAAAGTTTAACCAGGAAAGACATACTCGGCTGATAAACAACTTGTTTCTAGATGTGCTATGTGGGGAGGAGGTGAGGAGAAATAGAATAAGGTAAAAGAATAAAAAGCACTTCAACAGGGATACGTATTAAGTAAATGGCAAGCAGTGTGGTGCATTGAAATAGGAGCAAAGTACATAATATTACAGATGTACATGATAATATTCAGTACAATGACAATGACAAATACAGTAGTAGAAGGTAGATAAGATTGTACCAGGTCAGGAGCAGTGAAACAGTCTTAACTTGGGGGTATAAGTAGGGTGTGAAAACTCCAAAGCAAATCAGTATAGGAGTCCACAGTGGGGAGGGGGGGGGTGTAAGGTATGGAGTCAAGACAATTGCAGGAGGGAGATGTAAAATCACAGAGATGGCAGAGTGGATAAACTGGGCAGGAGGACCAGTGGAAGAGGCAGAGTAGATAGATGCGGAGGAAGGACCAGTGTTTAGGGAAATGGTATGAGAAGACAGCTTGGCCAGCAATAGATTGCCTCTGTGTGTGTGTTTGGTGGGGGGGATGAGAAACAGGCTACTGAGTGGATAGGAGGTAGGCGGGGAGAAGGAGCCAAACCAGAATTTGGATACAAGGAGGCACAGTGGGCAACATACTTGGCATCAAAGGAGGGTAGGGATGTAAACCCATCATTGGAATATTGGTCAGAACACGAGGGAAGTTCCTCCATTCTTATGCGTAATGCCATTGGATCGTTAACTGGGGAAGAATGCAGAAGGAGCCTTGATTTAACATCTTATCTGAAGGGCAATACCTCAACAGTGCCGCCCCGCCAACCCATGCCACACAACTGTGTCACTATTGGGTATTAGCCCTAGTAGTTACTGGTGTAGGAGTAGAACCCACAACATTCGGTCTTCTGGCTCCAGAATCAAGTGCGACCTACCGGATCACTGAAACTGCTTTGAAAAACCATACAACAAAAAACATGCACTTTTGTTTAATCTGTTTAGGGGGAAAAAAAGAGTGCTAGAAATACTTTTGGGGGGATGCCTTTTTCCAATCATACACATAGATGAATATGCTAGTTGTTTCAGGGCAGTCAATGTATTTAAAGACTAAAATGTGTCCTTTCCTTGTGCAGTTTGTTTCTGTACAGATGAACAAGGTCAGCGAAGTATTTTTCTTTTCATAGTTCAGCAAAAAATTTTTGAATGTAAAATTTGTTTTCCCTTTCTTGTCAGCATCCAGTGATTATTTGATTGGTCCACTGTCAGACACAACCGAGATGGCAGATAACATTGATGGCACTGGAGCAAGTATCACTGCTGACCCAGAGAGAGTGGAACCCAGAGCTGATGAGGAGGACACGTAAGTTAGATTTTAAGTCACGCGATTTCAGCCAGTCAGCACTCAGAACCATAGGGGCCGTTATCCTGTGTACAGTTGTCTTGTGAGGGAATGTTAAAGTGGAGCGATCCACTTAAGAGGCAGGGAGGGGTACTGTTTTACAAATATGAATCACTGCAGCCAACTTGAGTGATTTGTGATATGCTTATATCTGTACTGAGGGATGCCTTTTATTGAATAAGAGCACCATCTCTCCCTGCGTGGGGATGACAGAACCACTTAGCTTCATTTCGCAATCCTCTCACCCAAACAACACGAGAATATTCCTGTTTAATAACAGATGCCCCTCAGTACTTTTATAAGCTTATAACACAAGTATATTCCACTTGGATTTATGTACACTGGCTCTCTGTTTGCATCTCTTGTAATATTTTGTAGAAAGATTATATATAAAAGGATTTTCAGAGTTTGGAAGATGGGGAGGAACCCATCTGAAAACTGTGGACAGTGATCTCAAGTCAAGCAGGCA